>OX336389.2:1338285511-1338897769 GCA_946902985.2 Meconema thalassinum
GTTCAACAAACGCCAATTTGGAATAAACATCAATGACCGTCAACATATAGCGTACTCCATCGTTAACGCTAGCATAGGGAATCATTTCAACCAAGTCTGCTTGCCAAAGTTCATCCACACCCTGTGAAATTACATTGAGATGCTGATAGTGACGTCTAGCTGGACGATGCAACTCGTGAGAAATACCCATTTTAATGGGTGAGGGCTTAAACAATAATTTTGGCATTTCGAAGTTCTTCCTCAATTTCTTGAATTTCTCAATCGTGACCAGTATGGCTGGCTTGACGTGAAGCATACAACAGCTGTAGTCGCTGGACGAGTTTATTGGGATTGTGCCAGTAGGTAACATCCACAAGGGGTTTTAATGGTTTAAATGTCACCCCTGAAGCGGACACTTTACGACGACCACTTTGACTAGTGGGGAACATTTTTGCAATGATGGTTTTATATTTTTGAGATATATTGACATCCACTTGTTGAGTGGGCTCATACTGTCTTTTGTGGGCATGGGTGTCCAATAACATGGATTTATATTTACCAAGGTCCTCTGGCGTATAAACTTGGGATGAGGGAGTCCGAGAGAATAGTAGCTTTAACAGTCCTGGTGTTAATTTATATTTGATCTTTTTAATGACAGCTTTAGTACGACTAAATTTAATCGATGAATCACCAATTTTAAAACTATCATCCTCATAGCGAACACCATACGTGGTATCTGTGTTTCCAATAAATAGATTGGTGAAATAGGGTTCCAGTGTTGATCCATAATATTTTATTAAAATGTTTTTCTTTGAGCTTTATGTTGAGGGGTGGCCAAGAGTTGTGAAAATGGAGACGTTCTGGAAGGGCAAGGTGTTTCGACCATGACCAAGGATTTCTTTTTTCTTAAAACTCTGCAAGGGGTGATGCCTTTTCTTTTTGAGGCGTAAACACTTGTTCCTCATTATCCTCAACTTCGCTAACACTAGTCAAATCTTCCTGTTCCTCTTCCTCTTCCTCAGGGTCCTCTTGGTGCGTCTGAGTGGCTTGTGAAACGGTGGGTAGCGTTTCAGATGGCATGAAAGAGGGCTTCAACATAGCTTTTAGTGGAGGGGCTAAATGTTGTTGAATAAACAAAGCATGATCCGCACGTGATCGTTTCAATTGACGGAATCTTTGGCGAAAAGTATTTTTTGCTCTAATAATATGCTTTTACAATTGACTCTCTGCTAACGCCATAGTGTAGTGACAAATGACTAGAGAGGGAATGATACAGTGCCTTAAATAGCAATAAAATGATCAAGCCCTAAGCGATACCGCACTTGGTTGAGTTCACTTTGTTTGTCAATCACTAAACAGGCATGACGTTGTGTGTTCTAGCACTTGCCACACAATTCTGTAAACATTTGAAAGGTCATATCTGGATTCTCATGTTCATTATAAATGTGACGACTGATCCTCTCGTCCTGGCGAAATAAAACAATGACATTGGCATTGTCACGAATCAACTGTTTGGACATTTTAGAATACGTTTGTCCAAGATAGAAACAATCGATATGTTTGTGTCGACCCATGCTGAAATAGATTTGAATGATGCCTTGTCGTTCAGTGGATACATCATCGAAAATCATGAGTGAATCAGGCTTTACCTCATCCGGTGAAATAACATTTTCTTGCGTGGAAAATATAAAATACCCCATAATCTCATTTTGTAATCCAGACATGACTTGATCCAGAAACACGTAGAGGGGTTGGTAGAGAGATTTTGCGAAAATATAAATATTTTGAAATCACAGACCATTGGGCGCTGTAATAAGTGTCAGCAAAAGATTGGTCTTTCCACAGCCGGAAGGCCCCACAATGATGCAGCGAATGGAAACAGTGAACCATGGCGTTGTTCGCGTGATGTGGGACAGAGATGGGAAACCATGTCCCCCACGGGGAATGACTCTTGCTGCTTAATTATCTTCATTTCAACTAAGGCTTAGAGAGGCTAGCAGGCTGTCTATATACATCGCACCGAGCCTTGTCATAGAAACAGTAGACTCGTACTACAGGTTGACGATGGATGTCATTGGACGTGCGTTGATGGTCAAAGCTAGATCTGTTCCCATACATGATCCTAAACATGAAACAGTTCCTGCTAATAAACACTATGTGGTTAGGTCAGTAGTTTAAACAAAAATTGTGCTAAATAATCCGGCATAACTCAACAAAATGACAGTGTTTCGCCCCGGTGTGCGATTGGGCTCTTCAGTTGGTTAAATCACACCTCACCAAGACACTGTCTAGTACACAATGGGAAGGCCTTTGCAAGATGTATTTGATACATGTGTATCCACGTCACGAGCAAAGCCAGTGCACTTTGGGAGTCGAAACTCCACTCCAAAGCAATTATCACCTTACCTTGGCATTGAATATATAATTTTCAAAAGAAAATCAGGCTTTACCTCAACTGAAGAGCCCAATCGCACACCGGGGCGAAACACTGTCATTTTGTTGAGTTATGCCGGAACATTTAGCACAATTTGTGTTTAAATATAAAATGGCTCAATGGACAATACATATTTTTCTTTTGAAAATTATATATTCAATGCCAAGGTAAGGTTATAATTGCTTTGGAGTGGAGTTTCGACTCCCATAGTGCACTGGCTTTGCTCCTGACGTGGATACACATGTATCAAATACGTCTTGCAATGGCCTTCCCAGTGTGTACTAGACAGTGTCTTGGTGAGGTTTGCTTTAACCAACTGAAGAGCCCAATCGCACACCGGGGCGAAACACTGTCATTTTGTTGAGTTATGCCGGAACATTTAGCACAATTTGTGTTTAAATATATAATGTCTCAATAGACAATACATATTTTTCTTTTGAAAATTATATATTCAATGCCAAGGTAAGGTTATAATTGCTTTGGAGTGGAGTTTCGACTCCCAAAGTGCACTGGCTTTGCTCGAGACGTGGATACACATGTATCAAATACGTCTTGCAATGGCCTTCCCAGTGTGTACTAGACAGTGTCTTGGTGAGGTGTGCTTTAACCAACTGAAGAGCCCAATCGCACACCGGGGCGAAACACTGTCATTTTGTTGAGTTATGCCGGAACATTTAGCACAATTTGTGTTTAAATATATAATGGCTCAATAGACAATACATATTTTTCTTTTGAAAATTAAATATTCAATGCCAAGGTAAGGTTATAATTGCTTTGGAGTGGAGTTTCGACTCCCAAAGTGCACTGGCTTTGCTCGTGACATGGATACACATGTATCAAATACGTCTTGCAATGGCCTTCCCAGTGTGTACTAGACAGTGTCTTGGTGAGGTGTGCTTTAACCAACTGAAGAGCCCAATCGCACACCGGGGCGAAACACTGTCATCTTGTTGAGTTATGCCGGAACATTTGGCACAATTTGTGTTTAAATATGTAATGGCTCAATGGACAATACATATTTTTCTGTTGTAAATTATATATTCAATGCCAAGGTAAGGTTATAATTGCTTTGGAGTGGTGTTTCGACTCCCATAGGGAAATGTTAGCTGCTAATATGCTGCTAAAAGCGCCCTCTATGTATGGACTACTTTTGTAATCTCCTTGGAGAGCAGCATCCAGTGGGCCGTGGTTTTAGATAGGCTATAGCGCTGCGCTGTCGGCATTATTGTAAGAAAGCCGCCATTAGCATTGATATGATACAAGGCAATAAACAATAAATAAAGGTCATATTCATAAAAGAGGACAAAAATTCATTACATCACCAAAATCAACTCCAACTCGTTATCATTGGCCCCACGTGCACTGGCTTTGCTCGTGACGTGGATACACATGTATCAAATACGTCTTGCAATGGCCTTCCCATTGTGTACTAGACAGTGTCTTGGTGAGGTGTGCTTTAACCAACTGAAGTACCCAATCGCACACCGGGGCGAAACACTGTCATTTTCTTGAGTTATGCCGGAACATAGAGCTCAATTTGTGTTTAAATATATAATGGCTTAATGGACAATAGATATTTTTCTTTTGAAAATTAAATATTCAATGCCAAGGTAAGGTTATAATTGCTTTGGAGTGGAGTTTCGACTCCCATAGTGCACTGGCTTTGTTCGTCACGTGGATACACATGTATCAAATACGTCTTGCAATGGCCTTCCCAGTGTGTACTAGACAGTGTCTTGGTGAGGTGTGCTTTAACCAACTGAAGAGCCCAATCGCACACCGGGGCGAAACACTGTCATTTTGTTGAGTTATGCCGGAACATTTGGCACAATTTGTGTTTAAATATGTAATGGCTCAATGGACAATACATATTTTTCTGTTGTAAATTATATATTCAATGCCAAGGTAAGGTTATAATTGCTTTGGAGTGGAGTTTCGACTCCCATAGTGCACTGGCTTTCCTCGTGACGAGGATACACATGTATCAAATACGTCTTGCAATGGCCTTCCCAGTGTGTACTAGACAGTGTCTTGGTGAGGTGTGCTTTAACCAACTGAAGAGCCCAATCGCACACCGGGGCGAAACACTGTCATTTTGTTGAGTTATGCCGGAACATTTGGCACAATTTGTGTTTAAATATGTAATGGCTCAATGGACAATACATATTTTTCTGTTGTAAATTATATATTCAATGCCAAGGTAAGGTTATAATTGCTTTGGAGTGGAGTTTCGACTCCCATAGTGCACTGGCTTTGCTCGTGACGTGGATACACATGTATCAAATACGTCTTGCAATGGCCTTCCCAGTGTGTACTAGACAGTGTCTTGGTGAGGTGTGCTTTAACCAACTGAAGGGCCCATTCGCACACCGGGGCGAAACACTGTCATTTTGTTGAGTTATGCCGGAACATTTAGCACAATTTGTGTTTAAATATATAATGGCTCAATGGACAATACATATTTTTCTTTTGAAAATTATATATTCAATGCCAAGGTAAGGTTATAATTGCTTTGGAGTGGAGTTTCGACTCCCATAGTGCACTGGCTTTGCTAATGACGTGGATACACATGTATCAAATACGTCTTGCAATGGCCTTCCCAGTGTGTACTAGACAGTGTCTTGGTGAGGTGTGCTTTAACCAACTGAAGAGCCCAATCGCACACCGGGGCGAAACACTGTCATCTTGTTGAGTTATGCCGAAACATTTAGCACAATTTGTGTTTAAATATATAATGGCTCAATGGACAATACATATTTTCCTTTTGAAAATTATATATTCAATGCCAAGGTAAGGTTATAATTGGTTTGGAGTGGAGCTTCGACTCCCATAGTGCACTGGCTTTGCTCGTGACGTGGGTACACATGTATCAAATACGTCTTGCAAAGGCCTTTCCAGTGTATACTAGACAGTGTCTTGGTGAGGTGTGCTTTAACCAACTGAAGAGCCCAATCGCACACCGGGGCGAAACACTGTCATTTTGTTGTTTTATGCCGGAACATTTAACACAATTTGTGTTTAAATATATAATGGCTCAATGGACAATACATATTTTTCTTCTGAAAATTATATATTCAATGCCAAGGCAAGGTTATAATTGCTTTGGAGTGCAGTTTCGACTCCCATAGTGCACTGGCTTTGCTCGTGACGTGGATAAACATGTATCAAATACGTCTTGCAATGGCCTTTCCAGTGTGTACTAGACAGTGTCTTGGTGAGGTGTGCTTTAACCAACTGAAGAGCCCAATCGCACACCGGGGCGAAACACTGTCATTTTGTTGAGTTATGCCGGAACATTTAGCACAATTTGTGTTTAAATATATAATGGCTCAATGGACAATACATATTTTACTTTTGAAAATTATATATTCAATGCCAAGGTAAGGTTATAATTGCTTTGGAGTGGAGTTTCGACTCCCATAGTGCACTGGCTTTGCTCGTGACGTGGATACACATGTATCAAATACGTCTTGCAATGGCCTTCCCAGTGTGTACTAGACAGTGTCTTGGTGAGGTTTGTTTTAACCAACTGAAGAGCCCAATCGCACACCGGGGCGAAACACTGTCATTTTGTTGAGTTATGCCGGAACATTTAGCACAATTTGTGTTAAAATATATAATGGCTCAATGGACAATACATATTTTTCTTTTGAAAATTATATATTCAATGCCAAGGTAAGGTTATAATTGCTTTGGAGTGGAGTTTCGACTCCCATAGTGCACTGGCTTTGCTCGTGACGTGGATAAACATGTATCAAATACGTCTTGCAATGGCCTTTCCAGTGTGTACTAGACAGTGTCTTGGTGAAGTGTGCTTTAACCAACTGAAGAGCCCAATCGCACACCGGGGCGAAACACTGTCATTTTGTTGAGTTATGCCGGAACATTTAGCACAATTTGTGTTTAAATATATAATGGCTCAATGGAGAATACATATTTTTCTTTTGAAAATTATATATTCAATGCCAAGGTGAGGTTATATTTGCTTTGGAGTGGAGTTTCGACTCCATAGTGCACTGGCTTTGCTCGTGACGTGGATACACATGTATCAAATACGTCTTGCAATGGCCTTCCCAGTGTGTACTAGACAGTGTCTTGGTAAGGTTTGCTTTAACCAACTGAAGAGCCCAATCGCACACCGAGGCGAAACACTGTCATTTTGTTGAGTTATGCCGGAACATTTAGCACAATTTGTGTTAAAATATATAATGGCTCAATGGACAATACATATTTTTCTTTTGAAAATTATATATTCAATGCTAAGATAAGGTTATAATTGCTTTGGAGTGGAGTTTCGACTCCCATAGTGCACTGGCTTTCCTCGTGACGAGGATACACATGTATCAAATACGTCTTGCAATGGCCTTCCCAGTGTGTACTAGACAGTGTCTTGGTGAGGTGTGCTTTAACCAACTGAAGAGCCCAATCGCACACCGGGGCGAAACACTGTCATTTTGTTGTTTTATGCCGGAACATTTAGCACAATTTGTGTTTAAATATATAATGGCTCAATGGACAATACATATTTTTCTTCTGAAAATTATATATTCAATGCCAAGGTAAGGTTATAATTGCTTTGGAGTGCAGTTTCGACTCCCATAGTGCACTGGCTTTGCTCGTGACGTGGATAAACATGTATCAAATACGTCTTGCAATGGCCTTTCCAGTGTGTACTAGACAGTGTCTTGGTGAGGTGTGCTTTAACCAACTGAAGAGCCCAATCGCACACCGGGGCGAAACACTGTCATTTTGTTGAGTTATGCCGGAACATTTAGCACAATTTGTGTTTAAATATATAATGGCTCAATGGACAATACATATTTTACTTTTGAAAATTATATATTCAATGCCAAGGTAAGGTTATAATTGCTTTGGAGTGGAGTTTCGACTCCCATAGTGCACTGGCTTTGCTCGTGACGTGGATACACATGTATCAAATACGTCTTGCAATGGCCTTCCCAGTGTGTACTAGACAGTGTCTTGGTGAGGTTTGCTTTAACCAACTGAAGAGCCCAATCGCACACCGGGGCGAAACACTGTCATTTTGTTGAGTTATGCCGGAACATTTAGCACAATTTGTGTTAAAATATATAATGGCTCAATGGACAATACATATTTTTCTTTTGAAAATTATATATTCAATGCCAAGGTAAGGTTATAATTGCTTTGGAGTGGAGTTTCGACTCCCATAGTGCACTGGCTTTGCTCGTGACGTGGATAAACATGTATCAAATACGTCTTGCAATGGCCTTTCCAGTGTGTACTAGACAGTGTCTTGGTGAGGTGTGCTTTAACCAACTGAAGAGCCCAATCGCACACCGGGGCGAAACACTGTCATTTTGTTGAGTTATGCCGGAACATTTAGCACAATTTGTGTTTAAATATATAATGGCTCAATGGAGAATACATATTTTTCTATTGAAAATTATATATTCAATGCCAAGGTAAGGTTATATTTGCTTTGGAGTGGAGTTTCGACTCCATAGTGCACTGGCTTTGCTCGTGACGTGGATACACATGTATCAAATACGTCTTGCAATGGCCTTCCCAGTGTGTACTAGACAGTGTCTTGGTAAGGTTTGCTTTAACCAACTGAAGAGCCCAATCGCACACCGAGGCGAAACACTGTCATTTTGTTGAGTTATGCCGGAACATTTAGCACAATTTGTGTTAAAATATATAATGGCTCAATGGACAATACATATTTTTCTTTTGAAAATTATATATTCAATGCTAAGATAAGGTTATAATTGCTTTGGAGTGGAGTTTCGACTCCCATAGTGCACTGGCTTTGCTCGTCACGTGGATACACATGTATCAAATACGTCTTGCAATGGCCTTCCCAGTTTGTACTAGACAGTGTCTTGGTGAGGTGTGCTTTAACCATCTGAAGAGCCCAGTTGCACACCGGGGCGAAACACTGTCATTTTGTTGAGTTATGCCGAAGCATTTAGCACAATTTGTGTTTAAATATATAATGGCTCAATGGACAATACATATTTTTCTTTTGAAAATTATATATTCAATGCCAAGGTAAGGTTATAATTGCTTTGGAGTGGAGTTTCGACTCCCATAGTGCACTGGCATTGCTCGTGACGTGGATACACATGTATCAAATACGTCTTGCAATTGCCTTCCCAGTGTGTACTAGACAGTGTCTTGGTGAGGTGTGCTTTAACCAACTGAAGAGCCCAATCGCACACCGGGGCGAAACACTGTCATTTTGTTGAGTTATGCCGGAACATTTAGCACAATTTGTGTTTAAATATGTAATGGCTCAATGGACAATACATATTTTTCTTTTGTAAATTATATATTCAATGCCAAGGTAAGGTTATAATTGCTTTGGAGTGGAGTTTCGACTCCCATAGTGCACTGGCTTTGCTCGTGACGTGGATACACATGTATCAAATACGTCTTGCAATGGCCTTCCCAGTGTGTAATAGACTGTGTCTTGGTGAGGTGTGCATTAACCAACTGAAGAGCCCAATCGCACACCGGGGCGAAACACTGTCATTTTGTTGAGTTATGCCGGAACATTTAGCACAATTTGTGTTTAAATATATAATGGCTCAATGGACAATACATATTTTTCTTTTGAAAATTATATATTAAATGCCAAGGTAAAAATATAATTGCTTTGGAGTGGAGTTTCGACTCCCATAGTGAACCCTTCAGAATAGCAGTGTTTTATGCAAGAATCTTAGATCAAGGGGTCGCGTTCAGTTCATAGTGTGGTGATTACGTCCGCCAAACTACGTGCTTTTCTGAGGCAAGGGTTACAGGATGAAAACTTTAACTAAGAAAGAAAGGAGACAAAACGTAAAATAATAACTAGATTTAATAACTAATTTGTGCATAAAAAAAAATAAAACAAACAATAATAAACAAATCCTCCCTGAATTTTCCCTGACAGGAATATTTATCACTTTGAGGAGTCAGACAGATCTCCCCTTTTCTAATAAAATGTGGATCCAAGTTCCACTATCTTGCATATGAATTTATGTTCGCGTGGTGACTATCTACGAGAAATGAGTACTTGGATGATCATTCGTTCACAACGGGTTAACAGCCACGGTGCTCACGAACAATCACCTCGTAAATCAACTTTTATGGCTATGGGCATAACATTAATAAAAATCCTTAAATCTAACTCTGACACACATATTAAAACTCTACTATTTACAGGCATCTCTCTGAGACCCTTATTAGTGTGGTGACACACTTATCCAAATGAGCTGCCTCAATGGCCGGATGCTCAACAACAAGGAAACACAGCGCCGCACGTGACTCACGGGTCACTGACATGTACAATAAACAAAGAATAAACCAACAACAACAAACAACCTGAGTGGTTAAGATTACTTTATATTAACAAAACTGCATGTTAATGAAACGCTTCGAAGGTAATCGTGTTTCGTAGGCAACTCCCATTTATTTAAACAATTTTACCATTGATCAGTTTCTCACATTTATATTTATTTTCAAGTAATTGGGAGCCAGACTTGCAATCCACTTTAATGAGCTCTGCTTGCGAAACTCAGTCAGCCCTTGTGACAACATCTCACCCCTTTCCACAATACCAGTCATGTCCCCCATCCAGTGTATATAAATAGCCGACCAGCGGAACTGTTATCTCAAGGAATCAACAGCCGCTAACATCTCCTCCCACTCAACATATGGTCAGACAATAATCACATATCCATAATTGTCCTCGCAAGGATGCAATATGAATCTGATACCAAGCTGACAGAAATCAGTCTCTGCTGAAGTTCCCGCTTGTAATACCACAACAATATACTCACAGTACACACATCTGGGACTGACATAACACCTTTCACATGGGTCTGCTGAATTAAAGCTCGCAAACATTTAACACAATATTTAAAACCTACGATAGAGCTGAGTACTCTTCGTCACAAATTACATTGCTCCAAAGGCAATAATCACACTGAATCTGATCAATAATAATTTTCAATAACATTTAATTACCCTCCAATCTACTATATAATTAGATTAATTCAGTCCTACTTCTGAAACACGACATATCTCCGAGAGACGTTTTTAACCGCACTTCGTAACCTAGGCGAACACGGCCGTTCACATAGATACGTTAGTTAACACAACACAAAGAAAAGAACCTTCCATTAACTACCATTGTGCGAGCTGCTTCCAAACAAAAGTGTGCCAGATCAAAACAAAATATACTACATTAAATCACACAAGCAAAGTATTTACAAAAATATGTCCCATAAACCATAAGTTAATTTAATAAATAATAAAATATTATTTGTACTCATCTCGTGTTGTAGTCACCCGTCAAAGAACATCAGGCGCCATTCCCCAACTGGATGATCTTTTATCTCATAGCAGCCATCTGGACGGACTGTTGAGACTTCCACACTTCTTCTGCATTCATCGATGTCATCCTTGCGCTGATACAAAAATTAGGTTATTATACACATTATGCCTGACTATTAAATTCGCTTGTCCAGGTACTAAATTCCCTGTCACTGTTCGTTGGCGAATTATCGACGCTACTGTCCCTATAACTATAGTACTATGACTATCTATCACTGATTTTACCACTTTTCAATGAATCTCCTGTGTCCTCGACACAAAAATACAAGTCTACGTTCGTAGACGCACAGAATAATAATAGTGTGCCCTCAACACACGGAATAAAAGTAATGTCTCCTAGACACACGGAATGAAAGGTCAATGTCTTGTGTCCTCAACACACAGAATAAAAGTCATGTCTCCTAGACACACGGAATGAAAAGACAATGTCTTGGCTCTTCGACACACTTATAAATGAACTGGCCCTTGGGTCTAGATGGAGGGGGATTTTATGTAAAATTTATCGAAGTAATTGTGGTACAGGAATGAAATACGTATCACTGAACTCGTAATATTGCACAGGTCAAGAATATGCCCATTAATCCTAGAATCGATCGTAGAGATTTTGTCTAGGCGATTTCCCGCGGGAATACTAGCCGCCGCGTACCCCAGCCAGAGTTGGCGCGCAAGTAGGCATTCTCTTCTCATTGGTTCTCCATTTTCTGTAATTTGGCGGTTTCTAGTAGATCTTGGCGTCTTGGGAGTGTCTATTTTCTTCATCAGCCATTCACGTTACTGCATCATATTTCTTCTAGGCGCGAATATCACAATGAACATACCAGAACCATGTCTCACCGCGCGTCGCTTCTAAAATTGAGGTAGCCACACCTGTCCCTGTGATACATCGCTCTGCTATTTCTTTTCATAGCTCAAGTACTTAGCCTTTTGTTAAACTGATGCAGGTATGTCCCTACTGTCTCCAACAAATGCTTGAGATTTCCTCATCACTGTCTGGCTACTTTCATGATGCTGGTTGAAATATTTATTAATTGAAGAAATAAAAAGTAGAATCATTTAACCAACATAAGGTAAAGGGTTCACAACTCTCCCACTCACAAAATTTCGAACTTAGGAATAAAGTCGACAATTTTACAATACTTCCGTAGGCCAATTTGTTTTATTTCCAGAATCACCCCTTTTTCTTACTTGGTCTAGGCGCTCCTGTCTTCAATGGCATTTACTCGTTTTCATATCCTGCTTGTCTCTTCCCCTTCCAATCTTGCGTGACGCTCTGCTGCCTGCGGCAATACCTTACTCGCCTCGTTAATGTTTGTCAACAACAAGTCTACTTCCTCCTTCATCACGTGCCGTAGTCAACTGCTCCCCGTTGACTTTGTTGATAGTAGGACGTCCGTATATTCAAACAGCGTCATTATTTCGGCGCTACCATGGTTCACTTCGACGATATTTCTTTAGGTTGGCAGCGTTGTAAACTGACATTGTTCCTGTGCTTAATTCTTTCACTCTGTAAGCATTATTTCCAAGGTTTCTTACGATAGAATAGGGTCCTATGAATTTTTCACAGAACTTACTAAAGATTTTCTTTTCTGGGTCCGATATAGCAGGTCGTTTTACCAAAACGAGCTGGTTGACTTCAAGATCACCGTGGAACCTCTTATTTCTTACTCGCCGTAATCTGCGGTCTGCTTGCTTCCTCATGTATTCTCTCGTTCTTTCAATTCTCAGGTCTGGTGCTATCATGGGATCTTGTGGACAGTTAATGATGCTTTTCCATGTTCTTACTGGATACTCGTTCTTGTGTAGGACCATAGGGATTTGTCCTGTTGACTCGTGCCTGGTAGAATTCATGCATGTCTCTACGTCCTTAATTTTATCGACCCATTTGTGGTGTTCGTTCGGAATGAAGATTCTCAAATATGCAGTTACAGATTTAATTACTCTCTCGCTTGGATTTGCTTGGGCATGTCGGATACTGCTTAAAACATGTTTTATACCCATGTCTTCCATTCCTTTCTTGAATTCGGCGCTTGTGAAATAACTGCCGTGATCTGATAATATAAACTCTGGTTTTCCAAGGGTTGGAATAACTCTATTACGAATGCGACTGAGTACCTGATTCGATGTTGTTTTCTGAATAGGGCATAGTACTACGAACTTAGAAAATACATCAATGCACACAAGCAAATGACGGCATTCTCTCCTTCCCTTCGGAATTGGACCAAGACAGTCCATCGCCAGCAGCTCACATGGTTTCTGAGGTAGCAATGGTCTAGGATATTGCCTCAGTAAATAATTATTCGGCTTTGTACTCTGACACGGGTCACAAGTTGTAATAACGTCACATATAGTTGTTCTCATACGTGGCCATGTAAATGTCTCTCCTATTGTCGCTTCGCACTTGTCTAAGCCCACGCGACCGTAACTTTCGTGCGTATGCCATGTCAATCCTCGTTGTAACGATGCAGGTACTAATATGCGTAACTTGGTGTGGTCATTATCTACCCATTTGTGCAGCAAATTGTTGACATATACATATCTTCCTTCTTTGGCTTTCGCTTCTCGAAATGCAGGTGTTCCTGTAGGTAGTTGCTTTTTGAAGTATTTAATTAATAGCATCATCCATGGTTCCGCTTCCTGTTCTCGCTGTATCTCACGTAACTCCTCCAAGAATTTCCGGTCCTTCGGTGTTAACTCCAAGTGTTGTACCATCGCTGTTTCTTCGTTATCAGGCTCTGGGTTCCTGCTGAGTACATCCGGTATCACGTTCATCTTCCCTGGACAATGTTCAATTTCAATGCTGAACTGCTGAATGTATATAGACCAACGTGACACACGTTCGCTTGCCATTGACGTCTTAAACAAGAATGTTAGTGCCTTGTGGTCAGTTCTGACAACAATAGGGTAACCATTGATTATTCGTTTCCATTGTTGGAGCGCATGAAGGATGGCCAACAATTCTAGCTCGGTTACAGTATAGTTCCGCTCGTGCTTACGCAATTTTCGGCTGACAAATGCCAAATATGTCTTGTGCTGCAGGTTAGCTGGATCCTCTTGGTAGAGCATAGCACCTATCCCAATTAGTGAAGCATCCGCTTGGATTATGAATTTGAGCTTGAAATCTGGATAGCCTAATTTAATGCAGTTTTCCAATAGCTGTTTTGTTGCTTGGAATGCCTTCTCACATTCCGCGTTCCATGACCATTTGTTATTTTTCTTTAACATTTCTTGCATTGGAGCTACAGTCTCCGTATAACCTGGACAGTTTTCTTTAAAGAATCCCGTTACGCCTAAGAAAGCCCGAATGTGCTTGACTCTCGTTGGTGTAGGGAAATTCTTTATCGCTTCGATCTTGGCTGGATTTGGCATCACTCCCTCCTTGTCAATGACGTGACCCAAATATAAGATCTCGCTCTTGAAGAAATGCGATTTCTTCAGGTTTACTTTGAAATTCGATGCGTTCAAGTTGCCCAATACTTTATCTAAATTTTCCATGTGAGTTTCAATGTTGTCGGATGCCAACAGAATGTCGTCAATGTATCGCACCGTCATCTCCTTTACTTCCTCGGTTAGGTTCCGGTCCAGTGCTCGGATTAAAGCACAGCCCGCTGTTTTGACCCCAAAAGGCATTCTGACGAAACAATATGTCTGGTTATCGAATAAGAAGCCAGTTAGAAGCTGTGACTTCTCATCCAATTCAAGATGGTGGAACGAGCTCGTCAGGTCGACTGATGAATAAATGCTCTTGTTTTTAAAGCCTTTTAATACGTCTCTGATAATTGGCGCTCTGTCATACTCAGGAAAAATGAGTCTCATGTTGAGATTTCTGGCATCTAAACAAAGTCTAATAGATCCATTTGGTTTTGTGACTGCCAAAATCGCATTTAGATAAGGTGTAGGTGTCTTCCTTATCACTCCAGCTTCTAACATCTCATCTATAATGATTTTAACTTGCCCACGATATTTTTCAGGAATTGGGTACAATCTGCTTTTGAAAGGTGACCAGTCCTCGACTTGCATAGAGTACTTGAAATTTAATATTTTCCCAGGTACTGTATCAAATACTGTTTTGTGCTTCCTTAATACCTCTTCCAACTGTTTTCTGTGTTCACCCCCAAGTTGAATGTCATTGAGCCGCTCCTGTAGTAACTCTTCAAATTGTGTATCGCTGTCATTTCCTTCTGTTAATAAAGACCATATCTCCTGGGATTCTATCTCCTCATCTAGTTCCACAACAGCCCCTTCTATGATGTTATCTTCCGCCTTTCGTACCTCCTCTTCCGTCTCTTCTGATATTGCTTCCAATGCCCAAGAATTTACATCTCTTCCGGTAGTGATTTCATCCATATGCAATCCCACGTTTTTCAGCTGGTCATATTCTCTAAAACTGACTGTATTCTTGTGTAAATCTATCACTGCTTGATAGTCACAAATGAAATTTGCACCAAGAATTATATTGAAATTCATCTTTGCCATGATAATGAATGTTTGCCCAAAAGTATGTTCCAATATGTTCAGCTCTAAGTATGCCTGACGTTTACAAGTGACGGTGCGTTCAGGAATAACACCCCTCACTTTGAGCTGTGGTACCGGAATTACAGGAATATTCTGAGTCCGTCCCAACTCTCGAACCAAGGCCTCCGATACTAGACTGATCTGTGACCCTGTATCCAATAAACATCTTATATTAATTCCACCAATCCTTGCGTAAATAATGGGTAATTGCCTAATTTCATCGTTCTGTGGTTTCACCGTCTCCTCCAGGCAATCTTCTGGTAAAGCAATCCATTCTTGTATGTTCGCTACTATCCATCCATCTTCAACTTCCGACTGTTGTGTTTGGAGACTGTCTCCTTGATCCAAAATTAACATTTTTTTTAGCTCCATTTCGACTCCCATCATCCTTCTGTCGCTCATGTCCTTGATATTCCTCTTGTCTCAGTAGACTTCCAGCTTCCTCAGTATGTGTATCTGGGTTCTTTCTGTTCCCAATGGCCTTTTCCCATCTTCCTAGTTCTCCACCTTGATTAGCGTGTAACTCCTCTAAGTAATTTTGTGATTGAGCGTGCCTATCATCCCAGTCATCTCGATAGTTACGTTGATCTCCTTGATTTTGATCTCTCCTTCCTTTCCATCGTTGATTGGCATTGCAATCACCGTATCTTCCATAAGGCCTGCCATTCCTTCGATTATCACGCCATTGTTGATATCCTCTCTGTTGGTATCTATTGTTGCCCTGGTATCTATTGTTGTAGTAATTTTCGTTACGCTGATATGGTCTGTTTTCCCCTTCTTCCTGGTTTCGCCTAGGTGTGGAGGTGCTCGTATTAGTACCCTGCGTTTTAGTATTTCCCTGTTTTGTCTTTACGACCTCTGTAGTGTTGACTAATTCCAGCTGTCTTCCTCCTCTAAAATGACTATGAGATGTGGTCTCATCTATTTGCCGTAATATCTGCTCTGCATGTAGGGCCGTACTGACGTTTGCTGCTACTAGCACTTGCTGTACATTAACTGGCATTTGCCTTGCTATTGTCATCACCAAATCTGATTCGTTTAATGGGTAATCCAGATCGCGAAATTTTAGCATTTGCATGTTAAAGAAATCTGAGTATTTTGTCTGCTGGGTTGTTTGGTATTTTCTAGAGTAAAGCTCCATTCTTAAACTCTGTTGTATGGCGGGAGACCAGTATTTGCGCAGAAACGCTAAGTTAAAGTCTGACATGGTTCCAAATGTGTATTTGAAACTTAAACACCAGGTGAGAACATTCCCTGATAAAAATCTCTCCATCATTCTCAATCTGCGTGCTTCAGGTACTCCAGTGTCATTAAAATGGTCTTCAATCTCTTTGATAAAGGCCTTAGGTGTTACCCCTGAATTTTCGGTGTATTTCTGCGGTTTGTAGTCATTTGAGCGAATTACTTGAATAAGTTGTGTGGGCTGATGACCGTCCTGTGGTGTTGAGCTCCTATCTACGTTCTTACGAAATCCTTCCGTGTTTGTTGTTAATGGGCTCTCTGCTTGAGTGTGACTTCCTGCTATGCTGGGTTGGGGACTACGTGAGTCATCCTGCTTGTCTTTCAATGCCCCCGTTTTAAATATAGACGATTGTTCTAATGAGCGAAGTTCGGCTTTAATGATCCTGTCTGTCTGTTCTTTAAGTCTATTTTTACCTCTTGCTCCAAAGCTTGAATACGCGTGTGGTTTTCGCCTACTGTTTTAATAATGGTGGATCTTTCCTCTCTAGAATCAATATTCATTTTCTTCCAATCTTTCCTGATCTGTTCTTTAATCGTGCTTATTTTTTCTTCAATTTGGCTCTTATTTTCATCTTGATTATTTTCTATCTGGCTCAGCCTTTCGTCTAATGTACTCTTAAATTGTTCTTGTTCCGTTTCTAAGCTTTTCCACTGTTCCGCTGATTTTATCTCTAGACGGTCCATATCTTTAATTATGCCTGATATGTTCTCATCTACTGCTGATATTTGTTGTTGAATGACCCTGCCACTTTTCTCCATCTCCTTAAATCGTCCTTCCAACTTATCTTGGGCTATTTTGACCTCGCTTGTATTCATTGTGCATGCTATTTCAATCTGCTCTAATTTAGCTAACACCGTTTCATCGAGAATGCTAAGTTTTTTTATCGAAAATACTCTCCATTTGTTTAATCTGCTCTAATTGTTTCTCATTATTTTTGCTTACATCAAGGGCCAGTAATACCATCTGTTGGTTTGTGTGCTCTTTCATCTCTGCGGTTAACGAAGCTAATTGGTTCGTGTTTTTATTATTTTGCGCCTCTAACTGCGAATTTATAGTGTCATTAATTTATAGTGATAGAGGAGTAACACCTCTTTAAAAAACCTTGGTCCAGCTGACCCGGCTGGTAGTCCCTTGTAAGGGTCCCTTGCCAGGGTTACGGTGAAGACCTCAACGGCAGTTACAGTGGAGAGGATAGTCCTCGGTACAGTGTAAGTGGCGGATGTGGCAGCCCAGTGCTCGGGATTAATTGAGTAAAAGGTATCATCCTTTTTTGGGGGGTAGATATCAGTTGTAGCGTCTGACCCGGAGCGGGCGGCTACACACGGCGTCTGTACCCCATGTTAGGGGCGGCCGAATTATATGCTGGCAGTAGCGTTAAAATGCCCTCAACGACAGACGAAGCGACCCGCCGGTTGAGGTATTTCCTGTCGCATCAATGGCTACGTCTCTTCTAAATTCGGAACATGCTAGGGCGTTCCCCCAAAGCGACGCGCGCCACTTGCGCCCGAGTGACGTGAGAAATGAGCGAGGGTTACCTACTCATGAACGGGGTAGGTTAAAGAAGTTAGTTCAACCCAAACAACTAAGACTAAGATTCGCTACCCTCAATATTGGAACGTTGACTGGCCGACATCGTGAGCTAGCAGAAATGCTTAAACACAGGCGTGTCAACATTGCCTGCATCCAGGAGACCAAGTGGAGGGGTTCTAAGGCGAAAGAAATTGGAGATGGCTACAAACTCATCTATCACGGTACCAGCGCAGCACGAAACGGTGTAGCAATAATCGTAGACCAGCACTACCGCAACAGTGTCACCAATGTCAACAGGGTGTCAGATAGGCTTATGTCTATCAAGATTGATTCAACAGAAATCACTACCCACATTATATCTTGCTACGCACCTCAAACTGGATGTACAGAGGATGAGAAAGATGAATTCTGGAACAGTCTGGATACCCACCTTCGAGCAATCCCCCAGGATGAGTCCATTATTCTTGGAGGAGACTTTAATGGACATGTTGGGTCTCAGCGTGAAGGATATATGCGATGCCATGGAGGACATGGGCTTGGTGTGCGCAATGATGACGGATGTAGGATACTTGACTGTGCAGAAGCTCATAACTTGATTGTGACCAACACATATTTCAAAAAGAGGCTAACACATCTGGCTACTTATACCAGTGGAGGACATGCTACTCAGATCGATTACTGGCTAGTTCGGCAACAAGATATGAAGCTGGTGACAGATACCAAAGTGATTCCGTATGACAGCGTTGCCCCTCAACACCGATTGCTTGTCCTTGATATTCATAAAAACGTTAAG
The DNA here is from genome assembly GCA_946902985.2 of Meconema thalassinum. Classification (NCBI taxonomy): domain Eukaryota; kingdom Metazoa; phylum Arthropoda; class Insecta; order Orthoptera; family Tettigoniidae; genus Meconema; species Meconema thalassinum. The sequence goes on from OX336389.2 coordinate 1,338,304,364, forward strand.
CGACCCAAAGCAAAACCTAAAACTGGGCCTGAGCGTATCAAGTGGTGGAGATTGAATGCCCACCGCAATGAGTTGGTCACAGCCTTGGCAAACTTCTCGGTGAAGTCTGATCAATCAGTTGATAGCATGTGGAGGGATGCTATGAAACAGATACATCAGGCGGCGAAAGAAACTGTGGGAAAAACCATACCCGGACGAAAATACATTGATAAACAGACCTGGTGGTGGAGTGATGAAGTCAAGCAAGTTATCAGGGAGAAAAAGATGGCCTACAAGACTTGGTGGAACTCGCGTCTTGATACTGACCTCCAGCAATACCGTAACCTGAAATCAGCAGCAAAAAGAGCAGTAGCTGCTGCAAAGGACAATTATTATCAAGACCTGTACGACCAGCTTGACACACCATCAGGAGAAAACAATGTATATCGTCTTGCTAAGTCCCGTAATCGTTCAACTCAGGACATTGGACATGTCATGCACATCAAGGATGCGAACGCTAAGCTACTACGGGAACAGCAATCTATCCTCCAACGTTGGGCAGACTACTTTTTTGGCATCTGCAACGAAGAATTTCCACACCCACCAATTGCAAGTCCTGATCCTACCTTAGGACCCGTTCCTCCAATTACATCCGAGGAAGTAATGCTTGCCATTAGCAAAATGAAGAGTGGGAAAGCAACTGGCCCAGATGACTTACCGACGGAAATATGGAAAATTCTAGGAAGGCCTGCCTCAGAATTCCTTGCCACACTCTTTAACCGGATCATTGCTGAGAACCAACTTCCCCATGCATGGACAACTAGCATAACAGTTCCAATCTGGAAGGGAAAAGGTGATGTGGGTGACTGCTCAACTTATCGCCCTATTCGACTCCTCTGTCATACGTTTAAAATATTTGAGCGTGTGCTTGATTGTAGACTCAGAAATATTGTCACTGTAACACCAAACCAGTGTGGGTTTGTTAAGGGATGCAGTACCATCGATGCTGTCCATGCCACACGCCTTTTAATGGAAAAGCACAGAGAGAGGCAGCGGAGTGTACACCTGGCATTTCTCGATTTAGAGAAAGCTTTTGACCGTATCCCTCATGATCTTATTTGGCGAGCTCTTCGTTGCCATGGAGTCCCTGAGGAATATGTAAGCTGGGTGCAACTTCTGTATCGCAATGCCACTAGTGTAGTTCGGAGTCCAGCTGGAGTCTCCCCACCTTTTGAAATCACTGTGGGTGTTCATCAGGGTTCTGCTCTATCACCACTGTTATTCATCCTCTGCATGGATACAGCAACGGCGGACATACAGACCTCACATCCCTGGACCCTTCTCTATGCGGATGATGTGGTACTTGCCCAAAAAACCCGCCCTGAACTCCAGCACAGGGTTCAAACGTGGAACGACAGACTGGCTGAAAATGGACTACACCTCAATATCCAGAAGACAGAATACCTGGAATGTGGCCCCCAAACTAGAGGTACCATCAGTATCAGCACAGAAAATCTGCAGAAGACCATGCATTTTAAGTACTTAGGGTCCACTGTCACTTCAAATTGTGACGCCACTCCTGATACTCGGATGAGGGTAAACGCAGCCTGGCTCAAGTGGAGACAAGTCACTGGAGTTCTCTGTGATAAAAAGATGCCTCTGCATTTAAAGGCAAAGGTCTATAAGTCTGTGGTACGCCCAGCAGCCATCTATGGGACCGAATGTCGGCCTATGACCAAACAACATGAGCAAATTTTGAGTACGATGGAAATGAAGATGCTCCGATGGTCGATGGGGCTGACCCGATTTGACCACGCAAGGAACACAGACGTCCGGCGAAGATTTGGTATTGCACCAATTGTCGAGAAGGTGAGGGAGGCTCGTCTACGCTGGTACGGTCACGTCATGAGAAGACAGAACAACTCAGTTGCCAAAAGAGCACTCCACATCAACCCAGGTGGAACAAGACCACGTGGAAGACCTGCAAAGCGGTGGACTGACAACATCAGGGCTGACATGCACGCTGTTGGTCTAACACCAGAAGATGTCAACGACCGAAATAAGTGGAGGAGATGTAGCAAAGTAGCAGACCCCGCAAGGGATTAATGCTAGGAAGAAGAAGATTAATTTCACTCTTTAATGACCCAGCTTGTTCCGCCTGATATTCCTTTTGCTCAATTCTACTGTTATTTAACTGTGTCCGCAATGATTCACTTTGTTCTAACAGTTTAGTATTTAGCGATTCACTTTGTTCTAACATTTTCGTATTTAGCGATTCACTTTGCTCTAACAGTTTAGTATTTATTTGTTCAGATAATTTTGTATTCAACGCTTCACTTTGCTCCAACATACTAGTGTTTATAGATTGACTCTGTTCTGATAATTTAGTATTCAACGCTTCGCTTTGCTCCAACATACTAGTGTTTGTAGATTGACTCTCTTCTGCTAGTTTATTATCCAACAATTCCTGCGTTCTCCTCGCTGCACTTTCAATGATCTCCTGGATCTGCGCCACCGTTGCCTTGTTTTACAATATATATGAGACATATGGGAAATGGCCTACACCAATGCCCTTTGACACGCACATAAATCCAATGCACATTTAATTTCTTTATCCTACTCAGTTCATTTATTTTTATCTTAAATCCCATTAGTTGATTGCATCTCTGAGTAGTTCTAGTTTTACTCAATTTAATTTTAACCCCAAGCACATATTTAGTCATTAAACAGTTATCCTGATCTGATATTAACACTGACTAATTAACAAAGTATTAATTGTCATTTTAGGCTACAGCCTCCTAATATTTCCATGAGTTTGACTTTCTACACAAATCTAGTTTTAACTTTATTATTGGGCGCCCGGTATCACATCTTAATTTTACTTTAATTTAAAATACAACAACGTGAACCGTATTTTACTTTGCAAACTCCTGATTTTAATTTATCTTTCACACATTTGGCGGTATCCACTTCGCCTCAACTACTTTTAATAAAATATCACTTCCCGGTGATTAAATACTGTCATATCTGCCTGCACTTGCGGCATGCCAGTTTTACTCAAATGCGCCACTATTGACATGTGTAATCTCCCCGTTACACCACAGTGAATAGCCCCACCGTTGGCCGCCAGTTTTCACCTATGAACCCTTCAGAATAGCAGTGTTTTATGCAAGAATCTTAGATCAAGGGGTCGCGTTCAGTTCATAGTGTGGTGATTACGTCCGCCAAACTACGTGCTTTTCTGAGGCAAGGGTTATAGGATGAAAACTATAACTAAGAAAGAAAGGAGACAAAACGTAAAATAATAACTAGATTTAATAACTAATTTGTGCATAAAAAAAATAAAACAAACAATAATAAACAAATCCTCCCTGAATTTTCCCTGACAGGAATATTTATCACTTTGAGGAGTCAGACAGATCTCCCCTTTTCTAATAAAATGTGGATCCAAGTTCCACTATCTTGCATATGAATTTATGTTCGCGTGGTGACTATCTACGAGAAATGAGTACTTGGATGATCATTCGTTCACAACGGGTTAACAGCCACGGTGCTCACGAACAATCACCTCGTAAATCAACTTTTATGGCTATGGGCATAACATTAATAAAAATCCTTAAATCTAACTCTGACACACATATTACAACTCAACTATTTACAGGCATCTCTCTGAGACCCTTATTAGTGTGGTGACACACTTATCCAAATGAGCTGCCACAATGGCCGGATGCTCAACAACAAGGAAACACAGCGCCGCACGTGACTCACGGGTCACTGACATGTACAATAAACAAAGAATAAACCAACAACAACAAACAACCTGAGTGGTTAAGATTACTTTATATTAACAAAACTGCATGTTAATGAAACGCTTCGAAGGTAATCGTGTTTCGTAGGCAACTCCCATTTATTTAAACAATTTTACCATTGATCAGTTTCTCACATTTATATTTATTTTCAAGTAATTGGGAGCCAGACTTGCACTCCACTTTAATGAGCTCTGCTTGTGAAACTCAGTCAGCCCTTGTGACAACAACTCACCCCTTTCCACAATACCAGTCATGTCCCCCATCCAGTGTATATAAATAGCCGACCAGCGGAACTGTTATCTCAAGGAATCAACAGCCGCTAACATCTCCTCCCACTCAACATATGGTCAGACAATAATCACATATCCATAATTGTCCTCGCAAGGATGCAATATGAATCTGATACCAAGCTGACAGAAATCAGTCTCTGCTGAAGTTCCCGCTTGTAATACCACAACAATATACTCACAGTACACACATCTGGGACTGACATAACACCTTTCACATGGGTCTGCTGAATTAAAGCTCGCAAACATTTAACACAATATTTAAAACCTACGATAGAGCTGAGTACTCTTCGTCACAAATTACATTGCTCCAAAGGCAATAATCACACTGAATCTGATCAATAATAATTTTCAATAACATTTAATTACCCTCCAATCTACTATATAATTAGATTAATTCAGTCCTACTTCTGAAACACGACATATCTCCGAGAGACGTTTTTAACCGCACTTCGTAACCTAGGCGAACACGGCCGTTCACATAGATACGTTAGTTAACACAACACAAAGAAAAGAACCTTCCATTAACTACCATTGTGCGAGCTGCTTCCAAACAAAAGTGTGCCAGATCAAAACAAAATATACTACATTAAATCACACAAGCAAAGTATTTACAAAAATATGTCCCATAAACCATAAGTTAATTTAATAAATAATAAAATATTATTTGTACTCATCTCGTGTTGTAGTCACCCGTCAAAGAACATCAGGCGCCATTCCCCAACTGGATGATCTTTTATCTCATAGCAGCCATCTGGACGGACTGTTGAGACTTCCACACTTCTTCTGCATTCATCGATGTCATCCTTGCGCTGATACAAAAATTAGGTTATTATACACATTATGCCTGACTATTAAATTCGCTTGTCCAGGTACTAAATTCCCTGTCACTGTTCGTTGGCGAATTATCGACGCTACTGTCCCTATAACTATAGTACTATGACTATCTATCACTGATTTTACCACTTTTCAATGAATCTCCTGTGTCCTCGACACAAAAATACAAGTCTACGTTCGTAGACGCACAGAATAATAATAGTGTGCCCTCAACACACGGAATAAAAGTAATGTCTCCTAGACACACGGAATGAAAGGTCAATGTCTTGTGTCCTCAACACACAGAATAAAAGTCATGTCTCCTAGACACACGGAATGAAAAGACAATGTCTTGGCTCTTCGACACACTTATAAATGAACTGGCCCTTGGGTCTAGATGGAGGGGGATTTTATGTAAAAATTTATCGAAGTAATTGTGGTACAGGAATGAAATACATATCACTGAACTCGTAATATTGCACAGGTCAAGAATATGCCCATTAATCCTAGAATCGATCGTAGAGATTTTGTCTAGGCGATTTCCCGCGTGAATACTAGCCGCCGCGTACCCCAGCCAGAGTTGGCGCGCAAGTAGGCATTCTCTTCTCATTGGTTCTCCATTTTCTGTAATTTGGCGGTTTCTAGTAGATCTTGGCGTCTTGGGAGTGTCTATTTTCTTCATCAGCCATTCACGTTACTGCATCATATTTCTTCTAGGCGCGAATATCACAATGAACATACCAGAACCATGTCTCACCGCGCGTCGCTTCTAAAATTGAGGTAGCCACACCTGTCCCTGTGATACATCGCTCTGCTATTTCTTTTCATAGCTCAAGTACTTAGCCTTTTGTTAAACTGATGCAGGTATGTCCCTACTGTCTCCAACAAATGCTTGAGATTTCCTCATCACTGTCTGGCTACTTTCATGATGCTGGTTGAAATATTTATTAATTGAAGAAATAAAAAGTAGAATCATTTAACCAACATAGGGTAAAGGGTTCAATAGTGCACTGGCTTTGCTCGTGACGTGGATACACATGTATCAAATACGTCTCGCAATGGCCTTCCCAGTGTTTACTAGACAGTGTCTTGGTGCGGTGTGCTTTAACCAACTGAAGAGCCCAATCGCACACCGGGGCGAAACACTGTCATTTTGTTGAGTTATGCCGGAACATTTAGCACAATTTGTGTATAAATATATAATGGCTCAATGGACAATACATATTTTTCTTTTGAAAATTATATAGGTCAGTAGTGCCACGCACAAAACAAGGAGATTATGACTTTAAAGGAAAGCGGTTAACCCATGTAAAATATCCTCAAATGTCTACAGACGTTACTACAAAAAAGTATGTGGATAGCAAGGTGTATGAGTTTTATGATAAAGTGCCTCAACTTACGGTGGATGGCTATAGCGCTAATCATCACCGCATTATTCACGTGGAAGACCCACAAGAAGATGATGATATCTGACCTATGAAATGAAAAGCCTTTATAAATTTATCCCATCTCTAATTTTAGTGTATCTGACAAATGTAAAATCTGTGGATGAGAGAAACCATATACCGCTAGTTCATGACCAGCACTTGACCTATGTGCTTGCTTCAGGTTTAAGCCACTATCGACTACACTATGATGGAACCATTGACATCAATTATGCCATACCTGATGAGAACCATTTACAAATAGCGATAAATGGTCATAGGATGTTGGTCCATAACCATGAAATGGTCAATGCAGGAGACGAATTATCCTTTCATCTCATGTTGACATGGGATGAAAAGCGAGCTGGAAAAACCATAAACGATTTCCCACTTTAAGTAGAATTGGAATATACAGCCATGAAATAACAATCAGACGTTAGTTGTGACTTAAACTTTCTTGTGAAAGGTTGTTGGTCATCATCATCATGGTGAAACAAAGATATATGGTGAGAATGACTAAAAATATGACCCTGTCCTTGGCAAAGCTTGGGCTTAAGACATTCGTGGACACGACCTTGCGAAAGAAAAAAAGAAAAAATAATGTGTTGACAATAACGAAAGCTCTTCGAGCAGCACAGAGACATGTTGTTCCAAAACGTCAGCAGCTGGGTTCAAAACAAGGGCGAGTGATTCCCGTCCCCAAACGAGCGGGATTTTTACCTGCATTATTCGCTGGTCTGGCTGCTCTTGGTTCACTTTTAGGTGGCGCCACTGCAGTGGCAAAAACTATTAAAGCCGCGCAACAGGGCAAGCAACAACTCAAAGAAAGTCAGCGACACAATGAAACGATGGAAGCCATTGCTATGGAGGCTAGAAATGTCAATTTGAAGCCAGCCTTTTATCAACAAGGATTTGGAATTTCACCTTTTCGAAATAAAATAAAAACATCTTTAACCTCAGCCATAGCAAGACATGCCCTGACACATCAACAAGTGGAAAGCTATGCTAAACAACTAAAGCTTTCTCATTTTCAAGGTGTGTTAATGCGAAAACCAATTACCCTCACGAATCTGGAAATATGAATGTGCTGTTGTCAATTTGGATGATCACCGAGGACCTGGAACACATTATGTAGCTTATGTCAAAGAGGGATCCACTGTATGGTACTTTGACAGTTTTGGGAATTTGCCCCCGCCCATGGAACCAGTGGCCTATTTTGGAAACAGGATCAAGATATATTATAATGTGAAACGTGAGCAAACGTTTAACAGCCAACAGTGTGGACTTGTGTTTATTTTTTTTATAAAAGACGCAACATAAGCAAAAACGTCATCAGTATGTCGGTGGAAAGTAAGACGTTTACACTGCATGGACGTGGACCTGAAGTGAGCCTAGACTTTTACCCACCTATCGAATTGAGTGAAAAACCCTATGGTTTAGGACTTGTTTCTCTTGAAACGTACAATAGAATATACAACATACGTTTATTTTTATTTTCTTTTTTGTCGTGTGGCTTCCTGAGAGGCCGAGTGCAGGTCTTTCTATTCGACGCCCGTGGGCGACCTGCGCGTCGGGATGAGAGATGGAATAGATGAAGATGAATGAAACTGGGCAAGGATGTGGAAGGAAGCGACCGTGGCCTGTCAGAAGGTACTGTCCCAGCATTTGCCTGGAGTTGAAAATGGGAAACCACGGAAAACCATTTCAAGGACAGCCGACGGCGGGGCTCGAACCCACGCGTCTACAGAGTCAGCAGAGAGCTTGGCCCCATGGCCTAACGCAGCGCTTTAGCCAGCGTAGCCACTACTGTCGGTACAACATGCGTGAAAATGTGAACAACAAGTTTTACTATGATGATTCTGTGCTCACCCTGAACTCTGGTGGATACACGATAGATGACATTTATGAACACATTTATGTGGTGTTGATCAATGAATATCTTTTAAAGTTATTTCTCGACGGAACGCGCAAGTTTGAACTTGCAGGAAATACCAACACTCATCGCTGCAGTATTTTTTCTACATTCAAAATTGACTTTAAAACACACCCCGATTCCATTGGTCCATTACTAGGATTTAAACCAGGCGTGTTGGAGCCCAACAAAAAACATGAATCAGACCATGAAGTGAAATTCATTGAGGACCATCATGTGTCGGTGACGTGTAATATTATTAGTCAAGTGTACACCAATCAAGAACCATCGCATTCGCTTTATGACTTTATTGTAACATCGCCCAATGGCTATATTATTCGTGAAAACCCTCCAGTGGTGCTTTTTCATTCTGTGGCTGTCGATGGTATTAGTAATATAACATTAAGACTGATCAGTAGAGAGCAACAACTCATTGATCTAGATTCTACCACACCAGTGACTTACAAGTTGGTGCTAAAGCCAGTATGAAATTTGTATATAAAGCAACAGCACCGTCCAGGAATGGTGTTAGTTGTTTACCACGTGAATACACGTTAACATCTCAGAACAAGCAGATTTTACAGCATTTGGGTTACCACGTCAACTCCCGCGATGTATTCTATCCTAGAGGTAGCGAACCACATCGAGGAGCAACCAGGAGTGGTAAGAATTGATCTCCATTCTTATCAAGCTCAAACACCTGGACTCAATAACAATGATGAAATTCAATTTGTTATCAACAACCAAGATATTTACACTCTACCGCATGAAAGTGTTATTCAGATTGAAGGTCGGCTCACCAAAGCCGATGGCTCTACACCCACCACATCCAAGTTAGCCAACCATGCATTCGCCTTTCTGTTTTCTGAAGTGCGTTACGTGATTAACGATATCGTGGTGGATAGCACTCGAAATGTGGGTATTTCCAGTGTCATGAAACTATATCCCTCTTATAGTGAGGAAGAAGCTAAAACACTTTGCATGGTGGGTTGGTGCCCCGACTCGATCAATAACTGGATGGTACACACCGATGGCACCTTTACTGGATATTTACCTCTTAAACTGATTTTAGGCTTTGCTGAAGATCACCAGCGCATTGTGGTCAACGAAAGGCAAGTGCTTTATCTGGTGAGAGACAGGAGTGATAATAATGCACACAAGGGAGCCGACAATGCCCCCATTGATTCAAAAATTGTACTACAACGCTTGCTATGGAAAGTGCCTCATGTGACCCTTAACGATAGCAGAAAACTGGACATACTCAACATGGTAAAGAGATATACCTCTACCCATGGAATTTTGAAGCTGGGCACTCCATGAGTACCCGCTATTGCCCACCACCAACACACACATTTGGTCTATAAAAACAGCCCGCTATACAGAGAGACCTCTCTACATAATTGTGGGTTTTCAAACGAATCGCAAGTATCAACAAACCAAAGATGCCACGCAATTTGATCACCTGCAATTGAGAAATGCATGTCTTTTCCTCAATGGTGCTGTGTTTCCCTATGAAGGGCTGGATTTAGATTTTTCACAAAATAAGTTCGGCCCCCTGTACGACTTGTTTTCTAAATTTAGATGGTCGTATTATCAAAAAGAGAATTGTCCAATGTTGTCACCCCAAGCTTTTAAGACAAGGGCGCCACTGATTGTCTTTGACTGTTCCTACTTGGAAGAGTTTGTCAAACCATCCAATATTGACATTCGACTAGATTTTGAAACGCATGACAATGTTCCATCCAATACCACGGCCTACTGTTTGATTATTCATCACAAACAAGTCAACTATTATCCACTGTCCAACCAAGTGACAAGTGTATAAATAGCAGGTCAACCTACGTCAAACCACTCAGTCATGTCTTGCTTTCAAGCCTCAAGAGAAGTTACTTCCATGAATTTAAAATCTGAGGAACAACGTTTCAACGTTGCAACGTGGCCGGTGCCTTTTATAAACCCTCAAGCCTTGGCGGCCGCTAGATTCTATTATTTAAAAACAAGAGATGAAGTGAAATGTGTGTTTTGTCCCATCATCTTAGACCAATGGCAAGAGAGTGATGAACCCATGCAGGATCATCAGCGCTGGTCACCTGCCTGCCCCTACCTGTGCAGAATGGAGGTGGGTAATATATCCTGTCATTCAAGTTACCCCTCACTCGTGCCTCTACGTGATGAAAAAAGTTATGATACGTGTGGTCTTTATGGTGTTAACAGTGCTTCAGTGAGCAGCTCACAGTCAAAAACATCCAGTTTAGAAACATTAGAATATCATCGGTGTTATGGACACTATAAACACAAAATACTTTTTTGTTGTATGAGATGGTACCGCCTCTATCCTAGAATGAAAAAAGAATGTAAAACTTGTTATGCTAATAAAATAATGTAATAAAAATTGGTTGTTGTTGTTATATTATTATTTCTTATGCGCCCCCCCCCCTGTCATATCCTAACCTCTATAGTGACTACTCGATGTTCTTATTTTCTTTTACTAGAATGGAATGTAAGTAAATGACATGGGTACACTTTACTGAACAATTATCAGTCTGTGGTCAGTTGGACTTGATCCAGACAAGAGTGAACATGTTGCGTACACTGATACTCGACTGTCAAGGGTTTAAAATTGGAGATAACAAATTTATATTTAAAGAAGTGGCCATTATCGATTGTTCCACTTTTTGGATATCGCAAGCTACACATTTGGTGTTTAAACCACCTTATGCGTTTGATTTGTTATGTGATAAAGACCGTAAACAAACCCAGTGGATTGAAACTCATATGCAACTAGATTGGAAGCAAGGAACCATTTCATATAAGCACCTGGACATGGTCATGAAAGCTCACTTGTCTTCTACCCATGTAGTATTTGTGAAAGGTAGTGAAAAACGTCAATGGCTACAACCATTTTTGGCGTCTTACTGTCAATGTATCGATTTAATGGACATGGGCTGTCCCTCGATGCAAACACTCATGGACCGCTGCCCCTGTGACAACATTACCCATAAAGCCATGGCACAGGTGTGGCAATTGTTTCATTGGCTAACCACCAATGCCTGCTGGGAGTTGTTAAATAAAATTAGAACTCTAGGTTTACCTGTGAATGACACCAGTGAGATTTCTACAAGCGACGTGTATACATCTACATTATACCATGGAGAAAGGGGAAGCTACCGATAAAGTGATTGGAAAGTTATTTGTGTGTAAAAAGAAACTAGACAGTTTTACCAAAGAAGAATTATTGGCTCTCCCAAAATCATTCATTTATTAAGTGGCAGCAAATACAGTGAAAGAAATCTGACAACATGTACCAAAATCATGGACTCAAGACCCTGTGTTAAGTGAATTGCAACCATGTACGGATTATGATCACCATAAGCAAGTGGCTAGGGCAAAAATACCATCTATGCGACAGTGCGCCACTTGCCAGCTGGTCAAACTGTATCACGGTCATAAAAGTCAATGTAAAGGCTTTGTTTCTTCATTCCACGGGTGTGATGGTGAAAAAAAGCAGCAACAACAAACATCATCCACAGAGGAGGAGGAAGATCAAACCTTTTCCCCACATATGGAAAAGGATATGCCAGACCTGTACTGGCAATGGTGTCATTGACAAAGTCATTCAATACTTGACTTTCGAAATCTACCTACCTGGTTATTATTTGTGTGGTCCTGGAACTTGTCTTGAAGAACCTTTGCTGCGTGGTGATAGAGTATTAAGCCTTTTGGGTCGAGCATGCACCTTTCTTATCGCCATAGGCATTCTGCATTAAGACGTGTAGCGGATAAAATATCGTTGGAAAGCTAGACAACGTTTGACATCCTGTGATGTCTCACTGGGGGAGAGGTTGGCAGCCCTCATTGTGATTAGTGCTATAAAAGGAAAGTTAATAATGAATGGACATGAACATTGAAAAGGATTGAGGAATTGGTATTTCTTTGTATTCTATTTTGTAAAGCCATATATGTTGTGAAATAAAAACAAGGTTTACAAGATCACAATGTCTTTTAATTTTAAAATGGTGATAGCCATTTCTTCATTTTCATTTTTTCACACATGAATATTTACAATTTCCACTTTTCATTTTTATTTACATTCTCCTTGTTTAGTTTTACGCATTCTATACATTTTTGTTGTTGTGAAATAAAAACAAGGTTTTCCAGATCATAATGTCTTTTAATTTTAAAATGGTGATAGCCAGTTCTTCATTTTCATTTTTTCACACATGAATATTTACAATTTCCACTTTTCATGTTTTTTACATTCTCCTTGTTTAGTTTACACATTCTGTACATTTTTGTTGATGTGAAATAAAAACAAGATTTACCAGATCACAATGTCTTTTAATTTTAAAATGGTGATAACTATTTCACTTTTTCACACATGGATATTTACAATTTCCACATTACATTTTTTACATTTCCCTTGTTTAGTTCACACATTCTGTACATTTATTTAAAAAATATTTTTCGTAATATACAAAAGCAAACATTTTACACTAAAATGTATTACTTATCTTATTTTTACTAAACTACAGTAGCCTAACATAATACATTCTACTTAGTTTTTTTTAAATATTACAATATAAAACACACTACAAATATTACAATATAGTGATCATTAGACTTAAGTAAAGTAATAGTCGTCAATGCGACTGTTTCCCCAAGCAAGAGTATCAAATGTGTTGGGTATAATGAATCGTTTGTTGTCTTCATTACTTAAAGCAACTTTGTTCAGCAAATTGGTATGTAGCTGATGATTTTTACTTCTAAATACACACATTTTCTTATATAATACAGGTGGGTTACTAACTATACAGTTTTATAATCACTTATATCTAACTCTTTACTAACAACATTCTTTTTCACTCCTTTTAATTTTTTTTACTATTACATCATCAATTGTCATATAGCTGTATGATTTAGATTTTGTGCCTACAAAGGTGTCTATAATAACACCAGCACATTCATCCTTAAATTTCCAAATAACGTTTTTGTTTACTAGCGGTAAATGGTAAATATTATCCTTGGGATAGTCACTTGTATCAAACCTATTTAGCTCAGTTTTGATATCCTCATAAAAATCATTAGTTTTAAACTCATAAATAAAAGAATCTGTGTCTGTGTAGAGTAATTTAGCATTATCAAGATAGTTTTTCTTTACATAATCATAGTGAAATTCATTCATAAGTGATTTTGACAATTCCAGAATGGTGTAACCCACATATATAGGTTAGTTGTAAGTTACTTTATGACGATTCATTTGTATTACAACTAAATCCTCATGAATAATTGAACAGCTATGAAAGTTAAGCTTGCTTATTAAGTTCTCGCACCATAACTTTTACCATCATTCTCCCACTTTGTTATCAGCTTTACATCAACTCGTTTATCAACATTCTCCATAGTCTTTCAAAAACACTATTATTCATGAGTTTATAAAAATCTTTTTCAAACGCGTTTGTTGACTGTGTTCTTAAATTATTGTTTAGATCAATATACGGTTTGAGCCATGCTGACTGATGAAATTGCAATACGCGATGAATTTTAGTTAATTTCAACCCATGCTGTAGACACTGTTTCAAGTTTTGGTAATGTATTCCATATTTACATTTATCATTTACATTAGCAATTAACATTTTTGTTCGTGATGCGATGTATGGAGATTCCATATTCTCAGGACAAAATGATAAATCATTATGATCATCATGTATCTCTCTAGGGTACTCAAGATTTACCTCTAAAATATATCCTTTATCATCGTTATCATTAAGAGTGTCAACATGTAAAACATCAATTTCAGGTTGTGTCAGCCAGCGAAAATCTTTCAGTGGTAGATATTGACTCATATCCCAACCATATTGGTTATTTGCATCGAGGTAGGAAATATACTTTGACTCTTCGCAAGGGTTGTAGCTAGGCATGTATTTATTATTCGCTTTAGAATACCGTCCACTACATAGGCTTAATCCACCTCGAATTGATGATTTTATAAAATTGATCATGTCTATATCAGTCATTAATTCTAAATTTACTTTCGTTTTCTTCAACACTGAACTGAAACTTAACCCAGGAGCAGTGAAATACTGACAACGATCAAGGTCATAAGTTTTCATACAAACGTTCCGAAAATTTTCAAAAACATCTGCTAATAACAACACATCTGTCTTCAAATATATGTCTGAAAATTCTGCTAAAGTTTGAATGTCGAACTGTGTCCATACACGTTGTGCATGTAAATATTCCTGATCACTGATATGACTTGTGTTTAAGGAACTGTAAAATGCATCTTTCGGTGGTAAAGAACACTCCTCAAGACGTTCCACACAGTTAATATATTCATAAGGGAATATACCCTTTTGACGAATCAAATTAAAATCATCTTCTTTTGGAAAGACACGTTGAAGTTCATGAAACTGATCTGATTTTAAATTACTAGCCAGCTTATCAAGACTACTCGGCATAAAGCAGAATGAATCTAAAAATCGCAGTTTTATAGTATTTTTATTGACAGTTTTGATGTATTTTGTGAACGATATGTATTGTTCCTTATTATTTGCAATCACATCAATTTTCACATCTGAAGCTCCAAATTCTTTAACGATAAAGTGGTTATCGTATTTGCTACCGTTATGTAGAATGACCGGAATGAATTTACTTACTCTATAATTTAAATTACATTCTTGGAGGGCAGCACCACGATATTTTCGTGTTAAATGGTCATGATCGCGAACCCTGTCTGTATATAAACATTCACCACATATAAAACAATTAGTTTCAGTTTCAAAATTCATTTGCTCTGATGAAGTAAGTGACTCCATTGGAATGATCGTATTTAAAATACAGGATATACGGATGGCATCTTTCTCAAGCCTTTCCATAAAAACTTTAGGTGCATCAGGTCCTCTATAGAGCTCAAACTTATATAAAGAGTCATCATAACTACATTTAATATAATATGCAATGCTAAAAGATTCATGAATGTGAGTAGTGTTGGTGAAAGGTTGGGCTGGATTCGATGAACTTGTATTAAATAGTTTTAGCAAAGCCTCGAAGTCAGCATATATAACAAATGGTACACGAAGCTGTTTCTCATAATCCTTAAATTTTAGAATGTTATTTTTAGGAGTCGCTAATACCGTACAAACATGATTACATCCCCATTTTTGATCTTTAGTTAGTTGATCCTCTTTTCTGAAATATAGCAAACAACCATCACACAACCGCTTCTTACCTTCATATTTTGATAGCTGACTACCAACAAGTCTACTTAAATGTCTTATCCAACAATAGTGGTCATTTTCACCTTCGGTTATGTACAGTAAATTTACATGAGCATTCTTTTTTCCTGAGTGTAATATAGAGGACCTACTATTCTCTTATTTTCAATTCCATATACATTAATACTTACATTGTTCAGCTCTTCAAAATGTTGAATGTCTTTTATTGCCATAGGAAATTCTATTTCTTTTAAATCTAACACTGAAGAATAGTGAGGATAAGATGACGTTCTCTCCACAGCCTTTTCTGCTGGATGGAGAGCTGAGGTTACAGCCCACGCAAAACATGCATGGTCACTATTCATAATGTTTACACAAGCTTTCTTTCGTTTAATCCATCCTGGCAAATCAATGTATGATGATGCTCGAAGGGGGTTATATTTATTCAGGTTGGTTTCTAAATAAAGTACTTTAACCAACGCCCAGCCTGACTCCCTTTCCTGGAACTCTTCACTCTTCACAATGATAGCACTTGAAATATTTTGGTATATATCACTAATATTAGCTGATTCACTAACAATTATGTTTTTGTATTAAAAGATTTGATATCCGTAATTTCACCTTCACTCCCAGTTTTTACATAGAGTCCAAAAAGTTCAAAATTCATTTTAATTGTTTTATGCTCTACTAAAACATTTTCTACTAAGCCAAACACAGTAGGTTGAACATTTTTTTAAAATGATTCAATACTTTGAGTTTTTTCTTTACTATAAAGTCTATAACTAGCAATTCGACTTTTAAATGCACCACCAATTTGTTGAATATTTCCAGAATTTCTTTCATGGCATGCGTTATTTTTATGATGAATACTGCGTAAATGTCCATGAATAATTGAAGAAGGTATATCAATATTACATACATTACAATGTGTTATTGAAGGTTCACCATTCTTCTTTCCTTTTGTTGCATGACTATTTTCACAATCTTGAGAACGTTTACGCTTTTGAGCATCACATTCATTTAAAGGTTCCGTGCTAGTTGATGGTTTTACAGATTTCAATTCCTGTTGTTCTCCATGCACTTCAACCATGTGGGATTGATATCGCTTTACAGCAGAAAAACTAAGTTCACAAACTGAACACGAAAATGGTGCTGAACTAACATGCATTAAATTTACATGACGTGCAAGATTATCTAGTCTGTTAAATGTGGTAGCACAATGACTGCACACAAACATTTTAATGTCATGTTTAGCATTTGCATGTCGTTGAAGGTTGTCAGGTCTTGAGAACTGTTTCTTACATTCACCACACTTGAACATGATGATCAGTTTCGAAATTACCTATAAAAGAAAGAAATCATAAATGTTAATAAATGATAAAAACAAAGTAAAATATAAATAGTTAAATTACATTCCAGTCAATGGTTATAGCAAGGTATTTAAATTGATCATCTGTGAACTCCTAGCATGTCTAACGTCATGTAGTTCTAATTGGGGGCTACTATATACCACTGTCACTGACACCTAGAGGTGAACATTGGAACTTGATAGAGTGGTAGAAACCAGTGATCGCCAGTTAAGTGAGCTAAGTGTGACGTCATAGCCAGTCTTAAAACAAGTCTAAACTTGTAGAACATCATAGCCAGTCTTAAAACAAGTCTAAACTTGTAGAACATGTCACGTATTGGAAACCAGCGATCACCAGTTAAGTGAGCTAAGTGTGACGTCATAGTCATAAAGCAAGTCTAAACTTGTAAAACATGTCACGTGACAAGGTTAAGTTAGGTAAAGTTAGGTTATGTTAGGTGAACTGAGGTTAAGTCTTTAAATATTCCCTCAGTCACTGACACCTAGCAATGAACATTCGGACTTAATAGAGCGGTAATCAAAATCTAACCTACAAATTTAGCTTTACACATCATGGTCAAGTAGTTCCAACTTTTGACTGCCAAATATACCATTTTCACTGACATGTAGTGGTGAACATTGGAAAATATCACTCTACCTGTTCAAAAGTTATTAGAAGGGCACTTACCTTTTTATAATTGATCAACTGCTGCCACTGAATGAACAGATTGTAGGAATCTGGTAACCTACAGGTACCCAATTATCTGTAAACAAATTAATCAATCAATCAATAAATACATTCCCATCAATAACTTCAACATCAATTAGTAATAAAAGACTACAATCCATTAATAATAAGTACTTACCTTGCAAAATAATTTAATGATTTTCTACCAAAAAGGCTTTTTTACAACTCTTGAGCAGTAATAGAGCACTGTTCACTCAAAGCGAGTAATAAAGACTGACAGTAGGGAAATATATGACACCTCTCTTATATAAACTCTCATCGCTCGTGTAAGCAGTTTTTTGCAGATCATTGCAATTCCTTTCCCAATACAGCTGAGAGTCCAAAGTACACTAGGAACACCTGTGTGGTATACCAATTACTGCTGACTTTGCATGATCATCACCCATTGAAGGTAGCTCTAATTAACAGTGACATTCAAAGCATATCTCAGTACGCACTCGATCATAATCTAATACTTAATTTCGAAAAAACGCAACCGATCATCATCGGCTATACCAAATTACTCAGTTCCCTACCTGACCCAGTACCACCTTTACAGCTTGCATCCCAAACAGTTCCGTACCAGTCAGCAGTAAGAAATCTGGGAGTTATTTTTGACTCTCGATTATCGTGGCAGGATCACACAAACATGATTCTGAAAAGGGTTGCATCGTCATTATATCAAATTAGGCGAACTTGCTTCTATTTGCCCCAAAATGTACGAAAGATACTGATACAGAGTTTGATATTACCAATATTTGACTATGGATCTATAATTTACCATGATATGGGAGAGGTCCTCAATACAAAATTGCAAAGAATGCAAAATGCTTGCTTGCGGTTTGTACTCAATGTACCAAGAGAGTCTCATATAACTCCATTTTACGTCCAGATTGGATGGCTAAAGTTAAAGGAACGAAGACAGTATGCCATGGCTCTGACTGTGATAAAAATTCTAAAATTCAAAATTCCGTCTTATATTTACTGCACACTAACTCCCATGCAATCAGTGCATAACCGTGCGAATAGACACACTGCACAAATGCTCCAGATACCTCATCACAGAACCGAAAAATGCAAAGGTTCATTCCGTATTTCAGCTAGTATTCTCTGGAATAAATATAAATTGCACCAGTATTCAGGACTTCCTATCAGAGCGATAAAACACTCCCTTCATTGTGATCTATCAGCTATACAATTATCATGTTCAAGGTGAACGGATGTAATAACAAGAACTTCTATTGTCAACTGTATGTATAGGTTAAGTTTTTCTTTTCTTTCTTCATTTATTATTGTCAACTGTATGTATAGGTTAAGTTTTTCTTTTCTTTCTTCATTTATTCTATTGTATATAACCGCCCTCTGAATGAAGAGAGCTGCATAAAGAGGCTTTGTAGCCTCAGTGGCCTGTATAAGAGAAACAATAAATTCAAAATTCAAATTGTCTTGATCAACACCTGAGGTTTCAAATTACTGCAGGGGTCAGTCATAGGAACAGCAGTGTACGCTCTCTGGCATGTCAGCAACATGACACCGGAAGTAACACCTGTGTAATATCCAATAACTGCTAACTTTGCATGATCATCACCCATTGTCTTCATGAACACTTGCGGTTTCAAATTACTGCAGCGTTAGTAATAGCAACAGATCTGCGCGCTCTCTGCCATGTCTGTAATATGACACAGGAAATATAACAAGACGTCCTACTGCACGTACCATCTCCACAGTTTTAACATCTTAAGAACATGTATTATTCTCTTTCAACTACAAATGACTCGTTAGAACACATCCATCCACCAAGTTAGATCCCTTGTATGTTCACATGTATTTCGTCACTTTCCTTTCATATCGTTATCCCATTATAGTAGTGGGGGATTAGTGAACAACGTCAGTTCAACACACTGCTTTACACGCAAAATGTAGTTAGGCCCTTTGACATAATTTAAATAAATTCATGGGCTAGTCCGTAGGGACCAGTCCAAAGGGACTCATCCACAAGGACTCGTCCACAAGGACCTGCCAACAAGAACTCGTCAACAATGACCCGTCCACAGGGACTCGTCAACAAGGACCCGTCAACAATGACTCGTCAACAATGACCCGTCAACAGTGACCCATCATAAAGGACCCCCTTCAAAAGGACACGTCCAAAGGGGCTAGTCAACAGGGACACGTCAAAAAGGACCTGTCAAAAAGGATCCATCAAAAATGACCCCCTGTCAAAAAGGGCCCGTCCAAGGGGGGGGGCTAGTCAACAGGGACCAGTCCAAAGGGATATATCAACGGAAATCAATCAAAAGGGACCTATCAACAGGGATCAATCAAAAGGGGCTATCACCTCGAGGCCTAACATATCCCTCTTTGATTATTGGTTTGCCGATCGACAAGCGTCGCATGGAATACTTTTTGATCACCACTCGTCGGTTGGGTTAGGTTAGGTTACACTACAGCTGCCATCTTTAAAAAGCCCGCCCTCTTACAAAAGCTATGAGTGGGCATGCGTAAAAACCAAAAACAAGCATGTTAATTCATATTGGCATTCCATCGCACACATGTCTCTTGTGTGGAACAACCATTCATTCCTTATTGGCATTCAAACTCTCACATGTTGCACTTGGAAAGAGAGATTCTCTAAAAAATTACAATTTTCACCCCCTATTAGGGGTAGGTTTTATTTTTGGAGTAGAGATATGTTGTCCAATGGAAAGGGAGTGTCAGCTCGAGTTCAATGAAATCTCATTCGTCAAAATCCGACCATAAGTTCGAGAGATATCGCGTCGCCGCCATCTTGTGAGGAGGGTGAGGAGGAGGAGGTGCTAGAACCGCTCAAAACACACTACTTCTTGCGAAATCATAATCAATTGATTAGGACACACCCACCCACCTTGGCTTAGCTGTGGTCAATCACTAAACGCTTGAAACTGCAACTTGTGCAATTGTCTTTTATCCCAATTTTCCTTATTTCTTACGATTTAATTCGTTCAATATATTAAGATAAAAATTATTCGTAATTAAAATTTCCATTGACGTGTGTTTGATACAAATATTACATTAAAGCAATCATTTCAAATAAAAGAGTGAAAACGGTTAAATGCACCTTCTTAACCCCCTCGCCTCTCAAGATTATAAACATATTTTCTAGCCTGGTTAGCCTAATTTTATGATATGAAATATAGGCTTATGATGTGCATGTGCGTGTGCGTGTGCGACCATCCCCAAATAATTTCTGATCGACTAGATGTTATTGAAATATAACCCCCAGCTCCATCTCCGTTCATTTAAAACTTCAATAATCTTTACCAATCCAACATGGTGTCCACTTGAAATATTTGATCAGTATGTAATATCTCAACGTTTAGCTCAGCTACCAGCATCAAAAAATGGAATTGTATTTTGTTTAGACTTATTATAACCTAACTATCAGCCTGAAACCTTGTGCAATGATATATGAATATTTGGAAAATTCAGAGATTTGTCATTCCATACCGTGATAACGAAAATCCACTGATATAATTTTCGGAACCGTGAATTAAGTGATAGCAACATGGTGACAGCGCGGCAACATATTACAATTATAAACCTTAGCTGTTGTGTGATGATAGATTGCTATGCTCCAACCTCGCGACGGTAAATAAAGCAATATGGCGGCCAAGCAAATTTTCAAAATTGAACTCCGTTTTCTCGGAATCTGTTACACACATAAGCCTGATTTTATTTTCCGCGATGGAGGTCTGTAAAACATGTTAATTGATATGACTTCTGAAATCGTAACGAGCAACCAACTATCATGCACCTTGATTAGTACAGTACAGTGGTTCTTGGTTCAACAAATACTGTAGGTATGTGGAGCTAAACAGTATAGAGTACCACGTTTCTCAGTTCCTGAAGAAGTTCAGCATGTTAGCCGTTCGAGTTTATAAACGTATATGTATATTTATGCATCCTGTTATATGCAATGTAGATAGAAGAGTGAATTTCTTCTATTTTAGAGCAGATTGATATACTGCATTTGAGAAATCAGTGCCTCTAGAGACAACTGTACTGCACCTTGTTTATTTCAGAGCTTGTAGACTACCAGGAAATGCAATCAACCACTATACCAATTCAAGATCGCCAACAAGCAACGCGAAGTTTTAAGCTGGGTCGTCTACATTCTACAATATTATTTCAAATTGATTTAACATAAAAGCGATATTTATTCTCACGATTACTCAGATATAATTCATTTACTTTTGTAAACTGTGGTTCGTTATTGAACTTAGGTATAAATTATTGGAACAAAGTGCCTCAATTCCTATTGAAGTATGTTGATCATCCGCCATTTCAAATAGTTCTGGACAGACACATTGAAGTTTTAAGGAATTCCTGATAAGCCGCATTTGTTGAAAGTTTATTGTTGAAAGGTAAGTCTGATGTTGAGTAGGGCTCGTCCTGCGAAGTTATTTAGTTAAATATGTGCCAAGGGATTTTCAAGTTCATCATTGGTGCGTGGATATTGATAGCAAAACAAATCCTCTTAACTGTCGAATTTGCAGACAAGTGCTCTGAAATTAATAAGGAGAAAGTGATTTAAGAATACGCTCAAAAATATGTTTGCACCACTGCCCTGTTACGTGTATCCCGTAATGGTGAGGAAACCCTTATAGTTTTCTCTGACAGGAACTCCCAAACAAGGAACCAAGTCTGCAGGTGCCGCACACTCGTGGATATTTTTTTACAGATTGGGAGTTCTCGTTGAACTGAATGACCCCGTCAGCATGTCAACATGTCTCGTTGGCCGATGATACTATTTGACCACACCCGCGTTGTGACCCTGCATTAGCAAGGGCTGTCCATTTGGAAATTAGCCCTAGTGTTCGCCATGAACCATAGTGATGTCGTGAAGATTTGTAATGGCTTCCAAGAAGCTGAGAGTTTGGAGGATTCGCCTCCTACCAGACGACCACGATAGCCACTCAGGACCGATACCTTCGGATTTGGCCTGCGAAATCCTTGGTGACAATGTAAAACATCTACGCAACGACTTTCTGGCAGGACTACTGGCAGGGCTGTTCCATCACAAATCATCTTCTTGACGCTGGCGCTTGGGACCAGTTGAAACGGGCAATAACAGGGCCGCAGAAGCCTCCACGTACTGTGGCGGACGTTCGTTGGAATGACGTCAGAGAACGGAAAAAGCTAGACCACGAACGCATCGATGAATTGGTGGACTTGTCATGAAGGGTGCAGGATTGCATTAGTGCCAGAGGAGTTGTGAATCGGCATTGAGAGATTTGGATTCATCGCGAGAGGGTTGTGTTGTTGTTGGAGTCTTCAGTCTTTTGCCTGGTTTGATGCAGCCCTCCATGCCTCCCTGTCATGAGCTAATCGTTTCATCTCTACATAGCTACCACACCCTACATCCGAGGCAATCTGTTTAACATACTGTATTATAACCTTGGTCTACCCCTACAGTTCTTGTCCTCGACTCTTCCCTCCATAACTAAGCTTGCTATTCCTGGGTGTCTTAGTATGTGTCCTACCAACCTATCTCTTCTCTTCATTAGCAGTCGCCAGAAACATCTCTCCTCTCCCACTCGTCTTAATACCTCTTTGTTTGTAACCCTATCTACCCATCGGATCTTCATCATTCTCCTGTAACACCACATTTCAAATGCTTCAATTCTCCTCTTTTCTGCTGCACCAATAGTCCAAGTTTCACTTCCATAGAGCGCCACGCTCCAGACAAAGGCTTTCAAAAATGACTTCCTAATAACTAAATCTATGTTCGATGTCAGCAGATTCCTTTTTTGTAGAAATGCTTTCTTTGCCTGAGCCAACCTACTTTTTATATCCTCTTTGCTTCGTCCATCACTGGTTATTCTGCTTCCTAAGTAACAGAAGTCTCCTACTTCCTTCAGCTTTTCACCTGCCAATTTGATCTCCATAGAGGTTTCTGATTTATTTCGGCTGCATTCCAGTATTTTTGTTTTACATTTATTAATTTCCATCATGAATTCTTTCCGTAAGACGCAGTCCATACCATTCAAAAACTCATTCAAATCCTCAGGCTTGTCGGCCAAGATGACGATGTCATCAGCAAATCGCAGAGTTGAAATTATTTCTCCTTGAATCTTCACTCCCACGGTAAAAATTTTCTCTAATTTCCTTCACCGTGCCAGGTGCAGCTTCCATGGGGGAGGAGCTCTGAACTGAGTAAGGGCTTTTCTGTACTCTGTGGAAGACGGATCAGGGCGGGGAAGTCCTCAACCCCGACACGGCGCGTCCCAATGGCTGATAGGGGCTCTTGTTGAGAGTGGTGCTTGCACCCGCGGATCAACTGAGGACATGATATAGTGGCAGCAGCTATATCATTATTGTTGATACAAGATCGATCTGTCGACCTTGCATCAGCAAACAGCTGCATCATATCATGGCATCCTTGGATGTTGGGATGTGATGTGGTTACTGCGCATTGAGGAAGGCAACGGGAAACCACCTCAATTATTTTTCCCCAGGATAATCTTCATGGCTGAAAACCCAATTACATTGGCCCTTAGTCCCGGGCAGACCTTAAGTGGTCAGAGGGTGCGAAGAATCTCCCGGTCAGCCCTGAAGATAGGAACGTGGAATGTACGGAGTATGTTTGAAGCAGGAAAGATTCACAATACAATTCATGAGATGAAGAGGATGAATGTGTCCATAATGGGTATAAGTGAGATGAGATGGCCGGGGACAGGAGATTGTAATGTGGAGGATTGCATGATATACTACAGTGGTAATAATGATGCCAGGCATTTGCATGGAGTGGGTTTTATAGTGGACAAAAGTTTGCAGTCTGCTGTTATCAGTTGTATACCATTCTCCAGTAGAATAATGATGTTAAAGTTACGTGGTAAACCTTTCCACATTAATCTCATTCAAGTGTATGCCCCTACTAGTGACAAAAGCGATGAAGATGTTGAGGAATTCTATGTCCAAATTCAGACCGTCCTCAAAGACACCAAAGAACATGATGTAACCCTTGTTATGGGAGATTTTAATGCAAAAGTTGGGAAAGGTTCTGAAGAACACATTGTGGGCCAGTGGGGTCTCGGACAAAGAAACAACAGAGGGGATCGTTTAGTGCAGTTTTGTAGAGAGGAGAACTTTGTCATTGCTAATACTTGGTTTAAGCTTCCTGCCAGGAGACTTTATACGTGGAAAGCACCTGCTGATAGTCCAGACAACATAATAAGAAATCAAATTGATTTCATTCTAATTAAAAACAGATTTAGAAACAGCGTGATTTTTGCAAAAACCTATCCAGGAGCAGATGTTCCTTCTGACCACAATCCTCTCATTAGCAAAATTTGTGTCCGGCTTAACAAGATTCCGATAAAAACAATACAAAATAAATATGATACTGATGCCCTTCGGGAAATAAATACAAGGTCACAGGTGGCTGCTGCTCTTGCCACTGATCTTAAGACGTTGAATTCAAATGACATGCAGCCCTTGGAACTTTGGGACACGTTTAAAACCTCATTGAAGAGGGTTGGAGATCATTTTCTTAAGAACAAGACACAACATAAAAAAGGAAGGCATGGATGACGGATGAAATATTGAATCTAATGGATAAACGAAGAGAAGTCAAAGGAAGAGATAATGAAGAATATTGGTTTATTCATAGATTGATAAAGAATAAGATCAGGCAAGCCAAGGAAGTTTGGATGTCAGATAGGTGCAAAGAAATTGAAGAACTTAATAGTAAATATGATACTTTCCAGGTCCATAAGAAAATCAAAGAAGTTTCAGGTAGACACAGGAAAAGAAACACAGTCAACTTAGTTGATAGTCAAGGTAACACGGTATTTGAAGTTGAAGAAAAATTACAGGTTTGGGAGAAATATATACAAGAGCTTTTTAATGATGATCATCGTCCTTCCCGACCCGAAATTCCTTCAGTTGTTGGACCCATGATCACCATGGATGAAGTGAAATATGCGATTAGGATAGCGAAAAATGGTAAGGCTCCTGGTCAAGATGACATTCCAGTGGAATTATTGAAGATCTTGGATGATGATAGCATTGTGACGCTCACTAATTTATATAACAAGATATACGACACGGGCATATTACCAGAAGACTGGCTCTTGTCTACATTTATTGCTCTTCCGAAGAAACCGATGGCTAAGTCATGTAGTGACTTCAGGACAATCAGTCTTATGAGTCATGTGCTCAAGATATTTCTCAAAGTTATCCATAATCGCATATACAGGAAATGCGAGATGAATATCAGTGACACGCAGTTTGGGTTCCGCAACGGTCTAGGAACTCGTGAGGCATTATTTGCGCTTCAAGTTCTTTTCCAGAGATGCCGTGAGGTGAATCAGGATGTATATGCATGTTTTCTGGACTATGCAAAAGCCTTTGACCGTTGTCAGCATGATAAGTTGTATAATGCACTCAAGAACTCAGGAATAGATGAGAAAGACATTCGGATCATCATTAATTTATACTGGGGTCAAAAGGCTAGTATCAGAATTGATGGACATATATCGAGATCAGTGGAAATAATGCGTGGTGTGAGACAAGGATGCATTCTTTCACCACTTCTTTATAATATCTATGCAGAACAGATTTTCTCCGAGGCACTTGATGGCATTCAACAAGGTATTAAGGTCAATGGTAATTATATTAATAATATACGGTACGCAGATGATACTGTATTGATTGCAAATAGTTTCGAAGGACTTAAAGAGATTGTTACTATGGTGTATCAAAAGAGTAAACAATATGGCCTTGACCTCAACATTAAGAAAACAAAATATATGATAATATCGCGAAAACCAGCATTGTCACAAGTCCGTTTAGTCGATGGACATCAGATTGAGCGAGTCAAGAGTTTGGTTTATTTAGGACAGAATATTAATGAGAATTGGGATCCTTCGGTTGAAATAAGATGCCGTATAGAGAAGGCTAGATCCATCTTTATGACAATGAAACAACTACTATGCTGTCGAGATCTCAGTATGACGCTTAAGAAAAGAATTGTGAAGTGTTATGTTGTCTCCACCCTTCTTTATGGTGTTGAAGCTTGGACCTTGTCCGTAGCTACAGAAAAGAAGATTCGAGCTTTTGAAATGTGGATATACCGGCGGATTCTTAAAATTTCGTGGACAGAACATGTGAGTAATGCCGAGGTTCTTCAGCGTGTGAGCAGCCAACCTGAGCTGTTAAACACAATTAAGAAGAGGAAATTGGAATACTTGGGACACATGATGAGGAATCCAAAATACCGTCTGCTCCAAGTTATACTTCAGGGTAAAATTGAAGGACGGCGTGGACCAGGAAGGAGACGAATAACTTGGATGGATAATTTAAAAACGTGGTTTGGGCTGTCTTCCACGGAACTCTTCAGGATTGCACAGGATAAGAAGGTGTTAGCCATGGTGGTAGCCAACGTCCGTATCGGATAAGGTAGAAGAAGAAGAAGAATTTCCTTCATTGCTTGTTCAATGTAAAGATTGAAAAGTATGGGTGATAAGTTGCAGCCTTGCCTTACACCTTTCTGAATACCAGCTTCTCTCTCATGTCCTACAACTCGAATGACTGCTGTCTGGTTTCTGTATAGATTGTATATCACCCTCCTATCCCTGTACTTTATTCCAATCGATTTCAAAATGTCAAACAATTTAGTCCAATCAACGTTATCAAAGGTATATTCTAAGTGTACAAATGCAATGAACGTTCTCTTATCTTTCCTTATTCTACCTTCCAAAATCAGCCTAAGACTTAGTACAGCTTCTCTTGTTCCTACATTTCTCCTGAAACCAAACTGGTCTTCACCCAACTCCGTTTCTATCTGGCTTTCAATCCTCTTGTAAATTATTCTAGACAGGATCTTTGAAGCATGAGTAATCAAGCTGATTATACGGTAATCTTCACATCTGTCAGCTCCCACTTTCTTTGGTATAGGGATGATTACATTCTTCTTGAAATCAGGGGGTACCTCACCTGTCTCATAAATCCTACACACCAAGTGAAATAACCTGATCAGACCTTCATCTCTTATGCAGCGTAGCAACTCAATCGATATATCATCTATGCCTGGTGCTTTGTTCCTGCTTAAGTCTTCCAAAGCTTTATCAAATTCTGATCTCAATATTAAATCTCCTTTCACATCCACATCAATTTCCTCCTCCCTTTCCATTACATGATTCTCAATCTCCTTTCCCTTATACAAATTCTCTATGTAAGCTTTCCATCTCTCAACCTTTTCTTCCCTATCTGTTAGAGGCTTTCCATTTGTGTCCTTAATATTACAGCACTTAGTCTTCTTTTCCCCAAAAATATTCTTAATCCTTCGATCAGCTGTGTCTACTTTTCCTAATTTCAGACAATTTTCTATACCTGCACATTTCTCTTTCAACCATTCTTCTTTCGCTTCCTTGCACTTCTCGTTAACCTCATTTCTCAGACGTTTGTATTCTGCTTTCCCCTTTTCATCTCTTAGATTCTTGTTTTTCCGCCTTTCATCCATGAATTGTAGTATATCCTGAGTGATCCACGGTTTTCTACCTATTCTTTCTTTCCTACCAATGTGTTCTTCTGCGGATTTTGTTATTTCATTCTTCAAAAGTGCCCATTCGTCTGCAATTGAAGTTTGTTTAGGGTTTTTCATTAGTCCTTCCTTTAAACTCTTCTTGAATCTTTCGTTTACATCCTTCTCTTTCAGTCTGTCTATTGCCCACCTTTTTGGCTTTTGACTTTTCTTCAGTTTCTTCTACTTTAATCTGCATTTGATTACAACCAGATTGTGGTCAGAGTTTATGTCAGCACCAGGATATGTTTTACAATCCAAAATCTGGTTTCGAAATCTCTGCTTGACCATAATGAAGTCGATTTGGTAACGCCCTGTATCTCCTGGTCTCATCCATGTGTATATTCTTCTATTGTGGTTATTGAATAAGGTGTTAGCTATGACCAACTCATGCTCGGTGCAGAATTCTACCAGTCTGCTTCCTCGATCATTCCTTTCACCTAATCCGAAATCTCCTACTATCTTCCCTTCTCTTCCTTTTCCTACCACAGCATTCCAATCTCCCATTACTATAACATTTTCATCACGCTTGATATACCTCAGAATTTCGTCTATTTCTTCGTAGACCTTTTCAACATCCTCATCATCAGCTTGACTGGTAGGCATATAGACTTGTACCACTGTGGTGCAGGTAGGTTGAGTATTGATTTTTGCTACAATAATCCGTTCACTATATTGCTCATAATATTCCACCCGCTGTCCAAGTTTCCTACTCAATATGAGGCCAACCCCTGCTTGGCCATTGTTTGATTTAGTGCTAATGACCCTATAGTCTCCTGACCAAAAGTCCTGTTCTTCCTGCCAGCGCATTTCACTAATCCCAACCAAATCCAACCTCAACCTATCCATTTCCCTTTCTAAGTTTTCTAACCTTCCACTTCCTAGCAGACTTCTAACAACCCACGCTCCGATCCGTAGAATGTCAGATTTCCTCTTTGTCACTTCTGTGATGTTAACCCCCTCTCGAGTAGTCCCCACCCGGAGATCCGAACGGGGGACTAGTTTACCTCCGGATTGAAATTTTACAAGGGAGGAGCCATCATCACATGTAATTATGCATAGAGAGGTGCATATCCTCGGGAATAGCATACGGCTGTAATTTCCCGTTGCTTTCAGGGCAGCAGGTTGAAAAAAAACGACTAGAACGGGAAACGATATCTTGTTCGTAAACCGCTGGGAAGAAAACAATTGTTCAATTCAATAAGTTTTATGGGAGCTATCATACGAGACGGAACCTAGCATAGAAAGTACAACTCACACTGCAATAGGCCCTTTCATGACAGATATCACCCTTGTAATACCACACGCTTCTATACAAATTAAAGGCCTGTGATTTGGGCTTAAGGAGAACTTAATGTACATAATGTCTTGATGAATTCTGTGTAGGCGTTGAACAAAATGTAAGAGAACACACAAACACAAAGACAGACATATGGACAGACAGACAGGCACACAAAAGCCCCTAATTGGTCTCATAATCCTTCATTTTCATTTTGTTTTTCAAATATTGAAAGTGGATAAAATTACGGCACATCACCAACATTTTCCACCAATTTATTATTATTATTACTTCACGGTCACGTAAAACTACAATCTTCCTTTTTTATTATTATTACTATTATTATTATCATAATTATCATCGACAGGGGTCATATTATTACCGTATTGGGTTAGCTGTACTTTCCAGTTAGCAAGTCCGGAGAATTATGTTCTACGCTGTGCGGAAATGTTCTCTCATTGCAAGACCGTTATTAAACCTCTTTTTTAATTCTGAAATGCAAATATTTTTAATGTCACTGCTACGAGCAATTGTTTACATTATAAAACAGGTTGATTCAGTTAGTACTCTTGATCGAAAGCAGAGAGGATCAGTTTTCTTATAACTTTCAGGACGTGTTCCGTATCCAAGTGATGTATCGATTACACTACCCACCTCTTTGTCAAAGAGAAGACTGAACTCATTCCTGAAGAAAGATCAGACAGGACCCACCTAGAGTTTACTTTTGGTCCACTTTCCAGAGCTTGTGCCATCATTGAATTATCCATTAACAAAAAATACCACGTGACCTATATAAAAATGTATTTCCTCTAATCGCTGTGTTAATGGTTAGTATGAACCACAAGTTGTTGCTATTGTAATTTCATATATGGGTTTGAACATCGTTGTCATTTAAGAACCGTGTACTTGAGTAGTGAGACAGTAAATGTTCTGCTTCTTTTTTCGGAAAGTAGCCTCAATCTACCAAACTAGGAATAGTAAAAATACGTATGATGACTCGAAACAAAGGGTTGCAGCTTCTATTCATAGAACAAGTCCTTTCCACCCGAGGATAGAAACTACCCCTACCACAGATAAAATAGTTTTTTAGTACAAATGCACACTAGCGGCTCTTCCAAGATGGTGGGCTTTCCAAAAGTCATAGCAGCTGTCCCGACAACCCTCTCCTACCCCCTCGCCCAACCCCATGACCTCACCTCCAGGATTCTCCTAAATGTCCCTAAAATCCCCCAATATTGCTTCCAATTATTTATGCAGTCTCCTCTCTTTCATCCTTCCTGTTGAACCCCCTTGGTCTGTTTCTGTTCTCTTCCAACCCAGATGGTTTTGAGTGCCCCAAGACCAATCAAAATCCCCTAACATTCTCCAGATGTTTCCAAAATCCTCCAAATTTCCCCCCAAATTCGATCCGTATTATCCCCAAATTCCCAAATTTGCCCAGATTTCTCCCAAATTATCCAGATTTCCCCAAATGCGATCCTGATTCTCCCCAAATTCCCTACCCCAATTTCCCTAATATTCTCTCAGATTCTCACGAATTCCCCCAGAATTCCCCTAAAATTCCCCAAATTTTCCAGCAAATTCCCCAGATTTCCCCCAAACTCCCTACATATTTTCCCCAAATCCCCCCCCCCAGAATCTCCCAAAATTCCCCAAATATCCCAACAAATTCCCCAGATTTACCCCGATTTCCACAGATTTTCCCCAAATTCTTTAAAATTTCTCCTGAGGTGTATTGACCTCCATGCATTGACCACATCTTGGGCATCCCTAACCGCTGTTTTGTAATCGATACATACAAGTCATCTTCCCCTTACTCATCATTCTAAACCCGTCGGACGGTACCTGCGAGGTTCCTTAAATTCCCCTAAATTATCTAAAGTCCGTGAAATTCCCGAGATTTACCTCCAATTCACTAAAACTCACCAAATTTACCCAAGTTACCTAATTTTCCCAGATTTACCCCAAATTCCTTAAAATTCGCGAGATTTACCACGAATTACCTTCCCTAACTACCTCCTACTTAGCATCATACCTACCAACATACCAACCTACCCACCCACTCACTTACCTACCTACCAAAAACCTACAAATCTACCTACCTACCAACTACCAACCTACATACCTACCTACCTACCATCCAACCTACCAACACACCTACCATCTACAGATACACCACATACCTACCACATACATATCAACGTACCTATCTACACACCCACATACTTAATTCCTATGTACAGCCAACTTACCTACCAAACACCTACATTAATACCACATACCAACCTACCAAGCTATCAACCACCTACCTTCTACAAACCTATCCACCTACCTACCTGCTCACATACATACCTACCAAGCTATCTACCACATACCTGCTTACCTACTGTGACTGAAATCAACCATGAGACGTGGTTACTCCAACGCCAGATGGTAGAGGATGTTAGAAAGGCAAGCCAACGATTGTTTCGGAGCTTGAGAACGAGTATACCAATCCTGGGATGACAGGAATATTTTATTCTCCGAGTTACTCTATTTTTGAAGATCCGGCAATCAACGAGCAGATAATAATATTTTCTCGACGGAAACGCTATTTCTTTCCCATATTTTTAAAATTTAATCTGATACCAAATCTTCGATTCTCATCATGACAAGGTAACAGAAGATATCACTTGATTAAGGAAAAATTTCTTTATTAGGCCTCAATAGTTTGTTATTGGCTATCTTTGAGGAGGAGTAGAGGAGAGGATTTAACTCAACTACCCCCATCCCGAGGCAAGCTGGTGGCCGGCTCTAGTTGGAAGTTCTATTCTATTACGTACTTGGAACTTGAGTGCACGTGATTCTTGTGTGTACTCGGTACATGAACAGACACAATTCTGTTAGGTACTTGGAGCTCGAGTGGACGCGATTCTACTCTGTATTCGGAAACCGCGTGACAGTTACGCCGTGTTCAGAAAACGTGAGCGGATTTTTGTACAATAACTATGAGTTATTCTATTCTACATAGTGTTCATTTATACAAGCTGTGCTTTAATGCCAGTGAATAAGTACGATTACAACCAGTGGCAAGCTCAGACAACTATAAGTGAGTAATAACATTATGCACAAATATTTAATTCGTATGAGTGGAAGCAATGCTTTACTTGGGCAACATTTAAACAGTGGACTTACAAATGTCAATCTCATGCATTCTATTGATACGACATCTGGGACAATTGCTTACTTCAAACACACAGCTGTGGCACATTCAAAGTCAAAGAGTTAACACTTGGCAGTACTGGCCGACATGAAGGTCGTTGACAGCAGTCAGCAGTGTTACGTGAACAGTATCGTAAAATTTAATGATAATATACGCAAGCTTTTGCTACAGATTATTCACCGGCTTATCGGTTGCATTATGAATGAACAATCGCATAGTGAATAACAGAGCAGCGCCCACGATATTCAAATTCCTCCGGAATTTCCAGATATTATGAGTATATGGAACATTTACTATCAGTGGCGTATCAACCATTCACTTTTGGGGAAATATTCCTTTTTGACTTGCCACTTCAATTGGAACATTACCCAATGGGAGTTCACATTAAGAATTAAAACACCGTTATCATGATGGGCTAGGCCACTACAAGGAAATCTTGAGAGCAATGGTGACTACTAATGGACCACGAGAGACTAGGAAAAACCACACGTTGATGATGGGGTTAGAAGCACTGGGCAGACATTAATCTATATAGCAAGTTGATGAATATTCCAAAATACCATAGCAATATAACTTTGATACGAGGATATTGCATTCAACCATCAACGACTACTGTGAGTGAATTTCTACTTTAATCTGTAATTTGATGATAAGCAGGACCACCATTTTATATTTATGATCATTATTGCGAGTGAATGATATATGATTCAGAAACCAAAACAATACGAGCAATCTAGTTATAAGGTTTAGTTATTTCGTTGAATGAGTTGATTCTATTTAGGAATTTGAAATACAATGAAAGTTTTTGACAGTTGTGATTAAATTTATTCCATTTATGTGAATTTTTATTTCACATATTTTTCTTTTGAAATGCGAATTACAATGAAGGATCGATATTTGTAGATTGCTATTTTATTATTACGACTTATACAGTCAAATGAAATGGGCTGATTGAACTTAATGATTAATTATGCATTTTTAATGTCATAATTGATATTTGACAAACGCATTCAACTATACGAAAGGATTAGTGAACTTTGGTTCATGTTTTATTAAATGATTGCTAATTTAATTCAGGGCCCAAGATAAAGTTCATAATTAATTTGTTTGGGTTGATCCTTTTTGGATGTATTCTAGGATGTCAGAAACTGATAGAATATTGAATTACGTAACTAATTCGTCATACTCTTTGATAGTAAAGCACGTTAATTGTTTTATAGCACAGGTAATAAAGTTGTAGACACTTGGAATAAGTGGTCTTATAGTAGCAGATGTTTAATGGAGTACGGGTGACCCATTCAATCTATTACGTTTAATGGAGAGTATGTCATTTTAGATCACTTGTTCATGTGAAATGAAGAAATAGGGACGTGTCATGATATAAACGTTCCATGATGGTGAATTATTAAAGGTGTGTGTTTTTTTTGTATGTAAATTTAATGGATGTGTGGAATGACAATTTAATGATGATTCCAACATTTACGAGAACTATTAGGAACATATTTGAGAATGTAGTTAATTTTGACTAATTCTATGCATGTTAATGGACGACATAATGCAATGTGAAACATAATTGAGCTAGTGAACATCGCAATCAATCATTTAGAAAACTTTTTCTCATGATAAAATAATGAATTCTCTAATTAGTTCATGAAGTTAAGACAGAATTTAATTCTTGTTTAATAAAAATAATAACAGATAGATTACATGATTTACGAATTATTTAGTGCAGTGGATTATAAGTCATTAATAGACATGACTAATTGTAGATATTTGTGCAACAAGTCTATGTAATATTTGTCGATATTTTCTATTTCGAGGTGTTTCACTTGTCAGTCCACTGGACTGATATTAAGAAATAATTATTTATTGAAAACGTAAGCGCTACTCAGGTATATTTTTGAATTGAGGAGATCTATGTTAACTTTAATTAATTTCACCAGGGTTGGAACAGAAAAGTGCAGTGAAGTGGTTTTTTTTCCATTCCAATCTAACAAGATTACAACGGACAATGGAACTCTATTTTTTTAATCTCCTCAATCAAATTCATAGGTTGATCTTTGATAAAATGCGCATTATGGATCACAGATCCCGCCATAATTCATACATCAAAGATCATATGAGGGTATTTGTTCTATTTATTTGTGTTCGTCTGCTCACAATAAACAGACGATATATATTTTGGAAAATGATTTAATTATTCTTGAAGTTTTGTGTAGTAGGATCCTGATTGAATGATACAGTCCCTATTATTTAGGGAATATGTATCCGAGACTACCTTTCACCCATTACATTAAACGCCTGAGACACTTGATCTCATGCCTGCCCGAGCATTTTGATTTTTGCTTGTTTTTCAGGATAAATATTTTAGGTGCTCCATTTTCCTTCTTAGTGGTACTGTATCGTTTCTTGGACATCACTTTGTGATAGCTAGGCCATCGTTACTTCTGGGAAACGGGTTAAGTAGCCCAATTGGCGACCATCGTACAGGGATTCGAACTTTGTGGAAGTTTTCCTGCGACATCTAACATTATTTGTTACGAACAGAGAAATCGTACTAATGTTAGGGTGTTTAATTTTCTTTCTTAGCGCATAACGAGTGGATTCAAACTTAGAATAATCGAACCGACGTCAATGTGAGTGTAGAATGGGACAGTTAGGTAGTCAGACGTGTTCTGATATCTGCAAAGTATTATTGAACAGGAATTTTTATTCATGTTAGGATGCTGTTGTTTCATCTAGATTTGTTAATTTATTGGTAAAGTAAATGTCAGGATAATTAAGTTTTCTATAAACTTACTTTGGTGAAACACATATATAGACGCACATTGTTATTTTATACTATTGTACATTATTTTTGATATATTCTCGTTTCACCACAATGAGTTTAGTGAATAAGAATCGTCGATTTACTAGACGTTAAATATGTTTGGATTCAGAAAAATACTGTATATATAGTCTCATGGTCTTGGTTAGTCATCTAGCTATTACGTTTTCCCTAATATGAAGTATTTTTGTGACGTAAGGCTGAGATATCTGATGAACTCCGAAGGATTCTAGGTCAAAACCAGGCTGGATTTAATGGTTTAAACAATGGCTTGACTGCAGTCAAGAACTCGTTAGTTGCTGATAGACAGCAATTCAATGACAGTATACTAAATGTAGCTAAAGACATGCGAACGTCAGCCAATAATACACAAACAGTAACTGGTATATACTGTGCCCGTTAGTCCGGAGACCAACGCCCACTTATGTGTGAACCTCGAAATCGGTTGAGCACGAGACTCGGAAAACACTCGGGGAAAACTGGGTAGAAAATTGTGCCGAACTCGAGTTCCACGCGTGAATATAGGAAAGCATGAAAACAAAATTCTAAAAAAACACTCCTCTTTTATTCAATAAAAAATCCACACACAAAAAATAAAGACACTCCTGCACAAATCACAGGGTTGTAAAAATGGAGTCCTTTACCCGGAGATTCCAAATTGAAATATAATTTTGTGAACCTACTTTAAAAAAAGCGTTCTATTAAATAAATAAGTGTTCAATCGTGTCCGCACAATCTGACCCTTCACTAATTCATTATTCACACGGGTCATTTAAAACACGCACTTGTTTTAACTATTCACAAATTATATTTAATCGTTACACACAAATTATCATAATAAACCTGCATGAAATTCCAAAATCAATATATTAAATGCCAGTTGACACTAGATAATAACCTTCTAATTTGCATAATTGACTAATTGATTGCTCAACCTCAATTAAAACTTGCATCATGACGTGACTGTACTGGACAATATTCAAATTTTGAAAACAAATTCTCAGAATTGAAAAGACAACCGTCTGAGCAGCTCGATTCCATTGTGTCGTGACATCATTTACTTCAAATAGGCTATTACCATTATAATAATAATCATTCTCACTCATAATTTTGCACAACCTATTTCACGCAGCTCCATGTAACCGGTATAAGAATTTTTGATTTACCACCGAACGAGAATTTGGATATTCCAGAATATTATAAATTTTCAGTCGGTCAGCTTATAAGCCTCAGATCTTACCATTGATTTATCATGAATTATTTCAAGCTATGATTATTATTATTATATCTAATCATATTTTATATCTCTGATAAGTTTTATAACAATTTGCTATATGCCATGAGAGATTAAAAACATTATTATTATTATTATTATTATTCTCACTTGACCCCCTTTGAATATAATTAATGTGATTCGGATGCATCAATTGAAAACAAGAAATAAGACGAAGACTCCAGTCTGAATTCTACTATTGCAATTTAACTCAGGAACAGATCAAAAAAATATACTAACACAGAACTATATTGAATTACGGGGGGTATTTGAATGTCAAATAAAGCATGCGATGTTTGTCTCAAAACCTCACTAAATACATAAGACTGGGAATATCTGACTTGGATAAATGCTTGAATAATACCTGAAATAAGCTCAGCTAAAATAGATGAACTTAACTTAGATATGCATCAATACGCTAGACAAATTACAAATCATGGGACAATCGTACTGAAGATTCTGCATGACACCATTCAGGCCTCCAGCTAGGCTTCGGTTGGTGTGGTCAGGTTCCTTCATTTGTTGGTTTGTGCACTCCATAGCACATATGACTGCGTCAATGCCTGGCTGGAGTCGACAACGGCTTCGGACAGCTTTCCATTTGATCGCCCATCATGGATGTTCATTGTCCCCTTAACTTACCTGGAATGGACATCTGCTTCCTTCTTCTGTCTTCATTCTCGCCTAACCTATCTCCGGTGTTCATATTTATTTCAATTTTCACAGAGTAGAAAAATGTAGCAAAGCTATTCTTCGGAGTGTCGCAATGTTCCACACACATGTTGGAATTGTCAAACATGAGGTTTCACCTCTGAAAATCGACTTAACAAGTCAGCATCTATGTTACTCTTCCCTGATCGGTGTTGGATGGTTATATTTAATTGCTGTGCAAACAGTGCCCATCTCGTGAATTTATCACTGGCAATATTGGTCTTCAGAAAAAAACCAAAGCTTTGTGATCAGTTCAAATGATAATTGCATGTCCTATCAACAGCTCTCACCATGTCTCGAGAGCGTAAATGATAGCCAAAGCTACCAACTAAGTAGTATAATAATTCTTCTCAGCTGGCCTCAACGTTCTGATTATAAATGCAAGATAATGACGACGAATTGTCAATGACGAGATTTGTCCACATCTTCCTGCAGTAATATGGCTCAAATTCCAACAGTTGAAGCGTCAGATTCAATAAAAAGTTTCTGTTGAAATCAAGATATTCCAATTTCTCACTGTTCATACGAGGTCTTGGCTTCTCGAAACGCCTGTTCGCATGGGTCATTCCATTTCCAGCGATTATTCTTTTTAAGAGCTCCTGCAGAGGTGCTACAACTTGGGTGCACTGGTGGCAATGCCCGGTGGAAAACTGGCATGTCCCTAAAAATTGGCGCACATGCTTAACCCTGGTAGTTCTGAGAAAATCAACTATGGCTTGAATCTTGTCCTCATTCGGTTGAAAAACTTGCCCACCAAGAATATGTCCCAAAAATTTAATTTCCTTTTTGAAGAATTGTCATTTCTTCAGATTCACTTCAAAATTCGCTTTCCTCAAATCCAGAAATAATCCTTCCAGATGCAACACATGCTTCTCTTTCACTCCTGAGGCAACCAGTAAGTCATCAATGTAGCAAATCAAATACATTTTTTACTACTCGCCGACACATGTTATGAAGGTCATTTAAACACACTTCAAGGGATAATAATGCAATTAAATTGAAATATAAAAATCATGAAACCTAATTTCTTTGGCCGAAATCGAACATAATAATCCGAAATTTAAATAAGAAGTGGATTGCCTAAATGATATGTTTTGGTATGTCTGCCCCCCCCCCTGGAATTCAAACACGTTGAAACCGAATTGAACTAAATTTGGTACAGAGGTAGTACTAGGAAAGGGCACCTCAGTGGGATATATTATATCGCCGTGATCTTGACGGAAACGTAATGGCAGCCACCCAAATGTTCAAAGCTTAAAACAAATTACGACTATCCTAATCACCTGATCTCTACCAAATTTTTCAAAAATATACCTTCATGTCGGAAGCGCCTTTTGATCGAACTACAAGGTCATCAGCCCAATAGTTTGAAGATGGCGACCGTGTATGTGTGCAAATTGATTCCCCCAATCAAATTCAAACACAACGAAACTAAATCGAACCATCTTTTGTACAGAGGTAGTACTAGCGAGGGAAAACTCAGAGTCATGTTGTATATCGCCGCCATCAAAACAAAAAATAAATGGCGTCCAAACAAATGTTCTGATCTTTAATGAAATCACGACTAACCTAATCATCCGATCTCTACCAAGTTTTGCAAAAATATATCCTAGTATGGGAAGCTTCTTTTGCCCAAACGACAAGATCATCAGCAATATAGTCTCAATATGGCGGATGTATGAATCATGCAAGTATTATAGGCAAACCATAACTTACGATTCAAGATGGCCTGGTCATAACAAATACGCTCATCACACACAGGGAGATTTAAGCAGTCCTCAAGGCTGTGACTAGGAGGATATTAGCATTTTAAAATAGAATATTATTCTTCAGTATTGACTCATAATTCAGGCTAATCGTACCGTATCGTGCTGGTCCGTGCTGTCCCGTTGTCGAAATGGCGGCTATTTGTTGCTCGTTGATCCATATATTTCCGTAACGTCGTATGTTTATATCCATTTAGTAATGTATTGAAGAATATAATAAATATTTAGTATCAAATGGGTATAGAACCAGCAGAAAACACTAATGAAGTCGCTCATTGCAAGACATTATATTCTAGGCAGTTATACTAAAGCTGTTATTAACACAATGTTAGCATTGAGCGTGTTTAGCGTACTGGTAGCGTCTCTGACTCGTAGCTTGGAGGTTCCGTGTTCAAATCCCATAATGTTAAGCATATATAATGTGTATTTGCAATCGAAAATATTATATGTATACTTATAACACCACATATTTCAACACTTTACTACATCGATTAAAATTCATTGTCCCTGATCCGCGGTAGAGCCTATTGTTGTTGTTGTTGTTTTTGTTGTTGATTTTTATAGGTTTTTGCGGCAGCATGGTTTTGCAGCCCCGTGTATTTGGGTGTGTGTTGAAGTTGTCTGATAACCTGTGTCACTGTGACTTCTATAGGCTTTCTTGCGTGCGTACTTTTATACAAGGAAGGATTTGGATGGACAGCTGTTGATGTTGTTTTTGTTTCATGTGATATGCAAGAACATCATCGTCGTTTAGCCCCGTGTACTTGGGTTAGTGTTGAATTTTGTCTGATAGCCTATGTTATTGTGATGGCTGTATTAGTGTGTGTATATATAACTCAGGTGACGATTCAATCAATCAACGTATAATATCTGCATAGCGCGTTGTGTTTCAACAAGCTACTACAACCAACATTCAATTATACTCCTTGAAAAGGACAAAGAGTTATGATTATACTCATGCATTTAGGAGAAAGTAGGCTATATGTTCTTTACTGAACATCTTATTATTCTTTGACCTGCATATTCCATTCTTCGGAAGGACGCTTTAGGCACATGTGATACTTTAATTACGACGTGATTACACTACTTGGAGACGATAATTGTGTTCGCCGTAATAACCTGAAGGCACGGGCGGTTATCAAGCATGCGATGTGAGCCGTAATTGTCACTACGCAATTGCCAACGTAAACTACATGCACGTAGGTGACAATTGAGTGCAAAGAGTATTCAATTTGCGTAGGCAGGTACGCAGAGGGCGTAATCAGTAGGACGAGTTGGGTTAGCTTTTCGATTTTTCTTTTTGTAAGTGCTTCTTGCCATTAGTTTTACGTAAAGTAGGATTTAGATAATGAATTAAAGTAAAGTTAATGGTCGGAAGTTACACCATCATATCATAGGTATTGTTATCTGTGTCCTTAAATGTAATTGGAATTATTTTGATTGCCAACAAGTAAATTGAATTGTTTTGCCATAGATTCAGGGTGTAACTATTTTTATTCTTAACGAACCTCTTTATTTGCGTAGGGAAATCTTTCGCGTCACATTACTAGCTTGATTATTGATCATTTATTTTTGTGAAAAGGCCTTCGCGTGAGCTTAACTTAAATTCAGTTAAGGGATATAATATTTTTCATGTTCTTTATTAGATTTGCGGACTAGCTGATTTTTACCCTCCGAAGTAGGCTAGGGATTCATGGTTTATATGAATACATTTTATGCTCTTTTACTTAAGACTGGCTTTGTTATTTTATATTTTGTGTTTTGGGGGTGTGGTCTTCGGGCTGGTTTATAACTAAATACACCTCACCCAACTCGTTACTACCCGAGTTGACGGTCTTGTGCCTGCTAGTCTGAGAACACATCCTATCCTGTCAGGGTATCATTTCAAAGGATGGGGGCGTCGGAAGGGCTGTTGATGGTCTGTGTTCCCCCGACAGCACTATCTAATGGGCACAGTACATAAAACCAAAGAAAAAATTACTGCCAGACCTTCGCAGTTCAAACTGATAGGATAATTATTGGACCATGTTAAAAAGATGCCTACCTATCAGTTATGCAATTAATGCGGTCACATAGCCTTATCTACCACACGCAACCATTTACAGGAAATATTGTTTTCAAAGACTCACATCAGCGTCGATGTTGGCTCCTCGTGGTTTGAGCCTTGGCCATAGTGTTTGACCTCAACTTGGCTCTTCGAGCTCTCCAATACCATTATCTGCGTCTCATCGTGTTGCTCCAACATTAGCACCTCCCAAATATCTGCGTTCTACTCCATGTCGACTTCCATCTCAAATTTGGTAAGGGTAGCAGCCATGTGCTCGGTTGGTGTAGCAAAGTTGATCATGTCACTGAAATATTCTAACAGTGAATTTACATTAAATGTTTTGTACTCGCAAATTAATTCACTGATTCTACACTCTGCGGGTTACATCAAAGTTGATTATTTCCACTTTCGCCACAAATTCTAGACGTTATTTGTATGACGTGCTTCACTGAATTTAATGTCATGTGCTTTCAAAATCGTCCAATATCTGCGCAATCTCCCACGCAAAAATACAGTTCTATTGGAAATAATGTTTATTTGTTACAAAAATTAATATTTCCTTCCGATGTAACACTTGTATTTTACCTCGTGGCACTTAATCGATTTTTCACTCACGCACCATGTGCTAGTTACATGTTCTGAGTTGGACATGACGTAAAACTATCAGAATTCGCAATATCAAGAAATACTAATTCTGCTGACTTGAGCAAACCTTTTTTGTATCTGAAAGCACACAGAGTTCAATGTGAAATTCTCACACAACCTCAGATTTCGTCTCATTACTTCAACCACGTTTTTACAAACACAATACAATTGGTGTCTGCCTTCAAGTGGTCTCAAAATCGGAGTGCTTGTGCAGCACATTGTACTTCCTTCCTCGGTTCGCATCTTGAGTCATGAAGTGACTGAATTAATGTGTCGCCTTTCTGCGATGTAGATTAATATTTTAAATAAAATGACAAATCCTGGAATAAATCCTTATAATTTCCAATGTGTTCCTAATGTGTAGAAAATATCCATGAATCAAATAATTTTTTAAATCAATTCCACGGCCTTCTGTAATAGTTATTTCCTGTTCTTAGAGCATGAATATCCACTTCCCAGTTTAAGAAATTGGATTGGAGCAGGTTCAAAGCTGTGACAGTCCATCTTGACTGTTGTCCATCATGATGCCAATAAAGAGTAGCATTGGGCACGAGCCTCACGGGCTCAGTTTGCTGGTGGTAGGTGTGTTGGTAGGTGGGTTTGTAGGTAGGTGCGGATGTAGGTTTTTGATAGGTAGGTAGGTGGTAGGTTTGTAGATATGTACGTTTTTGGCAGGTAGGTAATTAAGTGCGTGCGTAGGTTGGTATGTCGGTACGTAGAATTGTAGGAAGGGAAAATAATTTGGGGTAAATGTGGGGAATCTTAGGAAATTTGGGTGGAAATTGGGAAAGTTTAGGGAATTTGGGTAAATTTGGGGGTTTTAGTGAATTTGGAGTACATCTGGCAAAATGTAGGTAATTTCGGTAAATTTGGGAAATCTTAGGAAATTTGGGATAAATATGGGGAATTTCAGGGATTTTAGGGAATTATGAGGTATTTGAGGAACCTCGCAAGCACAGAATGACGAATTTAGGGTGAAGAGTTAGGGGCAGATGATTAGTATGTATCGATTACAAAACAGCGGATTGGAAAACCTCGGATGCGGTCATAGCATTGATTACATACGCCGATGTCAATACACCTCAGGAGACATTTTAGGGAATTTGGGAAATATCTGTAGAATTGGGGGTTAATCTGGAGAAATTGGCGGGGTATTTGGGGAAATTTCGGGGATTCTTGGGGGGATTTCGGGAGAATCTGTAGGGAATTAGGGGGTAATCTGGCGAATTTGGTGGGTAATTTGGGGAATTTTAGGGGAGTTTGGGGGAAATCGGAAGAATCTGGAGGGATTTTAGGAAATTTCAGTTGGGGAATTCGGGGAGAATCTGGATCAGATTTGGGCGAAATCTGGGGAATACTAGAGAATTTGGTGGAAAATCTGGGCAATTTGGAGAATTCGCGGATAATCTCAATCGAATTTCGGGGCAAATTTGGAGGATTTTGGAAAAATCTGGGGAATTTTAGGAGATTTTGATTGGTCTCGGGACACTCGAATGCCATCTGGGTTGGAAGAGAACAGAAACTGATCAAGAGGGGTGTCCAGCAAAGATGAGGGAGAGGAGACTGTCCAAGTAAGTGGAAGGAATGCTGGGGGATTTTAGGAACATTTGGGGGAATCCTGAGTGTAGGGTGTTAGGGCTGGGGAGGAGTTATGTGAGG
This sequence comes from Meconema thalassinum, assembly GCA_946902985.2. NCBI lineage: Eukaryota > Metazoa > Arthropoda > Insecta > Orthoptera > Tettigoniidae > Meconema > Meconema thalassinum. The sequence continues at coordinate 1,338,347,853 of OX336389.2, forward strand.
GGTGTTGGTACATCTACCCGCATTTTGAATAGCTCGCCATGTTGTAAGTTTCGCTATTGTGCATGTGTACTTAAAAGCATTCTTTTATCTGTGGTAGTGGTAATTGTAATCCTAGGGTGGGAAAGACTTGTTCTATGGATAGAGGGGGTGGATTCCTTTCACCATTTAACGATTTTTACGATTCCTTGTTTGGGAGAAATAGCCTACTTTCCGAAAAGTGACGCAGAACCTGTACTGTCTCACCACTTACTTGGATGTGTGTAGAATTCATTTGATAACCTGTGTTATTGTGGTGGCTGTATTAGTGTTTATTTGCATTTGAGGCAAGGATTGGGATGGAGGCGACCGTGGCCTTAAGCTACGAATCATCCCGGTATTTTGCCTGGAGTAGAAGCACTTCTTAGATTGCTAAGGTTGGAATCGAACCCACCTCTACCCACATTCGTCTCACGTGGTTGAGTGTATCAATTCCAGCCCTCAGACAAGAATTACATTTATTTGTAGAGCCTTGAATCGAACCACTTGGAATTCAAATACTTGTAAAGACTTTTCTGTCGCTCTAACTATCCTAGCAGAATAAAACATGACGCAGTAAAACTTACACTAAACTTAATACATTGACATTTAATGTTGTTAAAATGGTTTCTACAATTCTAAACAGCGGATGTACTAATTTTTAAAAATTTGTATTTAACCTACTTTTCAACTTTCGCAAGAATGATGAGAAAGTAGGTTTATGAGATCACCTCGGAGGATTGAAACTCCTTCTGTCTGTGTTTGAGGGTCCCACCCTATAAATTCACAAATTCATGACACTGTTGCCAACATGATTCTCTATATGCTGATGGGTATATTCTATCAAAACTAAACTTGGCATACTTGATGATCTATACCAGAGAATTGAAAACGACGTCTATGCTACCAACCGCTGAAAAAACATAATTGAAATTTGGACTCTGAAGTGGGATATCTCAGAAGGTATGCATCAGAACCCTTCGAGAATTGGCACACGTATTGAACCCATGTACCATTGGCTTCAAAGGGGGTCGAATCCATGTATTGTGTGAAATGAATGAAAGAATCATACAGTTTCTAAGGGAACGGAGAGAGATTTCAAGCCAGGATTCTAGCCTAACATTGCGCAAGCTGCAGGGCCAGGTGTTCATAAGATGAGCTCATGCCTCTTGACATTTATAAGGAGCCAGTCATGGATATTAATAGAACGAGTGGAAAGTTTTTACTGTAAGACGAAGAAGCTTGACTCGGAAATTGCTCTTACGTTGCAGGAAAACGGCAAACTCGCTGCTGAGTCAGAACAAGAATAATTAAATTTAACCCGTTTACGAGTATAAAAATAAGTAAACAAATACACTACGGTGAATCATTTCGGATTAGAGATTTTTGTGTAAAGAAAAACCCTTTAATAATTGCACAAGAGAAAAGTGCAAATGCAGCAGACGTCATCGGGAATTCACCGGGACCCAAGGAGTGGGAGAATTAAAAATGAACAGGACCACCCACACAGTTGAGGACGAAGAATTAATTAATATCTAGGAAATGCACGATCGATTTCCATGCACAGGAATATCATTTTACGTTTGGAAGACGAGCTTTCTGAGGACATAATTTTTATAATTGTGCGACAATTAGTTCAAAAGTTGGTCACGAAAAGGACTAGGATTTTATCTTTTTTTGACTGAAGAGTATAAAACTCCCGGCCAAGCCAGACCAAACATGCAGTTTTCGACAGCCCAGGGGGGCGTTACGCTGTATCAATGCAGTTACTCTGACAGCCCATGAGGGGGCGTCACTCTGTATCACACCGCGTGCAGTATTAGTCCGTCCAGGGGGGCGTGACATTGTATCAGACATCGATCCAGAACTCGGGGAGGTCACGCTACGTGGCATAATCACAGTTCGACTTGAGACTCCTGAGGGAGGTTACTTTGATTACAGTTCGTCATAGCACGTCTTGATGTAGGCAGTTCGCGCTGCAATTTCAAGTAGTCAATTCAAAAACACAGTTCGACTAGAGACTCCTGTGGGAGGCTATGCTACAAGTTCGCCGAGTGTAGACCAGTTACGATATGAGTACGCTACGCTGATGGTTAGCAGTTCGAGACTCTGAAGAGTCCTAAATTATAAAGAACACTAAATATACGGACTGTAAAGCAATATCGTCAAAGTAAGATACATCGATCAGTAGGGAACTTCGAATTCCAGAAGAACACTAGTTCGATACAGTTACGAAGTTATAAGAACTCCAACAAATAAACGGCGTTACGTCCAGTAAAGACATTGTTAAGGACACTAAGTCCTGCAAAGGACAAGAATAAACAGTAATTACGATCGCGAAAGATAGAAGTTCTAGCAAAAGGAACTTAGGAACTTAGGTTCGGAACCAGAGGGAAAACCTACTCCAGTGAGGAAACGTCAAATAATATATGATAGACAGTATACGGTCCTTGAAGGGAGGCCAAGATATAGAAACTATAGGGTACGATAGACAGTGTACGGTCCTCGAAAGGAGGCCAAGATAGAGAAACTATAGGGAGCGATAGACCACCATATATAAATAGAGGTGACGGCAAAGTAAAGACATTTATCGCCTAGTTAAAGCAGATAAAGTGAAGCCGAGTAATAGACAATAGAGGCGATTTTGAGAGACTGAAACCAGTAGTTTCCACTGTAGGAGACAGAAACTTTGAACGAGTAAAATCACACGTCCAATGCAGGTCGATAGGATTCACATCAGGGATCGTCAACAGCCGACAGAAATCGTCAAAATCGCTGAGATACGCCCGTGTGATAGAAGTGAAGTGTAAATATTGTAAGAAAAAAAATAAGAGTATCATTTTAAGTGTTTTATGTAAAGTGAACGTGTTATAATATATACCAGAGTAATATTTTTTTTAGTGTTTTAATGTGTGTTCTAAACGGATACACCCGTGTATTAAAAATGTTGTCAGTGTTAAATGTATTGAATATGTGTCAAGAAATGTTTGTACATGAGATGAATTTGTACAATATGGAGTAAGTGAAGAAGGTGGGCAAAAATGACACATCGAACGAGAATGAAGGTCAGAAAACGACCTTAGACATGTGAGTAAAGATTTTCATTATGTTTTGGTGTCGGGGAAATTTTTGTGTACAATTCCACCGGAGTTTTGAATAAAAGGGATGTTTTTAAATAAATAATAACTAAATAAGAACGCGATCTGAACAAAAAATAAAGTTTTGAGAAATAATAAATAATTATGTGAAAGAATAAATCCTGTAGAGGAAATGTATGGAATAAAATGTCAGTGTATTTGACGAATGTTATAAAAGCAAGCGTAATAATAATGATTATAACAAAGATATTTAAATAAAGGTAAATTTGAATTATATGAAAGAAATAGCTTTTGAGCTTTTGTAAGGAATGAAGACATGATGTGAATAATAATAATAATAACAAGGTAAAGAAATCTAAATAAAGATTAAATTGAATGATATAAAAATATAGAGCGTTGGAGCCTTAACAAATGTATAAGACATGATGTGAATGCATGTTCTTAAAAATGGAGCGATTTATTGTCAACGGAAAAGATAAATATAAAAATTGAGATATGTATCAATTGTTACTATGAAATTTATCAGTTCTTTGGAAGACATTTGGCCGTAAAGTAATGCGTAGTGAAATGGAACGCAATTAAATAAAAAGTCACGCTAGGAATGCGTAGAATTTAAATGTACTTGGTAAATTACTTATGAGGGGTAGTTGATTGTATTGAATTGAGATATGTTGTAAGTCCTCTAATTGTGACGTAGATCACGAGGCCATGTGTGTGTTATTATATAAAAGGGAGCAAATGTGTATTATTGAGCGTATGTCATGTAGGCCACGGTCGACTATAAATCGCGTCTTGTATAAGTCCTCCAATGTGGAAATGGTTCCCGAGGCATGTTAAGAGATTCGAACTTAGAATCCTCTTGTTGTTGAAGCCCCTTATTATTCGTCGTAGAATGTGTATTACTCTTCCCAATCAACGAGGACCCTTCATAATTAATAAATGCCAAGATTACGAGAGTGGTTTATGAGCCAAAGAATATTGTTGAAAGTGAAAAGAGAAGTTAAAATGCCAGGTCTCTCCATTGAACTGAAAATAAAAGGAAGGTTTGTTTTAAAAGCATTGAAGAGAGCTCCAACCGTAGGCTAGACAGGGAGCCGCCCTCCCTGTCATAAATCACGCTCAAGTAATTGACCAGACCCTAGCCGCATGAGGGTTGGGGAAAAGGCTATTTGTAAGAAGTGCTAAATACACCGTGAGTGTTTAAAAGTTGTTAATGACCCGGGCGTTGAACCGAGGTCCTTGTAGATTGATATTATCGCTTGCCAGTTCAGATCGTAGTTTTCTTATGTGATAATGGTCTTATATGACAAATGAATTAAATAGAAATCCCTATTGTAATATTGTATGGAAATAAGGAATCCACGAGTTTTGTGAAGATAACTAGATTTCGGGAGTAATCATAGTTTTTGACTTTGTCAAGTAATCTTTATAACTCTGGAGTACACAAATAGTTTCCCGATCACCGTAGTGAAATTGCAAAACTTGAGAGAGGTGGTAAATCCTGAGAACATGTGAAATGCCCAAATATTGAAGTGGATAATTAACATGTAATTTTAAATGTAATTATATATTGTTTTGATGGTAACAAAAGATAAAAATAGTTCTTGAGGTGTACAAAAGTATGACACCAGTATTATGGAAAGTATCGAGCCAGAGAAGCTCATAGTTATATGGAACTTTAAGATAGGTACTTTATGGAAGTGAAAATAATCGTGAATTGTTGGTTTTAAAGAAAACCATGTGTTTTAATTTAATATTTGTTTTATTCTTATGTTATTCCTTGTTCACTTTGAACAAGTAGAAAGATATTGGTCAGTAGTTTATTTGTTTTACCGTTTTCCAACGTGGGGCATATATGATTTCATCATACACCTAACAAAACTATTTTTCATGGCGCTCAGTACGCAGGGATGAGTTTTCCTAGGGAAAACCCGAGTTTTCTCGAAAAATCAAAATTTTCATTTTTTTTTTTGAAAAAAAAATGGTTTTTCGAAATTTTGAATTTTAAATACTTCCATAAAGGTCTTTGAGTTTGAATAAGAATATCAAATGGGTACGGTGTAGTAAACACCCGTACCAAAGTAATTTTTGAAGAAATTGGGACACAAAGGTTCAGATTACCATCTCTCAAGCATGTTCTAGCGATGTGGCATGAGTAGCCCACTGTATTCTAATATGATGTCATTAAGTGAAGAGAGGCGGAGGCTCTCGGAAGATGTAAGGGCAGAGAGTCCAGATAAATGTAAAATTACAGGTGATAAAGAGTACCCAAGTAAGGAAATTGTAAAGGTTTCTGTAGAAAGCATGCGTGCACCTGGAGACATAGTTACACGAAGAGTAGGTATCATGTCTGCAGAAAACAGGGTAACAAATGAGCCTTTAGAGCTCCAAATGGAGAAGGAAAAATGTAAACCGATTCCAAGGGAGAATGAAATTAGTACAGGAAATAATGAGGGAAAAGATATTTCAAAGTCTCACGTAGAAATGCAGGTTCAAGTAGGCTCGGAAAGTGGAAACGAAAAGAACGGTAGTACTGACATTCAGGATCAGGAAAAAGTAGAAATGGCGACTTGGGATGAAATAAAGAAATTCTTGGATATAATTGATGAAATACGAGACGAGCACTATAAGATGAGGAGTGAACTTTGGGAATTTAGAGATGTAGACTCAAAGGAGAAAGAGAAAATTAAGGAGCAAAGGGAAAGTATTTCCGAGGAAATTGAGAAGATAAGCCAACTCCGTGAAAGGGCAAGTAAAAATTGGTATAAGGTACCCAAACAGGAATTAGAAGAATTGTACAAGGAAATCCCTGAAGTTAAATGGTCGTTAAAAGAAACAAAGAGGGAATTTGCGAAACGTATGGAGAATGAAGGAAAAATAAAACTAGCTCCGTGGGAACAGATAGTTACATTCGTTGATGAAGTAAGTGAAATAGGGGATAAAATATGGAAAATGAGAGACGCATGGGATGAGATTTGGTGGAAGACCGAATATGAAGAGCGCACAAGGCGGAAATATGTTCAAGAACAGAAAGATTATATGGCAGGGGAAATGAGTAAGATATACCGTTTCAGTTTGAGTATGTATGATGAACGAGGGATAATCAGCGTTCAGGAGTTAGCTGAAGTAAGACAGGTCAAAATTCCAGAATATCAAGAAATATTAGAGGCTGCTCAGAAGAGATATGAGGAATACATGTTGGAGCAGAACCGTCAGGCAAATGAAATAGTTGCCCAAGATGAAAAACAAGCCGAAATTGACGAAGAAAAAGAAGTCACGGTGCCAGAGGAGCCCAAAATTGATATTAGAGAAGAAAAACAAGAAATAGATATCAGGATAATTCCAGTGGAAATTGAAGAAAACCTTGAGATCCTTCCTGAAGAAGATATGGAGACTCAAGATGAAATAGTAATTCCAGACCAGGAGGATAGCAAAAATGAAAACGAGCTGCGAAGTGAAGAAAATCATTTTGATGAAAAGGTTGATCTGGAAGAGCAAGAAATAATCTCCGAACAGGAAATAATGAAAGAAGCGAAAGTTGAAGAGATGGAAATAATAATTCCTGAAGAAATGAAAAAAGTAAAGGAAACTATATTAGAAACTATCGTCAAAACACCGATAGAAGCAGAGGTTCAAGAGTTCATGGAAATTGAAAAGGAAAACCCCGAAGAGATTCAGGAAGATCAGGAAGATAAAAGGGCATTAAAAGAAGAAGAAGAAAAATTGAAGGCACAGATCCTCGAGTTAATGACAAAATGCCAGGATTGCCAAAGAAAGACGAGAGAAATTTAGAAAGGTGCCAACAAGAGCCAATAAAACCTCCAAGGAAAAGATGAGATCGTGGGAAATAATGAAAAGAAGAAAGGAGATGTCTTTGAAGAAAATCAGGAAAGTAGAGGAAAACCGAAATTGGTAGTCGGTTTACCAGAAAATAAATACCCCATGGAAACTAGGAAAGGAGGAGAGACAATGTACAATGCCTTAGAGGAAGAGGACTCTCAGGCATATTTCAGCTGGAAGATCCGTAAAAAGAAAAGGAATGAAAGAAAGGAAAAATGGAAGAAGGGAGATAGAAGAAGAGCACGTTTATGGACAAGGATGAAAGGAAGACGGAGATGGTTCATAAAGCAAAAGAGATACAGAGTGTGGAAAAGAAGGAATAAAACTTATATAGAAATAAGAAAACGAGAGAATAGGGAATGTAAGGAAATGAAAGAAGAGGGAGAAAGAGTAAGGGATGAAGAGACTAAGGAAGATGCTGAGATTATAAAGAAAATAGAGCATTATATCAGAGCTATAGAAAGATGTGAAGGAAATGAAGAAAGAACGATGCATTGTTTAAAACAGTTATATAACTTACCGATAAATGTTCAGCATCTGGAGAAAACAGGAATTGGCAAGGTTGTAAATGGCATGAGAAAAAGAAACGGTTTGGTAGGAGATGTATCCCGAGCCTTGATAAAACTTTGGAAGGAAATGGTAATGGAAGACCAAAGTGATGAAGAAGAGTGCGAAAGTGATGAATCAGAAAGAGATACTATGGAAATAGAAGATAATGAAAGTGAGGAAGAAGATTTCGAAGGTGAAGAGAAAGAAAGTGATGAGATGGAAACAGAAGAAAATGAGAATGAAGAAGAAGATGAAGAAGACGAAGAAGAAGACGAAGAACAAGAGATGGTAGGATATGAAAGTATGGAATTGACAAATACCATCATTTATTATCAGAAAGCCATTGAAAGGTGTATGGGGAATGAAAATGTTTTGCTATATTGCCTAAGCATGTTAAAACATTTACCCATAACTGTTCGACAAATAATAGAAACAAATGTTGTAGAGACAGTTGAAAGTATTCACGAACAAGGAGGGGATGTGAATATACGAGCTCAAGAGTTGCTTATAAAATGGGAAAATGAAATGATAGAAGATTTAAGAGCAGGAGGAGAAGAAGTTATGGAAATGGGAGATATGCTCGAGGAAGACAATGAGGAAGACTCTGAAGAAGAAGAAGAGAATGAGGAAGAAGAACAAGGAGGAGTAATAACAGTTGGAGACGTAAGGTGGAGGCACAAAGGATAAGGAAAGGATTATTCCATCATAAACAACGGGTAAAGCCCTATGCAACCGTTAAAGAATAAGAGGAATAAAGTAATTTTGTTTGAAATACCATCTCAAAAGGAGTTGAGGAAGGTGGAAGAAAACCGAGAAGAGTCAGGTGAGGTTAGACCGAGCTCTTAAGAACTAAATGAAATTTTACAGATCTGGAGAGTCTGAATATAATAATGATGAAGTTACGGGTAAAGCCCTTTGCACCCGTAATTCATTAAAATAAGGTCATTAAGTTGACAATATGTAATGAAAAGAGAAACAGACCGGCAGGATGTCCGTCTTATAAAAGAAGAAAAGAAACAAACTGTTTGACTCAAGTTTGGAGAGTGCACACCAGACTAGAGGAAGACTAACAAAACACCCGAACGTGACAAGAAATTTATGACCCTGAGTGTAGTCGACCACTCGGGAAATGAATGAATGAATGGGATTTAAGAAGACCCAATACAAATACAAACCAGAGAGGAAGGAAACTTTAAAGGAATAAAGAAACAAAAAGTACGAAGAACGTTATGATGGCTTCGACTATTAAAGGAAAAATAAGATTTTTATAAGTAATTGAAATAAATTTCCTCAAAATTTTTCGAAAATTTATTAACCTAAGGAGGGGTGAGATGAACCCATGTACCATTGGCTTCTAAGGGGGTCGAATCCATGTATTGTGTGAAATGAATGAAAGAATCATACAGTTTCTAAGGGAACGGAGAGAGATTTCAAGCCAGGATTCTAGCCTAACATTGCGCAAGCTGCAGGACCAGGTGTTCATAAGATGAGCTCATGCCTCTTGACATTTATAAGGGGCCACTCATGGATATTAATAGAACGAGTGGAAAGTTTTTACTGTAAGACGAAGAAGCTTGACTCAGAAATTGCTTTTACGTTGCAGGAAAACGGCAACCTCGCTGCTGAGTCAGAACAAGAATAATTAAATTTAACCCGTTTACGAGTATAAAAATAAGTAAACAAATACAGTACGGTGAATCATTTCGGATTAGAGATTTTTGTGTAAAGAAAAACCCTTTAATAATTGCACAAGAGAAAAGTGCAAATGCAGCAGACGTCATCGGGAATTCACCGGGACCCAAGGAGTGGGAGAATTAAAAATGAACAGCACCACCCACACAGTTGAGGACGAAGAAGTAATTAATATCTCGGAAATGCACGATCGATTTCCATGCACAGGAAGATCATTTTACGTTTGGAAGACGATCTTTCTGGAGATATAATTTTTATAATTGTGCGACAATTAGTTCAAAAGTTGGTCACGAAAAGGACTAGGATTTTATCTTTTTTTTGACTGAAGAGTATAAAACTCCCGGCCAAGCCAGACCAAACATGCAGTTTTCCGACAGCCCAGGGGGCGTTACGCTGTATCAATGCAGTTACTCTGACAGCCCGTGAGGGGGCGTCACACTGTATCACACCGCGTGCAGTATTAGTCCGTCCAGGGGGGCGTGACATTGTATCAGACATCGATCCAGAACTCGGGGAGGTCACGCTACGTGGCATAATCACAGTTCGACTTGAGACTCCTGAGGGAGGTTACTTTGATCACAGTTCGTCATAGCACGTCTTGATGTAGGCAGTTCGCGCTGCAATTTCAAGTAGTCAATTCAAAAACACAGTTCGACGAGACTCCTGTGGGAGGCTATGCTACAAGTTCGCCGAGTGTAGACCAGTTACGATATGAGTACGCTACGCTGATGGTTAGCAGTTCGAGACTCTGAAGAGTCCTAAATTATAAAGAACACTAAATATACGGACTGTAAAGCAATATCGTCAAAGTAAGATACATCGATCAGTAGGGAACTTCGAATTCCAGAAGAACACTAGTTCGATACAGTTACGAAGTTATAAGAACTCCAACAAATAAACGGCGTTACGTCCAGTAAAGACATTGTTAAGGACACTAAGTCCTGTAAAGGACAAGAATAAACAGTAATTACGATCGCGAAAGATAGAAGTTCTAGTAAAAGGAACTTAGGAACTTAGGTTCGGAACCAGAGGGAAAACGTACTCTAGTGAGGAAACGTCAAATAATATATGATAGACAGTATACGGTCCTCGAAGGGAGGCCAAGATATAGAAACTATAGGGTACGATAGACAGTGTACGGTCCTCGAAAGGAGGCCAAGATAGAGAAACTATAGGGAGCGATAGACCACCATATATAAATAGAGGTGACGGCAAAGTAAAGACATTTATCGCCTAGTTTAAGCAGATAAAGTGAAGCCGAGTAATAGACAATAGAAGCGGTTTTGAGAGACTGAAACCAGTAGTTTCCACTGTAGGAGAGAGAAACTTTGAACGAGTAAAATCACACGTCCAATGCAGGTCGATAGGATTCACATCAGGGATCGTCAACAGCCGACAGAAATCGTCAAAATCGCTGAGATACGCCCGTGTGATAGAAGTGAAGTGTAAATATTGTAAGAAAAAAATAAGAGTATCATTTTAAGTGTTTTATGTAAAGTGAACGTGTTATAATATATACCAGAGTAATATTTTTTTAGTGTTTTAATGTTTGTTCTAAACGGATACACCCGTGTATTAAAAATGTTGTCAGTGTTAAATGTATTGAATATGTGTCAAGAAATGTTTGTACATGAGATGAATTTGTACAATATGGAGTAAGTGAAGAAGGTGGGCAAAAATGACACATCGAACGAGAATGAAGGTCAGAAAACGACCTTAGACATGTGAGTAAAGATTTTCATTATGTTTTGGTGTCGGGGAAATTTTTGTGTACAATTCCATCGGAGTTTAGAATAAAAGGGATGTTTTTAAATAAATAATAACTAAATAAGAACGCGATCTGAACAAAAATAAAGTTTTGTGAAATAATAAATAATTATGTGAAAGAATAAATCCTGTAGAGGAAATGTATGGAATAAAATGTCAGTGTATTTGACGAATGTTATAAAAGCAAGCGTAATAATAATGATTATAACAAAGATATTTAAATAAAGGTAAATTTGAATTATATGAAAGAAATAGCTTTTGAGCTTTTGTAAGGAATGAAGACATGATGTGAATAATAATAATAATAACAAGGTAAAGAAATCTAAATAAAGATTAAATTGAATGATATAAAAATATAGAGCGTTGGAGCCTTAACAAATGTATAAGACATGATGTGAATGCATGTTCTTAAAAATGGAGCGATTTATTGTCAACGGAAAAGATAAATATAAAAATTGAGATATGTATCAATTGTTACTATGAAATTTATCAGTTCTTTGGAAGACATTTGGCCGTAAAGTAATGCGTAGTGAAATGGAACGCAATTAAATAAAAAGTCACGCTAGGAATGCGTAGAATTTAAATGTACTTGGTAAATTACTTATGAGGGGTAGTTGATTGTATTGAATTGAGATATGTTGTAAGTCCTCTAATTGTGACGTAGATCACGAGGCCATGTGTGTGTTATTATATAAAAGGGAGCAAATGTGTATTATTGAGCGTATGTCATGTAGGCCACGGTCGACTATAAATCGCGTCTTGTATAAGTCCTCCAATGTGGAAATGGTTCCCGAGGCATGTTAAGAGATTCGAACTTAGAATCCTCTTGTTGTTGAAGCCCCTTATTATTCGTCGTAGAATGTGCATTACTCTTCCCAATCAACGAGGACCCTTCATAATTAATAAATGCCAAGATTACGAGAGTGGTTTATGAGCCAAAGAATATTGTTGAAAGTGAAAAGAGAAGTTAAAATGCCTGGTCTCTCCATAGAACTGAAAATAAAAGGAAGGTTTGTTTTAAAAGCATTGAAGAGAGCTCCAACCGTAGGCTAGACAGGGAGCCGCCCTCCCTGTCATAAATCACGCTCAAGTAATTGACCAGACCCTAGCCGCATGAGGGTTGGGGAAAAGGCTATTTGTAAGAAGTGCTAAATACACCGTGAGTGTTTAAAAGTTGTTAATGACCCGGGCGTTGAACCGAGGTCCTTGTAGATTGATGTTATCGCTTGCCAGTTCAGATCGTAGTTTTCTTATATGATAATGGTCTTATAAGACAAATGAATTAAATAGAAATCCCTATTGTAATATTGTATGGAAATAAGGAATCCACGAGTTTTGTGAAGATAACTAGATTTCGGGAGTAATCATAGTTTTTGACTTTGTCAAGTAATCTTTATAACTCTGGAGTACGCAAATAGTTTCCCGATCACCGTAGTGAAATTGCAAAACTTGAGAGAGGTGGTAAATCCTGAGAACATGTGAAATGCCCAAATATTGAAGTGGATAATTAACATGTAATTTTAAATGTAATTATATAATTTATTGTTTTGATGTTAAGAAAATATAAAAATAGTTCTTGAGGTGTACAAAAGTATGACACCAGTATTATGGAAAGTATCGAGCCAGAGAAGCTCATAGTTATATGGAACTTTAAGATAGGTACTTTATGGAAGTGAAAATAATCGTGAATAGTTGGTTTTAAAGAAAACCATGTGTTTTAATTTAATATTTGTTTTATTTTTATGTTATTCCTTGTTCACTTTGAACAAGTAGAAAGATATTGGTAGGTAGTTTATTTGTTTTATTGTTTGTAGCGCCATAATTTTGATTAATTAAATATGTAAAAATAGGAGTTGATTTTGTTGTTATTTTTGCAAATGTATCCTCTATTTAATCCAAAATATGTGAGTCACAGAGTGGGAGAACTTACCGCAGCCCCGAAAATCCCGAATTGAGCAATGCTGGCATACTGTGATTTGCATATTTCTTGCTGAAAAGGGCACAGTATATGATATGATAATTCAAATTAATTTTCAGGAGCCCCTATACGACAGTGATACTAACTTGATCCTATGCATCCTGATATGTTGAATGTTTAACTGAAGGTAACTTCCATACCAACATAAGGATTTCATCCAAAATTGGCACACATATGGATAATATTTCAGATTAATTATGAGAAACCCATATACTGTTTGACACTGTTGCCAACATGATTCTCTATATGCTGATAGGTATATTCTTTAACTGCATGTAACGTAAATACCACCTAGTGTACTTCAACCAAATGTTTTATGTGCACAGTGTACCTTAAGAGATGAAACTAGATATAAATTCAGGGCTGCCAACTGTTGATGAACGTGCTAAGATTTATATATAAGAAAGTATACATGTCAACAGTCTTAAACATCACACGCGTATAGAACATAATATTCTAGAGTAATTTTAGTAACCCTTATGTGTCAGTATTGCCATCACGGCCCTACGCGCGTTGATACTTTCAATACTTATCTGCAAGCAACTTCCATACTAAAAAAATTTTCTTGTGTGAAATTTGTGATTAAGAACTTATAACTGTGCTCATTATACGAGTCACCAGAGCTACCAACCCTATATTGATGATCTCAACCCTTTTGAATCCTTGGAGTCATTATTTTAAAATAGGTGTAGGGAAAAAACTTCAAACCTAGCTCAGTGTAAGTCCACAGTGTTTTTGAAACCAATAGTTTAAATCGTCAATCTTAGTGCTACAACCATAATTTTATGCATGTTCATATTACTCAATGTACAACTGCATACAACTGCCATACAATTTTTAGAATTAGTACCTAATTTTGTACGTTCAATGTATATCTTAACAGACAAATTTAGGCCTATGCCTATTTAAAGGAGTCCACGGGACTACCAACTGCTTAGTAACATTCTGAGTAAATGTGAGCCCCTCAATATCGTACACACTGTTCATATAAATAGTTTGAAACCCTCTATACTACAATGTTGGTAATGTTACCAAAAATAATTCTACGTACGTTACGTGTGCCATATTGAACTCCATGTAACTTCCATAGCATTTAGTTGATTTCTTCCAATTGTTCTATATAGAGTGCATGCCACACGAGGTATTGGGCACACTCTCAGCCTTACCAACTCCCTGATAGCTCTCCCTGGGCATTTGAACTGCAGACTCTGAATATTTTAGAATCCAAACCGGGCAATCTCGAACATGATGTACTGCTCTATTAGGGAAATATTATAATGTAAATTCAAAACAGTATCAACAATGTATCTTCGTTGTGTACGGCAAAAAGAAAATATCTCAATTTTTATTGACTTGTCCTCGTAATTCGATGGCCGCTCGAAATATTTCACCAGTACTTAGTAAGCTATTTCTAAAACTAATACAGCCATCAATCTGAAATTTTGTATCGACATAGACCATTAATAAATAAGCTTACGTAAGAGTATGAGACATTAAAAACTCTATTAAGCGCAGAAAACACATGGTGGCCACGGGAATAATTAAAAGGACTTTTCTGAGGATCTAAACAACTGAACTCAGTGAGACGTGGTACAGCGAGTTTTAACTTAGACCCAAATTTCCCACAATCGATTTGACAAGCTCAAAATTATCGATGATAAACCTGACTTTATCCTGAGTATATTACGCTATTCAGAGTCTGACATTTTCTTAATGCCAACAGAGATACTTTCGCTGAAAGAGAACCTGAAGAGTAGGAAACAATACTATAGATTAAATAATTCCATTTAAATGACGTAGTTCATTGATGCAGCACTTGACGCACACGCCTTATAAATGGGGGTATAAAAGTATTTGCTCGGGTGGGTTGAAAATCCCTTTCATATTTTCTCTTTCATAATAAAAAATTATCATTGTGCCAGTGCGATATTTTATAAATATATTATCATTTCTGATGTCCTGTTTAAGCGATCAACGTGAAGCTTTGTATAATGGGCCACCATAATAATCTAGTTAACCACTGGTACTCAATTCCTTAGTTCGTAAATAATACAAGTCAAGTGTGTCAGTTCCTTAAAATTAACTCCTTTAACTATTCCAGTACGGTACGTGCTTTTTATTACATTGATGGGAATAAAGAAGAGAATTTAGAATTTAGAAGAACTCCTAGAAGATGTAGAAAAATATATAGAGGATAAGGAATAATGGGTGATTTGAGCAACACTAGGAAGTCTAGTAGTATCTTATACAGTGTGAGTAGTGCAGTGTCTCAATGTGGAGCAACATTAGGAAGTGTAGTGATATCTTCTACAGTGTTGTTGCTGAGTGGGACACCCTCTCTCCAGGGGTATAAATATGGAGGACCCAGCTCAGGGTATGAGTGAAGACCTCAACGGCACCTGCGGTGGTAAAGGACTCCTTCGGTACAGCAAAGTTGGCGGAAGAGGCAACCCACTGCTCGGGGTTAATAGAGTAAAAGCTATTAGTCCATATTATGGACACCCGTAGCGTCTGTACTCCAGAGGAGCGGCTACAAAAAGCATCTGTTCTCCATGTTAGGAGCGGCCTAGTTCATACCTGGCAGTAGGTAATAAAATGCATTAGGGAGTGGCGAGCCCATCTTAATATTAGCTTAAAATGAAAGCAAATATGGTTCAGCCTCGGAAAATACTAGGGCGTCCCCTGCAGGCGACGCGCAGTTCTTCAGATGCTGGGGGAGCTGTGAGAAATGGGTGACCAGCATCACAATATATCCGAATAGGGACAGTCAACGTCTTAACCCTGATGGACAAGACTGAGGAGCTGGTGGACTTCATGACGGAGAAGGATATAGCACTCCTCGGTCTCAGTGAAACGAAATGGAAAGGAAAAGGGGAAAGGAAACTAAAGGAAGGGTATAGGCTGTTTTACAGTGGAGGACAGGAGGCAAGAAATGGAGTAGGAATGATTATAAGAAAGGATGTCCTAGAGTATGTGGAGGAGGTGGAGAAGATAAGTGACAGGATGATCATAGGAAGGATACAGTTCCAGACAGGGACAACATATCTTTTCCAAGTATATGCTCCACAAACGGGGAATAAATAAGAGAATTTAGAAGAATTCCTAGAAGATGTATAAAAATATATAGAGGATAAGGAAATAATGGTAATGGGTGATTTGAATGCACAAGTGGGAAGAGACAGACAAGGAAGAGAGGAGATGTTGGGACCATATGGTTATGGCAGTAAGAATCCAGAAGAGGATTTCTTAATGGACTTCTGTCAGCGGAACCAATTAATTATAGGGAATACGTAGTTCAGAAAGAAAAATAGTAATACAACAAGGTATGGATGGGGAGATAGAAGGACGAAAACTCCGATAGACTATGTATTAGTCGAAAAAGGACTAGCTAATGGATGTCACAGCCATGGCAGAGGAAGCTTTTGGAGGAGATCATAGGGCAGTAGTAGCAAAACTAAAAGTAGGAAAGGTCATTAGATTACCAGAAAAAAGGAAAGAAAGAATAAGGTTTGGAGACTAAAGGAAA
The DNA here is from genome assembly GCA_946902985.2 of Meconema thalassinum. Classification (NCBI taxonomy): domain Eukaryota; kingdom Metazoa; phylum Arthropoda; class Insecta; order Orthoptera; family Tettigoniidae; genus Meconema; species Meconema thalassinum. The sequence goes on from OX336389.2 coordinate 1,338,364,318, forward strand.
AGGAGGTTGCAGAAGAGTTCAAGAAAGAATTGCCAGAACAGATACCAAGAACGGATATTACCCATGTGGAACAAGAATGGGAAAAGTTTAAAAGGGCATTTGTAAACAGTGCAGAGAAAACATATGGTAGAACATCAGGAAAGGTACGGGAAAAGGCGACAAAAGGGTGGAATGATAGAGTGAAAGAAAAGTTAAGAGAGAAGAAGAAAACTTGGAAGGAATGGACACCAAAAAAACTGAAGAAAGTAGAGCAAAATATATAGAAGCAAACCGAGATTGCAAGAAAGTAATTACAGAGGAATAGAAGAAAAGCTGGGAAGAATTCACCAGAAAATAAGGGAAGATTTAAATTGTGGAAAAAAATGCTATTTGGAATTATAAAAAGTAGAAGGAATGAAAAGGTGAACACTGGGTTCGTGAAAAAGAAAGGTGATATATTGACAAAACCAGAAGAGATAACGGACAGATAGAAAGAATATTTCAGCGAGCTGTTGAAGGTGAGGCGTCAGGCATGCGGAGAAGTTACGCAAACAGCCAAAACGGCGGAGGAAAAAATAGAACTAGAATTACTATGGCAGAAGTGGAATGGGCAGTAAGGAAGATGAAGATGGGGAAAGCTGTGGGAATCGACGAAGTGGCAATAGAAATGATCAAGGCGGCAGGACTAGTGGGACTTCAGCGAACATACAGACTTCTCAGGAGTGTGTGGAGAGAGAAGAAAGTTCCTAAAGACTGAAAAAGGGGAATAATATTGCCAATATTCAATAAAGGAGACAGGAAGGTGTGTGGTAACTACCGAGGAATCATCATCATCTCGCATGTTGCCAAAGTAATGGAAATAATCCTAGAAAAAAGAATTAGAGTAAAGGTAGAAAGCCAAATAGAGGAGGAGCAGTTTGGATTTAGAGGGGGCAGGTCAACAGTGGAACCCATTTTCATTCTGAGACAGAACATTGGAAAGAGTTGGGAATATGGGAAGGATATGGTAATGACTTTTATTGATCTAGAAAAGACCTATGATAGCATCCCTATAACATGAGTTTGAGAAAGCTTAACAAATAGGGCGATAGGCAGGGAACTGAGAGACATGATAAATGGAATGTGCATGGATTGCTACAGTAGTTTGAAGACTAGAGTCGGGACATCGGAATGGTTGAAAATTGACACTGGACTAAAGCAAGGAAGTGTGTTGTCACCCTTATTGGTCTTAATGGTGATGGATGACATCATGAAGGCAGCAATGAAAGACTATAGTAGGGCAAAGATGAAGGTAATGTTGTTTGCAAACGATGTTGTGATCTGGGGCGAGGATGAGATGGAGGTACAAGAACAGTTAGACGTAATAAATGAAAAGATTGAGAAATGGGCATTGAAGATAAATTTGGAGAAGAGTAAAACAGTGGTGGTGAGTAGAGGTAAGAAAGAAGGAAAAGGAGTAATCAAAGTAGGAGATAAGGAATTGGAAGTGGAGAAACACTTCAAATACTTGGGATGTGAACTGACTGAAGATGGTAGACTAGATTTGGAAATTAGCAGAAGAATACAACTCGGGAGTGCTTTCTACCAACAGGTACGGGGACTAGTAAGGAACAAGGATATACCAATTAAGGCTAAAGAAGTTTTGTACAAAGCGTATTATGTTCCTATAATGACATATGCAGCAGAAACGTGGACAATGACTAAGAGGGTTAAGAGCAGAGTACAGGCAGCTGAGATGAGATTCCTGAGAAGTATGGTCCAGAAAACGAGGAGAGATAGAGTGAGAAATAAAAATATACGGAAAGAACTGGGAGTACAGAAACTAAATGACAAACTGGAGCAAAACAGTTTGAGATGGTTTGGACATGTCAAACGAATGAATGAAGTAAGGCTACCAAGACGAGCACTGGAGCGACGGATGACAGGGAAGAGAGGACGAGGAAGACCGCGAATGCGTTGGATGGACTCGGTGAAGCATCGCATTAGAAAACGGAACATGGATTGGAACACTGTGTCGAAGAGGAATGGTGGAACGACAGAACAAAGCGGAGAGGAACCATATTTGCTCCCTCCCAGTGTCAGCTGGAAAGGGGAAATGAAGATGATGATGATGATGATGATGCTACCGACAGTAGTGGCTACGCGCGCTAAAGCGCAGCGTTAGGTCATGGGGCCAAGCTCTCTGCTGACTCGGTAGACGCGTGGGTTCGAGCCCCACCGTCGGCCGTCCTTGAAATGGTTTTCCGTGGTTTCCCATTTTCAACACCAGGCAAATGCTGGGACGGTACCTACTGACAGGCCACGGCCGCTTCCTTCCACATCCTTGCCCAGTTTCATTCGCCTTCATCAATTCCATCTCTCATCCCGACGCGCAGGTCGCCCACGGGCGTCACTTAGAAAGACCTGCACTCGGCCTCTCAGGAGGCCACACGAAAAAAAAAAAATGATGATGCTGCTGCTGCTGATGATGATGGTGGTGGTGATGATTGTGGTGATAATAAGTTTTAAAGCGTGTGACATGAAGGTCATATGGGCCAAATTTCTAGTTTATGTATCGTAAATTATAGTTTATGCCCACGTTAATTTCCAAAAAAGAACATCCCTTACTGATGTTCTGAAGCGGCCTCTGGGGAAAGTTAATAAACCCCTACCGTGAGCTAAATTTTCTGTTACACAATTCTTTACTGTTGTGTTCTTGTATTGTAGATAACTTTGTACACATATTTTTCAGAGCTAAATGAGTGTGGATGTAAGTTGACTGGAGCAACGGCAATAGCATAGGCAAACACAAGTACAATAATAAGGCAATTTTGTTATCTATAAATATTATTTTATTTTATTGCCTAAATTTACTACAATGTTAGCATATTGAATTTCTTGTTTGAAATTATTTCCATACACGTTATCATAATGTTCCAAGGCAAGAGCTGTTTAGTCAAACAGAAAATGCACTAAATTAGCAGGAATGATTTGAAACTGAAAAGGCCAGTAGAATGTGAGCCGTTGAGAGTCAAAGTGGTGTAACTCCTCTCGGAATTACAGGGAACTCTAAACCTTATGGCAGGCAGGCATAGCTCAGGGACAGTGTGTGTGAAGCATTGGAAGTGAGCATTGCGTCTGTCAGCCACAAAGTTTAGACTTGCCTGTTATTCCGAGAGGAGTTACACCACTTGGGCTTTCAACGGCTCATGTATTAAAATAGGCTATTTAGTTCTTCACGGAACAACAAGTTAGATTATTGAGATGTGCATATGTGTCATAATTTAATTGAAGTATGATATTATATTTTGTTACAAGTTACTCTATACCTTATCAGTGACGATGACAAGGTTGAAGACTACATATACGAGTATTTTTCTGAACTTGCGTATATCTATTAAAAAACAAAATAATGGTACACAGTCCTATCACGAATAGAAGCAAAGCCAGTGCACTTAAAATTAAATTTCCTACAAGATAGTTCTTAGTGTTTTCTTTGTAACTCCTCAGTACTGAATTTCCAGAAAATTACATTTTTCCGTAAACTTGCAAATGACTTTTCTGGCCGTCAGATATTGTTCATATAGTTTTCTCCATTTTTCGCATGAAAAGAAAATATGATTTCTGTCCCAAGCAGGCTTCACTCCATCTGATTTATCAATCTGTTGGTGTCTGAAGTGTTTCGATTGCTTCTTAATTCTTGTTTTTACACTTCGCTTAGTCGTGCCATTCCATACAAAATTCCGTGTTCATGCGGCAATGCATATAACGTAGACCTAATGATACAATTACATGCACTGTTTTAATCAACACAATAACACAGGTTATTAGACATTTATCAAATAATCACAAACGCTGATAATCAAGATGTACCACGCTCTCAAATTTACCAGCAACTAGCAGTAGTGCCCGGCTTCACGCGGTGGATTGCTTTGTTTTATGGATGATAATGAATACCACAACAGAACTTGCACAGAAAATAAATATTTTAAAAATGTAACTTTTTGTGTTGGTGGTGGTGGTGGTGGTGGTGGTGGTGGTGGTGGTGGTCGTGGTGGTGGTGGTACAGTATAATGTACATAACATTCAGGTAATTTTCCCCTAATAATAACTAATGGTAACTATTTTTACAATATTCTGCACTAGTACACGGGAAGGGGCGGCGTGATGCAGCTCGCATTGCCAGCTAAAATATACTTATTAAAATATTCTTACAGTTACACTACTACGGACATGAATGGTCCTAGGGCCTTAAAAAGTGGGTTTCAAGTTATTTTTGTCTGTTATTCTAAATGTAGGGAATGGAGATGGTTGTCCAAAATATCAGCAGGGTTTCAAAGGGTAAACATAAAATTCAAAATATTCAAATATAAAATATATTTGTGTTTCTCATAGATTTCCAACGGGTAAGTATACAAATTTTGGTACAGATCGGTGAAACGGTGTAGATTTGTACTGTACCCGAAATTCACGCGAATAAAAGTACCAGGAAGTATTTATAATATTATGATGCTTCCTAAAGCAATATTAAACATTATGATGAATATCTGAATGTATTGTAATGAAACATTTTGATGAACTTTGAAACCTTATAATGAAGCATTCCACTCTGTATAAAACGAATTCGAATACATTCGAAAAATTATTTACTAACAAAAAGTTTGCAACGAAGAATCAAAATAAAATTTACGCAACGTCAAAATCGACACACGATGACGTTTAAAAATATTAATTTGAAATTATAATTAAACTGAACTAACAAAAGCTAAGAACATGGAGAATAAATGGTCACACAACCACATAAAATATTGGTCAATTCTAGATACCCCAAACATGGCAATCAGATAATAAATATAATATAAGCGCTTAGCTACCTTTAGCCCATATTTCTTCTGATAACCTGGGTTATTGACGAAGTGGACGACTGCATTCCTTGCTCACATTCCAAGAATAGCTGCAAGTCAAGCGGGCTTGCCTGTCTGCCTGGAGATCCGAATAGCTGTAGTGGCACGCTCCGTCGGTGATATCTCTCCTGCACGTCTGGAGTAGAATCATTACTGCTATCGCTCGTTCCTCGGGACACAAACCTGGGTCTCTCGTTCGCTTCTGAACCACATAGTTCTGTCGTCAATCTCTTCAATTGGCTCCTGCATCGAAGGTCTTCGGTGGATTTGTAGGTTGTTGCGATTATATTGTGAGATTTCCTTGGTGACATCGGAAACTCATGTAGTTGCATTAGCATTTGTGACTTCAGTGGATTGCGGATGGAGATGCAGTACCACATCTTCATGTTTCTACCTTCGTCGTGCTAGGTCACCTCAGGAATCCACATAATTAATATAGGCTATTTCCCCTCCATGTAATTAGTAAGCCATAACTGCTGTCTTCGAAGTGTTCATGCTAAAGCGTCCTCGTCGACACAAATTTGATAGCATGTAAAATATTTCCGTAGAGTGGTTGAAATAATTTATGTTGAAGATATTTTCGTCGTATAATTTGTAGATTAATTATTTTATTTATGTGGACTTCTTCTGTATGCAGGTATGTCGGCTTTATCAATGTGCGTTGAATAACGAATTCACTTCGTTTTGAATTTTAAATTTCTCATAACTTTCAATCTAAGTCTTTTTCTCTAACTGTTAAATTTCAGCGAAGCTGCTTCATGTAGCTTGACCGTAGGATGAGACGTCCTTCCCGACAACATTGGTTCAATATATCTCGCAGCTCAAATAAGCACGTCTGTCTTCAACTAGACTTCGAAGTGGAATAATCTCTCTCCGTGGCTTCATGTCTCCCCTCCTTAATTTAGAAAATGGCATCAATGAGCACGAACAAAGACTGTTCACTTTATACTCGATTATCTCTTTACTGGGCTTTCAACTTAAAATGTTATTTAATCAATTATGTTTTATTTCCAAATATCTCCATATTTCCGTGGACTAATTAATTATAATTGTTCTTTAGAGTAATACTAATTAGCTATACGTCATCAGGTTCTAATTATTTCATTGGGTCAGTGGCTGTCACGTGACTCCTTTGTACACGCGTCAACAGTGGTGACGTGTGATACAGACTTCCTCTCAGCCACGCGCTTGACACGTGAGCCGAGCGCAAAATCCGTGGCTCCCTGAATTCTCTCCCTCTAGTCACACGACTCACCAAAGACGGGTTTCTACAAGCGAAGCCTCTGAAGAACTCGTATATGTGCCATTTTCCAATTCACTTTGAATCTCATTTACCCCATGTTAAAATATTCCTCAATAAAAGCTTCTTCTTTCTCCGCACAAAATATGAGTTTTCAAAGCCATCCAACCGAGCCACAGCTCCTTCTTGCGTCTGAGTACATGCCTGTGATACGGGACATATACTCAACTCCTTCAAATTGAAACAGAATTGTTACGCGCGAACAGGTTCGGTCCTCTTCACATGTCATATCTTGGACACTATAAATACGGGTTCAGTACTGTACCCGAAATACCTACTGTCAGCTTGTTGATATCCCTCGTTGGTAGCTGGATTGCAGAACCTGAAAACCCCGACTAAAAAACCCCCAGATTCCACTCAACAAGAGACGGGGATAATGGGGCACAAGGATCACCTAACTGAGGGAACGTCAAGAAAAACCATAGCAACAAAAGAAAAATCTAGCTCGGTAGAACACAAGAACGAGAAAAACATAATCTCCAAAGCGTGGAATTATACTGAAATGCCTGTGATGGTTTTCTTAACGTGACCTATCGCAGCTATAAAATACCACTCTAAAGAATTAAAATAAAATTCATCAAAATGTATTCATAAAGACATTATAGCAGAAAATGCTATAATAATATTACAAGAAATGAAAAGCAATTGCAGCTTCAACCGGAAGCTCAAATCACAGTGACCTGAATACAACTTCTAGTCATTACTAGACACACTGTATTCTCCATAAAAAATGTTAAACACTATTTAAGATAATACCCTACTATGGCACTAGCAATGACTCAAAAAGTCTTATTGAAAATTAATTCCGCATTTGGGTAGGTCATTACTAATCCTACACCTAGGAATATCATTTATGTACAAAATCTACATTGGAAATATATATAATTAACCCATGTACTGTTGGTTCAAGCGCCGAATCCATCATTTATTGGTAAAAGAAGGGAAGAAAGATACAGTCCTTAGAATGACTTGGATAGATTTTAGGCAAGAGGACTGGTATAATGTTGTGCAAGAATGAGAGTCCAGGTGGCCCCAGGAAATGATATCATGTGTGACGCATCGATAGGGAGCCGATCATGACTATTAATAGAACGATAAAAACTTTCGGCTGGGTGTAAGCGAGAAGAGGTTTCGGAAATTGATCTTACACAGCAATAAAGAGGCATCCTCGCAGTTGTGCAAGAAGGGGAATAATTAGATTTAAGCCATTTGCGAGAATATAATTAACAGAAGGAATATATCATTGTGAATCATTTCGGAACAGAGATTTTTGTGTGGGAAAAGATGTTATAATAATTGCACAGGAAAGAAGTGCAAACGCAGCATGACGTAGTTAAAAGTTCCCCGAGACCCGAGGGGGTAGGGATTAAAAATCAACTGCAACACCCACGTATCGGAAGAGCAAAATTTATTTAATATCTCAGAATTGTACGATCGATTTTCATGTGCAAAGAAGTCAGTTTACGTTTAGAAAACGAGCTTTCCATAGATAAAAGTTTTAAAAGTGTGCGACTATTGCTTCAAAAGTTAGTTATGAAAAAGGCGAGGATTTTATCTTTTGTCGCCGATTTGTATAAAAGCCCTGGCAGAGTCAGACAAATCATGCAGTACTTACTAGACCTCGAGAGGTCGTGATACCCTGTATCACCAAAGAACACCCGTAGGGGAGTGGCCGAGAAGTATCATCATAGTATCGCCGTGTGAAGACTTAGTAAAATCCTAAGTACAGGATTTAGTTCATCAAGCGTCAGTCTTTATAGTGAAAGTTCCGTATTACAGTCAAAGTTAGGCTGCGAACTTAAAGAACAGGCGATAGGTCTTCAAATAACAGTTCAGTTAAACGACAGAAAGTATCGTAACGTTTTGAAGTACCAACGATAGTGAAACAAACATTTCTATCAAAGTTAAGGAACCCGATCAGGGTCGGACGAAATAAGTAACGCCTAGTGTACCGAAAAGATAGGAACTAGAGCGCAGTATAATAAGAAGTGAGAATTTAATTCAAGACGTTGTCTAAAAGAGACAAACGAACAGTAACAAACAATAAGCTACGAAGTGAGGGAATAGCAGTAAATGCTAGGGAATCATAGGTCACCGATAAAGTATTCGAGAGGCCGTAAACAGGACAGACTTTATCTAGACAAACTAAATAGTGTCTAGAAAGAAACGACTTCGAGCTAGTAAAAAATAGAAGCCGATAGTCAGAAAACCGGATCTGAAGAATTACCGTTCCAGGGAGGGGGAGATTGATCGAGACTTTCATCATCTGGCTAGATTAGGGAGCCGACGTCTAAGAGTGTCACCCTTGGAAACGGGGAAGAAAGAAATCACGTTTGTAAGGCAAAAATCAAAGCCTCAGTGATTTAAAAGCAGTGTAATGTAAATATAGTAAAATTTGTTTTAGTGTAATAATTTTTAGTGAATTTATTTGCGTATGATAAAAGAATACAAAATTGTCTTCAATATGTTACCAGTGTTTAAGGTAAATAATGTGTATGTGTATCAAGAAGTGTCATTGTGTGAAATGGGATTAATCAATATGGCTTAAACACATTGAGTGGACAAAAATGAAACATCGCTGGAGAATTCGGTCGGTGACCGTAATATCATGTGAGTAACCATTTCATTATGTTATGTGTTGGGAAGATTTGCGTACAATCCACCTGAGAACGAAAGAATAGGGATGTTTTTGAATAACAAATAAAAGGTTAATAGCGCGATCTGAACGATAAAATTGAAAAGTATAAAATAATTATGTGAAATAAATAAATCCCTTGGGGGAAATGGATGAAATAAAATATCAGTGTATTTGATAAATGATTTAAATATGTGAAAGCAAGCGTAATAATAATAATAACAATTATATAAATGAATATTATGATGAATTATATGAAAAGTGGTAGCTTATGAGCTCCTTTAAAAGAATTAATACATGTTGTGAACACATGTTCTTAAGATAAAGCAATTATTGTCACGGGAGAGGATTAATATAAAATTGAGATGTGGATCAAATGTTGATTTTGAATTATCAGTTCATTGAAGGCAACTTGGCAGTAAAGTAATAGCGCAATGTAGCGCATTGAAGTAATTTGTCACGCTAGGAAAGCGTTGAACCTAAATATACTCGGTAACACTAATTATGAGGGCAGGTGGTCGTGGTAATTGAGCTATGGTAAGTCCTCTAAATAGTGATGTGATCATGTGTGTATTGTATTATAAAAGAGTGCGAAATATTTATTGTATTAGGAGCGCAGGTTCAAGGTTAAAAAGGCCGCCCTAAGTCGCGAATGTTATAAGTCCTCCAGTATGGGATATGGTTCCCGAGGCAGTTGAAAGAATCGAACCCAGATTCGTCTATGTTTAAGCCCCTAAATATTTGTTGTTGTATTGAATTATTCCTATCCGCCAATGAGGACACTTCATAACTAATAAGTGCCGAGTTTAAGAGGATAGGTTTGTGGAACCTCAATATTGTTGTTACAGTAATTTGTATGAAAGCCTTGCTTGTTCAAAGAACTGCATTTAAGAAACAGCTGTATAAAGCTTAGGGTAGCTCGTCTCTTGTGAGTGAGACATTGAAGTTCCTGCTCTCGTGACAATAAATCACGCTAAGTGGCCCAGGCCAGACCCTTACTATTGATGTGTTGTGGTAGGTCTGAAGAGCCGTCTGTTTGAAGTTATAATACACAGAGTGTTTAGAGTTTGTTTTAACGACCCGGTCTTCGAACCGAGGATCTATTAGATGAAAATTACCGCTTGCAAGTTCAGATCGTTGCTTTCTTATGAGATAATGGTCTTTTAAGACAAATAATAATAAATCCCTAATGTTATAATTATAATGTAGAGATTAACGAGTTTAGTGAAGACAATTAGATTCCGGGAGTGATCTTAATTTTTGACGTGTTCAAGTAGTCTTCTGTAGCTCGGGAGTACGCAAATGTTTCCCAATCACGGTAGTGAATTGTTGACTTCAGAGAAATGGTAACCTAAAGAACATTGTGAAAGCCCAAAAATTTAAGTAAATGAGTAACAGTGCTGTAATAAGAATTATATATTTTTTATTATAAGATATATTCATGTAATAGGAAGTGATGCGTTGTAAATGAAAAACACAGTGTATATAAAAAGTATCGAGCCTGTTGGAGCTCATGATTTTAGGGAATTTTAGAAGGACACTATATGGAAGTGAAAAGTAATATGAGTTTGTTGGTTTATGAAAACCATTTACTATGATTTAATCTTTGTTTTATTATGTATTCCTTGTTCACTCTGAACAAGTTAGAATTTATGGGTCAGTATTTTATTTGTTTAATTTGTTGTAGCGCCATTTATTTTAGAAATTAAATGTGTTTATAGTACGAGTTGATTAGTTTATTATTTTTGGAAGTGTATCCTCTATTTAATCCAAAATGTGTAAGTCACAGAGTGGGAGAACATACCATAACCCCGAAAATCCCGATTTGAGCATTGCTGGCATACTGTGATTTGCATATTTCATGCTGAAAGGGCACAATATATAGAATGGCACACTCCAAGTGTGTGTTTCCTTTTATTTCGCAAGCCTCAGTTTAGCATTCTTCCATTAGAATAAGATCATTAATTTCCTTTAACAGATTCGAAAATGTTTAAATTGGTCCTTTCCAACCAGGTGACAAAGCTTAATAGAGGTAATCTATCACTTTAATAATTATTGCACTCACCAAAATAACTGATCAGGATAACTGTAACACCCTCGTCAGCATGGTGATTAAATTCAGAATATTAAGGTTGACATAATTTAATACATGTTTTAATGTTTTACTTTGTAGTTTGCATGCTTCTAAGCAACAACAAAATGCTTGTAGCGAAACGCTGAATTAGACTTGAAAATAAGTCAACTTATATCTGACTACTCAATCACAATTATCATGGGTTAGTTTCCATGAAATATCTTAATGTTTATTTCATTCTTTCACTGCCTTCACGCGGCTCTACTCTTATACATATGTACTCCCCTGAGTACTCTATTCAGAATTAATGTATTATAATCATACATATTTTAACGTAACTGGATCACCCTCATTGCTTAATGACGAATTTCATTCTCAGCCGATAATTGTTGTTACTGCATCGTTGTTTAAATTTATACATAGTTTACATTAGTTTTCAATGATGTTGGTTGGATTTTCTCAATAACAAAATATCCTTTTAGAATTAATACCTATGCTATGAGAGATTGCAATAGCATCGACTCTCCTTAATCAGAATGTATTTATACATTTATTAAATTTGGGATATACGCTGGTTAAAAAAGTGAATGATGTTTCAGAGATATATTTTATAGTCAAATGACGACAATCAAAAACAATAATAAATTCCTTCGACCAAGGATCTCAACTGTGCCTTTACGCGAGAGGCTAACATGAAAACAAGTTAAATACAAATAAAGAGAAAGTTAATCAAGCCAATGTTCGGCACTCCCCTGCACGGATGAATTCGAGAAACAAAGTAATGTCTCTACACCACCGGACATGGTAATCATAACAATTAGCACAATTGTCTGGTTAGAAAACATTACCAGCCTCTGTCCTTCAACAACACAAAGAATGGTTCCTAACAAAAGCGAGAAATCGAACTCCTCTATATAAGTATAAAATAAAACTTCAGAAACTCATAACTTGCTATCAAAATCAGTCTTCTATTCCTATTTCCACTCACTCGGATGTATTAAGTTCGAAAATGCAGTAGGAAAATATAGCTCAGCAGAAACACAATCTAACGATGCGAAGAATGTCACAAATTGACATAATAAAGAGCTCACCACGTTGATAAACTACACTGAATCACAAAATGCCTATGGATATCCTCTTCACTACCCTAAGAAAGCTTCATGAAATATTACTGAATTTAAGATGAAATCTACTTAAACATATTTAAATACAAGCTGAAAATGGGTTGCACTTCTTATGGAAGTCTAAAACCTGTCGATTGTGAAATCAGTCATGATTAAAACGTCAAGCCTAAATTCCACAGTCCGACATACTACTCAAAAATATAAACATGTTAAAAAAATAATGGCGTAAATTAACATTGATATATCTACACTTAGCTACGAGATACGAAGTTGTTTAAGCTGTACCTTGTTGATAGATGAATTTCCAAGAGCGAGCGTTGATACGCCCTGCATATCACACCTTTTCCATATGTAGCTGTAACTAGCACTCCCCAGGTCGTCGGGAATCGAACCAGGGTACACCTTCTCCAATCTGCACCTTCTTCCCGGTTCAGAAGGCTCTTACCCATCATGGGTAAATAGTCAGGAATTGCTACTTCACGTCTCCAACATCTTCCAGTACACAGTTCATTTCTCAGTAGGGTCGCATTCTTCATATCGGGCCGAAATATTAATGAACGAAGGACGCATGACTGCCCATGCGAATAGCATTCATGATTACTAATGAGGTAGACACAAGTGGTCACACAATCATAATCAGTCATCGCTGGGGCCATGGCGATAGTTCATTGAAATGTTCGATACAATGCCGGTCTAGTAGCGTTCATGCTGCGTTATTTAGCCTGCCATTATAAAAGAAATGAACAGCACTAAAATTATTCCTCTTGACATCTTGATTAAGAATATGTCTGTTCGCGATGAGGAATAGTGTTTGGAGTTCAATAACATTGCTGCGCACTCGACATCAATGCAATGAAAACAGAGACTGTTTTTCAAAACCATAGTTCGCTGTGATGACAGGCAGCTTGCTGTATTGAAATTACAGTTTCTAATACTGCTTTATCCTTGTAGCGGTATAGATTGCATCTCGTGAAAACGAACAGAGTCCTTCGACACTGGCTCTGTATACACTTTAAAGTGTTTGATATAAACCTCGCGACACATTGCAATAACGAAACGCGTTCTCAAGCTTCACGACGAGATATGTTCTCAAGCGCTCCGTAATGTTATCTGCTCACAGCTGACTGTGTGTTCCTCCACCTAGCTTCACGCAACCCCCACTCAGACGTGACAGTAATCGAACTGATCTCTCATTGGTGGATGTAAATCATAATTTATAATATCTCCGACAGATACTAAACATGTATAGATAACAAAATACACATTATGCTCTGTTGCAGGGTCTCGTATAATGTTGCAAATCTTGCATGTTATTCTCTTTTCTTCTTATTGCTGATAAAAATTAAATCCTAGTGACCGATCAATAAACTGGGTCAATGGTCGCCATGTTGTAATCATATTCGCCTGGCTTCGTGCGTGCACGTCGATCCTCGGAAAGTACCGCAATCGAGCGGCCGACTCCTGCTTCGGATTGCAACTTGTGGATCGCGCCGATCTTCAACATATACTTCAAACTGCACTATACATTATAACAATATGAGTATAATGGTACAGTACCAAAGGGTCAAAATGCAGGGAAAGGAGTGGTCTGTCCGAAATTTTAAGTGGACTGGATTACGCGCAGGTTTCCAAAGGGTAAGTATACAAATTTTGGTTCATATCAGTGAAATGGTGTAGTTTTGTGTCAAAGGGCCTCAATGCAGGGAATGGAGTAGTCTGTCATAATTTCAAGTGAACAGCGTTAGTCACAGGTTTCCAAATGGTAAATATACAAATTTTGGTTCAGATCGATGAAACGGTGTAGATTTGTGCCAAAGTGCTTAAATGCAGGGAACGGAGTGGTTTGTCGGAAATTTTAAGTGGACGGGGTTACCCGCAGGTTTCCAAAGGGTAAGTATACACATTTTGGTTCAGATCAGTGAAACAGTGTAGTTTTGTGCAAAAGGGCCTAATTGCAGGGAATGGAGCGGTCTGTACGAAATTTAAAGTGGACAGGGTTACCCGCAGGGTTCCAAAGGGTAAGTATACAAATTTTGGTTCAGATCGGTGAAACTGTGTAGATTGGTATAAATAACAGACAGACCAACAGACAAACATTGAGCTTTATATATAGATGAGCCTAATCCTGGTGTCAGGCTTAGAATGGGTTGCATTGATCCTCGTGAGGACATCTGAGGAGAATGGTTTGATCAAATCTGATTTTTATCACCTTACAGTGAATTTACGTTGTTCCCACTCAATTTCTACGTTAGATTCCATTTAGTTTATGGTTATAGCCATATCATTCCAACATCTAGCCCCACGCTTTTACAGACTCTTATATATTAGGCGGATTAAAAAGAAAAGCAAGTCCCACGCATCCACTCCCTTTTTTGGAGGGCAATGTCTCTACCGACAGGCAAATTACAACACACCAAAGTATACAAGGCTGATGGCCACGGTGCTTCCAGTCTCCATGGTAAACAATTTCTATACCATTAAAAGATAACAAATGACAGGTCTGTCAAGCTTCTTGAGAAATTATATATGTATGGAACATTCTTAATGAGCAGAGAAGGGAGGTGCTCCGCGAAGTTTGCAAGGGACCAAATGAAAGAAGTTTCGAACTTCCTAAAATAAAGCCGATTAGTGGCCCATTTCCTTTGCTTTCAGCAACTAGAAATACGCCTCAAGTCAAGCTTAATATCGTTATAAAGCGTTCTCGAGCACAAAAGCAGTGAAGCGTGGAGTGCATGTTGTGGCATGGTAGTGACATTCAAACTGCTCAAAATCCTAGTCTAGGAAGACTTGTCTTTCCAGTATTGTGGGCGTGGTGGCGCAGAAGTCAAGCTGTATGCCTCTCACCAAGGCGGACCGGGTTCGATCCCCGGTCACTGCATGTGAGATTTTCGAAATGAAATGCCATGTCCTGTGGTTCGGATTCCACGATAAAAGGAGGTCCCGTGGCTCATGATTGCAAGATTTACGGTCACGTTAAACTACAAGCTTCCATTCCTTTGCTTCCTTTCCAGTATTATCTTGTGCCAGAATCGTACATTAGACAGTCTGAAGACGAACTATGAGAGGATTGATGAAAATTTGACCTCGACTCTCTAAAATAACAAGTCATTACCGTTGCTTCAATTACGGGCTTCAGATTTCCTTAATAATCAACCCAATCTACCCTGATAACCTGTGTCTTTGTCATGACTGAACTACGGTAGTGTGTGCAATTGTAATATCATTATGGTAGGTTCCCTGGTAAGTGAAATGAGATACACTGCCTAATTTGAATATGATATAAGCCGGCGGGGAAATTACCCTTAGGACGGCCACTGGTAGTATTTGGATTCCGTCCTCCAATTCCGGAACTTCTTCCCCCCTTGTGCTACGCTGCTGGATGCCAAATAAAATAAGGATAGCTTTACAACATAACTCCAATAACGTACAAGGCTAATCAGCAAGTAGTTGGATGTTTATAAACCTGCTTGGAAGGGTAACATGCAGTTACCATTAAATACAACGTTTCTTCTAGGCTTCAAACCCTTGATTTGAGCCATTCATAATGAGGTCCTCGAGAATCAGTGCATCGTATTAGCATGACCGTTGGTCTTCACTTCAATGGTTCTTTTGCCTTAACTTGTGTGTAGGGAATAGAATAACTAACTGTAAGAAGAACATAGGTGCCCACTTTCCATAAAATATAAATTTCACTTAAATGATTCATCCATTTAGATACAGAGCTGAGTTCGTAACATTGCAATTTAAGATTTGCATACAATATACCTCAAATATTGTGAACTTGTGGAAAACTGCAATTTGTTTGAAATGTAATCATAGTGTGGGGTATAGTGAGTCTACGGTAGGACTGCTGCCACTGTAAGTGTGCAAAATCATATCCCTTTTGGTTCACACTGTATATGAAAATGGTAGAAATCGATTGTTATGGAAGTTATATCCAATTATACAAGGAAATTATGAACGTCTCAGGAGTTATTTTGGTAACACTGACATATGCTAGACATGTTCTTCTCAAAATTTGTTTTCAATATTAAGACATACTAGTTTGCCGAGTTTTCAATAAATTGAATGATGAGATCTCACGACTTTAAGTTTAGGCCTAAAATATTCCCAGAATGTAACTAGGCAGTTAATAGCCCTGTAAACTCTGTAAATAAGCAGACTTATGACTCCTAAGGCAGAACTTGCTCGTGTAAAATAGAAAAATAAATATGGTATGCACATAGAGTTGAACATTGAACTTATTCGCGTGCTTATTTCAATAACTTTGATCATTTACTTTCAATATGATTAAAATATATTGGAATTACTCTGTTCTAAGCTTGAAGACAGTTTTATACACATATTCTGAGATAACGTGTCAAGGACTCAAACATGGTGAGATAATTAATACACAGTTGGTAGCCCTGGTGGCTCGATTAAAACGCGTCATAAGGCAACGCACATACAAAATGTGGTTAAAATTTATTTCTTAGTGTGGAGCTCACATTAATTTTAACACTGAACCTGTCAGCATGTTGGCAACGCACTCATTTATGAGTTGTACAATATGAATTTTCAATATAAGTGTGAAACAGTTAGAAATATTCTCGTGGATACTTTCTCGTATATTGTGACTGGGGTTTAAAATTCTGGAGATCATTTGTCAACAGTTGGTAACCCTGGTGATTGTCGATGGTCAGAGTTGCATCTGTTGAGTTTTGCATTCCGCACGCAAACTTTGGTGGACATTTATATTTTAGTGCGGAAGTTACATGCAGTTAAATATTCAAACTATCAGCAGGCTTAGAATCATGTTGGCATCTCTGTCATATATGGATAGTTGTAACAAAAGGTCGGTTCTGGCGGGTGGCGACTGTGCAGTGCAAAAAGTGCCAACATTTAGTTTTGTGTGGCTATTTTACTGGGGTTTTGTACAATATGAGCGTTAAATTTTTGCTAAGAAATTTTGGCAGATTGGCTAGTATGCAGATGAGCAAGGTCCCATGTTCTGTTAGCGAGAGGGCTGGAACGTGGTGTCTTTCTGGGGCATGCTAAAAGTTTATTTTGCAGATTGCAGCTTTGCCGCTTGGTTAAGAGGTCCCGGGTTGAATTCTTGGTGCTTTGTATTTTTTTTGCTATTACAGGGACTTGTGTTTTAGTTACAAGCATTCAACGTTATTACTCTGTGTTCTATTATAGGGACTTGTGTTTTTTGTTACAAGCGAGCAATGCTATTACTCTGTGTTCTATTATAGTGACTTGTGCTTTTTGCTACAAGCGTCCAATGCTAATAAACTCCTCATAAGGGCTTGTGTTTTGGAGGCAAGCGATCAATGCAATTATAGGGACTTGTGTTTTTGGAGTCAAGCGATCAATGCCTGACATTGACAATGATATGTTTGTGGTCCTCTGCAAAGCCCAGTACGGACTTAAATGGCAGAATTCCTATGCAGGTGCCATCTGTATTAACCATCCAGTTATTGTTCTCACTACCAGGACACCAGACAGAAGTGCAAAGCGCCTTAGTTTCCTCACTGTCAAACGACTGATAGAGCTTCACGCATGACGTTGTGCTCACGTTTCTAACGCTGTCCTCTTAGACACCATTGATTAAGTGCCGAATCTCGGAAAATAAAAAGGCTAATGCATTATTAGCTAGCTTTGATGTTGTAGGTGTACTACCAACAGCTTTCATGAGCTGGCCCTCGATATGAAGTTAGCTCTCGTGTGGTAGGGTGTAAATGTCTCTTTGGTTGATATCGATGCGGATTTCATCATTATTATCATAATTTTGTGCTGAAGCCTGATAAGAATGAAGTTCGATCCCCACAACTCACTCAGAGGTTTCGATGGGACTCGTTACGTTCAGAATCGAGTTCATTTCTAGTAGAATGTAACCAACTTGCTTCAAGGGGAACTTAAATGCTAGGGTTGCAGAGAGAAAGCCCCTTGATAGTAAAGAGGTTGCTGAGGTGTTATTTGGGGATAGCCATAGCAAAGACAGAGAATCCAACAAAAACGGAGAAAAGATTTTGGAATTATGTGGTGCAGAGGAGCTATACATACTAAATGGTGTCTGTACGGGGGATGAAGGAGGCAACTTGACATATATAACAGAAAATGGAGGGAGCGTAGTTCATCTAGCAATATGTTCCAGTGGGAAACTTGCTCTAATTAAGAGATTCACAGTTGAATGGGGGAATTAAACCACCTACAACATACCATTATCATGCTAGGAGCGGAGACAATATCAAAGGGAAAACCACAAGTTAAATCATAGGAGAGAAAAGTAAAAAGATTCAGATGGAGGGTGTAAAACTGCAGAGAGTTCCAGAACTACACTCAGGTAGAAAAAATTGAACTTATAAAGGTAGGGATAAGTTTAATAATCAGTGGTGATCAACTTGAAGATGTCATAAAAATGATAGGGAATACTACTGTGATTGCCGGGCGGAAAATGTGCGTGAAAGCTAAGAGGAAGGTAAAGAGAATTGAAGGGTGGTACGATGAATCTTGTAGAAGGAAGAAAACTAACGTTATCAGGGCACTGAAGTTATAAAAGAAAGAAGGGGATGAAATGGTAAGAGTCGAATTTTGTCGTTTAAGGAAAGAATATAGGGAACTGCTCAGCAAGACAAACAGTGAGTGGCAGGGGAAAGAAGCAGCAGCACTAAACAAAGATTCCAAATCCAACTATTCTAGGAATGTGTGGAACAGGATAAATTCATACTGTAGGGGCGCAGAAGTGGTGGCAGGAGTTCGATTAATGATGAAGTCTGGATTACATATTATAAAAATCTGTTAAATCCTGAAGATAATTGGAGAAATCGAGATGGAATTGGCGTCCCGAGAGGGCTGGATGTCAGTCTGCCTATGCTGGATCAAGACATATCAACAGACGAAGTCTGGGAAGTGATGTCAAAAGTAAAGGAGGAAAGTCAGGTGTTATTTCGGGGATAACAAACGAATTTTGGAAAGAGTTGGGTAAAAATAGTTTTATGTTGGAAAGCTTGGTGGAATTCTTTAACAAGATTTTTGAAGGTGGAGATTTCCGAGGGTGTGGCAGGAGGGGATAATTTTCCTAATCTATAAGACACGCGGAGATAAATCAGACCCAGGTAATTATAGAAGCATAACATTGCTTGATAAGCTGAGCAAAATGTAACCGGGGTCTTAACCAAGCGTTTAATGGCGTGGGCAGAGGGTTGTTCGGTGTTCTTGAGACTTCAAACAGGTTTTAGAAAAGGGAAGGGAACCAGAGACATTATAATAAGGGTGTAAACGTTGATGGACAAATACATAAGGAGGAAAAGACGTAAATTGTACATCACAGCTATTGATTTAGAGAAGGCGTTCGATTCAGTGAGCAGGGGAGCTGTCATTGCTAAATTGGGAAATATCGAGGTGTCACATAAGATGATAAGAGCAAATGAGAATGTGTATTCGGAAGTGAAATGTGCAATTAAAATTAAAGAGGATGTAATTGTGGGAGAGATACAGTCAAATTTTGGATTAAAACAGGGCTGTAAATTATCACCGGTGCTCTTTTTTCTATTCATTAACGACATTTCCTAATCTAAGGGCTTTGAGCAACGGTCCACCCCTTGTTTGGACAATCATGATATCCCGGGCCTAGTGTTTGCAGATGACATCCTTCTGCTCGCTCTAACGCCACCTAATATGAAACATAGTATTGATGAGATTGTGAAATACTGTGAAGACTGGAATTTAAAAATTAATCCGCGAAAAACTTAAGTTATGGTGTGCAAAACGGGAACTTAACTGGCTAGGAATGAAAAGTGGTTCATGTATGGGTCAAACCTAGATACTGTGAAAAAATGTGAGTATTTAGGGACGATACTGACGAGTGATGGAAAATGGACTGAACAAATTAAAAGAGCAAAATCGAAAGGGCTAGCGGTATTGGCGAGTGTTAAAGTGTTAGAACGTAAGTTACCTAATATTGACTACAAAGTTCACAAAAATGTATTTAATGCACTTTTCGTATCAAGAGTATTATATGGAGTGGAAGTATGGGGTGAAGAAGATGGAACTGCAACCCTGGACACTATTGTAAATAAGTTTGCTAAGATAATTTTGGGGCTACCTAGTGCACGGCAAATTGCGGAGCAGGAATGATGTGTGAGGATGTAAGTATTCGAAAGCATATTATAAAAATAATCATAAAATCTTCGATACGTCTGAAAGTAGGAGGAGGGGGAGAAATTTTATAGTTAGCCTACCTGCACCAGAAGAAGCATCAACGAAAAGGGTACTGGGTGGACGGGGTAAGACTGGGAAAACTAGGAATGGGTTATTTATAGAATAGGGACTTACGAAGAGAGGAAGGTAGGGTGTGTAAAAAAGTGTGCTGAAGGGTAAAAGGCATAGAGTTGCAGGTACTGAGAGAAGATTGTGCCAACTGGAGAACCTTAACGGAGATCTACGAAATAAGGAATGTTATGAGTACAAAGCCTGAATGTCTAACGAAAAGAGAAATGAGAGGGGTAATTTGGTGGTTAATGGGGGTGTATAAGAACAAAGCATTGAGAGAAGTGGGAAAAGGGGACTTTGTCTGTTTGTGGGAAGGTTATGGGTGCAGCACACCTGTTCAAGGAATGCAATGAGATTAAAATGATAAGAGCAAAGTATGTAGACAAGTCAGATATAAACAGAATCAAAAATAAAAATGAATATCACACTTTAATGAAATTACTAAAAAAAGCGAATAGAGGATGTCAGGTAAATTAGCGAATTTTTTATATTATCAGGGGAATGTGGGATAGGAAAGCGACATACGAGAAACACAACAAAGATGCATGTGAAACAAGTACACGGGTACAGGAGATGGTATCCTAAACTACAACGCTTAGTTAAAGTCGAGGCTAGCCTCTTTGTGTCAATTAGGATAAGATTAAGTTAGTACATAATTAATTGCCATTATTAGTGCCTTGATAACTGTTTATAACATTTAATACAATGTAAATTTGTTGTAGGTCATTGACTTAAGTTTAATTTTATGTTGCGAATCATTAATCTTACAGAGAAGGGTTTTTGTATTAGGCTATTGGGGAATCGCTGTAAACACTGTGATAATCACATGTATCAGGAGATGGTTGTAATGAATAATACTCTCGTCCCAATCTCTGGTTATCCGAGATTTGGAACAGAGGGTATTCTATTCTATTCTAAGAATTGCTTCAAGGTTTACTTACTTTACGAGCTTAGCTTAGGCTTGCAAGATTTCAAAAACAGCTTCACTCTACGTATAATGCGTTTTATTATGTACCAACACTTCATGCTGGTTTCAAGTAGGTTTGCAGGACTTAAAAAACGGCTTCACTCTATGTATAGTACAAACGCTTCATGCTGGTTTCAAGCAGAGCTTGTAAGTTACAGGTGTGTGTTTGGCAAAGGGAATGAGCTGTTTGTTCTTGTTTACCAGACTTAGGGTTCTTTCGCGAATGCAGTTCACAATTGCAGGATGGTGAAGTACCGAGGAGGATGTTAAAACCACTGGGCACTGTAACCATAAAATCGTGCAGTGAGTGCAAAGCTTACTGATTGTAGTAAACGTCGGTGATAATGTAGTAATTTATGTAAACGTGGCGATCTTCCGCGAATTTTATTGGCAAGTCGGAGTGATGGAGTTGTTTTGCTTCAAGTTCGCGTGTTGAGGAGCCTAACAGTTAGCCAATCAAGTCTGTCGGTATGAAATTGACTTTGAAAGAATCTTGAATATACACGCAATGCGTTGTGTTGTTAGCAATGAGCTCAAACTCGCGAACACTCTTGATCCCCTCTCAAGACTTGAAAGCATCTCAAGTTTGAAAACGGCATTGTTGTGATCGCATATATCGTCCGCGCCATAACATCCTGGTGGAAAAGCCAATAATTCATCGTCGTAGTAAAATTAATCGCGGATGCCATCTTGTATATTAATTATTCTGTTGAAGCTTTCAAACGAGATGAGTCCCAACACAAAAGGATTATAATGCACTGTGAGCTCAGGGGCTTCTCCGTGCAATGTGAGTATTCTTGTTTGCATACTGTCTATAATACAGCAAAAAAGTGAGACAACGCCGGCCACAGTCCTGACTGTTATAATTTTGCTCCCGTTTAATGTTTTAATACGTCTTAGAAGTCCCAAAGTAGCGTGCGAGCTTCATGGGAGGTGCTAATTTGCCGAAACTGTCAAAATAATACACCTGACGCCTCGCTTGGCATAAGCTACGAAATGAGTCCCGGGTCCGTGTATGTTGTCTAAATTAACTATGGGGAAATCATTGTTTCGAGGTCAAGCTGGTAAGCGATCGTGCATGAAAACGCCGCGAAAATAAGAGATGTGTAGCCGTTTGGCATGATGCATGACTTCTTCATGGGTCATGACTCTATACGGCAGTCTTAGAGTTTTTTAGGCGATAAGTAGATGTCAAGTCCTTGTTTGTAGGGGGGCAAGTCGCATGTTGGAGTTTCTATTGCGTATGGCTATGGCCTCCGTGGTCTCGTTATGGCGTTTCCCTTCCTCCCATAGTCGTTTGGCCTCTTGGGTGGACTTGACGGCTCTTGCAACTGCACTCGCACTACCAAGCAGCGAACCCAATGCTGCAAGTCCCGCAAATAAAGTTCGTAAAAAAACCTAGTTTGGGTATGGAAATCACTCGCGAACGGTTTTGAAACACGTCTTGTTTGTGGGTCCACTTGTGATCGAGTACTGCGCCCGGTTTTAGGAACGCCAAACGTGGGTTCTTTTCACTCTTATAGGTAGAGCCCTGCGCGGATAGACCAAACGTTATCCGCATCCGCCCCGCATCCGCACGGCTGTTATCCGCATCCGCCCCGCATCCGCACGACTATTATCCGCATCCGCCCCGCATCCGCACGTCTGTTATCCGCATCCGCACGACTTTTATCCGCATCCGCCCCGTATCCACGCGACTTTTATCCACAGGTTTGTTTTCCGAATCTACTGGCATTACAATGATATTTTCAATGTGTTGCTTTATACTTTATCTTTTAGACATTTGAGAAGAAAGTGCAACCCTGTATATCATGTGCTATGTCAAAAATGAATGTTACACAGCCAGAATTGCAACCCTTTTCAGTTGGGAGTGTTGATTGTGCTTAATGACATAATTTGAATGGGATTAGCGTAAATCATCGTCTTACATTTGTCATGAAAAAACGTAACGGAAAAATATGACTATGTCATAAACATCCGGGCCCCAGTAAGGGATAGTGGGGAAATTGTGCGCACTTAAGCATGAATCGGTCTTGTGATGATGAAATAATTGATAACACAACTGCAGTTATGAATAAGGGAGCCTGAGTAACTCTAAATTCGATGTGCAGAAAGAAATTTCATAAAAAAAAAAGATTGGCAGACTATAATTCGAAATTTCACTAATATGCATTTGCGCATGATTACCCACCCTGCAGGGTAATCGTGCGCATGGGATGAGTGTTGGAAAGCCATACCAATACAATGTGAATTGGCTGAAACTTGCACTGAGCATTACTAATAGAATATTCAAATGCATTTTACAATAGCATAACAATGCAACGATACTAAAATTCTGCAGTTTTGGATATTAGAATAAAATATCTTTTTTTCGTCAGCATTAAAAGAGACAATCGTATTTAGGCTTGTTCCTTCAGGTTGTCTCAACGTTAATGCAGGATATCTCTTCAAGAACTCATACAACCAATCTTTGCCTGCTAGACTTTTAACTTTATGTAAATTATGGGGAATCTTATTCTCCTCTGCAAACTTGAACTCTAACCGTCTAACAAGCTTGTTACTAATACAGTCATCACAATTAACACCGGTTATCAGACAGATTCTACACACACCCAAAGTACACGGGGCTACATGACCGGGTTGTCGCAGCCCCTAAACATAAGAACCAACCAACCAAGCTTGGTGCGCGTTAAGCCGTAAAATAATTTTGCCAATGTCAAAAGGTATTCGGATAATTATGACTCCATTTCGTCGGTAAAAACAGTTCTACTGACTAGACGAGGTGGAGCAAGACAATTTTGCAGCAATTGCTTTCGTAGGATTGACTGGGGAATGTTGAAACTTGTCCCCACTTCCCTTATTTTCCTCCCATCATCCCTAATTGCACGTAGAGCTTTCTGCACATTTTCTGCTGGTTAGGAGTTTTTCTCCGTTTTCCGCATATAATTTCTTTTCATCTGGAGAACAAACACGAAATATTTTGCCATTAATGTCGCGTTGTATTTACTTGTATCATATAATATGTTCTGCGCACCATTACCCCACTCTGCTTTTAAAACGTAACTCACTGAATCCCGGTAAACTAATCTACTGTTATTGAAAAATAAATACATGCAAAACCACTGTAAACACTGGCATATAAAACTACATTTAATTTTAAATAATCGAATCACAACGGTAGGTTTACCTTCTTGTTTGCTGGCTACAGAAAATAACATGCAACGTGTTAAGTTTCTTCATCCAAGCCTCACAGTTATCACATAGCAACTGGGATCATGCTGACTGTCCCTTTCCCTATCTGATGTGATAGGTACGATGACAGCTTGTGGGTAGCAGTGAACTGAGTTGCTAGTTGTACTACCAACTCGAAAAACATAGATGCGCACGATTACAATTTCGGATTGTATTCTAAAAACTATCCGCAAATTTACTCCAAACATTATCCGCGACTTATCCGCTATCCGCACAGCCATGCAAAGTATATCCGCATGGCGAAAAATGTTGCGGATATCCGCGGGTCTATCCGCGGATATCCGCATCCGCGCAGGGCTTTACTTATAGGCTCGACGAGCTACTTAGAGAACATGATGCAGCCTTCTCTTTTCCTTAGGATAACTTTGCTTTGCCTTTTTATTTTTTCTTATACTCTTTATGAGGACTTCTAATTAATCTATTAATTACTTAAAAACTGTTGTGAAAATAAGCATGAAACACGCTAGCAAGAGCTGTTTCTTAGGCATAGATCCAGACCTTGCCATTGACAATTAAGACCCATACATCAAAAGACTCTGCGGTCTCTGGCATCCCAAAAGTGCATCGTTCCAGGGGCATGGCTGTAGGACTACTTTAGTAACTAAGCAAAACTCGAGTATTTATTTGAGGTTGAAGTTTGCAAACATTTTGCAATAGCTTATTATTTCTATTAAACTTACATCTTGCGTTGTTGTAACAGTTTATTGAGATTTTCGTCTACTAGTTATTAAACCATTAACACATGGTTAATAGATTTGTTAAAAAAAAAAGTGTTTTTAGATTTCTAAGTTGATGGTATTTCCTGCAAATTTAGCAATATAACAATGGAGGGAGAGATTTTACCCCCCCCCCCCTCGTTATCAAACCATTAACACCTCGTTAGCAAGCTCAATAGATTTCAGTAGATAGCGTGGGCCAGTTCTAACGCACCCATTTTTTTTAGAACCTAACTGTTATTTATTTATCGTATGGCTTTTAGTGTCGGGAGTGTCCAAGGACATGTTCGGGACTGTACCTTGCATTTGATTTTAACCGATATTTCCCGAACCAATGATCGGAGGGGGTCAGGTGAGGTATCAAATTACGTGACTTACAGCCCTCTTTTACAACCGCTGCTTACAGAAGATTCTCAACATCTGCTGGCTGGAAGTAATCTCCAACCATGAACTTTGTAGAAGGGCGGGAGAAATTGAGATGGCCATAAAAATCAAAAGACGGAAAAGGTAATTGATTGGGCATACACTGAGAAAGGGATATGAAGCCATTGATAGAGGGGAATTGGTTTGGAACCCGCAGGATACAAGGAAGAGAAGGAGTGAAGATCAGTACACATGGAATCAATGGAAGAGGTGAAGTGTCGGCTGTCAATAGGACCAAACGGAGATGCTTTGTTGATGCCATATGTTCCACGAGGGACAACAGAAATAAAGTCAAAAGTCAAAGTCAAAGGACTATACTAGAATTATTGTGGACATTAAATTGAATTAAATTATAATTGAAATGAAATCTAATTAATTTGTAAAGAACCGATTTCTAATTAGCTTTTTCTAGTCAAAAATCGTGCCAAATCTGTGGCACTCACAATAACAAGCACCAAATCCTGCTGTGAATATGATGGATTCCGAGGGCTCTGGCATTAGCTTGACAATCTGTTCAGTGAAATCAATCCTTTCATCTTACCTGCCCAATTCAATCACTATTACCCGGTTACTTTTAAAAAAATATTATTAGTTAACCTGTTATTTCTTATTTACCGACAGTCGTGGCTACGCTGGCTAACGCGCAGCATTAGGTCATGGGGCCAAGCTCTCTGCTGACTCGGTAGACGCGTGGGTTTGAGCCCCACCGTCGGCCGTCCTTGAAATGGTTTTCCGTGGTTTCCCATTTTCAACACCAGGCAAATGCTGGGACGGTACCTTCTGACAGGCCACGGCCGCTTCCTTCCACATCCTTGCCCAGTTTCATTCACCATAATTCATTTCATCTCTCATTAACTCCTCTCATGAGGTTGGCGTCAGGAAGGGCATCCGGCCGTAAAAACCATCGCCACAAAGACTTCCATCGCATCTCATCCCCGACCCCGTTGGAAAACGGGAATAATAAGGGGTAGACATACAACCTGTTATTTCTTGTTTGTTTGTAAAATCGAAGTTATTTTTGTATAAAGCTTCTCCGTTTTTGAAATTTATTAGCATATTTGTAGTTCTGTTAAACCCCCTTTTTCCAGTGGTATTTGTTCAACCACTTTTCATAGCCCAAACTTGATGTCTTTTGGAGCATTTAACTTCTTTTATCGTTGCATATTTTACTGTCACCATCCATCTCAACTCCATTTTATATTAATTTGGCTACTGCTGTCCTCTAACAAGAACACTTATTTATATTCAAATTATCCGTGCTTTGCCACATGTACTTGTATTCTTTCACCTTCTGGTAGCTCAGTTTGTATATTTGCTACTGCTGTGACCTAAATAGAGTAATTGTTTATATTTTAGCTCTCCTCTGTGGTCACACTCGTGCTACCGGCCACGGCTGTCTAATTTAAATTCGAGATCTGTTGGTCTAGTTGTTATGTACGCTAAGCACGGCAAATCATTGCCTCCCAATTGTTCTATTCTATTTTTTTTCTCAATTTGTACTTACTTTTTGGCTAACTTTGCTCACTAGCCGCGGCAGACTTCTGCCCTTTATTTTAATATTCATCTTAACAACAATATATTGTTTTCAACTTGGTGGGTTTTAAACCCCTCTTTCAAGGTTTGGCACTTTATTGTTTTGAGAGTACTCGCCGTAAATTTAATACCTCGTCTACTTTACTTCTTTTAGTAATTATCATTAAAATTACAGACGCCAAGGCTGTCACGTTTATCTTAAAACATTTTAAATATTTCTATTTTCATACTTCAACCTCCCTCTGCTACTAGAGTTGCACATTCCCAATTACTCACTCGTTTGGTACGTGTTTTGTTTGTTGTTGTTAATTCATTTTAGGGGCTTGGGGCATCAAGGTCATCAGTCCCGAATAGTTGAATGCGTGTGGAACTTGTTTGATAGATTGTATTTATGGCATGACAGTAGTAGTGTGCGTAACTGTAATAAGGACAGGGATGAGGTAGGTGCTCCTGGATTGGTAGTTAGATACTATCCCAGGATTTCCCCTGGGGAGGGTGTGGAAAAAAAACGTGAAAGAACCTTATTCAAGATAACCGCTGTCAACGCCGGGATTCGAACCTGCGATCTCAGGACTTCCTGCAGCTACCCTCACGGCCGGGGTTTACAATTGACGAGTACGGCTACGCCGTTTCTTATGTGATTTTAGACATAGTTTCGCTAATACATTGATAATTTTGGACTGATATTTGAGGCATTATCAAAGACTCGCAGCAAAAAATTCTCCAAATTTGATTTCAGCAATATGTTTACCATACTTCATACTGAACATATCCCAAATAAACAAACGACATAAATCCAGAAAGCACACGTGATTGATGACGAAATGAAACTGAAACAAATAACCCTCTACTCAATGCAGTTAGGGACATAGGCTACAGCCTCAGCTGACTTATAATTCATCTGTTATGTATCAAACCGTATTTGCCTGTTTGTACTTACCACACATATTTATTATTAATAATATTATTAATATTAGAAAAACTTACAATACAAAGCTTTTAAAGAGAGCGAGAAAAATGATTTTTCCCTATACCTGCGGCAAAGAAGAACCCTGTTGTTTGATTAATTGGTAGTCATTGACAGATGACGTGTGGTTATGCGCGAATTGCTCGTCCATAACGGCAATCAATACCAGCGTCAGTGCAGCCATCAGTCCACATCGTGGAAGAGCTGCGTCCAAGTGCTTGACTTCCAGCACACATTTCTCTAAGGAAACACATACTTTGCACAGCAAATTTTTTACCATAAATCAAACAGAAGTATGGAAGGCCTAGTGAAAAAGGGCAAACCCCCACTTACATATTACATGTTTCAATGGCACAATTTACATCTGCATTTCGTTTTGCAATATTTACATGTTTTACAAAGATATTTGCATTATATATATATTTAGAATATTAGCATAGTTCACTCACTCTCTCACGCACGCACTTTCATCACCTCACTCAATACATTCATTCATTCGGCGAGACCATTAATCACTCATACAGAAGTTTATTTATACAATTATACGGCCTGAATTTCCGAAGTGGCAAGATCTTGGCAACCCCTGGCAGCAAGTTCCATAACCGCGCAGAGTGGCCATAGAAACCTGTAAGGTAAGCATTGCTACGAGTGAAGGGCGGAACGAGAGTTACATCTCGTCCTCTCCGGGCTGAGCGATTTGCCAATGACAGTCGGCAAAAGGGGTCAATATTAATGGAACCTGTGGGGATTTTTTGAGAAAATCAAATCAGTTTGGGAATGGAACCCGTGAGGGATGTTTTGAGAAAGATCAAATCTGCTTGTCTGCCTGTTGCCTCTATAGATGGAAATTTTGACAAAGGGGAAGAGGAATGACGAGCTATTAGCCTCTCTGCGCGGCGCTGTACACGCTGAAGCTTGTTCATGTTTTCCGCTGTAGTGGGATGCCAAGCAAGTAAGCCGTATGTTAATATCGGACGGACCATGCATAGGTAGGCCGTCCTTAATGGTCTAGGTTTACAACCTTTCATGCTTCTGTACAAGAAACCCAGAACTTTGGTGGCCTTACATCTTACCTCTTCACGTTGAATGTTCCAATTCAGGGTGTCGGAGATTGTTACCCCTAAGAACCTTAAGTTCGTGCACTGTGGGATGACACTATTCATAATTTTGTATTCATCCACAATGTTTTTTGACCTAGTTGTTCTTATGTATTTACATTTTTTTTACATTCATATACAAACTATTCACAGAACACCACAGCAATAAGTTGTGCAGATCTGATTTAAGAAATAGGGAATCTTCTTCACTTTTAATGCAGCTGTATAGCACGGTGTCATCTCTGTACGCAAAGGACAACTGACGCAGAGTGAACACACACTGTTGTAAGCAACCATTATGCACCACTTATGCTGCCACTATCTCTACACAAGGGACATCTGGCGCGGACTGCTTACCTTCTGTTGTGAGCAACCATTATGTACCACTGTTGCTTTCACAATCTCTACTCAAGGGACTCCTGGTGCTGACTGCTCACCCTTTGTTGTAAGCAACCATTATGGTGCACTCTTGCTGCCACTATCTCTACTCAAGGGACACCTGACGCAGACTGAACTCACTGTGTTGTGAGCAATTATTATGCACCACTGTTCTGCCACTATCTCTACTTAAAGGACACCTGACGCAGACTGACCACACTCTGTTGTAAGCAACCATTATGCACCACTCTTGCTGCCACTATCTCTACTCAAGGGACACCTGACGCAGACTGAACTCACTGTGTTGTGAGCAATTATTATGCACCACTGTTCTGCCACTATCTCTACTTAAAGGACACCTGACGCAGACTGACCACACTCTGTTGTAAGCAACCATTATGCACCACTCTTGCTGCCACTATCTCTACTCAAGGGACACCTGGTGCTGACTACTCACCCTTTGTTGTAAGCAACCATTATGGTGCACTCTTGCTGCCACTATCTCTACTCAAGGGACACCTGACGCAGACTGACACACTCTGTTGTAAGCAACCATTATGGTGCACTCTTGCTGCCACTATCTCTACTCAAGGGACACCTGACGCAGACTGACACACTCTGTTGTAAGCAACCATTATGCACCACTCTTGCTGCCACTATCTCTACTCAAGGGACACCTGACGCAGACTGACCACACTCTGTTGTAAGCAACCATTATGGTGCACTCTTGCTGCCACTATCTCTACTCAAGGGACACCTGACGCAGACTGACACACTCTGTTGTAAGCAACCATTATGCACCACTCTTGCTGCCACTATCTCTACTCAAGGGACACCTGACGCAGACTGACCACACTCTGTTGTAAGCAACCATTATGGTGCACTCTTGCTGCCACTATCCCTACTCAAGGGACACCTGACGCAGACTGACACACTCTGTTGTAAGCAACCATTATGCACCACTCTTGCTGCCACTATCTCTACTCAAGGGACACCTGACGCAGACTGACCACACTCTGTTGTAAGCAACCATTATGGTGCACTCTTGCTGCCACTATCTCTACTCAAGGGACACCTGACGCAGACTGACACACTCTGTTGTAAGCAACCATTATGCACCACTCTTGCTGCCACTATCTCTACTCAAGGGACACCTGACGCAGACTGACCACACTCTGTTGTAAGCAACCATTATGGTGCACTCTTGCTGCCACTATCTCTACTTAAAGGACACCTGACGCAGACTGACCACACTCTGTTGTAAGCAACCATTATGCACCACTCTTGCTGCCACTATCTCTACTCAAGGGACACCTGACGCATACTGACCACACTCTGTTGTAAGCAACCATTATGCACCACTCTTGCTGCCACTATCTCTACTCAAGGGACACCTGACGCAGTCTGAACTCACTCTGTTTTGAGCAATTATTATGCACCACTCTTGCTGCCACTATCTCTACTCAAGGAACACCTGACGCAGACTGAACTCACTGTGTTGTGAGGAATTACTATGCACCACTCTTCTGTCACTATCTCTACTTAAAGGACACCTGACGCAGACTGACCACACTCTGTTGTAAGCAACCATTATGCACCACTCTTGCTGCCACTATCCCTACTCAAGGGACACCTGGTGCTTACTACTCACCATTTGTTGTAAGCAACCATTATGGTGCACTCTTGCTGCCACTATCTCTACTCAAGGGACACCTGACGCAGACTGACCACACTCTGTTGTAAGCAACCATTATGCACCACTCTTGCTGCCACTATCTCTACTTAAAGGACACCTGACGCAGACTGACCACACTCTGTTGTAAGCAACCATTATGCACCACTCTTGCTGCCACTATCTCTACTCAAGGGACACCTGACGCAGACTGAACTCACTGTGTTGTGAGCAATTATTATGCACCACTGTTCTGCCACTATCTCTACTTAAAGGACACCTGACGCAGACTGACCACACTCTGTTGTAAGCAACCATTATGCACCACTCTTGCTGCCACTATCTCTACTCAAGGGACACCTGGTGCTGACTACTCACCCTTTGTTGTAAGCAACCATTATGGTGCACTCTTGCTGCCACTATCTCTACTCAAGGGACACCTGACGCAGACTGACACACTCTGTTGTAAGCAACCATTATGGTGCACTCTTGCTGCCACTATCTCTACTCAAGGGACACCTGACGCAGACTGACACACTCTGTTGTAAGCAACCATTATGCACCACTCTTGCTGCCACTATCTCTACTCAAGGGACACCTGACGCAGACTGACCACACTCTGTTGTAAGCAACCATTATGGTGCACTCTTGCTGCCACTATCTCTACTCAAGGGACACCTGACGCAGACTGACACACTCTGTTGTAAGCAACCATTATGCACCACTCTTGCTGCCACTATCTCTACTCAAGGGACACCTGACGCAGACTGACCACACTCTGTTGTAAGCAACCATTATGGTGCACTCTTGCTGCCACTATCCCTACTCAAGGGACACCTGACGCAGACTGACACACTCTGTTGTAAGCAACCATTATGCACCACTCTTGCTGCCACTATCTCTACTCAAGGGACACCTGACGCAGACTGACCACACTCTGTTGTAAGCAACCATTATGGTGCACTCTTGCTGCCACTATCTCTACTCAAGGGACACCTGACGCAGACTGACACACTCTGTTGTAAGCAACCATTATGCACCACTCTTGCTGCCACTATCTCTACTCAAGGGACACCTGACGCAGACTGACCACACTCTGTTGTAAGCAACCATTATGGTGCACTCTTGCTGCCACTATCTCTACTTAAAGGACACCTGACGCAGACTGACCACACTCTGTTGTAAGCAACCATTATGCACCACTCTTGCTGCCACTATCTCTACTCAAGGGACACCTGACGCATACTGACCACACTCTGTTGTAAGCAACCATTATGCACCACTCTTGCTGCCACTATCTCTACTCAAGGGACACCTGACGCAGTCTGAACTCACTCTGTTTTGAGCAATTATTATGCACCACTCTTGCTGCCACTATCTCTACTCAAGGAACACCTGACGCAGACTGAACTCACTGTGTTGTGAGGAATTACTATGCACCACTCTTCTGTCACTATCTCTACTTAAAGGACACCTGACGCAGACTGACCACACTCTGTTGTAAGCAACCATTATGCACCACTCTTGCTGCCACTATCCCTACTCAAGGGACACCTGGTGCTTACTACTCACCATTTGTTGTAAGCAACCATTATGGTGCACTCTTGCTGCCACTATCTCTACTCAAGGGACACCTGACGCAGACTGACCACACTCTGTTGTAAGCAACCATTATGCACCACTCTTGCTGCCACTATCTCTACTCAAGGGACAACTGACGCAGACTGACCACACTCTGTTGTAAGCAACCATTATGGTGCACTCTTGCTGCCACTCTCTCTACATAAAGGACACCTGGTGCAGACTGACCACACTCTGTTGTAAGCAACCATTATGCACCACTCTTGCTGCCACTATCTCTACTCAAGGGACACCTGACGCAGACTGACCACACTCTGTTGTAAGCAACCATTAGGCACCACTCTTGCTGCCACTATCTCTACTCAAGGGACACCTGACGCAGACTGAACTTACTCTGTTGTGAGCAATTATTATGCACCACTCTTGCTGCCACTATCTCTACTCAAGGGACACCTGACTCAGACTGACCACACTCTGTTCCAAGAACACCATTATGCACCACTGTTGCTGTAACTATCTCTACTCAAGGGACACCTAACACAGACTGACCACACTCTGCAGTAAGCAACCAGTATGCACCAATTTTACTGCTACTATCTCTACTCAAGGGACACCTGACGCAGAATACTCACCCTTTGTTGTAAGCGCCATTATGCACCATTCTTGCTGCCCTTATATGTACTCAAAGGACGCCTGACGCAGACTGAACACACTCTATTGTACGCAACCATTGTAGACCACTGTTAGTAGTGAGGCAGTGGGGGGGCACCTAGTTTCATGGCAGCCTTGCGCCCGTGACTAGTCATAAGCCCAGGCGGTAGGCAACCCGATATCCTTCGAACCCAATATTATAGGAAGTTGGTGTACTTACTTAATTCCTCTTGTTCCCACTGGAACATAGGGCATCCGTGAAACGGCTCCATTGCGGTCGTCGATTTGCCAATGCTTTAACTTCCTTCCAGGTCTTCCAAATTTCAAGTGCCTCCTCCTCTAAAGTCCTCCTCCAGGTCTTCCTAGGACGACCTCTCCTCCGTGCACCTTGCGGATTCCATTCCAATGCTGTTCTTTCTACAGATCACACTGGCTTCTTCAAAGTATGACCTATCCATTTCCATGTTACCCTCTTGAAATCCACTTCAACTGGAACTTGATTTGTTATTCTCCATAGTTCTTCGTTGGATATTATTTCAGGCCATCTGATGTTTATGATGCGTTGTAAAGAACGGTTTATAGATGTTTGCAGAAGATTAGTGATAGTTCGTGTAACCTTCCAAGTTTCACAAGCATATAGAAGGACTGACTTAATATTTGTATTGAAAATTTTAATTTTCGTCTTCCTAGGAAGTTTTTTATTGTTCCACACTGCATACAGCTGCAAAAATGCTCCATTTACTTTCCTTATTCTCGCTTTTACATCTTCTTCTGCTCTTCCTTCTCTTGTCACTACACTTCCCGAATAAGGAAATGTTTTAAACTCATCAATCTCTTCTCCTGCCACAATCAATCTTTCTTCATTTTTGGCATTTACTCTAACTTCCTTGGTCTTATCAACATTTATGTTGAGTCCTGCAGCCTCTGCTTCCTTTCGTAATCCTCCCAGCTTGCGTTTTATGTCACTAAATCTTGAAGACTAAAGACAAAAATCATCTGCAAACTCTAGATCTTCCAGTCTTTCCCCCATTCCCCATTGTATTCCTCTTTTTCTCCTACCCAACGTTTTCCTCATAACGTTATAGAGCACCACTAAAAAGAGTGTTGGTGACAGAACGCATCCCTGGCGAACTCCACTTGTGACATTCACATAGTCTGTGAGCTTCCCCTCGTGTACTACTTTAGACCTGTATCCTTCATACATTTCCTTCATAAGATTCAAGATATTATGTGGTATTCCATATCTCATCAAGGTGTTTCACATTACAGTCCTGTTTACTGAATCAAATGCTCATTCGAAATATATAAACGTCAAGTACAGTAATACCTGCCATTCATTACTTTGCTCTAGAATTATTCTTAGCGTATTTATTAGATCAAAACAGCTGAGCTGTCTTCGGAAACCAGCTTGTTCATTTCGAAGGCGATGTTCGATAGAGTCCTTCACTCGGTTTAGGATTATTCTAGAGATAATTTTACTTTGTATGCTCAGAAGTGTTATTCCTCTCCAATTCTAGCACATTGTGGTGTCGCCTTTTGGGGGGGGGGGGGGGAAGTTTCACAATAAGTCCCTCTTTCCAATCAGATGGAATTTTCTCTTCTTTCCATATTTTCTTCAATAATGGTAGGAGCAAATTAATGGTGACCTCTTCATCTGCTTTTAATATTTCTGGATCTACATTATCTATACCTGCTGCTTTACCATTCTCCATTTGTTTCAATGCGAGTCTAACTTCTAGCCTTGTTGGGGGGTCTAGCTTTATTCTTGGATCTTCACCGTCTAACCCATTATTTACTTCTTGTATTTCCTGTTCATTTCCACCATCTTTGCTTATGATTTCTGAAAAATATTCTTGCCATCTTCTCAACTGTTCTTCTTGGGATAACAACATATTTCCTTGTTTGACTCTCACTGGTTTACTCTTCCTATAAGCTCCTCTTGACAATGTCCTTGTAATAATGTTAAGTTGTTTCATATCACCCTTCTTCTCGGCCTCTTCGTGTGAGGTGTCAAATTACTCTGGGTGAAGTCCCCTTTCTCATGGCATATCGAATTACCCCGAAGACCCAAAACTAGTAAGTCATAGGCGCAAGATTTTCCCGAACAATTGGAGACGGTCATGGAAGGTGTCAAATTACTCGGGATAAGTCGTCTTTCCCAATTATTTATTGAATATTAATTATTTATTTATCAATATTTATTTATCATTTATTTACTATTACTATTATTATTATTGTTATTTATATATTTATTTAATCTCTCCTATGTAAGTATTTAATATTATTATTTATTTAATTTTTTATATATACCAAGGAACACAAAACCAGTAAGTCATTGACTTTTCTTAATATAGTCCCGAACGAATAATAAGAGAGGCCTATGCGGCGGCTCAAACGAAAGACATGTAATTTACGCCCCAAGATAAAAACTACCCTCACCCACGGGTGAATTTTTTTTTTTCCATACACAGGTCATCTCGCGGCTGTTGTAAGATGGCGGGCTTTCCAAATGACTATTTATTCGTTATTGACTAATAATTATTTTTGATGTGTAACATCTTACCACTCGGTATCTGTATATTTTGTGGCACTAGGTAGCTGGATATTTTTGTGGGAATGATTTTGGAAAAGACGGAAGGGGATGGGACTGAAGTGCATGGGACGGAAACAATGAGCGCACGCGGTGGCGGAGATCGGTACAACGACGTTCTGTAAGCCATATGACTATGTGGAATGTAAATCGCATACGGTTTACCTCAAGGTTTGGAGGCCCCATTAAAGAAATTCCTACAATAAATCATCTTCAAGTTGTCGTTCTTTGGTGTGAAAATATTCATTATATCATATTTGCTGAAAACAATTACGATTTATTAAATCTTCGTAATTTTGCTCTATTCTTATTTAATGTAAGCACTCGATACCTCGAGTGCTATATCGCATCAACCCAACACTCCAAACAAGGTAGGAATTTAGTATATTAACACCGACTACTAACCATAATTGAAACTTCGTTGGTCTAAACGTATCACTGTGAGAAACGCATTTAATATACCTACTGCACACCTAATTTTTAATCGCGCCTATACTTGGCAGTGCGCTATATCGGCAATAAGAGGCCATTTTCAAATAACACCGCTGCGCTGGCATGGGTTCACTAACTGGCCGGTATAAAGCGCAGCTCGCATCAAGTAGGCAGTGGATTGCTCCCGCATACAGTTGCAGGTATATGTCACTACTGCAGATACATTGGAGAACTTTGTTTTAATAAAATATATATTTTCCATTGCAAAATGCATAATATAACGCTCAATTGTATAACGCCTCAGGACTCAAAAAATTATTTAATGTAAGCACTCTAGATACTGTCGCCGGCCCCGTGGTGTTGGGGTTGCGCGCCTGCCTCTCACCCGGAGGCCCCGGGTTCGATTCCCGGCTCCGTCAGGGATTTTAAAACTGACGTGAGAGTTGGAACGGGATCCACTCAGCCTCGTGAGGACAATTGATTAGCTATCTGACAGTGAAGTAAGGCCCCGATCACGAAAACCAAGATTAACGTGCGAGGGGACCCGATGCGCTGATCACGCGTCACCCCAATATCTGCAGGCCAAATGGCTGGGCAGCGGTCGCTTGGTCGACCTAGGCCCTTCATGGGCTGTATAGTTGTTGTTGTTGTTGACTCGAGGTACTGTCGGCCAAAATACAGCTCTATGTGTAATGTATATAGCATACGGTTTAATTCAAGGTCTGGAGGCCCCATTAAAGAAATTCGTAGAGTAAATCATCCTCAAGTTGTCGTTCATTGGTGTGAAAATATTCATTATAACGTATTTGCTGAAAGGAT
The DNA here is from genome assembly GCA_946902985.2 of Meconema thalassinum. Taxonomy (NCBI): domain Eukaryota; kingdom Metazoa; phylum Arthropoda; class Insecta; order Orthoptera; family Tettigoniidae; genus Meconema; species Meconema thalassinum. The sequence goes on from OX336389.2 coordinate 1,338,401,647, forward strand.
TTGGTACAGGAGTTTCACAAGTAGAACGCGGTGGCAGAGATTGGTACAACGACGTACTGTTGGCCATGTGACTATGTGGAATGTAAATCGCATACGGCTTATCTCAAGGTTGTGAGGCCCCATTACAGATATTCCTACAATAAATCATCTTCAAACTGTCGTGCTTTGGTGCGAACATTTCATTATTTCATATTTGCTGAAAACAATTATAATTTATTAAATCTTACTTTTTTTGCTGTATTCTTATTTAATGTAAGCACTCGATGTACTGTCGGCACTATTATATCATATTTGCTGAAAGGATTTGTCACTGGAGTTTTACAAGTAGTTATTTCAGAAATAGTAGTAATGAGAAATTACCGAAGGTAATAACACGAAGGAATCCTTCATGTTTGCTGGCACAAGATAAGCACTATGAATTCATTCTTTAAAAACTGCGAGTAAGTAATATAGAATTAATCGAATAACATATCAGATGTTACACATCATATGCGACTACTGTAAGGTCCGTAATTTTTTAAATTTATTTATTATATATTTATTAATTATATTACTGTATTGATGTACTTATTTAATTTCTTCTACTTAGTTATTTACTATTATTAATGATTAACTATTGATTATTTATCATTTATATTTTTAAATTTATCCCAAAAGTACTCATTTTTATAACTAATATTAGCTAATTATTATTGATCTGTATATGTTTATTTAATTTCTTATGCTTAAATATTTTTTTAAATTTAACCAAGGCTCCCCAAACTAGTAGGTCATTGCCTCGAGATGTTTGGGAGCTAATTATTAAAGAAAGGTGTATATGGGCTCGTTTTACTCGGGATTACATTCCCTTTGCCATGAATTATTTATTTTTAGATTTCGCGAAAAGACCGAACTACAAAGTCATTGACCCAAGAATTCTCAAACTAATAATCATAAAATCCTGTTTCAGGTTTTAAATTAACGCCTGTAATATTTTTAATTTTTAATGATCTTTTCTTTTTAGATTTTGTTTATCTGGGATTTCGCGAACAAATAATGGAATGTTATTTATCACAAACACCAAACTAGCAGTTAGTGTACCCGAAGCTAGCCTATATCTTTACTTGGTAAACCGTGCTGTAAGTACATTTTGGTTGAACACGACTATAGCTTTGAATTAACTTCCAGGCGTTTGACTTGAGATTTCTGAGACCGATAATTTGATAATGTAATACAACAGCTTGAATGAAAAATCGTAAACCCTTTATTAATAGAGCAAGTTTTTTTTAAATTTTGACATACGACCTAACTAGGAATTTGAAATTTGAATTTTATAAATATATTTGTTAAACATTCCTATATGTAAAAGAGGCTTTAGCCAAGTCTTATAACATGCTACTTCTCCGTATTACAACATAAATGACTGAGAAGATTTTTTTAGAGACCACACGTTTTATTACGGTATGAAATATTTATTTACTATTGATTTATTTATGTAGGCTCATTTATTTATGAGCAACACGTTTCTTTTACCCGATAGTGTTACAACACTCTCCAGGCCGGTCCGATAGGATAGCTGAGTAGAGTATTTTTATTTGTCATTTAGACTTTCACGGCCCGTGTTATTATTCATAATGTTGAATTTTGGGCTTATGCCGTGTTTTATTATATTGCAATTCGACGCGTTTCGAAAGAAACCATGTCTTTCATCGTCAGGAATAATCTGGAATACGACAATGTTGCTAAGAGAAAGCAACGAAGAACATATAGAAGGTGCCCAAAGATGGACGCCATTATAGCCCCATGTTAGGGACAACGGAAAGCAGCAGTGAATTACTTTCTCAGGGTTCTGATAATAGGTAGCCAGGATTCACTGAGATTGTAGCCGGTGTCGCGGTTGAAATTATCTGGGTGTTTACGTATTTCAACCGCCTCCCTGATGATTCTGGGACGATATTGCTTTATACGGGCAAGAACATCCACCCCTTGGAACATGACATCATGGCCAGGTGTTAAAGCATGATCGGCAACAGCTGATTTATCAGGTTGAATGAGCCTGATACATCTATTATGTTCCTTAATGCGAGTGCATATTGTTCTCGAAGTCTGCCCGATGTAAACCTTGCCACAAGTACAGGGAACTCTGTAGATACCCGGTTGTTGCAATTTAGGCAAACTGTCCTTAGTTGGTCGCAGGAGTTGCCTAATCTTAACAGAAGTTCCAAATACAGTCCGTATGTTGTATCGACGTAGGATTTTAGCAATACGATCCGTTGTGTTATGTATGTACGGAAGGTAAGCAGTTCCTCTTACATCTCTTTTCTCAACTGACGTCCTATTATTATTTGTTGGTTTCAGAACCGTAGAAATCAAAGCCTTGCTATAACCGTTGCTCTCAAAGGTGGTTCGCAGGGTGTTAATTTCTTCTTGTAAAGAAGACACTTCACAAATCCTCCTAGCCCTGGTAGTTAGAGTTGTAAGGATACCATGTTTCTGGGCAGGGTGATGGTGAGAACTTGCGTGGAGATATCTATTGGTGTGTGTTGGCTTACGAAAAAAAACGCTGTGTCCTAAAGATCCATCCTCTTTCTTGGTGACGAGAACATCTAAAAAAGGTATTTTGCCGTCAGATTCCTTTTCCATGGTGAAACTTTCTATGGAATGGGAATTTTTATGAGCAGACTGATGGTGTGGCCATGGGTAGTCCTCTCTCTCCTGTTGTGGCTAATTTCTTCATGGAGAACTTTGAAGAGAAAGCTTTGTCGTCGGCTCCTTTCAAACCGAAGATCTGGTGGCGTTATGTGGATGACACGTTCGTTGTTTGGACGGAAGGTGAGGAAAATCTTAGCCATTTCCTGGATCACCTTAATCTCCAGCACCCTTCTATTTGTTTCACCATGGAAAAGGAATCTGACGGCAAAATACCTTTTTTAGATGTTCTCGTCACCAAGAAAGAGGATGGATCTTTAGGACACAGCGTTTTTCGTAAGCCAACACACACCAATAGATATCTCCACGCAAGTTCTCACCATCACCCTGCCCAGAAACATGGTATCCTTACAACTCTAACTACCAGGGCTAGGAGGATTTGTGAAGTGTCTTCTTTACAAGAAGAAATTAACACCCTGCGAACCACCTTTGAGAGCAACGGTTATAGCAAGGCTTTGATTTCTACGGTTCTGAAACCAACAAATAATAATAGGACGTCAGTTGAGAAAAGAGATGTAAGAGGAACTGCTTACCTTCCGTACATACATAACACAACGGATCGTATTGCTAAAATCCTACGTCGATACAACATACGGACTGTATTTGGAACTTCTGTTAAGATTAGGCAACTCCTGCGACCAACTAAGGACAGTTTGCCTAAATTGCAACAACCGGGTATCTACAGAGTTCCCTGTACTTGTGGCAAGGTTTACATCGGGCAGACTTCGAGAACAATATGCACTCGCATTAAGGAACATAATAGATGTATCAGGCTCATTCAACCTGATAAATCAGCTGTTGCCGATCATGCTTTAACACCTGGCCATGATGTCATGTTCCAAGGGGTGGATGTTCTTGCCCGTATAAAGCAATATCGTCCCAGAATCATCAGGGAGGCGGTTGAAATACGTAAACACCCAGATAATTTCAACCGCGACACCGGCTACAATCTCAGTGAATCCTGGCTACCTATTATCAGAACCCTGAGAAAGTAATTCACTGCTGCTTTCCGTTGTCCCTAACATGGGGCTATAATGGCGTCCATCTTTGGGCACCTTCTATATGTTCTTCGTTGCTTTCTCTTAGCAACATTGTCGTATTCCAGATTATTCCTGACGATGAAAGACATGGTTTCTTTCGAAACGCGTCGAATTGCAATATAATAAAACACGGCATAAGCCCAAAATTCAACATTATGAATATTTTTATTTGATTAATTGACTAACACAACAGCGTACCCGAGTGGTTTATTTCAAAATCTATAGATCTCCCCACAAAAGTTGACTATTGTCTCTATTTACCTGAGTCAGGCGTTCCGTTTGTTGATATTCCATTATCCATTGTGGATTAAAACTTGCTCTCTTACAAATCTGAGACCTAGGATGTCAATACCATGACCGTATCCTGTGCTTTCTAACCCACTATGGTTTAACGGTACATACAATTATAGTTAAAGGGAGATTGAACGTTGTATACTAATCATGTTAAGTATGGCAATTTTAGGTACATATTTCTCGTGAACCATTCAAGATTATATAACACAAATTGAATGTCTGATGAGGGTTTTCTTTTCCAAAACCTATTTTATTAGGTACATAGCCTGTATAATGTACTAATAGAGAATGTTTGCAAGTTATTAAAGAAGTTCTATATATGTATTTCTGATTTATAAATTTTTAATTTTTAAAATATTTAACTAAACATCTTTTAAAAATGCATATATGATGTTCATCCCAGTCTCTGTAATATGTTAAGATTTTACTGTTCAATGATGGTCAGTTCCTTAGAAAAAATGTACCTAAACATAAAAAATAGAATCTTAAAAAACAGGATTTAAAGTTTAACATAGTTTAGTGCTCACCTTAGAACATCCCTGCACCATATCTAGGGTCATTTTCATTTTCTATATCATCCCTAGACTTCTTAGCATTCCTTGAGTGCATTCTTTACTTTCTAGCCATCAAAGTCAGTTCATGATCTGCTCTTGTCACACTGATAGCATCCAATTCTCAACATGCTTATCCAACCACTAATTCACCTTTACCTATAGGACGCAATCAATACACAAACCTAATATTACTTTCATACCCACTGTCGACCATCCAACTGGTGCAAAATGGATGTCGAGGTTTAGTTACTGCATTTTCGAAATAGTTTACTAACAAGTCCATATCCACAAAATGAACTGTCACTAACATGGCATTGTTTACAAACTGCAAATGATGACATGGAAGATGATAACAATTCAATAACCATGACAACATTGCCACTTGTCTATTCTTCAATGCTAGCATTATTACTTACAAAAGATCCTACACTTAAATCAGTGTTCAACTTTATTCTGAAAGCAGTGACAATAACAATTTCGCTGATAGAAATATCAGACAGTGAGGAATTTGAAGCACATGTTGAACCTAATCTCAAAGAGCCTGAAGCACTTCGAATTTCACTATTCAAATTCTTATTATTTTCAGCATCAGCATCACTAAGTATATTTGATTTAGGTTTTCTTACAGGCCCTCCTTTGCATTTATTGAATACTTTTCCAATTGGAGGCATGATTACACAATAACAAACTTTCCGATGTAAATATATACATAAAACGCGTCAAGAACACAAGAAACATTGAAAATTGCTCCGCGGCAACAGAGAAGACAACACTGAGCAAGAAATATCTTCACAATTCAACATATCGCTATAATCAAGCGTTTGATGTCCAAGAAGTTGACAGTACGCAAAGATGGGCAGTGCAAGTTGTGCACACTTAGAAATAAATTAATATGTTGTGCCCGTTAGACAAGGATATCGGGGAGCCACCGGTTTCAAATGGCCCTTCCAAGATCCTCCTCCAACCAACACACAAGTATGGGGAACGACACATTCATGCACTGGTTCAGCACGAAAGTCTGCTCTCGGGGGGTATCGGGAATAGGTGAGGTTCTATCATAACCAGCCCAGAGGAATGCATCGGCATAAAATCTAAACAAGAAAGAGTCCAGTCTTAAGTTAAAACCCAATGAATTCATTTATTCAAGAACAGATCCCTAGCGTCTAGCCTATTATGAGAGGTGTCAAACGGCTAGTCCGTACTAATCTGCCCTGAAATAAAGATTTAAAAAAGTCCTAAATGCGAATCTAATTTAAGCCTCTCATAACCCTGAATACAAAAAATTTTAAGCGATAGCAAACTAACTAGGAGCATGACACGTAAAATCAGCCCTAAGCAATTACACTGAAAATAATTACGGGAGGTTAACGACATCATTGAATTTAAAGCAAAGCAAGACATTTACTTGTTTACAAATACTAGAGTTCATTTACATTTACAAACAAGGGACAAATATCTATGTTACGACGGTGTCATATCCAACATTTACATTTATCTTTAATTATATGATCCATTCCTGTCTGAAATTTAAACAAAATAAACGAGAAGCGTTTATTACAAACCGAAAAATCAAAGCTATGCACAATCGTTCTAGCAACACAATTAATTCAACTGTTAACAATACAAATATTTACAAAATTAAGCACCCCTAAATTTTGTGCAATCGGCACAGCCTGCCTCCACGATTTGCCACTCTCTGTGACAAAGTGTCATAAGTGTGGGGACATATGGGCTAATGAAAGAAAAGAAAAGAAAAGAAAAGAAAAGAAAAGAAAAGAAAAGAAAAGAAAAGAAAAGAAAAGAAAAGAAAAGAAAAGAAAAGAATAGCCTGCAACTGCTATGACAATAATGCCACGACTCACGTTGCCACCAATATAATGCGTGGACTAATGTTATCACGTCACCAATTGGCCGTCGTCTAAAATGTCAGAAAAGTGTCAAAATGTATATCAAAATAACGAAGATCATCAATATCTATGTTCGGTCCACCAAAATATACTAGGTTTAGCATCCAGTTGCTATTTAATATCAGGGAATTATTTATGCATGGTTTATGGTCATCAATATCCTATCACTTGATTATTAATTTCATGTTTATACTATTTTATGCCTCAAAATGTTCTTGTTATGTTTACGGACCATGAAACTCGTCCAATGTATTCAGGTGTGGTAAATGGATCCATCTCATAGATTAACAGCGGCTATAGGCTCACTGTACCCTAACTTTATAACGTCATAGATCTCCTGTGTCTTTAACAATAACACGGATTAGTCAATCCTGTAACCATCGGTCAACACGACATTAGAGTTCATTGTTGCCAGAAAATATGGGGGATCTATCCTCTAGAACAACACCTCATAATAACATCTACTACAATACTACAAGTAGTGTGGATCCCAAGTTTATACAGTTTGTAATAATCAAAATCAACCAAGATCATTATGTCAGCTATCCAAGGCAAGTATAATCATGTGTTGAACTCTGTAAACAGTACTTTATAGCACGCAATAAATCTTATTCAAATGCTTGTGTTTTACGTAAAATGTATGCCAATGAAAATCCACAGCCTGCTTCCAGTCACTGATCGGGTCAGGAAGGAAATGAATGAAGCCCCCATCTAGCGGCGAGGATATGAACTGTGCCGGCTGCCGAGGCCTGACGTACTCCTCTGGGGCAATGATTAAATGATTGGCAGATGAAATGAAAATTTATGTGAAAATTTATGTGAGACCTCTTTTATAATTCATTATCGAACCAGCGATACATCGCTTCCAAGTTTTTCACAGTTTATTTGTTTTAGCACTCCACTTAGAAGTCGTAATAATAAAGGAAAACTGTACATACATGGTTCAATTATTTTATATAAGTGATTAACGGGACCTTGCTTGCACGTGATACTACTACGGAATGTCATAGCCTTCTATATCCAATTTATACAGTTACATAAGGTTTGCATGGCAGTGTTGCCTATCAACTTCCTACAAGATTCTTAGCAATGACCTTGACTATCAGCTGGGAACTCATTTCATTTGTTACGTGTACGTTCGCAAGCAATTGACCGCTTGCCTGCTGAAAATGATACGCTTGTTATAATATTACCGCCTGCTCGGCGTGTATAAAAATTTGTACAATAAATAAATCCACACTTTTCCTTGATAATAAACCCTACCTAAATTGTGCATTGCGTGAAACCGACTACAACTATTCTAAGGTTCCAACCCCTTACAAAGATTTACTGAATCATTGGTTCACTTACAGGACGCTGCATGTCGTGGGTCGAGACTCGCTTTAGGGTGGCTGGCGAGCTCGGATAATAGCTCATATTACCTCCACATGGCTTATGCTTGTAGTTCCATTGTCAATTCCCCCACGGCATTTTGGCTTAGCACATCATCCTTCCTTCAGTAATGTGGTCATATTCATCCATAGCCATCATGTTTTGGAATAGTGTAGAATCCATGTCAAACGATGATAATGCGGGACAGGGGTTTCACTGATTTTACTGTTATACTGTTCAATTATTTCCTCACTGAATTTAAAGTGCCCATGAGCTCCGCAACTGCTTGTACAATATCACTTCTGTGATATGCTCACACGAATACTGGTACGTTTTACTAAACACGTGGTCGAGTTAATAGTATGAAAACTGTCACAATTGAAGTTTTAAAATGCGTAGATTTTTTAGCACTTATAGTTGTGTTTTACAATATTAGAATTATCAGTGTTCACTTACTCAACACTCTGAATAAGTACTTCTTACTGCACATGAAATTACGACCATGTGGCCGACAAACTAATACTGTCACGTTTGACAAATTTCACTGTTTCTGCTTGACAATTCTTGATGAGTCTATGAATTGCCAAATGAAATGTTCACGAATCTTATCTCTAGTTTTAAAAACACCCCAATGTCCTCCAATCAGTGATTCATGATAATACTTGCATCTCAGATACAAGATCCGGAGGCAACACTATCTTCGCCTTTCTGGCCTGCTTGGCTTGACAACAAAGAATACCCGATCAAATGCAATAAGGTTTCACGACTTCTCCGCTTTTTATCCTGTTAACAATCTCCGTTAATTTCTCGTTATCGTGCTGATGTTCAGTGATGTCCTTAAATAATAAAGGAGAATCCGAGAGAGTAACATGAACTGAATTCTTAGGTATCACAATCTGTTCTTCTTCATGAGAATAAGGAATCTCTCCGTACATTCTAGAAAGAGCATGAGCTATTGGATTCTCAGTACCACGAATATGTTTTACCGAGAATCGAACCGACAGAATCCTCGTTGACCAGCGAGCGATCTTCCCGGTTCTACGAGGCCTTCCCCAAACCCAACTAAGTGCCCGATTATTGGTATCGAGCAGAAAATGGGCGTGCTTGATGTATATTCTAAATTTTCTAACGCATTCATTATGGCAAGACCTTCCAATTCGTGTACAGAATACCTAGTCTCAACATCCGTAAGAGTTCGTGAAGCATACGCAATAAGTCGTCTCCCCAACTCACACTCCTGAAGAAGTACCGCTGCCACAACCTTACAAGAAGCATCCGTTTGTACGATAAATTGCTTGGACAAATCCGGGATAGCTAACACAGGAGGAATGGTAAGTGCAGTCTTAAGATCTTAGAATGTCGCTCGTTGAGACGTCCCCCATTCAAACTTGACAGATTTCTTACGTAAGTTATTTAAAGGCACCGCTCTCAGCGCGAAGTTAGGAATAAATTTTGGAAAGAAATTTATCATGCCACGAACGAGCAACTTCCTTGACATCCGTGGGATCCTTAATGTCTCGAATAGCTTGCGAACAGAAATGATCAATAGAAATTCCAGAAGGTGAAATTACATGCCCGAGAAATGAGATTTCAGGCATGGCAAAGGACATTTTAGACAACTTAACGGTCAATCCTGCATCTCTCAGTTAGTTCAACACCTCCTCCAATTGACGTAGATATTATTCAAAGGTACGGGTGTAAATAACCACATCATCCAAGTAATGATAGACAAACTTGAACTTTATCCCGGCGAAAACGTTATCCAATAATCTAGATAAGACTGCTGCTCCAGTTGACAAACCGAACGGAGCGCGATTAAAATGAAACCGATTCCCGTCGGTGGCGAATGCTGTCAATGGTTTAGACTACTCAGCAGGAAGATTTTGATTATATGCTTGAATCAGGTCAAATAAACTAAAAAACTTAGCTTCCTTGAACCAAGCAAAACAAGTATGAAGGTCGGGCAGAGGCATCGACTCCAATATCACCTTTTGATTCAATGCTCTGCAGTCAACTATAGGCCTGAAACTTCCATTAGACTTCGGTACTAGAAAAAATGGGAGATGAATAGGCTGAGGTTGAGTAACTAACTACCCCGTCGGTAAGCATTTGGTCAACAATGCCCTTTAGTACCTTCATCTTAGGAGGTGCCAGTCTATAAGAACTAAACCTCACGGGAACGTGATCAGAGACAATAATCTTGTATTCCATCAAACTAGTAACCTCTAATTTCTCAGTCAACACCTCAGGGAAACGAGAACACAACAAACGAATAGCTTTAGATTGATCGGCATTAAATAATCGCAATTAATACCGTCCATTCCTTCATTACGATCGGAATCAGAAGACAAATGAGCAGAATTTACCTTAGACGCTCCTCTCAACTTCTTAAATCTCCATCTGATTTCAGGTTCAAACTTAAACAAAACAAAATTTTCACTAAGATAAAATAATAACCCAGCATACCGCATGAAATCATTCCCGAGAATAACAGGACACGACAAATCTTTAACTATGAATAATCTGAACTTCCACGTCAGATGATGGATAAAAATTTTCACCTTGACAGTCCTAATAAACTTAAGTGCCGACGAATTAGCCGAGACAACATTCTGACTAACTCCTTAATTACTCCGAAATTTACACAACTCGCGCATAACTACAAACCACTTTTCATCCACAAAAGGGCACGTACTACCAGAGTCTAGTAAGGCAGCCACAGGTTCACTGTTTATCTCAACATCACTGAAAGGAGTACAACTGGTTCACCGAAGTCTGTCTGTTAGGTAGTCAGCCCGAAGGCTGGTTGGATCCTCAAAAAGTACCGCCGTTACGTTATGTGAGTAGATACCCACAAGAACCCAAGGCAGCGCTATTTTGAGGCGTTCTAGGCAAGAAGAGGAGTGAGGTAGTTTGCCATTGCTTTCCACACTGAGTCAGTACAGTAGTCCTAACCCTATGAGTAGAACCTTTCACAGCATCCACAGGCACTGACTGTGCCCTGAATGCCATTACTAAGCACCACCCATACCTCAGTAGCTTCCATATAATCACAGCCATGAGTGAGACTGAGACATCGGTGAAAAGCCACCTTAATTCCCAGCATAAGAGAAATCCCGTTCCAGAATATCCTTTTCCTTACCATGCGCCACAATACAAAACACCATAGCAGTCCGATGGTACAGGAACAACAGAATCCATCTCGGTATGCTTCTTGCCATTCACCACATTAACCTCACTAACCTTCCCAGCCACAGTACCATTAGCCTTCCTTTACCTTTCTCAGATTTTATAAGATCCAGCGCACCAGAAGAAGAATCGAGAGCCCCCTCGATTCCCTCTACTGACAAATTCACATCCGAACGGACCTCGGCTGTATCTAGTCATTGTGAGGAATTTCTTACCTTCTTTGGGCAAAAGGATTTAATATGTCCCGTATTTCCACAATTAGAACATCTAATATTATTATTATTTGGCAGGCTGGGTTGATCTCTAACATTCCTATATAAAGGACTCCCATCAAGCTTAATTCCCCATAACGAATCAGCATGACGCATAGCTTCAGCTCGGACCATAACCTCATTAAGTGCTGATAACGTCGCCGGTCGAAAACACATGCCCAAATACGATCTCCACTCTGGGGTAATTCCATCCAAAATTGACTGAACAATCTCTTTTTCTGACAAGGCTAACCTAAATACTTTCGCATACTTCTTCACATGAATACAATACTCAATCAAAGATTCATTCACTCCTTGAACACGGAAGAAGTAAGACTGGATTAAAGTTGCCGAAGCTCTTGGTGGTATGAATAAACTCAGCAGTTGGATATGCAGCGCATCCACCGAAACATTAGAACCGATAGCTTCAGTTAGTTTCTGCCGCAATAGCCCCGAAGAATGAGGATACAATAACGTAAGGACTTGTTTATCAGTGTAACTAAATACAGAAACACTATTATACATTTCCATAAAATGAATAATTAAATTCACAACTTGTTCCGTAGAATCAACGCTCAAGTTATCTATTTTCTTAAGGATAGAGGATAACGTAAACCAGCATAATTTAACGCCTCGATTTTTTTAGGAGTCCCACACTCCATAGCAGTAGAATTATCATCTTTAGAATGTCCAGAAGCATGAGAACAAATATTCATAAGTGAACTGCCAGTGGCGTTCTCTCGATTCACGGAGAGCAACTGACATTCATGATCAGATACCCTTGTATTTCCATAGTTTTCTAGCAAACACACAATGTAATATTTATCAGACTTACCTGATACAGTCACGTTGACAACATTAGGAGAAATACTAACCTGCCTGTCCTCAAGAATAGCTTGAGTATCCACACTCTTATCACATTTGGAGGAAGAAACATTTAACGTAATAGGCCGTTCTTTAGAATGATCAGAGAGCATCTCAATACTAATATTAGGGCTAATCGGACTAGAAACCACACTTTCGTTTAAGTTTAAAAAAAACTCACTGTTAGTAATACTCAGCGTACCATGGATAATATTATTAGAATTGCCAATCTTCAGACCAGACAAACTACCTCTTGCCTGTTCATTAACAATAGGACATGGCGGATTCACATCACTTCCTCGATAATATGACGTTAGAGCTTTCTTATAGTCACGACTCCTATAAGTTCAATGTCTATTCTCAACTAACCTCTTTGATCGCTCAGGCCTATCATAACCTCTACTGTCAGACCAAGACATATCGGTGCAAATATCACTGCAAGTAGACAGTATAAACATAGCACTATCAGAATTTAACTTCAGTTCCCGAATCAGAAACAGTCTTGCACTGGAATCCAACACACCATCCAGCAACTCGAAAAACACATTGGATAGGTCAGAATTCCGATCGCTAATAAAAGGTAAATAATCCCGTATGCGGTGAGACCAATGTACCTAACGATAATGAAGGTGCAACAACTGTGCGCACGATCAAACATCACCACTCAAAACAAAGACATCAGAACACTCTTCACAAATTAAATATATAATTTCCGACTTACCCAAGGATAAGGACACTTCGAAACGACCAAACTCTCCGGCAGATCAAATAATCTGTCAAGTTCAGTTCTTAGTTCCCAAAATATTACCAACAGGAGAACCAGTTGGCAGTCAAAGTGAAAGGTCGTGTTTTTCCCGAGCTCTCAGGTGTGCTGAAATGGGTTGTTTTCTGGAGTGTTATCGCGCGAGAATCGGACGGTGGTATGCGAAGGGTAGTCGGGATTTCCGGTGTTTGTGTGTGCGTACGGGACTTAGTAACTTGTGGTTTATAGCCCTAGTTGTTAGTTATTGTTGGAGTGGAAGTGAATCCAGGCCCTGTAACTCCGAATGTGAATCAGGCAAATGATCCAGTAGCAGCATTAAAGTGTTCGACGTGCAGTAAAATATTGAAGAACAGTGTTCAGTGTGGACTATGTGAGAAATGGTTTCACTTCGGCTGTATTAAGGTCAAGAAGGAGGATTGTGATGTCGGGAATTGGTTTCGTAAAGTATGTGATACGCCGGACTGTTTGAGGGTGCAAATCAAAGCAAGGGATCAAACAATACAGGACCTTAGAACCAAGCTTCGTGAATCAGAGGAAACGGTGAAGGATGTGACTGAACGGCTTTCTACTGGGATCAGTGTGGAAAAGGGCGTGCAGGAGCAAACTGAGGATGACGTTATCATAATGGGTGATCCTATGATACGATGGAGTGCGAATATCTCGAGGAAATCAGGTGCGAAAGTGCGGTCTTATCCGGGAATTAAAATTGACCAGCTTGCCCAACAAGTGGAAGAAGCAAATGTAGAGGACTGTGCCAAAGTTAAAGTGTTGTTGCTCCATGTTGGGACGAACGATTTGAAGAAGAGGGCTACAGCTGATTACATCATGGGAGAGCTCTACGAACTAGGCAGGAAAGCTAAAAGCAAGTTTAGAAATGCAAAAATTATAATGAGTGGCATTGTTCGGCGGGGAGATGTTCCGTTAAGGCGAGTTAAGGCTGTAAATGACCACATGGACTGGGTTTGTGCACAACTGGGATCAGTGTACGTAGATGCTGACTGCTGGATTGATGGCCGTGACTTCGCCCGAGACGGGCTGCATTTAAATCGACGGGGCGCTTTCAACCTAGGGAGCCTACATGACAGGGTCATCGGTTCGTGCCGGCCATTGTTAGGAGGAGCAGGTCCAGAGGTTGCCAGCCGACGGGAACAGAAGGAGCTACTTCGGGATATTTGCTGCGGAGGTAAGACTCTAAGATTACTTCAGGTTAATTGTCAGAGTTTAGGAAATAAATTAATTGAATTTTGGAATCTTGTAGAGACGTATTCTCCGGACATTGTCATTGCTACTGAATCTTGGTTTTATGAGGATATAAATAGTAATGAAATAATTCAAGGGACCTACGAAATGTACAGAAGGGATCGGGGGAAGCGAGGTGGGGGGCTATTTATTTGTGTGCGAAAAATTATAGCTAGTTTCTTAAAGTGGGCTGATACGGATCATGAAATGTTATGTGTACACATTTCGGATAAAGGGAATAAATTCCTTCTTCAAGTGATAGGGGAGTATAGAGCACCGAAAGATAACTTCTCGCTTCTCGACACATAGTATGACAAAACTTGTACGGGTAATGGTATGAAAAAGAGCATAATAATTGCCGGAGATTTAAACCTCCCCAAAGTAGACTGGTCTGGTGAGTCAACTAGCTGTGGTCAAGCTCAGAGCGCTGCAAACAAATTCTTAAGGGAGGGTGGATTTTCCCAAGTAGTTGACTTCCCAACTAGAGGCAATAATACCTTAGATGTTTATCTCGTAAGGCCTGTAGAGCTGTATATTAACTGTCTGAAAGTATCAGGAATTAGTGACCATTCTAGGGTTGAATTAAATATTAGATACGGTGACATTACAAAATTAGACTCTGATGTAGCAAATAAGATCATATTCCAGTATCGCAGGGCGGATCAGGGCAAATTTCAGGGGTATTTGAATTAGCTATTTGAAGGATGGGCATCGGAAGGAAATCACATTAATATCCTGTGGACAAACTTTTTGAAAATTTTAAATAGCGCTATTGATAAATTTGTTCCATTTAAATTACTGAAACAAAACCCAGATCCTGAGTATTGCACACGGGAAATCAGAAGTCTTAAACGGAAAATTAGGAAATTATGCAATAAAAGACATGATAGTGACAAGTATATGTTGAAATTTAAGGCCTTATCAAGGGAGCTCGTCTTAAAAAAGAGGGCTGCTCTTGACAATTATACGCAAGGTTTACTTGGTTCGGGAGGCGATGGGTGGAAAAAAAATTACAGTTATGTTAGGAGAAGAAAAGGAAATTCAAATAATTTGTCGATGATAATGTCCGGTGACGGTAAATTAATTACTGAGAAGCAGGACATTGCTAATGAATTAAATGTATTTTATGGTAGTGGGTTCAATAAATCCAATAGCTGTGTGTTGGACCTTAACGGTAAATCAGGGGCTCCACTTCTCCAAATAAACCAGTCAGCAATTGAAAAGCTAAAATTACGTCACAATATATCGAAGGGTCCTGATAATATTGTTAGTGAAGTACTTAAACTAGGAAGTAGGGCCGTGGCACGATACTTAGAGGTGATGTTTAATGTGTCCATAAGTAAAGCGCAAATTCCGGATGACTGGAAAAGAGCTACGGTAGTCCCAATATTTAAGGGAGGGAGCAGACTTGAATTGGGCAACTACAGGCCGGTTAGTCTTACGTCCATCGTTTGTAAACAGATGGAGCATCTCATTTGCGACTACTTGAGGGAACAGTGGGAAACATATTCATGGTTTAATGATAGGCAACATGGATTTCGGAAAGGTTACTCATGCCAGAGTCAGATGCTATCACTTTTTCAAATATTAGCGAATCGTTAGACGATGGAGTTTCAGTCGACGCCGTAGTTATAGATTTTGCGAAGGCATTTGATCTCTCACTTAAGCCTCGGAACGAATGGATACCCTACGAAGACATGGCAAAGGAAATGAGGACTTACGAATTGGTACATGGAATGCACGGAGCTTATATAAGCCTGGACACATTCAAAGATTGAAAGACGAGCTCGAGAAGTATAAAATACAATTTGCTGCTATTCAAGAAACAAGATTTCCAGGGGAAGACATACAGAACATCGGAGAGTACACTATGTTTAACAGTGGAACTCAATCCGGAAAGCATGAATTTGGAACAGCATTCCTCATATCAAAGGAATGTGTTGAAACAGTAGTCCGGTTTGAGGCAATCAATGAAAGAATGTGCTACATACGAGTGAAAGGCCGATGGTTTAATATATCCATTATCAATGTGCATGCACCTACAAATGATAAAGAAGATGTGGTGAAAGACAGCTTTTATGAACAGCTGGAGGGGGTGTATGAAGGCCTACCACAACATGACATCAAGATAGTACTAGGAGACTTTAATGCCAAGGTAGGAAAAGAAAAGCACCTACAACCGACGATAGGTAATGAAAGCCTTCATGAGGAAACCTCTGAAAATGGGCTTAGAATGATCTCATTTGCAGAATCAGAAAGCATGAATGTCAGGAGTACGACGTTCCCACACAAGGATATACATAAGGAAACATGGTATTCAGCAGATGGAAAGACGGCAAACCAAATTGACCATATACTAATTTCAAATCGACTCAGAAGCGCCATCACTGATATTCGTGCTTACCGGGGAGCTGACATAGGCTCTGACCACAACTTGCTGGTTGCATCCATGGAGGTGAAACTGAAAACTCACCACAAACAACAACAAGGGCGCGCAATACAATATGATCTACAAGCATTATAGGAAACTCCTCAAAATTGTCAGTACCAAGTGGAAGTGAGCAACAGGTTTGGCGTACTTGATGAAGTAGGAGAAGAAGTGGATGAAAGTGGAACTACAGATATTAATAGATTGTGGAAGGATATCAAGAAGGTGATTCAAGAATCAGCTAAAAACGCATTACCAAAAGTGGAACGAAAGAAGAAATGGTTTAATGGTACATGCAAAACAGCAGTAGCAGCTAGCATCTCAGCAAGGAAAGCATGGCTACAGGACAGGAGAAATGAAGAATTGGAACAGCACTACAGGGAAACACGAAGAGAAACAAGCATAACCTTACGAAAAGAAAAGAAGCTTTACCTTAAGCATATGTTAGAGAGTATTGAGAATGACCAGAAGGAGAACAACATCCGTAAAGTATATGGGACGGTGAATAACATTAAGAAAGGTTACCAACCGCGATCAGCAGTTCTCCACGACAACAATGGTAACATCATTGCAGGAACAACCCACATAATACAGGCTTGGAAAGAGTACTTTGACCACTTACTGAACTGCCCTGAACCAGACAACAAATTGGAGAGAACCACTCTTTCAACGGTAGAACCTTTCATAAATGATCCTTCATATGAAGAGGTAACCAGCAGTCTGAAGAAACTGAAAAACCACAAAGCTGCTGGATCTGACGGTATACCAGTTGAATTGCTGAAACATGGGGGTGAGGAGCTTCATGAAAAACTGCATAAATTCTCCTGAAAATATGGCGCGAGGAACAAATACCGGATGAATGGAAGGAAGCAATTATTGTTCCAATACATAAGAAAGGAGATAAACATAACTGCGGAAATTACAGAGGAATATCCCTACTTGTCACAGCTTACAAATTACTGTCGCACATAATATTACAACGTCTAATTCCATTCACCGAAGATATAATAGGAGACTATCAGAATGGTTTCCGTAAAAACAGATCAACAACAGACAATATATTTTGTATTAAGACAATCAATGAAAAAGTTTGGGAATATAACAAAAACGTCCATTACCTATTTATTGACTTCCAAAAGGCCTATGACTCAGTCCACAGAGAAACGGTGTGGGAAATTATGGCAGAATACGGAATCCCACAGAAACTTATCAGCCTGGTCAAAATGTGTATGGAGGAGACAGTGAGCAAAGTGACACACTGTGGATCCGTATCAGACGGTTTTGAAAACAGAACAGGACTAAAACAAGGTGATGCGCCCTCCCCACTTCTCTTCAACATCGTTCTGGAAAAAGTAATTCGGGAAACCAAAGAAGCTGCAACTGGAGACCTAGCAGATAACAAACACAACATCCTGGCATATGCAGATGACATTGTATTAATAGGAAATATTGGAGGAGAAATTGAAGCTTTATTCAGGAAATTAAATGAAACTGCTGCAAAAATAGGTCTAAAGATTAATGAAGAGAAGACAGAATACATGATCATACAGAGAGAAAACATGACTACAGACCAACGCAACAACCTTCATATAGGCAATTTTACCTTTAAGAACACGTCAAACTTCAAATACCTTGGGGTAAATATAAATGACTGCAATAGAAGACAAGTTGAACATCAAATTAGATTGCGGAATGCAAACAAAGTTTACTTTTCCCTGCATAAATTACTTTCCTCCAAACTTTTGACCAGGAAAACAAAACTATACAACACGATCATCAGGCCGGTACTGCTATACGGAGCCGAAACATGGAGTGTGACCAAAAGGGAGGAACGCCAACTTACAGTCTTCGAAAACAAGATATATAGAAAAATTGTCGGCCCCATCTTTGACCAGGAAACACAAAGATGGATTCTCAGATCAAATCATGAGCTGTACAAGTTGGCCAATCCACCCAGAGTAGTGGACGTCATGAAAGCGAAACGGCTGCAATGGGCAGGGCATGTATTAAGAATGGACGCTGCCAGAATAGTTCGCCAGGTGTATGAGAAGAAGATCGAAGGCTCGAGACCCCCTGGAAGACCTAGGAGTAGATGGCAAGATGAGGTGACCTCTGACTGCAGACAAATGGGTATTACTGTATGGGAGAATACTGCGCTGGATAGGAGGAAATGGAGGCAGATAGTGAGAGCGGCACGGGATCGTCACGTCCCAGAAAAGCCAACGGAGTGAGTGAGTGTATTTGATGTCGTGCCGCATGACATGCTACTCCATAAATTAGCTTCGATGAAGATTGATAGAAGACTAATTTTATGGATCCAAGAATTTTTGACGGGTCGTTCCCAGAAAGTGAAAGTTGAAGCCCGATTCTCGGATGAAATTACCGTAACGTCGGGTATCCCTCAGGGCAGCGTAATCGGAACTTTGTTATTTTTGGCGTTTATAAATGACTTACCAAATGGGACTATCGATTGTTTGCGGATGATTGTGTAATATATCGAAAGATACATGACTCACAAGACAATGCAGTACTTCAAGATGACCTGAACCTCGTCTATAAGTGGGCGATTGAAAATAAAATGCAATTAAACACAAGAAAATGTAGTCTAATAAAAATAGGGAAAGTGCGAAGGCAAGATTTTCAATATAACATTGGCTCGGAAATACTTGTAGAAGAAGATTCTTGCAAATATTTGGGCGTTCACGTAAGAAATGATATGAAATGGAGTAGTCATATAGGATGTGTAGTTTCTAAAGCCTACAAATCCCTGCACTTTGTAATGAGGGTATTAAAAGGAAGTAGTACCTCTGCTAAAGAATTAGGATATGTGTCACTTGTAAGACCTATTCTGGAATACGCCTCGGCGGTTTGGGATCCATATCAAGTAGGGCTCATAAATGAGTTGGAAATGGTACAAAGAAAGGCCGCTAGATTTGTGCTCAGTGACTTTAATCCCAGGAGCAGTGTGAGCTGTATGTTAAAGAAACTTGGGTGGGAATCACTTGAGGCTAGGAAGATGAAATCTAGACTCTGCGCTATGTACAACACGTATACAAATCAACCAGCATGGGGTGAGCTTAGCAAAATTATGGAAAAGCCTACTTACATGGGTAGGAGCGATCATCCTTTCAAAGTTAAGGGCCGACCACAGCGAACAAATTATGGTAAATATTCTTTCGTAAACCGTACCATTGATAATTGGAACTCTTTACCTGCCACAGTCTTAGAGCCTTTTCCCAAACATATAGGTGTGTTTAAGGAAAGACTGACTATTTGTGTAAATACTCCAGTTTAATTGTTAGTGAATTGTTATGTACAATTATTTATTTGTTATGTATATCTAATTTGCCACCGGGGGACACGCCCCCAATTGCAAATAAACGAATGAATGAATGAATGGTCTGACTTCATAAATCAGTTCACTTTTCCTCAGGCAAGCAAAATAAATATGATTTCGAGGCCGATTTAACATGAAAAGGAAACAAACAAGAATTAATAGCAGAAATCACAAAAGAGAAATAATAAAAAAAACGAAAATGGAAAAACTCTCTCTCTCGTGTTCCGAAACACCAAAAATAAACCAGGTAACCACGGTCTAGCTACTAGTATAGCCTACGTAAGTGGAAGTGGAAGCTGCCGGGACATGTTGAGGTTCCCATACACCAGTGACAACGGAAGAACAGAGAGAAAAACGTCTAAGCTAGATCAGAAATGAAAGGAAGGAAGCTTGTAGTTTAACGTGACCGTTAATCTCGCGATCATAAGCCACGGGACCTCCGGTTTACGTGGAATCCGAACCACAGGACATGGCATTTCACTTCGAAAATCTCACATGCATTGACCGGGAATCGAACCCGGTCCGCCTTGGTGAGAGGCATACAGCTTGACCGCTGCGCCACCACGCCCCCAGATCAGAAATGATTTCAATTACTACAGTTAAAGTTAACACAAACTAACAATAGAATACTGTACATTTGAAACATAAAAGGCCTTTTAACGACACAATAACATTAACATAATAACACAATATAACAACTCCAAACCTTATATAGCGAACTCAATTTGGTTCCGCATTCGATCTCGACCACACTCATCAATTCAGTAATCAAGGATTATGAAAATAGTAACTCCTCAAATAAAACCGTAACCCGTAAAGACAAATTAAAATGTCGGGAGAAAAGGGAGAAGGGATAGAGAGAAAAAATAATTAAATCTTAACATAATTTCAGAAATCAAATTGTCAGTCATCAATATGTTCCGCCATCTTAGTTCGTATTTTTCCCAGACACAATCCCAACAAAAGAAATTCTAACCAAAAAATAAATAAATCGGAGTCCATAAGGGACTAAACTAAGCTCTCCGTGATGGGAAGGAAGAAAGAAGTAATAATTTTAAACAGCACGAGAGCACCAAAAGGAAAACACCACCCTGAAAAGGGGAAAATACATTAAATAGAGGACAAAGCGCTTAAGAAATAGAAACCAGGCAACCTCGTAATGAATGAATGCTAATCAAATTTATATGAGATGTTATATGGTAATTTCAGGAAGGCGAGAGGGTTTCATATATTAAAATGTTATTAAGTGAAAGTTGCAGAGGCTTGGTTAATGAGTGTGCACATGTTGAGATGGTACCATGAGAATCAGGCATATATTGTCGTGATTATTTAAGAGGCTATGAGAGCTCTTGTTGGTGAATAAGAATATTGAAATGTGCGATTGATGAATTAAGTAATTTGGGAAAATGGATCCACAAATCAATGGTAACATATGATTTATATTTGAAGGTCAAACAGCTGAAACAGTATGATTGCGTATAAAGGCATACGGGCTGATTAATAATTAATTACCTCTCTCTCTATATATATATTGTGCCCGAAAATGAACCCGAGCCTCCTCGGTACCTGTCAATCCACGGATGGAAAAAGGATCGCAGAAACATTGAAGTTCCCGGCAAGAATAACCTCAATGTAACGCCAACACGTAGCTCATTTTCATACATCTTTAAAAGGTGGAAACCGATGGTGAACAATGGAATTTCCTAAAAAACACAAACAAATCTAACATAGCTCAAGAATGAGATTCCTGAATCTCGGATCGTGAGAAAAGAAATGGGCGCCTTTCCACTGTTCATCATCTTACTAACTATTGTAAATAGAAGATGGAATATTCTATAAAATCTATTAAATATTAATTAATTAAATAAATGAACAGTAATAATAATAATAATAATAACAACTAAGGTTTTTTTAAGTTGGTCCGTGAACTCGCTGTTAACCAAACAGCTGATACACGTGGTCTCCTAAAATTCCAAAATAATACTCGCATAATAACACACAAAAATTAAATTATTCGGCTGACGAATAAATAAAATTTAAATAAGATCAATCTTAGAAACTATCCATTATTTTTAACTCTGAATTCACAATGATGTTTCTACTCTATACAGTAAACGCCTTGATAATTGAAATTTACATTAAAATCTTTTTGGCCCTTAAATAAATACACATTGAATCTACTCTAACTTGTGCACGACTATTTACAATGCTGCGATCGCTATATTTCCTTTTTCTCTTTCGACTGAAAGTTCATATATTTCCGTAGAAAATATCTGTACACACTGTTTCTGCTCATCATAACAAAACATTAAAATTCACTTCCATTCTTGTTTCATCTTTGGTTCATTTATATTCATGTCCTGGCTTCAATAACCCAAGCGATTAAGCTTATCATTGGTAGAAATGCCTAATCCAATCATATTAATTAAGAAATTAATTCTCGCAATTAAATACATTTCTTACAATATTTCATCATACATCGGTTATCAATTTAAAATAAAATGAACAGCTGTTTTACATCAATATGAACATTACCTTAATTCTTCTCAAAATACAGACTTCTACCTTCCAATTATGTGGAATAAATCTTCACATCTAATTCAATACGACACTTGCGTAAATAATGACCGCAAATATGCGTAAATATATTAACATTCACGTAGTTTCATCTATGCACATTATAAAACCTCTAATTGTGGAATAAAACTTCACCATTTAGAACAAACTTGTGCAGAACCATGTATAACGCTGTCAAATAACCTTATTGTTTCATCATTTCCTTCCTTTCCATTAATACGTATTTTAATAACCGTTGCAATCAAATATAATGACAAGAAAACACAGATTCTTCTAACAGAAATCCGTCCAATAAAAATACAATGCGTCTCTCCTTCATGTAGTTATTCCTCTTATTGTTTTCCACATCAACAATAATTTTTAAACATCACAGAAATTCAAAAAAAACTATCAGGGATCAAATTCCTCATGGTTACAAACTGACTGCTCTAACTGTTTAATAACATGACTGATTGAAAGCTATTCATCACATTTAAAATGAAAATTACTTTTACTTCAATGTCACAAATTGGAAATGCAATTGACATAAAATATCAGGATTAACATCCAAATTATCTTCTACTAACATCTAGCATAAATATCGATGCGTCCTCTAAATAAATAGGAATAATCTCACCAACAATCGCATATTCCGAAATAGATCTCACTAGATCTTTCAAAAATGAATATCCATTCTAATAGTGTCAAGGATCGCAACTCATGCAATCAAATACACCAATCTCCTCGTAGTCATGACATTCAAAAATATGACATCGCCGATAGCAAAATTTTGACTAATATCGAAAATGCAAAAATACAGTCATCGCTCTGAAACGATCCAAAATCTAACACAGCTTAATAAATGGAATATTAGCCTGCAAATATCTCCAACTAGGTTAAATCTAATAAAATTAAATATTAAGTTACGCCAAAAAGAAATTCAAATCCAAAAGAGTAACCTAATATGAAATTCGCTTCAATAAAATTCCAAAATATTAACAAAATGCTACTAAAAATGGTCAATCGTAAAATTTCTACAAGATTCAAATCTACTTAGATAATTAGAAAATCTTATCTGTACCTTGGTTTCGCCAGATGATAAAAATCCTCATACCCGGTTGAGTATGATTCTCCTTGTACTGAAAATTGGCCTCGCTGATCCCATTTCAGCGTTCTCCTGGACCTCGTACGCTGCATAGTCGCTGGATGAGAGTCCCCCTCGTCCGATCTCGTTCTAGGATCTCCTCAAAACGAATTGATGTTCTTGTAGGTCATGGATTGTAGACTCCATCTCTCAACTTTGCTACAATTATCTGGTTCTTCCATTGTTGATTCTCGAAATTCTCTTGTAAATTTATAAATTTTGAATAACTTAGGTCACTCCTGTCATGTTTTCTAGTTCAGCTATTCAACTTCCCAAATCATGCTCTAGCAGTGCATCTCCATCATCTCGAACAAATGAGTAGTTTTACCCTTCAACTCATAATTCCTGAACCCCATTGTATAATTTTCAAAATAATGTTCCTTTTTGTGTCCTCTATCACTTTCTTCGGAGTTATTGCAAATTACCGAACTTCCCTCAAGTCTCCACTGATACACTTGCGCACTTTCAAAAATACAGGTAGCACGGTATTGGAACACAACCTTCCTCATTCACGTCGTGAAAAGAAGAGTCCCTCCTATCTTCTTTCGATGGCGTGGGTTATCAGATTTGCCGCTCAAAATTCCCTCACAAATTCCCGAATGAAATCTTTTTCGTTTCCAAGATCCTCTTCTCAAATTTCCAATATATCATAAAATCAAGAGACAATTTTCACATCGAACCTGATCCTTCATGATACTCATTACTGCTCCAGAGTAATTATTCCCTTCGTGAAACTCATTATTCATTCGCATCACGTGGTATGCTTTTATCCAATCACAAATATCCTCGGCGTGGTGTCACTCACGTTCCTTATTCCCATCTCTCTCTTGCCAAGCGCACTATCGCAAGCCGTGTCAACAAGAACAACACATACTTGCTTGCCAAACAGGTTCTCTCCCATGCACGCCGACACTCGGCAAAGCGATTGACGTCAAGTCAAAAGTCGCCCCCACTCAATAATTTATACAGAAATAAAATCTTCTCTGAAACAAAGCTTTTCTCTGTTCTCAATCGTATCACAACATTTCAATACACACTAGTTCGATTCGCGACTTCATAACTTCTCCAATTTAGATCCAATTTCTTCCAAAATTTGAACATAAACTCCTGATATCTGATAGAACATAAATCTTATCTTAGATAAAGGAAAAATTGGGGTCAATATATAAAGCTCAATGTATGTCTGTTCGTCTGTTATGTGTACAAATCTACACCGTTTCACCGGTCTGAACCAAATCTCTCGAACTTGCTCTTTGGAACCCTACGGGTAACACTGTCCACTTGAAATTTTGGACAGCCCTCTCCATTCTTTAGATTTGGGCCGTTTGGCACATAGACGTAGGACCGAATTTGTAGTAGAATAACCAATCCAGTCTCACATTAAACTGCGCAAAGCAAGAAACAAAACTCGGGACATAAATTTTAGTTCAGTTTGGTGAAATGGTGCAGATTAATATAAATAACAAATGGACCTTAAAACCACGTTTTAAAGCCATTGAACCGTCGGTAGTAGTGTAACTGTAACAATATTTAAATAAGTCTACTGTTGGCTGGAAAGGTGGGTTGCATCACGCCACCTCTACCGGTGTTCCGGTGCGGAATTGCGAAAATAGATAGGCCTACATCTTGTGCTGCTCTTAAATTACAGTCACGGGGAGTAAGTACTGAAAATAGATTTAGGTCCCCTAGAACAGTTATCATCATCATCATCATCATCATACACAACTCTAGAACACATCTGTTAACTAAATATTGGACCAATCTGAACCAAATTTTATGTACTTATCATTTGGAACTCTGCGGATTACACTATCTACTAGAAATTTGGACAGCCCTCTATTTCCCTAGATTTAGGCCGTTAGGACGAAATACAGAATTTGTCGAAGGACCAATCTAGGCTCATTTTAAGCCTCGCAATGCATAAAACAAAACTCGCTACTAAAAATTTGGCTCAGTTCTGTGAAATGGTGTAGCTTTGTATAAATAAGGCTAAAATTAATCCTCGCAATGCAAGAAACAAAATACAGGACGTAACATTTGGCCAGTTTGCTGAAAAGGTGTAGATTTGTATAAATAACAGACAAATGGGCCCGAAAACCACGTTTTATGACCCTAAAACCAACCGTGTTGGATGTATTTCGGTATTGTTTTAGGGGTCCAGATATCCTGGGAATTTAGTTGTAACCGTATGAATGTCTAAATGAGCCTATTTTTGGCTGTCAATGTGTGCTGAATCACGTCGCCCCTACCCGTGTTCTGGTGCAGAATTGCTAAAATAGTTACATGTTACGCTGCTTACAAAGTGCAGTCACGGGAAAAGTAATTAGTGCAAAAATATTTTTGGCCCCTTAAAACAGTTATCATCATGAACATATTAGGCCATTGTATAAGTGCGATGGTCTTGGCGTGGTACATTGAGGTTATCAGATGCAATAAGTGTTCGTGGTTTCAAATTTTCTTTGATGTATCCCTATCATTATCCTACAGCGCTGTGGCGAAAAATGGCACTTTTGCTCCCTATGGATCTCGGGACAGACGAAGTTTTCCGAAGTGCTCCGGCACTATGCGGCAAAAGACGAAGCTATTGCTCTCTACTTTTCTAACAGCCAATGATAGGCAGCGTCATTTATTTCACTTACTCCTCTTACTTATGTATTTTTCAATTTGTAGTAAATTACATGTGTTAGTACTGTAGTTAGTAAATAGCTGCTTCCTTGTTCTTTGTTATCATTCATTATCACTAGGGGAAAATGTCCTAGATATTATTCCAATATGCTACTTATCACCACCACAAAAAGTTATATTTTAAACAAATAGTTTTCTGTTAGTTTGTAAGTTTGATGTGTCAGATCTGTTGTAGCATTCATTATCATCCGTAAACAAATAAATAAAGCCACCAGGTGTAGCCAGATACTACTGCTAGTCAACAAATAAAAAAAATTATATGGTTTAAAAGAAATGTAATCAAGCAAATACTGTAAATTAGACACGGTGGAGTGGGGTTTTTGTATAAAATTGAAACTAAATGAAAGTCTGCATGCTTCGTTAATAAAATTCAGCATATTTAAATTGAAGACATTTTGATCCTAATTTCCAAACAACCGATTGCAGGACGACTTCATGACTACAACACACGTGAGATTGTTGTTATTGCACAGCATAGGGTAACGTTTCCGATGCGTTGTTTAGATCAAGATATAGCTAGTTTGCAAATTTAATTATTTAAATTTTGCAAATGGCACCACCATAACTTAGAATAACTTGTTTCTGCTTTATTTGTTGGATCGTAATGAACGTTGTAGAACGTCAATGGACTGGCTGTCTGCAACCCAAAATAGGAGTAATGTGATTACATTTCATGAGTAGTGACTTATGTTGTGCAATTTCTTAGCTTGTATACTCTGTGATATTTGTATGATGACACTTCTTGAGGGGACGTTAGGACAACAACGTAGGGCTTAATTTCTTTCAGGCGTGTTTTTTTAGTTAGATTGATCAGCATATATAGACTAGGTTAGGGATCTTTGATGAATAAATCGTTCCAGGACACGTTTGATTATGTGCTGTGGATTTAACATTTCCTTTTCTTTAATTATCGTGTATTTGGTGCTAGTTTCACAACTCCATACAATCCCTACCCGATGCCCTGGCAGTAACATTCTCGTGCTGGGACTAGCTCAAGCGTATGTGTGTGGTGGTATGTGTTTGTTTGTGATGGGATCTCATGGGGGTTGATTTTGGCCTTTGGCCCTGTGGTATCTCGGAGTAATACGCGAACAATAGCCTCTCTCTTACACATGGTCAGTGCGTGTGGTCTTTACATGCCAGAGAGTGCAGGTTACAGTAATGAACTGCATGAGATAAAATGAAAACCAGTAGCATGTTCCAATTTGATTTCCAGGAATGCAGGAAACTGTATTTACGCTTCATCAGTACAATTTGGTGCTTCACTGTGTGTTCATGATATATGAAGTATTGATATAAATAACGACCATCCACCACCAAATTGCTATCGCTTATTATTTCCTCTTTCCGTCGTCGGCGATAAGGTGAGGTGCTTGTGTGCGAGGCCCTGGATCTTCAGAACCTCATCACATGAGATAATGACAGATTAGAATTACTTACCCTGGGAATGCGTTGGAGGAAGGTTGCTCTGGCCATTTTGAACTTGTGTTCCCAGTATTTGCTAGAAGTTGAAAATAGAAGCAGTAGTGAACCATTTGATGGGAATATTCAAATATAACCATTCGCAATGCCCCTAGACATAATCTCACTAAGGTATACACCAGATGTTCAATCTAAAACCCGGACCCGTATCGATATAATGAGAAAAAAAAAGCGTTCGCTAATATTCAGCATCGAATGTGTCATAGTTATTGTTTTTGTCTATTTAGCTCGGCGTTGCTGTTGTTTCACTTAAGGGCTTGGACATCGTGCTTATCAGGCGCATGTGTGTGGTGTGCCCGTCAAATACCAAAGCATTGAGTTAATGTGATAAAAGCGTTCGGACAACGAGACTCTAGACACAATATCTAGGCACAATAGTGAGGTGTTGTAATAACGATTGCCAACTGGTGTTACGCCACGTTCAACGACATCACAATTTCTAAATAAGAGCTGTAGACAGAGATCAGAGCTATGAAGGCAGCCAGCCAATGGGAGTCCGACATGTCGTCAAAACCAACATACTTTGTCAAGCATTCATGGTCAGAGTATAATGTTAGTCATTTCATGGCACGATACGAGTAAATTCTCGTGTCATGTTAATTTTTCTGGGGTATATTTCCTACAAGCGAAGCATGGATAGCCAGAAACAGGCATATGCAGTATAATGACACAAGTTATTAAACATTATATACACTTACACGCAAGCATACCGGTCTAATGCCAATTATAACACAACCCCTCAAAATCAAACAACTACAACGACAATAATAACGAGCAATCCGTCAGTACAGTACGTCCTTCTTGGTAATGTTCTTTGCTCTTGTCGTGGGCCCGCTAATAAATTCGAACGTAACTTGTTGATTCAACACTGATTGCAGTATATTGCGAACATAGGGAATTGTACATCAAGGGGAACAGATTCTGAAGTGTCCAATTGCCGATTTCTCAGACTTGTTGAACAGGAAGAAATCAACAACACGAAAAAGAACCACATCTCAAAGATGCCTGTGACGTACCACAGTGAAGACCTGCAAGTTGGCACGACAAGAATTTAGTTCCAATCATTGGTTAGTCCAGCCACAACATATTCATGGGAATACGATAATTAATACGAAGACCACTTTTTTGTTATTAGCGTATGGCGTTTAGTGCCGGGAGTGTCCGAGGACATGTTCGGCTCGCCAGTTTTGTAGTTGCTTCGAGACGGACACCCAATGGGTGAGCTACAAGTACCGTTGGGGAGGGAATGTAAGGACGAGGAGTTGGAAGGTAGCGGCTGTGGCCTATAGTTAGGGACCAACCCCGGCATTTGCCTGGAAGGAAGATGGGAAACCACAGAAGACCATCTTCAAGGTTGCCGGCGGGGGGATTCGAACCTCCTCTCCTCCCGGATGTGAGCGACTGCCAGCAGTCATGCCGTAACGACCACGGCTAACTCACCCGGTACGAAGACCACTACAGGATCATTACAGGGTTGCGTGGCATGGACAACGATGGGAAAGAACTTTGTTTGCGTTGAAATAGAGAATGTAAAGTGTGCGATATACCCGGCAAACGCTGCTGCAGTGCACAAATTATCTATAATATCCACACTATCCGGCGCATCACAGACAGCATAGTAGTAGCTTTTCAGAGGGAAGATTGAGATTCACTCATCCAGGTATGTTGTAACTATTATATAAGGGTTCAAATACTGTTTGCATTTTTCGTCTTGCCTTTTTTTAAATATTGCTAATCAGTTTATCTACAAAGGAATGCAGAGTTCATTTTTTGCTGCAGAAGTGTTTGTTATTTCGTAAATCAACTGTGACCTAAATACTAATTTACAGTCTCTAAATCACGTGCTGAATCCATAACATTGGTGTCTTATTACTGCAGGGTGAAAATTGATAGGTGTTGCATTTATACAACTCTATTCTGATTTCATTTAAAATCTTTCAACATTACACCAGGCTGCGTCTAATAGGCTTCCAATGAAGGTTTGTAAGTAATTGATATATCCGTTCGTCTGACACTTTTCCGTTTAGTATCTCAATTGCTTTGAGGGATTGATATCAGGTAAGTTCAATGGCCTATTAATTATTGCAATAAAGCTTAATTTAATTATTCGACACGTTTATGTATCTACATTCAATCTATCGGTTTACTTATCTGGTAAGCGTCTAATTTCCGGTCTGTTTTTCATAGAGTTCGCAGCTCTGCCCGGTGGTGCTACACGGTGCAGTTTCCGCCAGTTACCCGCTTCGTGCTCCCCGTATCTCTCCACGCACCGTGTTGAACACTGAGCCTTCAGTGCTATCTCGCTGCTACCTAAACATCTACTGGATGTTTGATTTCCTTGTGGCTCTCAAACTTAAAATTATCAAAAATATCGCTATAATGTTGAGTTTACAATGTAGAGTACGGTTCTACGTGTCAAACAATCACTCCATAGGTTCCATAATCAGAGATAGAATGGCACCAAATATATTGAACTTTTTCCACACGATTTTGATTAAGCAACTATTTGAAGGGTCAGGTGTAAGTCATCCCAATCTCAAAGGAATTTATTTATCTCATAGTTAATTTAATCTTCCAATTATCTTAGCAAATGTGTGGGGAGAGATGGAATATCGATTCGATTTCAATGAGGTCACTTGAGGAACATCGTCTGTCTGCTTTTTCATTCCCAACAAATACATCATTTCTTTATTTATGGTCCTATCACATTGTGGTTACTTGAATGTTTGTCAAATCTGTCTGATAACTTGCGTTATTATGCTGCCTCTACTATTGAGTTCTCACCAGTACGGCTGAAGTCAGAATGCTGGCAGACATTGCCTTACGTTGCCTACCTTCCTGGCAATTGATTGTGGTGAAAGTTAAAAATCACGATATCTGATACTGAAATCAAACCCACCGTATCCCGTTCCAGTCCTTAGACCCAATTTATTTACACAGCCAGAATTTGAACCTGGTCCTTTTTAGACTTCGTACTTGAGTCTCAATGCGTATTCTTATATCTTCCGAGAACCTGAACTGGAGTTGTGCCTGTAGTTATGTGATAATTAGCGATTGATCTCATCACATTGATTGTGATTTGAAATACCGTAGTGTGAGAGTGGTTACTTTTTCTTCAGTCTCAACATTAGTGTTAAATCCAAACGGACACTAAGGAGGAATCACTCCTCAAATGACCCAACGAATTATACGCAGCTCGTATTGAGTGACTGTGCCCAAAGTAAAAATTTCACAGTAACTGACTGCGTGCTAGATTTTGTGGGACCATGGTCAGAAGTTATCGTTATGTCATTTTGCAGCTAGGCAAATCGTGGTCATCATCCATGTATAGGCTATATGGAGCATAAGTGTGAAGTATTCCCTGTATGTTATTATAGAGTGTGTACTGAAAGCACGCGAAGTATGTGAGATGCGCCTTATAGTCGTATATATGTATTTTATTGATCATAAAAATGATAGCATTATTTTGCGTACGTTAATATTACGGAGGAAATTGGGGTTCACTCAACTAAATCACAACACAACTGGTAGCTTGCGTTACAAACTGCACGCAACTGTACAGAAGACTGCCAAGTCCACCGTCCACAGTTCATAGTTGCTGCTACATCGCGCTGTTTCCGCCAGTGTCCCACTTCAAAGTCCTCTTACCTGTCCACGCGCTGCGTCGTAACATGGGCATTCAGCGCTATCACGCTGCTACCTTCGCACAACGCTCCGTGGCCCAAATACTCGCTCACGCAAGCGTACTGGGTCAACTCTTCACTCCACTGCTCACAGTGTTCAGAACCATAATGAACTTTCACTGCTGAAACTCGAATCGACTCCTAACCCGGCTTGCCGGTCTTTAAATACCAGTTAATAGACCTTTCGTAGCTTTTCGGTTACCCTAGACTTATTGGGTGATGTTATCACCTGTCGAACCGTCCGGCGGCTGACTTACGTCCAGCCATTTCCAGAAATTGAAAAATCAAACAATACGATGAACTAGCGTGATTCAATGATGCCTTTGTCTAGCAAGGACAGCTCCGCGACTCGCAAACCTCCGGTGTATATCTCCCTCCTTAGAGTAGCTGCTCGGTATGGCACTAGACAGTCAGGGAGGACAACCATCATATCCCTCGAAGTGGTCGCTGGATCCGATAGACCACATAATTGTTCCGGGTTACGACGGTGTACGAGCTTTCCCAAGATTATTGGTTTATTGGTGATTTCTCTTTTGTCCGTAGCAGCCCGTTGATCCAAACCCGGTCACCTCCTAGAAATCGGCTGAGTTTGCCAGTTGGTCTTACCACGCCTTAATCCTGTCGCACTCTAAAGTGATCTAATTGCAGGAATAAGGATGCATCTGTTGGCGAGCGTACTCGCGAATGTAGTTGATCCGTTCTATTAGGTCCCAGGTATGATCACTCATCGATGGCTCCTGTTCCTCGGCCGAAGCAAACGTGGGGTCTCAGAGCAGTCGCACAACTCCCTCCTGAAAGCCATGTTAGCAGGTGTCACACTGGTTGTCTTGTGAACGGAAGAACGAATGGCCGTAGGAAGAATGCCCCCCTCTCGTCCCAGTCCCCTTGATGTGCAGAGATCACCGTAAGTGTTCCTCGATGGTCTTTACGAAACTCACTACCATGCCGACTGACTGCGAGTGGCGAGGTGTCGTCCAAGTCTTGGGGATACCGAAGCGCTGTAACACTATCTTCATCAGGGCCGACTCAATGTTCCTACCCTGGTCGCTGTGCTGTTCACCTTTCTCTGGGTACACCGAAACGCCATAAGAAATTCTTCACCAGAGCATCGGTCACCGTCCATGGCCAAGAGCAGGTATCGATTATCGACGTCGGATACCAGGAAGTCCAGCGATGCCGAAGGCTATACTCTGAAAAGAGCCACGTTCGTCACATAGCAAGCAGGTGACTCATGTGCGGTCTTGGCGTACCGACGGTTGTATGCGTCGCTCTGGTGACGAAAAACGACTCTCCACCGTCTCTTCTCCCATGACGGCTCACACCCTCGTTGATGGCGCCGAAGCAGCTGCCCCCTTCGCACCTCTAACCTTAGGATAGTGAATAGGGCTTCTCTGAGACTGCGCTCCCCACTGAGGGAAAGCTATGATTGGGAATTGTTCCAATATTGGCACACATAAAGATAATAATATTTCAGATAAATATGTAGAAGCCCATACATGACAGTTTTGACAACATAATTCTACGCCTGATGATATCTTCAATTTTTAATGAAGGTAACTTCCATACTATTCATTGGATTTCAACAAAATATCGTACACGTATTCTTTACCGTAATTGATATGAATATACGCATTGTTAAGAGTCATCAGGTATGCCAACTGATGACAAATACCCTCTATAATTTTCAACCTTAGTCTCAGTAGATTAGAAATTGTGCAGGCCAACTAATCTACTTTTTGCAAACTTATAGAATATAATATTACAGATTAATGTTGAGTAACCCAGACATGGCAATGTTGGCAATATGATTCCACGTGCGCTCATAGGGGCAATGTTTTACTGCACAATACTTTTATATTAACAAAGGGATCTCATACTAATTATGCACGTGCAATAGATGTTTTAGAACATATACCTGAGTATAATCCTCGCCAGAAGGGCTACCAACTGTGTATAATCTCAAGTCATTAAACTCTAGATTCAATACCTCGGAATATGTATGCGGAGCACACTTCAAATTTAGCAAACGTTAAGTTGTTTAGACATATTTAGAGTAGACAGTGAAAGGTAGCGTTCCCAACATTATTTTATGATAGAGTACAAGATCAACGTTGAACAACATGTAACTACCGTACTACCATATGAATTTCAACCGAATTTTGTATGTGAAATGTATGTCTCAAGAGATATAACACGGCATATTTTTGGAAACATCAGGTCTACCAACTGTTGATAAAAGCCCTCTATAATTTTGAACCCTAGTCTCAATGCATGCAAGCAAACAGTTCAAAATTTGGCACATGTGTAGTGTGCCCAATCGGTCACGGCAGACTGGCATCGAACTCGGGTCTTATCAGAGAAGACCAGGCACATGATTCTGCCTAAGAGTCGAACCATTGATCTCTGAGGGGGAACAGTTACAGGGAACCCAAAGAGCAATGCGTTAAATAATGACATATAATAATATAGCATGATTTCACGGCCAGTATGTGAATATCATAGCAGTTTAAGGTGAAGAATTGTAGTCAAATGCAAGCAAATATACGTCTTCGAAGCATACAAGAACGAAAGCAGGCCAGTTTGACATTTTACTAATCGCACCCGGCGAATGGGAGGAGACTCATGGAGCCGGAAGGACTATTTCCGTCTGGACCGTGGAGACAGCTCGAAATTAATGACTCGGGTATTCACCGCTTGACAACGATGGAGGCTGTAGTGGGGATGATTGCCCACGGAAATTAATTGATTACAGCCAAGTGGAGCATTGAAATGGGGTGAAATGTACACCCAGGTGAATATATTCTGGGAGAGATAATTTAGGAGGGGTTTTACACCTAAATTAAAGCCTATATCTCCAAATGAGCGTGTTAACACCGAGCCTACGCTCGAGAGGAGTGATTTGGTGACCAGCCAGAGGGGAATCACCATGGTGGCGTCATGACGCGATGGAATAAGGCAATTAATTGTAATTAATTGGCCGAAGCGATCGCTTGCACGCAAGTGATTATGTGACTCCCACATCTAGATAAACAAGGTGTATACGTCATTTTGAATGAATATACAGTATCTCAAGAAAGGAGTCGCTCTCGTGTGTCCTGTGGACTACATTTTACGAGAAACCTTTATATAGGGGAAGCAGTGCAGGCCAAGCCAGTTGTTGTCTTCAGTTCGTCTTGAGTTCATCGTCAGTTCATCTGCAGTAAACTAAACGCTACCAATAAGTGCGTGAAATGTTAGTATATTTGAAGAACAATAGAAGCATCATACGGCTTCTTAATAGTAATCATGAATCGCATAAGATTTAATTTACAGAAGATATTCATCCATTAATATACGCAAGTGTAATTTGCTACAGCGTAGCAATAATTTAGGATGGTTTTGGACACTGAATACCAGGAGGTATTGTCATACTTATAAATGACGCAGTATCGTCTGGATCATTACATTTATGGGAGCCGAGAGGCATCACAAATAATCATGACGGTAAAATAAACAGTATTGAAGGGAACGAGAATCGAACGCACGTACACGCAGATAGACTTTCACGGAGACCAGCGTATGTCGTAGCTTCATCGCATCTCTGAGGTCAGGCGTTAGGAGGAGTCCGATTAAGGATCAACCTGTGAAATAGTGAAAAAGTGTACATAAATTTTGTTATAGTGATTTAAAAGGTGTTTATGTGTATTGTGATTAATATGTATTGTGTAAAAGTGAGAGAAGCCACTGATAAGAGTATGATTATCATGTGGGAAATATGTGAAATTAAGTGTCGTGTGAGATATAGCATGATGGCTTAAATCAAGCGTCATGGTAGGCCCGGAGCTGGGGTGCTGGTATCATCCAGCGAAAATGAAAAAGTGAGTACCAATTTACAATGTTATTCTAACTAAATAGTTCACCATACAACGATGCATCACTTTGAGACTAAGATGTAACAGTCACTTATTATACGAGTTTTCACCACTCGTATTTGGTAGAATATGGCTTGGAAGGTGATTTGTTTAGGGCCAGTCAGGCCGAAAATAGTGATGAATGTAACGGTAACGTTAAATGATAAATAATAATAATAATCTGGGGTCGGTAACAGTAAAGTAAAGTAATAGGCATTTTTGGCCTAAATAACGTTCAAAGTGTGTCATGTCTAATATAAAGATACTGTGTTTTGGTAAACAGTAAGAAAGTAACGTGGAATATAGCGAGATACGAGAGTTTTTCAGTGTCAATGAAGTGTTGAATGAATGTTTGATATGGTCAATTCTTAGGATTGGTTTTGAGAACCATTAAAGTAATGTAAGCCAGTAAATTTATACTTGTTTTAGGAGCTATTTAAAGCTTTGGCTTAAGTGTAATTGCAGAGGGGACGCGAGTGCCTTAATAATTGAGTCATCTATGAGAAGTATTGTTTGAAGCCGCATAGAGCGAGCGAAGTAACGTAGAATCCAGTGATTTACGTAAATAAAGTTGCGGGGACCAAACTAGCATAGCTTGCACGTTAGGTGAAAAGTTGGCTAATCTACGAGTTAGTATCGCCGTTGTGCATACTTTTATTATTCGCAGCGAATTTGACAGAGCCTGTCTGTATCCATCGCTTGCAGGAATAGTTGCCACAAGGGATGTCCTTCGAGACTCCGTGAGCACATGTATAAAATGATCTGCCCTGAGAGGTAAGAATCAAGTTCGTCGTTTAGGAAACGCAGATTTCCTTATTATGTTATTATTGAGACAGCTGCTGGTGAGAATCTTGTATTCTCATTATGATGCGCGTCCAAAGCCACTAGTATTCACCATAGAACGGCAAGGCTATTACAGAATCCATCCCCAGCCATGAATGTTAAGGAGCCGAGTTGAGCCCATTACACTATAAATATAGGTGTTAAATAATTAGAATGACTCAATTACTTGAGAACAACACTTAGCGTAACTCCATTGTACTGCAATTGTAAACAAAGTTGACCTTGCTTGCAACCAAGAGAGGGAGTGGGAGTAGACCACTAGTGCGACGGCCATCATGCTCGGCCAGCTGGAACGAATTTTATTGCCTGTTTGGAAGGGGAGGTTTAGCGACCTGATTCCTTTATTTTAAAGCAGAGTGGGACACTGAAGAATCTCGATATTTCGATATGTAATTAAGATATGATTGTTATGATGATGCCAATTGAATTAAATGATGTGTTTCAACACACATACATTGTCGGATCAATGAAATCGGATAATATTTGGCCCAGTTATTCTCTGAGGAGGAACACTGAACCAAATAAATTGTTAGGCATCTTTTTAAAGTGCATTTTTGCCCAGTTCATACTAATTTATGCAGACGGGTATGTGATTTCTAAGAACATGACACGTTTGTAACGATAATAATTTCGACCAGACCCAGAAAATCGTTATATGGTGAAACTATAAACATTTCTATCCATGTGTATTTTGGAAGGGAAACGTACCACTTTTTAAGCGTTTCATATTGATGGGAAGGAGGAAGATGATTCACACGACACAACAATATTTGTTAATTAAGGCATAAAATAATGAATTTATGCTAATGAAAGTAAATGCCGTAAGAAACGGATTAATGTTTTATTATTACAGAATTAATGTCATTTTGATGTGATATGTGACTTTTGTGTTGTGATACTCCAGTTATGTAAAATTGTGTCACATAAAGAACACTATGGAGACACGCAGAGGTCTGAAAGTATCAATGATAGGATGCTAGAAATATATTTGA
Organism: Meconema thalassinum; assembly: GCA_946902985.2. Taxonomy (NCBI): domain Eukaryota; kingdom Metazoa; phylum Arthropoda; class Insecta; order Orthoptera; family Tettigoniidae; genus Meconema; species Meconema thalassinum. The sequence goes on from OX336389.2 coordinate 1,338,438,847, forward strand.
GTGCAGTGTAGCACTAATTAAGAAGAGGCTCACAAAATAACCCTGATTTTAATTGTGGGAATTAAATGTAAATTATCCTTTGTTTGTATTTGTTGTATAGCCATGATTTTATATCAGTAAATGTTTTATTTTAGGAATATGTTGTTTCTTTCATGTAGAGTAGTTACCTGGTAGACTCAAATCCTGAGCGTGTGGTCGTATGGTGGGCAGGAACGTCCCATACCTCGAAAGACCGTGAGTTAGCTGGGATACGAACACATGCTCCACATGATGACAATTGGGTACAATAGGCTGTAATTTTTCAGACCCTTTTCGAGCAACCAATACGTGGCAGTGTTTCCAAATTAATTCTACGCGTGCTGATAGATTCATTGTTTAACTGCATCTCACTTGCATAACATTACTGGGTAACTAACAAAGTTTATATACAGGGTGTTTCGTAAAAAGTGTCCGATATTATAACAGGGGTTGGGATTGGTCAAAACTCCTGGTTTAGTTAAAAAAGGTGTACCTCAAGGTTCAATCCTTGGTCCCCTCCTTTATATTCTCTATGTGAATGATGTACCACAGTCAAAAAATAGTTTGATTGTTTCGTATGCAGACGATACCTCAATTATGAACTGGAACTGTAACAAAACAATTACTCTTCAAGAAACTCAAAATAGTATCGATGTTGTCACTCAATATTTTATTGAGATAATGTTAAGTGTAAACCCTTCAAAAACCAACTTTGTAATATTTAACAAGCATAAGGGAACTAATTTAGAAGTAGATCGAAATCTTTACTGTGGATCTGATGGTATTTAACAGGTAGCCTCAGCAAAATTTTTGGGTATTAAAATAGATAATAAATTATCATGGGAATAGTATATAAATGAAATCTGTAAAAAAATAACAAAAACTCCTTCGTTTTAAAGAGTATTTCAATATACTTAAGCAGCGAATACCAATTAACAGTCTATTATGGATTAATACATTCACAGATATCATACGGCATTGAGATATGGGGTGAGGCAGCAAATAGGAATATGGAGAGAATATTTAAACTGCAGAAACGAGTAATACGGTACTTGTTTGTGTTGAAATCGAGAGAATCAGGCAGAGTTGCATTTAAGAAGCATAATATTTTAACAATATTTTCATTGTGTATATTCAAAGTTATCTTGCTTGTAAGGGAAAATCAACATAAAGTTGTAAAAATCAACAATGTCCACAATCATGAAACCAGAGGGCAGAATGACTATTTTCAAAAGAGGGTAAATAAACAATATGCAGAAAAGGATCCTTTCAAAAAAGGAGCTATATACCACAATAAGCTACCAAGCCACTTAAAATCTTTGACTGGAACTAGGTTCAGAAAGTTTCTCAAGATATACCTAGCCCAGAAAGTGTTGTATACCTTAAGTGAATTTTAATGAAACATGTAACTGTTTAATTATGTACAAAAAAGTTGTAAATATGTCAATTTAACTGTGAGTATGTTTGTGACGTATCCAATTCTGTATGATGCTTGTTCTGCAAATAGAGTTTTGTATTGTATTGTAATGTAAAACGAGAAGAAATATTCCTATAAACATATGTCCGGAAACAAATACCTGTTGAGATATGCACCATTTCACCCGCGTGGACGAGACGTTGTGTTCTGAGGTGCAGGCGTCTTTCCGTTGAAGGTATTTGCATGAGTTGGATGTTCAGTCATAGTATGCGGCTGTGCGGTTCTCCGGACCTTAATCCATTGGATTTCTGGCTATGGGGGCATTTAAAGACATTGGTGTATGCCACATCCATCGATAATGTGCAGCTATTACAAGAGAGTGTGACCAATGCGAGTGCCCACATCCGCGAGCAGCCAGCCGTGATTGGACGAGTTGGGGATTCCTTGCGAAGAAGAGCCGAAACATGTGGTAACCATGTGGAGCATCTCTTGTAACGTGCAGATGGTATCAGCTGACAGACCGGCTGAAATAATCACACCTCCTAGTTGGTGGTGTTGATGGCTGTTTGCCCAACGCATGTTCTGTTAAACGTGTATGGCAATCAAGTGTTCATTAGAAGTAGCTGGTAGGATGACGACCATTGACTGAAGTTTAAATAAGTAAAATGGCTCATTTCTCTGTATAGATTAATCATTGGTATGCATCTTAGATTTTAAGAAAAGTAGGCTCTTTCGTTCGTTAGCGTACCACTTGTTAGCTTACATTCCACATTTTGCAAAAATGATGAAAAAGTAGTATTATAAGATTACCCGAGCAGATGTGTGTCTGACTGTCTGTCTTGTCTGTGTGTCCCCCCGTATCAACTATTAAATGGCTGCAGCTATCAAAACCAAATAAATGGAATAAAGATTTATACCAGTACATTTCACTGTCATATATGGAAATGACGTCAGTGCTATCAACTGCTGAGAAATCATAATTGAAATTTAAGGTCTATATTGGATATCTCAGAAGGTATCCATGGGAAATGTTCTAAAATTGGCATACATATAAATATTAATCTTGTTGTTTAAATTACAACAGCCCATATAACACAGTATTGCCACCATGATTCTACACCTGCTAATATGTCCAAATTTTAAACGCATGTAATTTCCGTACTATCATTTGGATTTCAACTAAAATTCGTTTACCTATGTGCTTTGTGTACCGTAACATAAATGATTTGTTTATTTTTAGAGTCACCAGGGCTGCCAACCATTGATAAGTGCTCTTTACAAATGATTATTCTGGTCTATATCAGAAAGTTTGCAGACCATCAGTTCTACATTTTGTACACGTATAGTACCTGAAATTGTAGATACACTTTGAGTAATCAATATACTACAGTGCTGTCAACGTTATTCTACTCGTGCAGATAGGTTCAATGTTTATTTGCATGTTTTTCCATACAAACAAATGTATTTCTCCAAACATATTCATCATATTATTTCACGTTAATTTTGAGCAACCAATACATGATTGAACTGGAGCTGATAGATTTGATGCTTAACTGTATGAAACTCTCATACTAACGAATGGATTTTTCCAAAAATTGAAACATGTATAGTGTGCCCGTTTGACACAATTTTCGAGGGACCATCGGTCATAAACAGCCCTCTCGAAACCCTCCTCCAACCAACACACATAGTGAGAGGATGCACGGGTTCTTAGACTAGCTCCGCACGAAAAAATTAACCCAGGGCGTTTCGGAAATAGGGAGAGGTATGGAAAGAATCTAGCCCAAAAACACACCCTAAACACAAGCAAAAGTACAAAAAATCAGGCGAACATATGTAAAAGATCCACTAAATTTATTCAGAAAGTGAAACAGATCCCTAGCCTACTTCGGATATTAAATATCGGCTAATCCGAACTAATCTGCCCTAAAGGAAAAATGAATCGTCGTATCTAAAATCTACGTTATTCCTCCCAAAGTACTGTTTATATAAAAATGATAGCAAACTGACTAAGCTCGTGACACGTACATGAATCTCAACGCAGTACACAATGACGATAAATGATAATCAAAATAACATTAATCTACTGCAAAGCAAGTCATTTTATCGTTGACAAGAGCAAAAGTGCATTTACATTTACGAGCAATTATAAAAATAACTAAGCTATGATGGTGTCACCTCCAAAATTTATCTCTGCGTTAATCATCTAGCTAGTCCTAACTTACGTTAAATAAAATAGACTAGGCACTCTATTTTCCTATCAAAAACATTATCTAATTACAACACAAATGAATAACAAATCAATGTACAGTCCTATCTCTGCACAATAGGTGCCCCTACCTACGAACATTAGTCACTGATTGTGCATAATGGTCACTGAGTGCAAAGAAAAAAATTACGTTGGTGACTGCCTGGTGGAACACCATGTCTCATAATTTTAAATATATCTTTTATAATGTTAAACCCTAATCTCAGTAAATCAGAATGTATGCAGGCCAACACTATCTTCTAAACTTTGCAAGCAGAACAAACAGATGGCAAACCACAGCTACGTGCCTTGGAAAATAAGCTCACCTCTTGATATTTATGTAACATTCTCTTTGTACATTTCTACATAGAAAGGGTTTAAATTCGAATCTATCTTCTAGGCATTTATGTCGGGCGTAATGCATTGTAATTGACATTAACCAAGTGTGATTCATGAGTTATGTGAATCATTTAATCATAGTGTTTGCGATCGTGATCATTTTTATTGTTATTATTCATTATATTATATTTTGAGTATATTTCATTATCATGGCAGTTAGCCTTAACTTGTAAAATTGGAGATGGAAAATTTGTGTTTAACTTTAATTTTATAATTCATTCAAGTGAGAGTTTAACAGTGATTAAATAACCAATGCCGTCTACTGCTTGTCACCAAACATTACAACTCTACGTGAAAGTTAATTTTACTCATACATTTACATTTAATTCATGAATTGTATTTTCCTTCATAAAACTTTCTTAAAAACGACTAGAAGACCCGTGTTGCTCCGCAGCATTCGTTTCATTTCAACAATCCTACAGCACTTCTTTCCATATGATATTAGTAGGGGAGTAGTGGTGCTTCTGCCTCCCCCACCACTACTCCCAATGCAAGCCGATAACTCCCGAACCTGTGGTCGGAGATTCACGAATGAGGTGTCATTGGACTCGGGCTGACGGGGGCTTTGCTATGGACCACTCGTTATATTTTTGAAAGAAAAAAAAATGTTTCCGAAAGTAGGTGATAGTTTGAAAACCAAACATGATAGAATGTTGTGCCATGGTTCAAACGAATGGTCTTTATGACCTTTATTTTCTATAATAAAACTTTTTTATTTTTAATGTTTTTTTTGGAATCACACGAATTTTGAAAATCCTATATTTTGGAAACTAGGAATTCTACAAACAAAATTGTTTGACATAAGTGAAAGTCCCCTACGCCCTCTACCCCCAAAATAAATTTCAAGTCTCTAAGATAAAAACCTGACAGTAGTGGGATGATGGGGAAGCTGCGCCACTTAGGAAGTTGTGAGCCCCTGCGAACTTGGAATGGAAGGAGTCATGCTAGGAGGGCGTGCTTGGATTCGCTTATTTGTCTCGTTGTGCTCTTTACAGGAATGTAGGTGTCGAAAAGGTGAAAATCTCGAAACATGGTTTTTTTTTGGGGGGGGAAGTGATTTTAGACTTTTTGTTATATCTCACGAACCAATCACGCTAGAGGCGTGTACGACGGGTCCAAGGACTCGGGGTGACGTTCTCTTTGCTATGGACCACTCGTTATATATTTTTTTTAAATTGGAAACTCGATTCTGGGGTAAACACGTGTTTTTTTGCTGATTTCTCACGAACCAATAACACTAGAGACGTGTACGATATGTCCTAGGACTTGGGCTAACGCCCCCTTTCAAATGTGGTAGATATATTGTTTCAAAAAAAAATAATTCACAAAGGGCCTAACGCCATAAATGTTAAAAACACTTTTTTTTCTTTACCTGTTTATAATGTTCATGAAGAGTGGTGGTTGAGAGAGACGATACTGATGGGTGTGTGTGTTTCAACGAACCTGTCGCTAACCACAAGGACCATGCTTAATAGAACAATCGCTATTTCGGCGGGTCGGTGTATGACAGAGCGAGGGTTCGTTTTCTGATATTTTACCTTTAACGTGTAAACGGTGATGAGAACTTCGTTCTATGTTGGTCGAAGCGAGTAGAGAAAACAAACTTGCCAAGGAGCAGGAGGTGAATGTCATTTGAGCTTATTGGAATGCGCTGATCTGACTTGACAACAGGTGCAATGGAAAAATGACAAAGACGCTTGAAGGTGAAATAATCTGACCATCGTGGTGGCAGGGAAGAGCGAAATGCATGTGAACACATGTGAAACCACATGCACGCTAAACAAGTTACATCCTGTTTGCTTCGTACGTGACAAAATGCAAGTTCATGTGAAATTTGATCTGCCACAGGTGTTCATTTTGGGCATTGGCTATCCACGTGTATGATAACTGTTAACAAGTCACATCCTGTTTGCTTCGTACGTGACAAAATGCAGGTTGACATGTAATATGATCCAACACACGTGTTCACCTTTGGGCGTTAGCTGTCCACGTGCCCGATAACAGAATATTCAAAGCGTGGGAATCGCTGAATCAGTAAAAAGTATGATACAACTTGTGGGAATGATGTCACAACCAATAGATAGGCAAGAGCTGCGAACAGCAGTGGTGGGAGGTGGAGGGGGGAAGGGGGGGGGGGAGGGGGTTATGTATGAGAGAACACAGGTGGAAAGAGAAAGAAATATGTGGAGCTGAGTTCTGTACACACAGAGCTATAGGTAGTGTACAACATGTGTGAATAAATAAAAAGTACACAGGTTCATACAACATGTAATTTATTGATCTAAGAATTAAACGTTGAGTTAAATCCTAACCATTTGACATATAGTTTATTTCCCTTTTGTTTCAACACTTTTTCCACGAGGTAATGTTTCGGAAATGTTGTTTTCTGAAGTTCATGGAGATAAAATCTACCTTTTATGGGTTGATGGTTGAGATCTTGGATTAAATAGGTGACTAGACTGTCCAAGTTGACTTGTCGAATTCGAAATAGTTCAGTCCCCCACTGAGGCGTGTAGCCCTTATTGAAGGCAGACTTAAATTTGCTCACACGAACAAAATCCTCAATTTTCAGTCGGTGACGTTATGGATCTGCTGTTTCTAAGGGGTTAAACAGTTTATCCAATCGCTGAATATTCTTGGTCACGAGGCGTGGCTTGGTCCCAATCGTTCTATGTTTGCTGTCATTGTAACGTGACACTAGCTCAGGTAACATGTCCAACCAGCGATACGTGCCCTGAGCGGTAAACGCTTTCCACATATGGGTTTTCAATGTTCGGTTAAACCGCTCTACCACACTGGCTTTGAGATTGCTGTACGTGGTGTAATGGTGAATATCCTTAGATTTGAGAAAACTGGAGAAATCCTTGTTGAAAAATTCTTTCCCCTGGTCGGTTTGTAGCAGCTGAGGTTGACGTTTGGAGTGTTGAATAATATGTTGAAAGGCCTTGGTAACTAGTAGACCAGACTTGTGACGCACAGGTTCAACAAAGGCCATTTTGGAATAGACATCAATGACGGTCAACATATAGCGTACACCGTCGTTAACGCTAGCATAGGGTATCATTTCAACCAAGTCAGCCTGCCAAACTTCATCCACACCTCGTGAAATCACCTTGAGTCGCGGATAGTGACGCCTATCTGGGCGACGCAACTCGTGAGCAATACAAATTTTAATGGGTGAGGGCTTAAACAATAATTTTGGCATTTCGAAGTTCTTGTTCAATTTCTTGAATTTCCCAATCGTGACCGGTATGGCCAGCTTGACGTGAAGCATGCAACAACTGTAGCCGCTGGACGAGCTTATTGGGATTGTGCCAGTAGGTAACATCCACAAGGGGATTTAATGGTTTAAATGTCACTCCCGAAGCGGATGCTTTACGACGAGTACTTTGACTAGTGGGAAACATTTTTGCAATGATGGTTTTATATTTTTGAGATATATTGGCATTCACTTGTTGAGTGGGATCTTACTGTCTTTTGTGAGCATGGGTATCCAATAAAATGGATTTATATTTGTAAAGGTCCTCTGACGTATAATCATGAGAAGAGGGGGTCTGAGAAAAGAGCAGCTTTAACAGTCCTGGCGTTAATTTGTATTTGATGTTTTAATGACAGCTTTAGTAAGAGCAAATTTAATGGATGAGTCGCCAATTTTAAAACTAGCATTCTCATAGCGAACACCGTACGTGGTATCTGTGTTTCCAATAAATAGATCGGTGAAATAGAGTTCCAATGTTGATCCATAATATTTTATTAAAATGGTTTCAGTTGAGCTTTATGTTGAGAGGTGGCCAAGATTTCTGAAAACGGAGACGCTCTGGAAGGTGTTTCGACCATGGCCAAGGATTTCTTTTTTCTCAAAAACTCTGCAAGGGGTGCGACCTTTTTTTGAGGCGTAAACACTTGTTCCTCCTCATCCTCAACTTCGCTAACACTAGTCAAATCTTCCTGTTCCTGTTCCTCTTCCTCACGGTCATCGTGCAGCATCTGAGTGGCTTGTGAAACGGTGGGTAGCGTTTCAGATGGCTTGAAATAGGGTTTCAACATGGCATTTAGCGGAGGTGCTAAATGTTGTTGAATAAACAATGCATGATCGGCACGCGATCGTTTCAATTAACGAAACTTTTGGCGAATAGTATTTTTTGCTCTAATAATATGCTTTTTCAATTGACTCTCTGCTAACGCCATGGTGTCTTGACAAATGACTTGACAGGGAATGAGACAGGGCCTTAAATAGCAATAAAATGATCAAACCCTCAGCGATACCGTCCTTGGTTGAGTTCACTTTTTTTGTCAATCACTAAACAGGCATGACGTTGAGTGTTCCAGCACTTGGCACACAATTCTGTAAACATTTGAAAGGTCATATCCGGATTCACATGATCATTATAAATGTGACGACTGTTCCTCTCGTCCTGGCGAAATAAAACACTGAAATTGGCATTGTCTCGAATCAACTGTTTGGACATTTTTGAATACGTTTGTCCAAGATAGAAGCAATCGATATGTTTGTGTCGACCCATGCTGAAATAGCTTTGAATGATGCCTTGACGTTCAGTGGATACATCATCGAAAATCGTCAGTGATTCAGGCTTTACCTCATCCGGTGAAATCACATTTTCTTGCATGGAAAATGTAAAATAACCCATATTCTCTTTTTGTAATCCAGACATGACTTGATCCAGAAACACGCAGAGGGGTTGGTAGAGAGATTTTGCAAAAATATAAATATTTTGAAAACGCAGACCATTGGGCGCTGTGATGAGCGTTAGCAAAAGAATAGTCTTTCCACAGCCGGAAGGCCCCACAATGATGCAGCGAATGGAAGATGGAAACAGTGAACCATGGCATTGTTCACGTTATGTGGGACAGAGATGGGAAACCATGTCCCCCACGGGGAATGACTCTTGCTGCTTAATAATCTTAATTTCAACTAAGGCTTAGCCAGGCTAGCAGGCTGTCTATATACAGGACACCGAGCCTTGTCATAGAAACAGTAGACTGGTACTACCGGTTGACGATGGATGTCTTTGGACGTGCGTTGATGGCCAAAGCTAGGTCTGTCCCCATACATGATCCTAAACAAGAAACAGATCCTGCTAATAAACACTATGTGGATAGGTCAGTAGTGCCACGCACAAAACAGGGAGATTATGACTTTAAGGGAAAGCGGTTAACCCATGTAAAACATCCTCAAGTGTCTACAGACGTTACTACGAAAAAGCATGTGGATAACAAAGTGTATGAGTTTTATGACAAAGTGCCCCAGCTTACGGTGAATGGCTATAGCGCTAATCACCATCGGATTATTCACGTGGAAGACCCGCAAGACGAAGACGATGTCTGTACCAAGCGTTACGCGACCTATGAAATGAAAAGGCTTTATAAATTTATCCCATTTGTATTTTTAGTGTATCTGACAAATGAAAAACCTTTGAATGACAGAAATCATTTACCGCTAGCTCTTGACCAGCACTTGACCTATGTGCTTGCTTCGGGTTTAAGCCACTATCGATTACGCTATGATGGAACCATTCACATCAAATATGCCATACCTGTTGAGAACCTTTTACAAATAAAGATAAATTGTCATAGGATGTTGGTCCATAACCATGAAATGGTCAATGCAGGTGACGAATTATCCTTTCATCTCATGTTGACATGGGATAAAAAGCAAGCGGGAAAAACCATAAACGATTTCCCACTTTATGTGGAATTGGAATATACAGCCATGAAATAACAATCTGACGTTAGTTGTGATTTAAACTTTCTTGTGAAAGGTTGTTGGTCATTATCATCATGGTGAAACAAAGGTATGTGGTGAGAAAGACTAAAAAAAGACCCTGTCCTTGGCAAAGCCTGGGCTTAAGACATTCGTGGACAAGCCCTTGCGAAAGAGAAAAGAAAAAATAATGTATTGACCATAAGGAAAGCCCTTCGAGCAGCACAGAGACATGTTATTCCAAATCGTTGGCGACAGGGTTCAAAACAAGGGCGAGTGATTCCCGTCCCCAAACGAGCGGGATTTTTACCTGCATTATTTGCCGGTTTGGATGCTCTGGGTTCACGTTTGGGTGGGGCCAGTGCAGTGGCGAAAACCATTAAAGCAGCGCAGCAGGGCAAGCAACAACTCAAAGAAAGTCAGCGACACAATGAAACGATTGAAGCGATTGCTATGGGGGCTAGAAATGCCAATTTAAACCAGCCATTTATCAACAAGGATTTGGGATTTCACCATTTCGAAATATTAAAAAAAAAATAACCTCAGCCATAGCGAGACATGCCCTGACGCATCAACAAGTGGAAAGCTATGCTAAACAACTAAAGCTTTCTCATTTTCGAGGAGTGTTTATGCGAAACCAATTACCACCTCGAGCCTGGAAACAGGAATGTGCTGTTGTCAATTTGGATGATCACCGAGGACCAGGAACACATTATGTAGCTTATGTCAAAGAGGGATCCATCGTATGGTACTTTGACAGTTTTGGGAATTTGCCCCCGCCCATGGAACTAGTGACCTATTTTGGAAACAGGATCAAGATATATTATAATGTGAAACGTGAGCAAACGTTTAACAGCCAACAGTGTGGACGTTTGTGTTTAATTTTGATATAAGACGCAGCATAAGCTAAAACGCCACCAGTATGTCGGTAGAAAGTAAAACGTTTACACTGCATGGACGTGGACCTGAAGTCAGCCTAGACTTTTACCCTTCTATCGAATTGAGTGAAAACCCCTATGGTTTAGGACTTGTTTCTCTTGAAACGTACAATCGAATATACAACATACGTGAAAATGTGAACAACAAGTTTTACTATGATGATCCTGTGCTCACCCTGAACTCTGGCGGATACACGATCGATGACATTTATGAACACATTTATGTGGTGTTGATCAAAGAGTATGGTTTAAATTCATTTCTCGACGGAACGCACAAGTTTAAACTTGTAGGAAATACCAACACTCATCGCTGCAGTATTTTTTTTTCCTTCAACATTGACTTTAAAACACACCCCGATTCCATTGGCCCATTACTAGTATTTAAACCACGCGTGTTGGAGCCCAACAAAAAAAATGAATCAGACCATGCAGTGAAATTCATTGAGGACCATCATGTGTCGGTGACGTGTAATATTATTAGCCAAGTGTACAACAATCAAGAACCATCGCATTCGCTTTATGACTTTATTGTGACATCGCCCAATGGGTATATTATTCGTGAAAACCCTCCAGTGGTGCTTTTTCATTCTGTGGCAGTCGATAGTATTAGTATTATAACATTAAGACTGATCAATAGAGAGCAACAACTCATTGATCTAGATTCTACCACACCAGTGACTTACAAGTTGGTGCTAAAGCCACTATGAAGTTTGTGTATAAAGCAACAACGCTGTCTAGGAATGGTGTTAGTTGTTTGCCACCTGAATACACGTTAACATCTCAAGACAAGCAAATTTTACAGCATTTGGGTTACCACGTCAACCCCCATGATGAATTCTCTCCTAGAGGTAGCGAACCGCATCGAGGAGCAACCAGGAGTGGTAAGAATTGATCTCCATTCCTATCAAGCTCAAACACCTGGACTCAATAACAATGATGAAATGCAATTTGTTATCAACAACCAAGATATTTACACCCTACCGCATGACAGTGTCATTCAGATTGAAGGTCGACTCACTTAAGCCAATGGCTCTACACCCACCACATCCAAGTTGGCCAACCATGGTTTGGCCTTTCAGTTTTCTGAAGTACGTTACGTGATTAACGATATCGTGGTGGATAGCACTCGAAATGTGGGCATTTCCAGTGTCATGAAACTATGCCCCTCTTATAGTGAGGAAGAAGCTAAAACACTTTGCATGGCAGGTTGGTGCCCAGACTCGACCAATGACTGGATGGTACACACCGATGGGACCTTTACTGGATATCTACCTCTGAAGCTGATTTTAGGCTTTGCCGAAGATCACCAGCGCATTGTGGTCAACGCAAGGCAAGTGCTTTGTTTGGTGAGAGACAGGAGTGATAATAATGCACTCAAGGGAGCCGACAATGCCCCCATAGATTCAAAAATTCAACTACAACGCTTGCTATGGAAAGTGTCCCATGTGACCCTTGACGATAGCAAAAAACTGGACATACTCAAAATGGTAAAGAGAGATGTGCCTCTACCCTTGGAATTTAGAAGCTGGGCACTCCATGAGTATCCGCTATTGCCCACCACCAACACACACGGTTGGTCTGTAAAAACAGCTCGCTATACGGAAAGACCTCTCTACCTGATCGTGGGTTTACAAACGAATCGCAAGTATCAACAAACCAAAGATGCCACGCAATTTGATCAATTGCAATTTAGAAATGCACGTCTTTTCCTCAACGGAGCTGTGTTTCCCTATGAAGGACTGGATTTGGATTTTTCAAAAAATAAGTTTGGCCTCCTGTACGACTTGTTTTCTAAATTTCGATGGTCGTATTATCAAAAAGAGAACGGCCCCATGCTGCTACCCCAAGCGTATAAGGCAAGAGCACCACTGATTGTCTTTGACTGTTCTTACCTGGAAGAGTCTGTCAAGCCATCCAATATCGACATTCGACTAGATTTTTAAACACTGACAATGTACCAGCCAATACCACGGCCTATTGTTTGATTATTCATCACAAACATCGCTCAGTCATGTCTTGCTTTAAAGCCTCAAGAGATGTCACATCCATGAATTTAAACTCTGAGGAACAACGTTTCAAGACTTTTGCAACATGGCCAGTGTCTTTCATAAACCCTCAAGCCTTGGCAGCTGCTGGATTCTACTATTTAAAAACAAGAGATGAAGTGAAATGTGCCTTTTGTCCCATCATCATAGACCAATGGCAGGAGGGCGATGAACCCATGCAGGAACATCAGCGCTGGTCACCCGCCTGCCCCTACCTGTGTAGAATGGAAGTGGGAAATATACCCTGTCAATCAAGCTATCCCTCACTTGTGTCTCTGGGCGATGAAAAAAAAACAAGTTACGATACGTGTGGACCGTATGGTGTCCATAGTGCTTCGGTGAGCAGCTCACCATCAAAAACGCCTAGTTTAGAGACGTTGGGACATCATCGGTGTTATGGACGTTACAAACACACGAGACTATATTGTTGTATCAGTTGGTATCGTAAATAACCCAAAATGACAAAAGCCTGTAAGACGTGTTATGATAATAAAATGATGTAATTCTTAAATTCTTATTTTTGCATGTCCCCCTGTCCTACCCTAACCTCAATTTGAAACTAGCATGGCAGGTAAGTCCATGTCATGATCACACCTTAGTCATTGATCGTCAGTCAGTCGTCAGTTGAACTTGGTCCAGGCAAGCGTCAACATGTTGCGCACACTCATTGTGGATTGCCAAGGGTTTAAAATTGGTGACAACAAATTTATATTTAAACAAGTGGCCATTATCGATTGTACCACGTTTTGGATATCGTAAGCTACGCATTTGCTATTTAAACCAACCAATGCTTTTGATTTGTTGTGTGAAAAAGACCGTAAACAAACCCAGTGGATTGAAAATCATAGGCAACTAGACTGGAATCAGGGAACCATTTCCTATAAATACTTGGACGTGGTCATGAAAGCACACTTGTCCTCGGCCAATGTGGTATTTGTGAAAGGTAATGAAAAACGTCAATGGTTGGAACCATTTTTGGCGTCTTACTGCCAATGTATCGACCTCATGGAGTTGGGCTGCCCCTCCCTGCAAACGCTCATGGATACTTGTTCCTGTGGCAACATTACCCATACAGCCCTATCGCATGCGTGGCATCTCTTTCATTGGTTAACCACCCATGCCTGCTGGGAGTTGTTGAACAAAATTATAACTCACGATTTACCTGTGAATGATGCCAGTGAGATTTCTACAAGCGAAGTGTAAACGTCTACAGCACGTGATACCATGGAGAAAGGCAATGTTACGGACAAAGCCATCGGCAAGTTCTTTGTGTGCAAAAAGAAACTAGACAGTTTTACCAAAGTGGAACTCTTGGCGCTGCCCAAGTCGTTCATTTATTATGTAGCCACCAACGCGGTCAAAGAAATCTGGCAACATGTACCAAAATCATGGACTCAAGACCCTGTGTTGAGTGAATTTCAACCCTGTACGGATTACGATCACCATAAGCAAGTGGCCATGGCAAAAATACCGTCTATGCGTCAGTGTGCGACTTGCCACCTAGTGAAACTGTATCACGGTCATAAAAGTCCGTGTAAAGACTTTGTTGAATCATTCCATGGGTCTCATGGCGAGAAAAAGCAACAACAAAAACAAACCCAAACATCGTCCACAGAGGAGGAGGAAGACCAAACCTTTTTACCATCAATGGAAAAGGATATGCCAGACCTGTACTGGCAATGGCGTCATTGACAAAGTGATGCAATACCTACCTTTGGAAATCCATCTTCCAGGTTATCGTTTTTGTGGCCCTGGAACTCATCTTGAAAAACGTTTGCAGCGTGGTGATGTACCCATTAATCTTTTGGATCAAGCATTCAAAGAACATGACCTATCTTATCGCCATAGTCATCCTGGTTTAAGACATGTGGCAGATAAATTGTTAAAAAGTTAAAGGTAAACAACGTTTCACATCCTGTGATGCCTCAGTGGGTGAAAGGATGGCAGCCCTGATTGTCATGTGTGCTATGAAAGGAAAGTTGATGATGCATGGACATGGATCATTAAGGAATTGAGGAGTGAGGAATTGGGATTTGTTTGTATTCTATATTTCTTTTGTCAATTCACTATGACTATGACATAAAAGCAAAGGTTTACCAGAGCACGATGTTTTTATTTTTTTTATTTTTTGAAATCATGATGTTGATGACTGATTTTTCATTTTCACATTTTACACATGATGAATTCACACACTGCCATTTGTCATTTTGCAATTTACAGTTTTAAAAATGTTCGTTTCAAGTTTTGCGTTTTTGATAATATGGATTTTTCCATTTTTGTTGATGACATTTTAAACAATGTCCGTTTGAAGTTTTTTGAATTTTGAAATTTCTTATATGGCCATTTCCAGTTTTCAAAAATGTCCGTTTTAAGTTTTGCGTTTTTTGGTGATGTGGAAACATGGATTTTCCATTTTGCTGTTTTCACATTTTTCCATTTGCTGTATGTCGAAAGTTGAGATTTGACAATGATGTTGATGCAAGTGCTTGACCATGGCGATGCTGCAATGTGTTTATGGGTGTTTAGAGGAACGTCGAGGTCTACGACTACTGCAGGTAAGACTGTTCTTGCAAAAATAATGTCTATTGTCTGCCGCATTTCAAAGAATACAAAACCATTGAAAACAAAATGAGTATATAAGTGACCATTTACCCACTCCCCACCCACCCACCCTATCTCACCGTGTTTGTTCTGGTCATACATACACACCAGCTTTCTCTCTCCACTCATACATTCACACCTGTCTTTGGGAACAAACACAACCATTTTATTTATTCCCAAAAGCAGATTCTCGACATGCACACCCATCTCAAAAGAACTTTTTAGTTTACCATTTACATTACGAAAAATAATTAAATACTAGTCATTAATGTTACAAAAATCTTACTTATTTTATATTTACAATAAAAAAACAACTTTGTACAGCTTAAAAGAATCAAACTATTCACCACTCAAAAATAAAAAATAAAAAAAGCTTGCATGGAACTTTTCAAAGAGCAAAAGGTCCAAGTGGGTTGCCACTATTTTACAAAATCTACTATTTACAATGGCATAAACCAATAATTACAAAATACTAAATCTACAAGTTACATAAAGCTATGTCCCTAAATGATTAAACAGTGAAATGACACCTCCTCCTCCTTGCGATCATAACCCCAGCTTAGGCTGGTGAGCAGGTCATCAGCCCACACACGTTTGTTATCCATGGAGAGGAGGGTGCGTTTTCTCTGTTCCACAAGATACAAATGATGGTTGCTGGATTGTATCCTGCACTGTGTATGAGACATAGCTTTGCCAGTGCGTAAAACTGCCAGGTAATCGTCTACACGTAGCGATTTTACCACTGCCCTTCCTACACCTTTTGCTCTTTTGGCATCCTTACAGTCTAGTGTGCGATAAGCATATATTTTCGAAGCCAAACCTACGAATTCCGTCATAATGGAATCACCGCATTCATCTTTTAAAACGCCCATTTCCTTCTTGTTTTTTATGGGCAGCTGAAACACGTTGTCAGCGCTATAGCAAGAGGCGTCGAACCAGTCACTATGCTGCCTCATGACGTCATAGAGGTTGCAGTGGCGAATGTGGTAAATGAATGAGTCCGTATCCATATACAAAAGAGAGACGTCCTCAAAATGGCGTTTGGCAAACTCATAGTGGAATCGATACATGACCGATTTGGAAAAGTCTAAAATGACTTGGCCCAAGTAAATGGGCTTATCCATGGTCACGCTGGTCTTACTCTTTCAATAGTGGCTAAATCCTCATTGATAATGTTGATCGATTTGAAATTTGGCTTGGCAATGTACCGCCGGGCACCCCAACGCCCCTCCCAGACATTGACCAATTTAATGTCACGGTATTTACGGACATTCTCCATGGACTTGCCATAAATGCAGTTGTTCATTAATTTAAAAATAATAATTTCAAACTGCTGTGTTGCCATTTGTCGGTGTTCTGTGTTGAGTTGCATGTATGGCTTAATCCATGCTTTTTGAGCAAAAGAAATACCCCTGTGGATTTTCTTCAACACCAAGCCTTGGGCGAGGCATTGCATCAACATTTGGATATGTAGCACATACCGATTTTTGTTGTGAAGTGTGCCCATGAGTTTTTCAATTTTCACTTTACTGTCAGGGGGAACCATTTGCTCAAGGTAGAATGGGAAATCGGCATGTTCATCATACAAGGATGAGGGATATTCAATATCCACTTCTAGCACATATCCACGGCCTGTTTCTTGGCTAGCCATGTTCACATCAAATTCTGACACTTGTTTGTCTGTCAGCCAAGCAAACTTCCCATAGGGCAAAGGCTGACTCATGGCGTAACCCTACAAATTATTCACGTCATAGTACATTAAGTACGAATCTGGTTTGTCTGGTGAATAATCAGGCATGTAGACATTGTTCGCTTCGGCATGGCGTTGGTTAAGCGACACAAAGCCGCCAAGAATGGCCTTTTCAAAAAATAGAACCATGTCTACATCAGTGAGTAAATCCAATTCCACTTGAGAGTATTTCAAAGCGGCATCGAACGAGAGCCCAGGACTCGTATAATAGTGAGCCGGGTCAAGACCGTAAATGTGTTGACACAAGATACGGAATTTTTCAAACACATCGGTGAGCAGCAATACATCCAGTTTTAGGTAATGCAAAGCATATTCACTTAGCGTCTTCATGCCAAACACTCGCCAAGCTTGACATGCATTTGCATAGTCTTCATCGGAAACGGTACTGCGTGTTAGTTTCGAGTAAAATTTATCTTGTGGTGGGAGTTTTCTTTGCTTTAACACGTCCCAGCTATTGCAGAAATCATACGGGAATATACCTATCCGAATGCACAATTGAAATTGCTCAGGATCATTAAAATGCATTCTAGTATTTTTTAATTCCTCCTCATTCAAGCCATTAACAAAGCTGTCTAGCGAGGATGCCATAAACTTAAAGGTATCCAAAAATCGAATGCTAAAGTCGCTCAACCTCCATATCAGGGCTGTAAAAAGCTCATGGTTTTGGGGGATAATGGTAAACGAGCCCTTGTTGACATGACCCAATTCACGAATCAAAAACTGAATGTCATAATTCGCCAGATTGTGGAAAAAGACACTGATGAAACGAGGAGCTGGAAAGTTCAAGTTTTGTTTACTATGCGCAGCTCCACGAAACTCCCCCGTAAAGTGCGAGTGATCACGAACGGTGTCTTCAGCACTGATCAGTGGCTTTTCGCAAATATGGCATGTCGTGGCATGCTCATACTGCTGCTGCTGTTCTGGAGATAGGTTCATGGGTACTGGGTGGTCCAGTAATTCCTGTACATGGTCGGCCAACTTGACATGTTCATCCAAAAACCATCTGGCACAATCTGGCCACTCACGGTATTTGTAAACGGATTGCGTGGGGTCATAGGCACACACCACATTAAATCCTATGGCAAAGGGGTCATGTTTTTGAATGGGTGTGGTTGAGCTCATGGAGGGATCTGGTTCACATCCCGCCATGGGTGTAGTGAGAGCTTCAAAATCTGCACACACCACATAGGGGACAGTGTCACGCTTGTGAATGTCCTTAAACTTTAACTCAGCCTTGTCCCCTTGTGGCAATATCAATCTCACCGCTTCCTGAGTAACACAATCTACCCTATGACGTTCCAAAAGTAAAGGGGTTTTAAAATATTGCAGACAACGATCACAAATATGTTTTACACCAGCATGCTTAGACACTTGTCTGTTTAGCAATCTACCCAGGCTTTTAATGAGACAGTAGTGATTCACCTCTCCGTAAGACAGATATAAAAGATGAATGTGATTTCGTTTCGGTTCTTTTGTGGCATAAAGAGGACCCACAATCTCATCACCATCAAGGCCATACACCATGAACGAAAAGTCATGGTTGTCTTGTTCAAACCTATGGATCTCGGTTAAGTCCATAGGGAACGATACTCGAGTTAAATTTAAAGTTTGTTTTAATTCATCAAACTTGGCCTTGTACTTTGCTGGTCTGTTAACATTACGGTCTTGAGCTGGCTGCAAATATGCAGCCACAGCCCACAGAAAACATTCATCATCAAAATTTTCAATATTCACCACAGCCTTTTTCGAAGCTATTGCTGGCGGTGTTTTAATATAGCTAGATGCAGCATTCAACGGGTTTAAATGACAAATGTTGATTTGTAAATGATGAATTTTGTCTAAGGCAAGGCCACTCGGTCCTTGTTGCAGTTTATCAAATTTTGATAGCAAGGCATTCACCACATACATGGCTTTGATACCACTCGTTCAGATTATCGGCTATCAAAAGCTCTTGCATTTTACTAAAAATATAAAATGTCTCTTTATGCTCTACGTCCTTCTTTTTATATATGAAATCGCACACCAGTTCTGTATTCACCTTTAAAGCCGTATGCAACCTTTGCGCTGTACAAGTTTCAATTTTAAAAATTTCAGAACCAGATTCTAAAAATTCTTTGGGAATCAAACTTTTTCTAACATTCACTGCGCGGCCAGAGCACACACGCGATTTGAAACAACTGTTTAGGGGTTCCCAAGTTAACGTATCCACAGCAGTAAAATACATTATTTTGAAAGAACACTCTCACCTGAGTTTTCAGCTGTAGACTGCTTGACAATGGTTCCACTCTAAAGCCACTTGGTTTTCAGCTGTTGTAGCTAAAGCAGTAGAGTCTTTTTCTCCAAATATCTAAAAAAGAAATTAAAATAAACCACCATAAGTATATCAATTCCATATAGTTTATGTACATCATAAACAAAACAAAATCAAACAGGTTATATATATATATATATATAAACTCACCTTGACGTGTAATGCTTTGCTTTATTCTCGTCTCGTGGGCTAGTGTTTTAATGGTTTCCTTTTCTAGCTGTCTGTCTTTCTCTCTTTTTCAATCTCTTTCCCTCAGACACACAACAGGTAGGCTATACGCGTTATATACAAACAAATAAATAAACATTTAATTATAAATTTAACAATCAAAAAATAATTGCTTGTAAAATATATAAATCAATAAATATATAAATATATAAATAAATACCTACCCCACAACAAGGTTAAGTATTTTCCACCAACACCAAAACTGTTAAACAAGACCAGGGTTTTCACGCAACGCAATGTGTTCAAAGGTAGTCACCTAAGTGAGAGTGGAGATGATAACGACATGTCTTTATATAAGTTACGTTGCATATATAATCATTTTTCCCTCGCATTGAACATTCTGTTATCATGCACGTGGATAGCTAACACCCAAGGTGAACACCTGTGCCGGGTCAAATTTCACATGAACTTGCATTTTGTCACGTACGAAGCAAACAGGATGTAACTTGTTTAGCGTGCATGTGGTTTCACATGTGTTCGCATGCATTTCGCTCTTCCCTGCCACCATGATGGTCAGATTATTTCACCTTCAAGCGTCTTTGTCATTTTTCCATTGCACCTGTTGTCAAGTCAGATCAGCGCATTCCAATAAGCTAAAATGACATTCACCTCCTGCTCCTTGACAAGTTTGTTTTCTCTACTCGCTTCGACCAACATAGAACCAAGTTCTCATCACCGTTTACACGTTAAAGGTAAAATATCAGAAAACGAACCCTCGCTCTGTCATACACCGACCCGCCGAAATAGCGATTGTTCTATTAAGCATGGTCCTTGTGGTTAGCGACAGGTTCGTTGAAACACACACACCCATCAGTATCGTCTCTATCAATCACCACGCTTCATGAACATTATAAACAGGTAAAGAAAAAAAAGTTTTTTCAACATGTATGGCGTTAAGCCCTTTGTGAATTATTTTTTTGGAAAAAATATCTACCACATTTGAAAGGGGGCGTTAGCCCGATTCCTAGGACACATCGTACACGTCTCTAGTGTTATTGGTTCGTGAGAAATCAGCAAAAAATATAAAAAAACACGTGTTTACCCCGAAATCGAGTTTCCAATTTAAAAAAATATATATAACGAGTGGTCCATAGCAAAGAGAACGTCACCCCGAGCCCTTGGACCCGTCGTACACGCCTCTAGCGTGATTCGTTCGCGAGATATAACAAAAAGTCTAAAATCACGTTTCCCCACCCCCAAAAAAAACCATGTTTCCAGATTTTCACCTTTTCGACACCTACATTCCCGTAAAGAGCACAACGAGACGAAAAAAATGAATCCAAGCACGCCCTCCTAGCATGACTCCTTCCATTCCAAGGTCGCAGGGGCTCACAACTTCCTAAGTGGCGCAGCTTCCCCATCATCCCACTACTGTCAGGTTTTATCTTAGAGACTTGAAATTTATTTTGGGGGTAGAGGGCGTAGGGTACTTTCATTTATGTCAAACAATTTTGTTTGTAGAATTCCTAGTTTCCAAAATATAGGATTTTCAAAATTCGAGTGTTTTCAAAAAAACATTAAAAATAAAAAAGTTTTATTAAAGAAAATAAAGGTCATAAAGACCATTCGTTTGAGCCATGGCACAACATTCTATCATGTTTGGTTTTCAAACTATCACCTACTTTCGAAAATAAAAATTTTCTATTTTTTTTTTTTTTTCAAAAATATAACGAGTGGTCCATAGCAAAGCCCCCGTCAGCCCGAGTCCAACGACACCTCATTCGTGAATCTCCGACCACGGGTTCGGGAGTTATCGGCTTGCATTGGGAGTAGTGGTGGGGGGAGGCAGAAGCACCACTACTCCCCTACTGATATTTGCTGTTCGCATGTCTTCATACTTGTGACCTGAACAGAGAGTTACTGTACCGTCACCTTTCATTCTTAGCCTGCCTTTCACATTTTGGAAAAATTATGCAACTGTAGACTTCCGTGGTTTCCAACTTCTACTCTAGGGGAATGCTGGAAAGGTTCCTTACTTAAGGCCACGGCCACCTTTTTCTCAATCGTCATCTGTAATAAAAGTACACACACTAATACAGTCATCACAACAACACAGGTTATCACACAAATTCCTCAAACTTCCAAGTACACAGGCTGCATGACCACGGCGTCGCAAAGCCCCTAATTGAGTCAACAACAACATATGTAAATAAATAAGAAGAGGCTATTTCGTAGCCGGAGTGCAGTTGGCAAGAACCAAGAATAAAGGACACTAATACTGTATATAAAAGCGTACAGGTATTTGTATATTATAATTAAATAGCATGTAAGGAATAACCAAGCATAACTATTAAACACAAATTGGAAGCCAAAAAAGGCTACTGTGATTAGATTCTAGCCACCAAAATTTTGTTTCATCAATATGTGACAAGAACGCTAACCTCCAGACCATCACTCGCTTAAAATTTTGCTATGTAAAGGGTCTTCATTGCATACATAATCTTCTGATACGGTACGTATTCTCACCAAGTGTTTGCCTTTGATAATTTCGTACGAAATCTGTCTGTAATAGTTGTAATGCTATTATGATTATACATTCTGAGGTTTATTTGTAGGTATTTATCTGGAAATCAGAAAGTAGTCAACCATTACACCACAATACAGTGGCTCCCCACAATACTGAGGCGCTGTTGGTTAAATGTGGAACTTCTACATCAGCTTGACTTTGAAGAAATGAATATTTGCAATTATTTCAATACACGAATATCAGAATTAAGTAATTTGGAACTCAATCGATAATGCATCACGTGCTTTACGTTTTAAAATTACAAACGTTGTCGTAGTGCAAATAATTATCAAGATATTTCAGTTTTAGTAAAACGTGAAATTTGACCTTGATTAAATGAATATTCGAAATAGACTTAATACACGGATGACCTATTCAAGTAAGTTGGGACTCAATCGATAATGCATCACGTGCATTACATGTTTATTATTTATAATTGCCGTAACGTAAATACTCCCCAAGATATATCAATTTTAGTAAAATGTCAAATTTCTACCTGACTATTTTAATATCTACTCTTTAGGACTGCTCACCTAATGAGTGTAATGGAGCAAAATCCCTGCCTAGGCAGGAGGCCATTGCCTTTAGGGGATTAAAGGGCTGTATTTATTATTATTATTATTTTAATATAAAATTAACATTTCATTTTCTCGCGGGATTTTTACAGAACCAAAAGAATAGTTTTTACCAGGCTTTCGTTGTTTTGATTAAGATTAGGATTATCACTCAGCCGTGATTAATAAATATTAAGGAACTATTTCTTTCTTTCATTCAGACTTCGGATTTTATTTCTGGTTGGGGAACGAGTGGTATCGGTTTTTGGGACCCCATCTAGTGCCCAATCATGATGACACAGAGTACCTCATATGTGTCAGGGCCACTTTCAAAATGGCTGAGATGAGAAACGAACCTCCTCTTCTCAGTTTTGCCTCTCGAGGCTGAGTGGATCCCGTTCCAACCCTCACACAAGGATTGAAATATCTTGGCAAAGCCGCGAATGATACCTAGACCTCCAGGGCACAAGCTGGTATTTGTGTGTGGCCGAAGCAACAGTCCATACACAAATAGGGCGGTACAGACAGACAAATACACACTCATCCTTCGGTGACAGACCTCATAATCAACAATCAACTAATTTCTATTTGGAATCTGAGCTAATCAATGTGCAACAATGTTTCATTTGTGGCGCTACTGCTCCAGGTAGTTAGGTTCCTGTATTCACTGTTAAACTTTTAAACGCCGAGTTATCTGTTTGTAACCTCAGTTCTGCATTTCTTCATTGGCATATACAAATAAAATGGTAGAAGCCTTAATTTTTGACTCATCAGTGGAGGGGCTTAAAATGCCTTTATTACTCAAAATGCAAATTCAAAATCCTACTTTTACATTTATTCTTATTTAGTGATAAATCAAAAAGCTTCCGTGGCTTAGGTGGCAGCACGCCGGCCTCTCACCGCTGGGTCCGTGGTTCAAATCCCAGTCACTCCATGTGAGATCTGCGCTGGACAAAACGGAGGCAGACAGGTTTTTCTCCGCGTACTCGGGTTTTCCCTGTCAAAATTTCATTCCAACAACACTCTCCACTATCATTTCATTTCATCTGTCATTCATTTAATCATTGGCCCAGAGGAGTGCGTCAGGCCTCGGCAGCCGGCACAGTTCATATCCTCGCCGCTAGATGGGGGCTTCATTCATTCCATTCCTGACCCGGTCGGAGACTGGAAGCAGGCAGTGGATTTTATCAGTGATAAATCAAAAACTTTGTGCCCTCGCTTGCATCATCTCCACACTTATATTTAGTGCACCTTACTAGTACAAATGCATAATCTTTGATCCAAATTCATCTACATTATTAAAAGAATACCGGGTGAGTTAGCCGTGGTCGTTACGGCATGACTGCTGGCAGTCGCTCACATCCGGGAGGCGAGGAGGTTCGAATCCCCCCGCCGGCAACCTTGAAGACGGTTTTCTGTGGTTTCCCATCTTCCTTCCAGGCAAATGCCGGGGTTGGTCCCTAACTATAGGCCACAGCCGCTACCTTCCAACTCCTCGTCCTTACATTCCCTCCCCAACGGTACTTGTAGCTCACCCATTGGGTGTCCGTCTCGAAGCAGCTACAAAACTGGTGAGCCGAACATGTCCTCGGACACTCCCGGCACTAAAAGCCGTACGCTAAAAAAATGTGAAAAGTTAAATTAGTCATTCCGGACGTTCTACCAGGCCTATTTCCTCAATATTTTTTTAAAATCAAAGGTACCTACGTATATATGCCCAGATATGACATCGGTCATATAAAGTGACCTACCACTCACTCACCTTACTTGAGTTATGTTAAAACAAATTTTTCCGCTGATAGTTTCCACTTTTTTCTTCATTCAATCACCCATATCTCAGGCTTTGATTGCTGTACACCGTTGGTTTATATCTTACAACACTCCAGAGACCAATGTCTCTCTTTTGCGCAGTTAATCACTGGAATACGCTGCGTCTAAGTGAAGTTCTGAGGTAACAACCAAATCAGCGAATGCTTTTTCCGAGAGTTTCTTCCATTTAAGCGACTATATCTCAGGTTTTAATTGCTGTACGCCGGTGGTTTAAGTATTAAAATATTTTATATATCAAGATCTCTCTTTCGTGCTATTGACCACTCAAATAAGTTGCGTCTGCGGAACTGATAGAGCGAGTAATATCAAGGTTGCTGGAATTATTACGGACTATCAGACAGCTCCGAATTCGTAGGAAAAAGTAAAAAGGAAGACCTGAATGCCGCTAAGTTAAAATATTGATTTTTGTGAAAGTTAGGACGAGTGTGTAAGAATGATGCTGGGGTGTTGTTAATTATGGGTCATGTTGGGAAAACCAAACATGCTCAGCGAATATGTGAAAAATGATGATGCGCAACCGAGCGAAAGTAGCAAACAAACAAAAATTCCTCAGACAGATGCTGATGTGATGATATGTGTTTTTTTTTAACAAACGGTTTCGAAGTGATATGCATTGTTGGCGATGTAATTGTTTATTCCGCGCAGTTTCGTATTGCCTACATGCAACAAAAATAATTATTAATGCACAGTTGGTAGCCAAGGTGACTCTTATAATAAGCTCTGTTAGATTTACTAAAGCATATATTGCACTTACAAAACTTGAATGAAATCCATTTGAAGGTATGGACGTTATATGCAGTTAAGCATTGAACCTATCAGCACGGAGAGATATGTTGGCCACAATCTTGTGCACAGGTTGTTAAAAATTAATCTGAAATACTATGCGATACAAATGTTCCAATTTTGTAAGAAATCCATTGTTTTGTATGGATGTTACATCATCACGTAACACGTAGAATCATGTTGGCAGCACCGTGATATGGGCTCCTGAAAATTAATCTGAAATATTGTGGTCTATATATGTGCCAATAATGGAAGAGTTCCCAGGAATATTTTCGGAGATATCCAACTTAAAGTCCAAATTTCAATTACAATTCTTTATCATTTGGTAGCACTGACATTATTTTCAAATATGGCCGTGAAATTTTCCGTTAGAGACCTTCACTCGTACAAAATTTGGTTTTGATAGCTGCAGACTTTTATGAGTTGATAGGGCTCTACACTAAAAATCAGGGAAGGACAGGCAGACACACATTTGATCTCATAATTCTATTATTTCATCATTTTTCCAAAAGCTACGGTGCCGTAACTGTCTGTTCAGGTCACTAGCATGAAGACATGTGAACAGAAAATGTCATTATGAAAGAAGTGCATCATAGTAAGACATGAAAAAGATTTGCTCGTTTTTTCCCATGCTTGTAGAGGACAGACTTGAGGCTGTGAACTGTTAGTTACTTCTGTAAGAAAATATCCAAACTGTGGTAATACTATACAGGGTGAACAAAAAATGCCGCAATTGGAGGTCGGCATGCGGTTCCTCGTCGAAATTCACGACAAAAGTTTATGTTGCAAAACCTAGTCCCGCCAATAGGTTTAACCTAAATGCGTGTTAAGAAACGGGGCTCTGGCAACGCTGTAACTGCATGCAGCGTGGCCAAAAGCAGGTCGCAAGAACTCGGCGCTCTGCCGGAGCTTTCTCTGTACATTCCGATGCACTGGAGGATGTGACAGTGTTGCCAGCTTCTCGTTTTCATACTTGTGTTTTCAAACAGCACCCGATCCGATTTTGCTATTGAAACTTTTGTCTTGCAATTGGATGAGGAATCGCTTGCCGACCTCCAAGTGCGGCTTTTTTTGTTCACCCTGTCAGATGGCAGAACATGCCAGGGATTTACTAGGCACTTGAGAGTGAACGGGGAATATAGAAAGATAAAAGTGCTCATGCACCGTCGATAGACGGGCGTATCAATCAATGGGTTAAATGAAGACTGTATGAACTTACCCGACGCTTTGACTTGATGTGCTCGGTTTGGCGCACGGTGAACTCTCCGATACTTTTGCTGCCCCAAAGCACAATTCCAACTCGTGAGTAAGTCAATGTCATGGATATAATAGGAATGAAGTATGTGAGTGCCATGAAGGCCACATTGTACCTGTAAACAAACATACATTCAATTTCTTAGCACGCCATAAATAGCGACAACGTCCTGACAGGTTGTTTTATACAGTGTGTACGCAAAGTCTCTCCGCAGCGCGTATCTCGCCTTGTGGGACGTGGTGGGTTGGCAGTACATTCTGTTATGTTGTTACAAGGAAAACAATAAATTACATTAAATTAAGTAGATTAAGTACTCACCACTATCACACTGTGCTCCGTAACGTTTTCATCAGCATGGAATACCTAATCCACTGAAAACACACGCTCTTCAGTAGTAGCCGCTGCCGAGAGACTTTGCGGACACACTGTAGTACGTTATATAAGGCGTGATCAAAAGTTTCCGTTTGAGGGCGTTGCTGCAGCGAATATGCAACGTAGCGCGACTCCGATGCGGGTGTATAGGCACGGGCACGTAGGCGAGGGATTAGTGCGGCAATCGTGTTTTTCGGCAATGGGATGTATGGCGACGTAATTACCAAAGGCGTCCAATGAGGAAAAAAGTGCTGTTATTAATTTCTTGGCTGCCGAAGGAAAAACACTGGTGGACATCCATCGGAGAGTGATGAATGTGTATGGGGCAACATGTCTGTCGGAAACCACCGTTGTTCTTTGATTACCGGGGCCCATTGCTTATTTATTTCAAGGTAACTTGTGCCTCCGTCACTGGAGAACGGTACTGCGCAACACTGGAGAAATCACGGCATGCAATTAATGTGAAACATCCGGGAAAACTGCGACAAGGGGTGCTACTGCTTCATGATAACGTATGTCCCCATACTGCAAAGGTCGTAACGCAGAAGGTACGCCAACTGAGGTGGGAGACACTCGAGCAACCGCCCTATAGTCCTGATCTCTCCATATGCGATTATCACGCATTCAGTCTCTTAAAATGGGCCTTGAAAGGTTCACGATTGCTGTCGGACGAGGATGTGCGGCAAGTGCATCACGCAGCAGAACATGGCGTTTTACCACGCGGGGATCTTCAACTTGGTGCGTCAGTGAGATGAGTGCCTCAAGGCTCACAGCGATTTTACCTGATTGGCAATTGGACTCTACGGCCGTCAGACGGAAACTTTTTGATCACGCCTTATAATATATACAATCACTGAAATAGAAAAGTAAAATGACATTTCTTATACGAATGCATACAAAGTGAGAACAGAACGTCATTACCATTTTCATTTGAAATTCACAAATCTGGAAAAATTCGAGACACACTCATGTACAATTGGTGAACATAAAGATAAAAGCCGTGTGAATGTATCGGTTCCGTACTAACATGAAACAATAAATATAATTACATAAAAATGTCTGCCTGCAAGCACTTACAGTGGTCTGCCATATTATTATACTCAGAAAGAAAATAAAGTAATTGGTAACTTTTTGGGCAGAAAAAATATATTTCCGGAAAATATTAGTGCATTGGCTCAGGACAGGGAAGCATGGAGAGTTGCATCAAACCAGTTGAAAGACTGAAGACTCAAACAACAACAACAACAACAACAAATATTAGTGCATTTTTATAAGCCTTAATATATTGACGACTAATTCAATGGAATTTATGAGAACTCAAAATGGCGGCTGTGCGAAAATTTTACAATTTGGTATTTCTGCCAACCTACATTTTTATATTGCTTGACTAGCTGTACCAGGCATGCGTTGCAATGCCAATCAAAGAAAGAATTGGCGTTGTAATTTTGTTTCTTGAAGTGGTTTTGGATACACTATTTTTTCCATTCCCGTTAACTGCCTCTAAACGATCGTAAAATGGATTTACGTATTTAGAAACATTCGTGGGAGCGTGCACAACAACTCACAAAAGTTTCATCGCAATCGGATGAATGGCATATGAACGCATACGGGATTTTGTTTAAACTATTCGCCCACCGTCACTCATTTGTTGAACCTACTCGTGAACTGCCTATTGTAAAATGGATTTACTTAGTCTGAAACCTTCCCTGAAATGTACTCAACGATTCACCAAAGTTTCATCGCAATCGGATGAATGGTATATGAACGTATACGGGACTTAGTTAAAATAAATCGCGTGCCATCGCTCATTTGTTAAATATACTCGTAGGCTACCAATTGTAAAATGGATTTACTAAGCCAGAAACCTTTCTTGGAGTGTACTCAACATCACACCAAGGTTTCATCGCAATCGGATGAATGGTATATGAACGCATACGGGACTTTGTTAAAACAATTCGCGTGCAATCGCTTATTTGTTAAATCTACTGGTGCGCTACCTATTGTAAAATGGATTTACTAAGCCTGAAACCTTCCATGAAATGTAATCAACGATTCACCAAAGTTTCATCGCAATCGGATGAATGGTATATGAACGCATACGGGTCTTTGTTAAAATAATTCGCGTGCCATCGCTCATTTGTTAAATCTACTCGTGTGCTTCCTATTGTAAAATGGAGTTACTAAGCCACAAAACAGTCCTGGAGTGTAGACAACAATTCACCAAAGTTTCATCGCAATCGGATGGATGGTATATGAAGGCATACGGGGCTTTGTTGAAACGATTCACATGCCATCGCTCATTTGTTGAATCTACTCGTGCACTACCCACTGTGAAATGTATTTACTAAGGTAGAAAACTTCACGTAAATGTACACAACATCTCACCCAAGTTTCATCGCTATCGGACGAATGGTGCATGACCTTACATGGGACTTCGTTGAAACGCTTCGCGCGTCGTAGCTCATTTGTTGGATCTGCTCGTGCGCTTCCCTGGAATGTACACAACATCTCACCCAAGTTTCATCGATATCGGACGAATAGTATATGAACGCATACGGGACTTTGTTGAAACGCTTCGCGTGTCGTCGCTAATTTGTTGAATCTACTCGTGCGCTACTAATTGTAAATTGGATATACTAATCCAGTCACCTTCCCTGGAGTGCACAGAACATTTCACCCAAGTTTCATTGATATTGGACGAATGGTATATGAACGCATAAGGGACTTGCTTGAAACGCTTCGCAAGACGTCGCTCATTTGTTGAATCTAATCGTGCGCTACCTATTGTAAAATTGATTTACAAAGCCAGAAACCTTCCTTGGAGCGTACTCAACATCTCACCCTAGTTTTATCGCATTAGTATGAACGGTATATGGACACATAACGGACTTTTTTGAAACGCTTCGTACGTCATCGCTAATTTGTTGAATCAACTCGTGCGCTGCCTATTGTAAAATGGATTTATTCAGCCAGAAACCTTCCTTGGAGTGTACCCAACATCTCACCCAAGTTTCAGCGCATTCGGATGGGTGGTATATGAACGCATAGGAGACATACACACACACTCACACACACACACACACAAACTATCACGTAACTTTAATTTATATATATATAGATTAGGACACGAGAAATAAAAACGAGATTTTAAAAATTTTGCACAGCCGCCATTTTAAGTTCTCGTAAAATTCCCTTCAATTAGTCGTCAATATATTAAGGCTTGTATGAAGACAAACCGTGCTAAGAAAATGCATTAATATTTACCGTTAATATTTTTTTCTGGCCAAATAGTTCCCAAATACTTTATTTTCTTTCTGAGTATAATAATATGGCAGACCACTGTAAATATATTAAATCTATACCTAGTTTCGGACAACAGTTCGCGCAGTATAGTGTAGAATTAGGAAAACCCACTGAATGTTAACTTAAATATTTACAGTGTAAATATAAATCATCATATCATCATCCTCTACGGCTTATCCCAAATAATTGGGGTCGCCGGAGCCAACCCGGCTCATTTTGTTGTTGTTTTGGCCGGGGATTTAAGACCGGATGCCCTTCCTGACGCCACGTGATTTTTCAGGTGAAAATTTCGCCCAGCTGTCACCTGGATTCGATCCCCGGCCGTCCGGGTGAAAGACGAGCAGCTAAGCCACTACGCCATCACGCTCCCCACAGTGTAAATATAAATATAAAGTAAATATAATCTATATATATAACAAGAAGTTCCGTGACGAACTAAAGAGCCTACTTCTCTTAAAATTTAAGATTCATGCCAATGATTAACCTATATGGATCTATCTAGAATAATGACGAAATTAAGTTGTTAATATCGAAATTTCTAATTAGTTCGAAATACTGTATAGGCCCTACCTGGCTTAATGTAGTCTAATAGAGAACTACAGTTGGCAGCCCAGGTGACTGAATATATTCTTAGTTCCATCTCTTAAGGTACAGAACACAAAATTTGGTTGAAGTCCAATGGACAGCATGAACGTTACACAGTTAAACATTGCATCTAACAGCGCGCGTAAAATCATGTTGGCATCAATGACATACATGTATTGGTCAGAAATAATCTGAAATAATATGATCTATTGTTGTGTCAATTTTGAATGAAATCCATTAGTTACTATAGAAGTTACATGCATTTTAAAATTGGACCTATAAGCAGGCTTAAATCATGTTGGCAGCACTGGCGTAGGCCTATATTAGTTACTCCAAATTTATCTAGAATGCCAGGTACTATACGTGTGCAAAGTTTAGAGCTATTGGCTTGCATACTTTCTGATATATTGATATAAGGGTAACAAAAAGAGAGACAATATTTATTAACAGTTGGCAGCCCTGGTTACTCTTAAGAATCGGCATAGTAATATCTGTTATGGTACACATAGCACACACGAAATTTGGTTGAAATCCAAATGATAGTATAGAAGTTACAGGTATTTAAAGTTGGACCTCTCAGCAGGCTTAGAATCATGTTGGTAGCACTGACGTATATAAGTTACTCCAAATTAATATAGAATGTCAGGTACTATACGTGTGCATAGTTTAAAGCTGTCGGCTTGCATACTTTCTGATATATGGGTACATGGATAAAAAAATATTGAGAGCATTTATTAACAGTTGGCAGCGCTGGTGGCTCTTAAGAATTCGCTCAGTCATATCTGTTTATGTACACATAGCACATACGAAATTTGGTTGAAATCCAATTGATAGTGAAGAAGTTATATGCATTTAAAATTTGGACCTATCAGCAGACTTAAAATCATTTTGGCAACACTGCCATGTATGGCCTCCTGGAAATTAAACTGCAATATTATTATCTATACGTGTGCCAATTTTGAAATAGCTCCCATTCATACCTTCCATGATATCCAACATGGAGCTCAAATATCAATTGCGATTTTTCAGCAGTTGGTAGCACTGACATCATTTTCAAATATGGCCGTGAGATATTCAGGTATAGATGTTTACTCCTACCAAATTTTGTTTCGATTGCTGCAGCCGTTTAGGAGTTGATAGGGGGGACACACACACAGCCAGACAGACAGACAGACAGAAGGACAGACAGACAGACACACATTTGCCCGATCTCATAAGTCTACTTTTTCCTCATTTTTGCAAAATGTGAAAAGTAGGCTAAAAATCAATGTTACGTGATAGTTTGTGGGTCTGTCTGTGGGTATGTCTCCTATGCGTTCATATACCATTCATCCGATTGCGATGAAACTTGGACGAGACGTTGAGTACACTCCAAGGATGGTTTCTAGCTTAGTAAATCCATTTTACAATAGGTAGCGCATGAGTAGATTCAACAAATGCGCGACGACGCGCGAGCATTTCGACGAAGTCCCGTATTCGTTCGTACACCATTCATCCAATTGCGATGAAACTTGGGTGAGAAGTTTTTTGGGTTAGTAAATTCACCTTACAATAGGCAGCGCACGAGCAGATCCAACAAATGAGCAAAGACGTGGGAAGCGTTTCAACAAAGTCCCGTATAAGGTCATATACCATTCGTCCGATAGCAATGAAACTTGGGTGAGATGTTGTCGACACTAACTAAGTAAATACATTTCACAGTAGCTAGCGCACAAGTAGATTCAACAAATGAGCGACGACACGCGAAGCGTTTCAATGAAGTCCTGTATGCATTCATATACCATTCGTCCTATAGCAATGAAACTTGGGTGAGATGTTGTGTACACTTCAGGGAAGGTTTCTCTCTTAGTAACTCTACTTTACAATAGGCAGCGCACGAGTAGATTCAACAAATGAGAGACGACGTGCAAAGCGTTTCAACAAAGTCCCATATGCGTTCATAAACCATTCGTCCGATAGCGATGAAACTTTGATGAGATGTTGTGTGCACTTCAGGGAAGGATTCTGGCTTAGTAAATCCTTTATACAATTGGTAGCGCACGGGTAGATTAACAAATGAGCGACGACGCGCGAAGCATTTCAACAAAGTCCGGTATGCCTTCATATGCCATTAGTCCGATAGTGATGAAACTTGGGTGAGATGGTGTGTACACTGCAGGGAAGGTTTCTGGCTTAGTAAATCTATTATACAATAGGTAGCGCTCGAGTAGATTCAACAAATGGGCGACGACGCGCGAAGCATTTCAACAAAGTCCCGTATGCGTTCATATACCATTCGTCCGATAGTGATGAAATTTTGGTGAATTGTTGTGTACACTCCAGGAAAGCTTTCTGGCTTAGTAAATCCATTTTACATTAGGCAGCGCACGAGTAGATTTAACAAATGAGCGATGGCACGCGAATTGTTTTAACAAAAGTCCCGTATGCATTAATATACCATTCATCAGATTGTGATGACACTTTTGTGAATCGTTGAATACACTCCAGGGAAGGTTTCAGGCTTAGTAAATCCATTTTACAATAGGTAACGCACGTGTAGATTCAACAAATGAGTGACGGCGAGCGAATCTTAAAAAAAAAAAAAAAAAAAAAACGTATGCGTTCATATGCCATTCATCCGATTGCGTTGAAACTTTGATGAGGTATTGTGTACTCGCCAGGGAACGTTTTCGAATTAGTAAATCCATTTCAGAATAGGTAGCGCACGAGTGGATGCAACAAATGGGTGACGACGCGCGAAGTGTTTCAACAAAATCCCGTATGCGTTCATATACCATTCAGCAATTGCGATGAATCTCGGATGAGTTGTTGTGTATACTTAGTAAATCCATTTCACAGTAGGTAGCACACGAGTAGATTTAACAAATGAGTGACAGCGAGCGAATCGTTTAAACAAAATCCCGTATGCGTTCATATGACATTTATCAGATTGCGATGAAACTTTGGTGAGTTGTTGTGCACGCTCCCACGAATGTTTCTAAATTAGTAAATCCATTTTGTGATAGCTTAGAGGTAGTTTACGGAAATTGAAAAAAATATTGTGTATCCAAAAGCACTTCAAGAAAATTATACAACGCCAACACTTTCTTTGATTGGTATTGCAACGCATACCGGGTAGAGCTTGTAAAGTATAAATATTTATAATATAAGAAAGTTCCTCAGTAAATTATCATAGGCGAAGTCAAATAAAATAAGATATAAGATAAAGTAAATTAATTTATACTAATTTGTTTTAAATTCATGGCCATACTTGTTATAATAATATAATTATATTGGTTTTACGCCACTAATAACTACTGCGGCTTTTAGAGACTGTGGCGTGCCAAAATTGCACACCAAATGGGAATTTTAACGTGCCAAGAAATGTATTGACAGAGATCCCTTGCATTTGCACACCCTCTAATAGCGACTGCTCTAGGATTCGATCCTGCAACATTGCGCTGGGTATACTTGCAGCCATGTAAGTAGCGGGGTAATGCCGATTCCAACGCAATCTAAAACCCTCCTTGCCCCACTACTAAGCCTCAGCCATGTTAAATATCTCTCGAACGCGTGGTCCGATTTTGACAAATGAGGTATCGTTGGACTCGGGCTGACGTCCTCTTTGCTATGGACCACTCGTTATATTTTTCAATGTTTTTTTGAAAATTTTTGTTTTCGAAACTAGGTGATAGTTTGAAAACTAAACATGATAGAACGTTGTGCCATGGCTCAAACGAATGGTCTTTATGCCCTTTATTTTCTATAATGAAACGTTTTTACTTTTATGTTTTTTTTTGAAAACACTCGAATTTTGAAAATCCTATATTTTGGAAACTAGGAACTCTACAAAAACGTTTATTTGACATAAATGAAAGGCCCCTATGCCCTTTACCCCCAAAATAAATTTCAAGTCGCTAGAGCAATAGGCTCTTTATTTAATGAAAAGACCAAAACTAAAAGGTCATCCGCTTTTAATATCTCGCGAACCAATCATGCTAGAGGCATGAACGAGGGGTCCAAGGACTCGGGCTGACGTCCTCTTTGCTATGGACCACTCGTTATATTAAAAAAAAATTGAAAACTTGATTTTGGGGTAAACACTTGTTTTTTGTGATTTTGCCGATATCTCGCGAACCAATCATGCTAGAGGCGTGTACGACGGGTCCAAGGACTCGGGGTGACGTCCTCTTTGCTATGGACCACTCGTTATATTTCTTAAAAAAATTGGGAAACGCGATTTTGGGGGTAAACATGTGTTTTTCGTGATTTTTGTCGTTATCTCACGAACCAATAACGCTAGAGACGTGTACGAGGTGTCCTAGGACTTGGGCTAACGCCCCCTTTCAAATGTGGTAGATTTTTTTCCAAACAATAATTCACAAAGGGCCTAACGTCATACATGTTGAGAAAAAAATTCTTTACCGTTACCTGTTTATAATGTTTATGAAGCGTGGTGGTTGAGAGAGACGATACGGCTGGGTGTGTGTGTTTCAACGAACCTGTCGCTGACCACGGTGGCTGTGTTCAATAGATCAATCGCTATTTCGACGAGTCGGTGTATGACAGAGCGAGCGTGCGTTTTCTGATATTTTACCTTTAACGTGTAAACGGTGATGAGAACTTGGTTCTATGTTGATCGAAGCGAGTACAGAAAACACACTTGCAAACGAGCAGGAGGTGAATGTCATTTGAGCTTATTGAAAGGCTCCGATCTGACTTGACAACAAGTGCAATGGAAAAAAATGACCAAGACGCTTGAAGGTGAAATAATCTGACCATTGTGCTGGCAGGGAAGTGCGAAAGGCGTGCACACATGTGTGAAACCACAGGCACGCTAAACCAGTGACATCCTGTCTTGCTTCGTACGTGACAAAATGCAAGTCCATGTGAAATTTGATCTACCGCAGGTGTTCACCTTGGACGTTATCTGTCCACGTGCATGATAACTGTTAACAAGTCACATCCTGTTTTGCTTCGTACGTGACAAAATGCAAGTTCATGTGAAATTTGATCCGGCACAGGTGTTCGCCTGGGACGTTAGCTGCCCACGTGCACGATAAGAGAATGTTCAAAGCGTGGGAAAAAAGATTATACATGCAATGTGATATATAAAGACACGTCGCTGACATTTCCACTCGCACTTATGTGACTACTTTTGAACACGCTACAGCGTTGTGTGAAACACTTGGCCTTGTTTAACAGTTTTGGTGTTGGTGGAAAATACTTATTCTTGTTGTGAGGTAGGTATATATTTATTCATTTATACATTTATTGATTTATATATAAATACATGCAATTATTTATTGATTAGGTAATTAATGATTTTATTCATTTATTTGTTTGCAGATAACCGGTATAGCCTACTTGTCGTGTGTGTGTGTGAACGATATTAAAGAAAGAGAGAAAGACAAGACAGCTAGAGAAGGAAACCATTTCCACACTAGTCCGTGAGACGGGAATATAGCAAAGCATTATACGTCAAGGTGAGATTTGTTTATATATATATAACCTGTTTGATTTTGTTTTGTTTATGAAAGGCATAAATTATGGAATGGATATACTTATGGTGGTTTATTTTATTTCTTTTTAGAGTGTTGGAAAACGCTTGACCTCTGTGAATAACCAGGAACGTGTGTGTTTGGGATCATTGTCAGACAGTATACATTTCTAAACTCAGGTGAGTGTGTTCTTTCAAAATAATGTCTTTTGCCACTGCTACCGATACGTTAATTTGGGAACCCCTAAATAGTTGTTTTAAATCGCGTGTGTGCTCTGGTCGTGTGGTCAATATTAGAAAAAGTTTGATTCCCAAAGAATTTTTACAATCTTGTTTTGAAATTTTTAAAATTGAAATTTGTACAGCGCAAAGGTTGCATACGGCTTTAAAGGTGAATACAGAACTGGTGTGCGATTTCGTATATAAAAAGAAGGACGTAGAGCATAAAGACACATTTTATATTTGCAGTAAAATGCAAGAGCTATTCATAGCCCATAATTTGGAACAGTGGTATGAAACCCACGTGGTGAATGCCTTGCTATCAAAATTTGATAAACTGCAACAAGGACCGAGTGGTCTAGCCTTAGACAAAATTCATCATTTGCAAATCAACATTTGTCAATTCAACCCGTTGAATGCTGGGTCTAGCTATATTAAAACACCACCAGCAATAGCTTTGAAAAATGCTTTGGTCAATATAAAGAATCGTGACAATGATTGCTTTCTGTGGTCTGTGGCTGCGTTTTTGCAACCAGCACAATGTGACAGTTGTCGACCAGGAAAGTACAAGGCCAAGTTTGAAGAATTGAAACAAACGTTAAATTTAACTCGAGTATCGTTCCCTATGGACTTAACCGAGATCCATAGGTTTGAACAAGACAACCAGGACTTTTCGTTCATGGTGTATGGCCTTGATGGTAATGAGATTGTGGGTCCTCTTTATGCTACAAAAGAACCGAAACGACACCACATTCATCTTTAATATTTATCTGTAGGAGAGGTGAATCACTATTGCCTGATTAAAAGCTTAAGTAGATTGCTAAGCAGTCAAACGTCTAAGCATGGACATAAAACACATATTTGTGATCGTTGCTTGCAATATTTTACAACCCCCACGCTTTTGGAACGTCATAGGGTAGATTGTGTTTCTCAGGAAGCGGTGAGACTGATATTGCCACAAGGGGACAAGGCTGTGTTAAAGTTTAAGGACATTCATAAGCGTGACACTGTCCCCTATGTGGTATATGCTGATTTCGAAGCTCTCACTACACCCATGGCGGGATGTGAACCAGATCCCTCCATCAGCTCAACCACACCCATTCAAAAACATGAACCCTTTGCCATAGGATTTAATGTGGTGTGTGCCTATGACCCCACGCAATCCGTTTACAAATACCGCGAGGGGCCAGATTGTGTCAAATGGTTCTTGGATGAACTTGTCAAGTTGGCCGACCATGTACAGGAATTACTGGACCACCCAGTACCCATGAGCCTATCTCCAGAACAGCAGCAGCAGTATGAGCATGTCACGACATGCCATATTTGTGAAAGGCCTATTTTAAGTGGAGAGGAAAAAGTCAGAGACCACTCACACTTTACAGGGGAGTTTCGTGGAGCTGCGCATAGTAAATGCAATTTGAACTTTCTGGCTCCTCGTTTCATCAGTGTCTTTTTCCACAATCTGGCGAATTATGACTTTCAATTTTTGATTCGTGAATTGGGCCATGTCAACAAGGGCTCGTTTACCATTATCCCCCAAAACCATGAGCGTTTTACAGCCCTGACATGGAGGTTGAGCAACTTTAGCATTCGATTTTTGGATTCCTTTAAGTTTATGGCATGCTCGCTAGACAGCCTTGTGAATGGCTTGAATGAGGAGGAATTAAAAAATACTAGAATGCATTTTAATGATCCTGAGCAATTTCAATTGTGCATTCGGAAAGGTATATTCCCGTATGATTTCTGCAACAGCTGGGACGTGTTAAAGCAAAGAAAACTCCCACCACAAGAGAAATTTTACTCGAAACTAACAC
This sequence comes from Meconema thalassinum, assembly GCA_946902985.2. Classification (NCBI taxonomy): domain Eukaryota; kingdom Metazoa; phylum Arthropoda; class Insecta; order Orthoptera; family Tettigoniidae; genus Meconema; species Meconema thalassinum. The sequence continues at coordinate 1,338,477,224 of OX336389.2, forward strand.
GCAGTACCGTTTCCGATGAAGACTATGCACATGCATGTCAAGTTTGGCGAGTGTTTGGCAGGAAGACGCTAAGTGAATATGCTTTGCATTACCTAAAACTGGATGTATTGCTGCTCACTGATGTGTTTGAACAATTTCGTGAGTTGTGTCAGCACATTTATGGTCTTGACCCGGCTCACTATTATACGAATCCTGGGCTCTCGTTTGATGCCGCTTTAAAATACACTCAAGTGGAATTGGATTTACTCACTGGCGTAGACATGGTTCTATTTTTTGAAAAAGGCATTCGCGGCGGCTTTGTGTCACTTAACCAGCGCCATGTTGAAGCGAAAAATGTCTACATGCCTGATTATTCACCAGACAAACCAGAATCATACTTAATGTACTATGACGTGAATAATTTGTAGGGTTACGCCATGAGTCAGCCTTTGCCCTATGGGAAGTTTGCTTGGCTGACAGACAAACAAGTGTCAGAATTTGATGTGAACATGGCTAGCCAAGAAACAGGCCGTGGATATGTGCTACAAGTGGATATTGAATATCCCTCATCCTTGTATGATGAACATGCCGATTTCCCATTCTGCCTTGAGCAAATGGTTCCCCCTGACAGTAAAGTGAAAACTGAAAAACTCATGGGCACACTTTACAACAAAAATCGGTATGTGCTACATATCCAAATGTTGGTGCAATGCCTCGCCCAAGTCTTGGTGTTGAAGAAAGTCCACAGGGGTATTTCTTTTGCTCAAAAAGCATGGCTTGAGCCATACATGCGACTCAACACAGAGCACCGACAAATGACAACACAGCAGTTTGAAATTAATTTTTTTAAATTAATGAACAACTGCATCTATGGCAAGTCCATGGAGAATGTCCGCAAATACCGTGACATTAAATTGGTGAATGTCTGGGAGGGGCGGTGGGGTGCCCGGCGGTACATTGCCAAGCCAAATTTCAAATCGATCAAAATTATCGATGAGGATTTGGCTACTATTGAAATGAGTAAGACCAGCGTGACCATGGATAAGCCCATTTACTTGGGTCAAGTCATTTTAGACTTTTCTAAATCGGTCATGTATCGATTCCACTATGAGTTTGCCAAACGCCATTTTGAGGACGTCTCTCTTTTGTATATGGACACGGACTCATTCATTTACCACATTCGCCACTGCAACCCCTATGACGTCATGAGGCAACATAGTGACTGGTTCGACACCTCTTGCTATAGCGCTGACAACGTGTTTAAGCTGCCCATAAAAAACAAGAAGGAAATGGGCGTTTTAAAAGATGAATGCGGTGATTCCATTATGACGGAATTCGTAGGTTTGGCTTCGAAAATGTATGCTTATCGCACACTCGACTCTAAGAAAGCCAAAAGAGCAAAAGGTGTAGGTAGAGCAGTGGTAAAATCGCTACGTGTAGACGATTACTTAGCGGTTTTACGTACTGGCAAAGCTATGTCTCATACACAGTGCAGGATACAATCAAGCAACCATCATTTGTATCTTGTGGAACAGAGAAAACGCACCCTAGCTTCCATGGATAACAAGCGTGAGTGGGCTGATGACCTGCTCACCAGCCTACCCTGGGGTTATGATCTCAAGGAGGAGGAAGTGTGATTTCACTGTTTAATCGTTTATGGGACATAGCTTTATGTAACTTGTAGATTTAGTATTTTGTAAATATTGGTTTCTGTCATTGTAAATAGTAGATTTTGTAAATAGTGACAACCCACTTGGACCTTTTGCTCTTTAAAAAGTTCTATGCAACCTTATTTTTTTAAAATGTTTTGATTGGTAAATAGTCTGATTCTTTTAACGCTGTACAAAGTTGAGTTTTTTGTAAATATGAAATAAGTAAGATTTTTAGTAACTTTAATAACTAGTATTTAATTATTTTTCGTAATGTAAATGATAAACTAAAAAGTTCTTTTGGGATGAGTGAGCATGTCGAGAATGTGCTTTTGGGAATAAATAAAGTGGTTGTGTTTGTTCCCAAAGACAGGTGTGAATGTATGAGTGGAGAGAGAAAGCTGATGTATATGGTTGACCAGAGCAAACACGGTGAGGTAGGGTGGGTGGGTGGGGAGGGGGTAAATGGTCACTTATATACTCATTTTGTTTTAAATAGTTTCGTTTTTTCATTGAAAGTGGCATTCAAAAGACATTATTTTTGTAAAAACAGTCTTACCTGCAGTAGTCGTAGACCTCGACGTTTCTCCAAACACACATCAACACATTGCAGTATTATCAAGGTCAAGCACTCGCATCAACATCATTGTCAAATCTCAACTTTCGACATATGCCAAATGGAAAAAATATGAAAACAGCAAAATGGAAATTCCATGTTTCCATATCACCAAAACAGCAAAACTTAAAACGGACATTTTTAAAAACTGGAAATGGCCATGTGTGAAATTTGAAAATTCAAAAACTTTAAACGGACATTGTTTAAAATGTGTCATCAGCAAAATGGAAAAATCCATATCATCAAAAACGTTAAACTTGTAACGAACGTTTTCAAAAACTGTAAATTGCAAAATGATAAATGACAGTGTGTGGAATTCATCATGTGTGAAATGTGTAAAATGAAAAAATCAGCCATCAACATCACGATTTCTTAAAATTAAAAATAACAAAACATCGTGCTCTGGAAAACTTTTGTTTTTATTTCATAGTCATAGTGAATTGACAAAAGAAAAATAGAATACAAACAAATCCCAATTCCTCACTCCTCAATGTTTATGTCCATGCATCATCAACTTTCCTTTCATAGCACTCATGACAATCAGGGCTGCCATTCTTTCACCCACTGAGGCATCATTGGATGTGAAACGTTGTTTAGCTTTCTTCAATAACAATTTATCTGCCACATGTCTTAAACCAGGATGACTATGGCGATAAGAAAGGTCATGTTCCTTGCATGCTTGATCCAAAAGATTAATGGGTACATCACCACGTTGTAAACGTTTTTCGAGACGAGTTCCAGGGCCACAAAAACGATAACCTGGAAGATGGATTTCGAAAGGTAAGTATTGAATCACTTTGTCAATGACGCCATTGCCAGTACAGGTCTGGCATATCCTTTTCCATCGATGGTAAAAAGGTTTGGTCTTCCTCCTCCTCTGTGGACGATGTTTGTGTTTGTTGTTGTTGTTGTTGCTTTTTCTCGCCATGACACCCGTGGAATGATTCAACAAAGTCTTTACATGGACTTTTATGACCGTGATAGAGTTTCACTAGCTGGCAAGTCGCACACTGACGCATAGACGGTATTTTTGCCATGGCCACTTGCTTATGGTGATCGTAATCCGTACAGGGTTGCAATTCACTCAACACAGGATCTTGAGTCCATGATTTTGGTACATGTTGCCAGATTTCTTTGACCGCGTTGGCGGCCACATAATAAATGAACGACTTGGGCAGCGCCAAGAGTTCCTCTTTGGTAAAACTGTCTAGTTTCTTTTTGCACACAAAGAACTTGCCGATGGCTTTGTCCGTAGCATTGCCTTTCTCCATGGTATCACGTGCTGTAGATGTTTACACGTCGCTTGTAGAAATCTCACTGACGTCATTCACAGGTAAATCTTGAGTTATAATTTTGTTCAACAACTCCCAGCAGGCATGAGTGGTTAACCAATGAAAGAGATGCCACGCATGCGATAGGGCTGTATGGGTAATGTTGCCACAGGAACAAGTATCCATGAGCGTTTGCAGGGAGGGGCAGCCCAACTCCATGAGGTCGATACATTGGCAGTAAGACGCCAAAAATGGTTGCAACCATTGACGTTTTTCATTACCTTTCACAAATACCACATTGGCCGAGGACAAGTGTGCTTTCATGACCACGTCCAAATATTTATAGGAAATGGTTCCCTGATTCCAGTCTAGTTGCCTATGATTTTCAATCCACTGGGTTTGTTTACGGTCTTTTTCACACAACAAATCAAAAGCATGGGGTGGTTTAAATAGCAAATGCGTAGCTTGCGATATCCAAAACGTGGTACAATCGATCATGGCCACTTGTTTAAATATAAATTTGTTGTCACCAATTTTAAACCCTTGGCAATCCACAATGAGTGTGCGCAACATGTTGACGCTTGCCTGGATCAAGTTCAACTGACGACTGACTGACGATCACGTGTGATCATGGCATGGGCTTACCTTCCATGCTAGTTTCAAAAAAGAAGGTTAGGGTAGGACAGAGGCAAAAGCAAAAAAATAAGAATTTAAGAATTACATCATTTTATTATCATAACACGTCTTACAGGCTTTTCTCATTTTGGGATAAGGACGATAGCAACTGATACAACAATATAGTCTCTTGTGTTTGTAACGTCCATAACACCGATGATGTCCCAATGTCTCTAAACTAGATGTTTTTGATGGTGAGCTGCTCACCGAAGCACCATGGATACCATACGGCCCACATGTATCGTAACTTGTATTTTTTTCATCACCCAGAGACACAAGTGAGGGATAGCTTGAATGACAGGGTATATTTCCCACTTTCATTCTACACAGGTAGGGGCAGGTGGGTGACCAGCGCTGATGTTCCTGCATGGGTTCATCGCCCTCCTGCCATTGGTCTATAATGATGGGACAAAAGGCACATTTCACTTCATCTCTTGTTTTTAAATAGTAGAATCCAGCGGCCGCCAAGGCTTGAGGGTTTATGAAAGGCACTGGCCATGTGGCAAAAGTCTTGAAACGTTGTTCCTCAGAGTTTAAATTCATGGATGTAACGTCTCTTGAGGCTTTAAAGCAAGACATGACTGAGCGGCTTGACGTGGGATGACCTGTTATTTATACACTCGTCACTTGGTTGGATAGTGGATAATAGTTGACTTGTTTGTGATGAATAATCAAACAGTAGGCCGTGGTATTGGCTGGTACATTGTCATGCGTTTCAAAATCTAGTCGAATGTCGATATTGAATGGCTTGACAGACTCTTCCAGGTAAGAACAGTCAAAGACAATCAGTGGTGCTCTTGCCTTAAACGCTTGGGGTAATAGCATGGGGCCGTTCTCTTTTTGATAATACGACCATCGAAATTTAGAAAACAAGTCGTACAGAGGGCCAAACTTATTTTTTGAAAAATCCAAATCCAGTCCTTCATAGGGAAACACAGCTCCGTTGAGGAAAAGACGTGCATTTCTCAATTGCAGGTGATCAAATTGCGAGGCATCTTTGGTTTGTTGATACTTGCGATTCGTTTGAAAACCCACGATCAGGTAGAGAGGTCTCTCTGTATAGCGAGCTGTTTTTACAGACCAACTGTGTGTGTTGGTGGTGGGCAATAGCGGATACTCATGGAGTGCCCAGCTTCTAAATTCCATGGGTAGAGGCATATCTCTCTTTACCATCTTGAGTACGTCCAGTTTTTTGCTATCTTCAAGGGTCACATGAGGCACTTTCCATAGCAAGCGTTGTAGTTGAACTTTTGAATCGATGGGGGCATTGTCAGCTCCCTTGAGTGCATTATTATCACTCCTGTCTCTCACCAGATAAAGCACTTGCCTTGCGTTGACCACAATGCGTTGGTGATCTTCGGCAAAGCCTAAAATCAGTTTAAGAGGTAAATATCCAGTAAAGGTTCCATCGGTGTGTACCATCCAGTCATTGGTCGAGTCAGGACACCAACCTGCCATGCAAAGTGTTTTACCTTCTTCCTCACTATAAGAGGGGTATAGTTTCATGACACTGGAAATGCCCACATTTCGAGTGCTATCCACCACGATATCGTTAATGACATACCGCACTTCAGAAAACAGAAAGGCCAAACCATGGTTGGCCAACTTGGATGTGGTGGGTGTAGAGCCATCGGCTTTGGTGAGCCGACCTTCAATCTGAATAACACTTTCATGCGGTAGAGTGTAAATATCTTGGTTGTTGATAACAAATTGAATTTCATCATTGTTATTGAGTCCAGGTGTTTGAGCTTGATAGGAATGGAGATCAATTCTTACCACTCCTGGTTGCTCCTCGATGTGGTTCGCTATCTCTAGGATAGAATTCATTATGAGGGTTGACGTGGTAACCCAAATGCTGTAAAATCTGCTTGCCTTGAGATGTTAACGTGTATTCACGTGGCAAACAACTAACACCATTCCTAGACGGTGTTGTTGCTTTATACACAAACTTCATAGTGGCTTTAGCACCAACTTGTAAGTCACTGGTGTGGTAGAATCTAGATCAATGAGTTGTTGATCTCTATTGATCAGTCTTAATGTTATATTACTAATACTATCGACAGCCACAGCATGAAAAAGCACCACTGGAGGGTTTTCACGAATAATATACCCATTGGGCGATGTCACAATAAAGTCATATAGCGAATGCGATGGTTCTTGATTGGTGTACACTTGGCTAATAATATTACACGTCACCGACACATGATGGTCCTCAATGAATTTCACTTCATGGTCCGATTCATGTTTTTTGTTGGGCTCCAACACACGTGGTTTAAATCCTAGTAATGGACCAATGGAATCGGGGTGTGTTTTAAAGTCAATGTTGAAGGTAGAGAAAATACTGCAGCGATGAGTGTTGGTATTTCCTACAAGTTCAAACTTGTGCGTTCCGTCGAGAAATGACTTTAAACCATATTGATTGATCAACACCACATAAATGTGTTCATAAATATCATCGATCGTGTATCCACCAGAGTTCAAGGTGAGCACAGAATCATCATAGTAAAACTTGTTGTTCACATTTTCACGTATGTTGTATATTCGATTGTACGTTTCAAGAGAAACAAGTCCTAAACCATAGGGTTTTTCACTCAATTCGATAGGCGGGTAGAAGTCTAGGCTGACTTCAGGTCCACGTCCATGCAGTGTAAACGTTTTACTTTCTGCCGACATACTGGTGGCGTTTTAGCTTATGCTGCGTCTTATATAAAAAAATTAAACACAAACGTCCACACTGTTGGCTGTTAAACGTTTGCTCACGTTTCACATTATAATATATCTTGATCCTGTTTCCAAAATAGGTCACTAGTTCCATGGGCGGGGGTAAATTCCCAAAACTGTCAAAGTACCATACCATGGATCCCTCTTTGACATAAGCTACATAATGCGTCCCTGGTCCTCGGTGATCATCCAAATTGACAACAGCACATTCCTGTTTCCAGGGTCGTGGGGGTAATTGGTTTCGCATAAACACACCTCGAAAATGAGAAAGCTTTAGTTGTTTAGCATAGCTTTCCACTTGTTGATGCGTCAGGGCATGTCTCGCTATGGCTGAGGTTAATTTTTTTTTTTTTATATTTCGAAATGGTGAAATCCCAAATCCTTGTTGATAAAAGGCTGGCTTTAAATTGGCATTTCTAGCCCCCATGGCAATCGCTTCCATCGTTTCATTGTGTCGCTGACTTTCTTTGAGTTGTTGCTTGCCCTGCTGCGCGGCTTTAATGGTTTTCGCCACTGCACTGGCACCGCCCAAAAGTGAGCCCAGAGCAGCCAAACCGGCAAATAATGCAGGTAAAAATCCCGCTCGTTTGGGGACGGGAATCACTCGCCCTTGGTTTGAAACCTGTCGCCGACGTTTTGGAATAACATGTCTCTGTGCTGCTCGAAGGGCTTTCCTTATGGTCAATACATTATTTTTTCTTTTTTTCTTTCGCAAGGGCTTGTCCACGAATGTTGTAAGCCCAGGCTTTGCCAAGGACAAAGTCCTTTTTTTAGTCTTTCTCACCGCATACCTTTGTTTCACCATGATGATAATGACCAACAACCTTTCACAAGAAAGTTTAAATCACAACTAACGTCAGATGGTTATTTCATGGCTGTATATTCCAATTCCACATAAAGTGGGAAATCGTTTATGGTTTTTCCCGCTTGCTTTTCATCCCATGTCAACATGAGGTGAAAGGATAATTCGTCACCAGCATTGACCATTTCATGGTTATGGACCAACATCCTATGACCATTTATCTTTATTTGTAAATGGTTCTCATCAGGTATGGCATATTTGATGTGAATGGTTCCACCATAGTGTAATCGATAGTGGCTTAAACCCGAAGCAAGCACATAGGTCAAGTGCTGATCATGGACTAGCGGTAAATGGTTTCTGTCATTCAAAGGTTTTTCATTTGTCAGATACACTAAAAATACAGATGGGATAAATTTATAAAGCCTTTTCATTTCATAGGTCATGTAACGCTTGGTACAAACATCGTCTTCGTCTTGTGGGTCTTCCACGTGAATAATCCGATGGTGATTAGCGCTATAGCCATTCACCGTAAGCTGGGGCACTTTGTCATAAAACTCATACACTTTGTTATCCACATACTTTTTCGTAGTAACGTCTGTAGACACTTGAGGATGTTTTACATGGGTTAACCGCTTTCCCTTAAAGTCATAATCTCCCTGTTTTGTGCGTGGCACTACTGACCTATCCACATAGTGTTTATTAGCAGGATCTGTTTCTTGTTTAGGATCATGTATGGGGACAGGCCTAGCTTTGGTCATCAACGCACGTCCAAAGACATCCATCGTCAACCTGTAGTACCAGTCTACTGTTTCTATGACAAGGCTCGGTGTTCTGTATATAGACAGCCTGCTAGCCTGTCTAAGCCTTAGTTGAAATGAAGATTATTAAGCAGCAAGAGTCATTCCCCGTGGGGGACATGGTTTCCCATCTCTGTCCCACATCACGTGAACAACGCCATGGTTCACTGTTTCCATCTTCCATTCGCTGCATCATTGTGGGGCCTTCCGGCTGTGGAAAGACTAATCTTTTGCTAACGCTCATCACAGCGCCCAATGGTCTGCGTTTTCAAAATATTTCTATTTTTGCAAAATCTCTCTACCAACCCCTCTACGTGTTTCTGGATCAAGTCATGTCTGGATTACAAAAAGAGAATATGGGTTATTTTACATTTTCCATGCAAGAAAATGTGATTTCACCAGATGAGGTAAAGCCTGATTCACTCATGATTTTCGATGATGTATCCACTGAACGTCAAGGTATCATTCAAAGCTATTTCAGCATGGGTCGTCACAAACATATCGATTGCTTCTATCTTGGACAAACGTATTCTAAAATGTCCAAACAGTTGAATCGTGACAATGCCAATGTCATTGTTTTATTTCGTCAGGACGAGAGGAACAGTCGTCACATTTATAATGAACATGTGAATCCGGATATGACCTTTCAAATGTTTACAGAATTGTGTGCCAAGTGCTGGAACACTCAACGTCATGCCTGTTTAGTGATTGACAAACAAAGTGAACTCAACCAAGGACGGTATCGCTTAGGGTTTGATCATTTTATTGCTATTTAAGGCCCTGTCTCATTCCCCGGCAAGTCATTTGTCAAGACACCATGGCGTTAGCAGAGAGTCAATTGAAAAAGCATATTATTACAGCAAAAAATACTATTCGCCAAAAGTTTCGTCAATTGAAACAATCACGTGCCAATCATGCTTTGTTTATTCAACAACATTTAGCACCTCCGCTAAAAGCCATGTTGAAACCCTCTTTCAAGCCATCTGAAACGCTACCCACCGTTTCACAAGCCACGCAGACGCTGCACGAGGACCCTGAGGAAGAGGAAGATTTGACTAGTGTTAGTGAAGTTGAGGATGAGGAGGAACATGTGTTTACGCCTCAAAAAAAAAGGCCGCACCCCTTGCAGAGTTTTTGAGAAAAAAGAAATCCTTGGCCATGGTCGAAACACCTTGCCCTTCCAGGGCGTCTCCGTTTTCACAACTCTTGGCCACCCCTCAACATAAAGCTCAACTGAAAACCATTTTAATAAAATATTATGGATCAACATTGGAACCCTATTTCACCGATCTATTTATTGGAAACACAGATACCACGTATGGTGTTCGCTATGAGGATGATAGTTTTAAAATTGGCGATTCATCCATTAAATTTGCTCGTACTAAAGCTGTCATTAAAAACATCAACTATAAATTAACGCCAGGACTGTTAAAGCTGCTCTTTTCTCGGACCCCCTCTCTCCATGATTATACGTCAGAGGACCTTGACAAATATAAATCCATTTTATTGGATACCCATGCTCACAAAAGACAGTATGATCCCACGCAACAAGTGAATGCCAATATATCTCAAAAATATAAAACCATCATTGCAAAAATGTTTCCCACCAGTCAAAGTACTCGTCGGAAAGCATCCGCTTCGGGAGTGACATTTAAACCATTAAATCCCCTTGTGGATGTTACCTACTGGCACAATCCCAATAAGCTCGTCCAGCGGCTACAGTTGTTGCATGCTTCACGTCAAGCTGGCCATACCGGTCACGATTGGGAAATTCAAGAAATTGAACAAGAACTTCGAAATGCCAAAATTATTGTTTAAGCCCTCACCCATTAAAATGGGTATTGCTCACGAGTTGCATCACCCAGCTAGGCGTCACTATCCGCGACTGAAGGTGATTTCACGAGGTGTGGATGAACTTTGGCAGGCTGACTTGGTTGAAATGATACCCTATGCTAGCGTTAACGACGGTGTACGCTATATGTTGACCGTAATTGATGTCTATTCCAAAATGGCCTTTGTTGAACCTGTGCGTCGCAAGTCTGGTCCACTAGTTACCAAGGCCTTTCAACATATTATTCAACACTCCAAACGTCAACCTCAGCTGCTACAAACCGACCAGGGGAAAGAATTTTTCAACAAGGACTTCTCCAGTTTTCTCAAATCTAAGGATATTCACCATTACACCACGTACAGCAACCTCAAAGCCAGTGTGGTCGAGCGGTTCAACCGAACATTGAAAATCCATATGTGGAAAGCGTTTACCGCTCAGGGCACGTATCGCTGGTTGGACATGTTACCTGAGCTAGTGTCACGTTACAATGACACCAAACATAGAACGATTGGGACCAAGCCACGCCTCGTGACTAAAAATATTCAGCGATTGGATAAACTGTTTAACCCCATAAAAACAGCCGATCCTAAACGTCACCGACTGAACATTGGGGATTTTGTTCGTGTGAGCAAATTTAAGTCTGCCTTCAATAAGGGCTACACGCCTCAGTGGGGGACTGAACTATTTCGAATTCGTCGAGTCAACTTGGACACTCCAGTCACCTATTTACTCGAGGACCTCAACCATCAACCCATAAAAGGTAGATTTTATCTCCATGAACTTCAGAAAACAGCATTTCCTCAGCATTATCTTGTGGAAAAAGTGTTGAAACAAAAAGGGAATAAACTCTATGTCAAATGGTTAGGGTTTAACTCTACGTTTCATTCATGGATCAATAAATTACATGTTGTGTGAACCTGTGCAATTATTAATTTATTTATTCACACATGTTGTACACCACCTATAGCTCTATGTGTACAGCGCTCCGCGCTTCATGCATGTTCATACATGTTTGTCTTTCCCTTTCCTCCTGTGTTCTCTCATACATCACCCCCGCCCCCTCTCCCTCCCTTCACCTCCCACCACTGCTGTTTGCAGCTCTTGCCTATCTATTGGTCGTGACATCATTCCCACAAGTTGCATCATACTTTTTACTGATTCAGCGATTCCCACGCTTTGAACATTCTCTTATCGTGCACGTGGGCAGCTAACGTCCCAGGCGAACACCTGTGCCGGATCAAATTTCACATGAACTTGCATTTTGTCACGTACGAAGCAAAACAGGATGTGACTTGTTAACAGTTATCATGCACGTGGACAAATAACGTCCAAGGTGAACACCTGCGGTAGATCAAATTTCACATGGACTTGCATTTTGTCACGTACGAAGCAAGACAGGATGTCACTGGTTTAGCGTGCCTGTGGTTTCACACATGTGTGCACGCCTTTCGCACTTCCCTGCCAGCACAATGGTCAGATTATTTCACCTTCAAGCGTCTTGGTCATTTTTTTTCATTGCACTTGTTGTCAAGTCAGATCGGAGCCTTTCAATAAGCTCAAATGACATTCACCTCCTGCTCGTTTGCAAGTGTGTTTTCTGTACTCGCTTCGATCAACATAGAACCAAGTTCTCATCACCGTTTACACGTTAAAGGTAAAATATCAGAAAAAGCACGCTCGCTCTGTCATACACCGACTCGTCGAAATAGCGATTGATCTATTGAACACAGCCACCGTGGTCAGCGACAGGTTCGTTGAAACACACACACCCAGCCGTATCGTCTCTCTCAACCACCACGCTTCATAAACATTATAAACAGGTAACGGTAAAGAATTTTTTTCTCAACATGTATGACGTTAGGCCCTTTGTGAATTATTGTTTGGAAAATAAATCTACCACATTTGAAAGGGGGCGTTAGCCCAAGTCCTAGGACACCTCGTACACGTCTCTAGCGTTATTGGTTCGTGAGATATCGACAAAAATCACGAAAAACACATGTTTACCCCCAAAATCGCGTTTCCCAAATTTTTAAGAAATATAACGAGTGGTCCATAGCAAAGAGGACGTCACCCCGAGTCCTTGGACCCGTCGTACACGCCTCTAGCATGATTGGTTCGCGAGATATCGGCAAAATCACAAAAAACAAGTGTTTACCCCAAAATCAAGTTTTCAATTTTTTTTTAAATATAACGAGTGGTCCATAGCAAAGAGGACGTCAGCCCGAGTCCTTGGACCCCTCGTTCATGCCTCTAGCATGATTGGTTCGCGAGATATTAAAAGCGGATGACCTTTTAGTTTTGGTCTTTTCATTAAATAAAGAGCCTATAGGAAAGTAGGGGGCATCACTACGAGTGCTAGGACACCCTGTATGTTCAAATACGACCATTGGTTAGCGAGATATCAGGTTCGGGGCAAATACGAGGAGGGTTCAATAAGTTAGTAGACAGCTCTGTCATCATCCCACTACTACACTTACAAAACACAAATTTTTGCTCTAGCGACTTGAAATTTATTTTGGGGGTATAGGGCATAGGGGCCTTTCATTTATGTCAAATAAACGTTTTTGTAGAGTTCCTAGTTTCCAAAATATAGGATTTTCAAAATTTGAGTGTTTTCAAAAAAAAACATAAAAGTAAAAACGTTTCATTATAGAAAATAAAGGGCATAAAGACCATTCGTTTGAGCCATGGCACAACGTTCTATCATGTTTAGTTTTCAAACTATCACCTAGTTTCGAAAACAAAAATTTTCAAAAAAAATTGAAAAATATAACGAGTGGTCCATAGCAAAGAGGACGTCAGCCCGAGTCCAACGATACCTCATTTGTCAAAATCGGACCACGCGTTCGAGAGATATTTAACATGGCTGAGGCTTAGTAGTGGGGCAAGGAGGGTTTTAGATTGCGTTGGAATCGGCATTACCCCCCTACTCATGTAGATGGAAACCGGCCTTGAATTAATGAAGCACCCATGCCTCTAGCATGGTCAAGGAACGAGGTAATTCCCATTCAAAAGAACTCGGGGTAACAATGGCTACGGGTTAGTTTAAGTATTTTAAGACACATGTGGGAAGGATTAATGACGAATATCAATAACAAACCGCTTTATAACTTTAAAAAATACTCGTTCCAATGATCTCTACCTAAACTACTCTTCAGGGGTACTTGAATGAATTAATGATGATGACTAAGCAAACTGTAAATTTGCGGCGTCAAGGCTTTGCACTCTCGGCGTGCTAGCTATGCTGCGCCACAGACCGGGAGGCTAGCTCCTGTTGCTTCTCTGACTGCCAGCGCTGCGACAGCTCTTCGCCTCGTCTGAACGAATCAAATTGAGATCACTAGCGCACCAGACGTAAATGTAAACAAACAGTCCGTCCAATGCGTTGTTTCTCTGACACATTTGCATTGCATTTCGCGCGTTTCTCCGCCTACCGGCACTTGCAGAATACGGCCTTAACATTAAAAATACAAAAATATTGATAAGGTATCATGGAAGTAATTTAAGACATTGCATTTTTTTCCCTTTGTTTTCGTTTGGTTTCAATTTGTTTTTATATCCACAATATACTGAAATTCGTTTGACGTTCGACCAACCAACTACAACACAGCGAAGGCAGTACGGGAGGGAGTGAGACGGGATAAGCGAGAGAAACACGCCGGCGTGTAGCTGAGGTGCCAGCTCCCCAAGCGTGCTGTATGGACAACTCTGCTGTAAATAAACAACTATTTCCAAATCGATGGTATATTGGCTTTCACGGCCGGTGAATTAAAACTCAGCAATTCTTCTAGGTTTGTGCCGTGTCTTGTGTGGGGTTTCGCCTAGGACACCAAGCTGGCTCATCGTCGGGCTCTTGGTGTCCTCGCCAGGACTCCCACAGGAGTAACGAGCTACGCGCTACCTCCCTTTATAAAGAGTGCAGCTGCACTACTTTACTGCGAGAACCAAAAGCTCAAGCAGCCTCAACCTCCCCATGAAGGCTTCCAAAAAGATGGTATATTGGCTTTCACAGCCGGTGAATTAAAACTCAGCAATTCTTCTAGGTTTGTGCCGTGTCTTGTGTGGAGTTTCGCCTAGGGCGGGGACACCAAGAGCCCGCCGATGAGCCAACTTGGTGTCCTAGGCGAAACCCCACACAAGACACGGCACAAACCTAGAAGAATTGCTGAGTTTTTACTTCCAAACCACTTTGTAATTCCTAATCAAAATGTATTTATGTATATAAAAATAACTTCACGAATGACTATGTAATTTAAGTCCAGAGTCCTTTGTATACAGTATAGCTCTTAACTAACACATTCACTTTTAATATAAATTCGTCATCAAAAATTACAAGTCTACAAAAATTTAAATTTAGCTATCACCTAATTACACTAGATGTAAATAAAATCAAAACATAAAATAATAATAATAACACTGGTCTTATTCAAGATTGTTGATACTTGCATCGCTACTCTGAGTTGCTACAACAAGAACAAATGTTATCTTACAATACGGGTGCGTATTAATTGCTCAGTACATGACCACCCTGAACATCTTCTTATACCAAATTTTTAGTTACTCCTAATTATACTTCTAAATTAAAATAGGAAGTATGTAGTTTTACATGACCGTTAATCATGTGATGATGAGCCAAGGGATCTCCATTTGAGAACCTTATTTCCAAAAGGTACCAAATCCAAAAAGTAATATTTTACAGGAGAGAGGAAAAAAGCTCAGAGTGTAAAATTTCATCTGAAAATCCATTTGAGCACATTTATTTTGTTCAGATAGAATAAATGCATTGTTATACCAAGTATTTCGGTTTAGGCTTTTGCAGTTTAGGAAATATTCAAAGAAAATGATGGATTGGGTACTTTTTGGCACTGAAACTCTAAATACTTTCAAAGGAAAGACATAAATTTCACTGCAGTCATCAGAATCTTCGAGAAAACCGATTGTATTTAGTTATGCAATAATTAGATTTATGGTATTTACAGTGAAGGCGTAGATTATTTAAATAATATTAAATAAAATTGAACAAAACAATGAAAATCATGCAAAGTTACTTACCAGTGTTGAACTTTTGGAATTATGATTGTAGTTTGTGTCTAAAGAACATGGATATCGTAAAAAACTTGTGAACTGGACAATGGATAATATTATCTAGTACTAAAAGTAATGGCCTCTCATTGGCTGCATGGATACGGTACGTATTGGCACATTCAGGCCACAGGATTTGGTACTTATTGGCATGAAACAAGATATTTAATGTCCTGTTTGTTATGGATTTAGGTCGTTTTGGCAATTTCTTTTTCCTTCATATGATGGAGCTTCCTACCAATGTACATTTTCCATCACAATCCCAATTTCGATTTTTTTGGATTTGGTATCTTTTAGGAATAAGCTTCTCATTTTTACTTGGAATCCGAATCACATGATGTGATATTTCACTTCGAAAATCTCACATGCATTACCGGGTATTGAATTGAACCTGGTGCACCGTGTTTAGAGACAAACAGCTTGACCACTGCACCAACACGCCTCTCCTTTTGAAATAATTGTTGAGCTTATGTATGGTAATATAATGAAACAAATCACTGCAGTTACATGCAAATACATATCCTATAAAGAAAGGAAAGTTTGCGGTCATTCCGTGTATTCCTTAAGGGACATATGACAATTAGTTGGCCTTAGACGGATAGGTACCTAGGCTTGGATAGAACGATGCGGATTTGGTAAGTACATGCAATTGTGTTGGGTTGATTTCACATCAGTACGTGTGTTTAAGGGTAACACCGCACAGACTAATGGGCATGGCCGTTAATCCGCTTGTGGCTCACTCATAGCGCGGTACGTCTGACCGCAACAGGCGACGGAAATTAATTGGCTTCGATGTAAAGGAGAATAGAATAGAATACCCTCTGTTCCAAATCTCATATAGCGAGAGATTGGGACGAGAGTATTATTTATTGCAACCATCACCTGATACATGATTGTGATTATTACAGTAGGTACAGGGATTCCCTAATAGCCTAATACACAAATCCTTCTCAGGAAGATTAATAAATCCCAACATGAATTTAAAAATAAGACACAAAAGCTACAAATAATTAGCATGGTATTAAATGTTATAAACAATTGTCAAACACTAATAATGGTTATTTATTATGTACTATCTTCATTTTATTCTAATTGATACAGAGAGACTATCCTAGACTTTAACCACGTTTTATAGATTAGGATACCGTATCTTGTACCCGTTTACGTGTTTAACATGCATCTCGTCTATCGCTTTTCTACCCCAAATTCCCCTGATGATATTAAAAAGTTTCGCTAATTTACCTGACTTCCTCCATTCTCTTCTTAGTAATTTTATTAAAGTGTGATATTCATTTTCACTTTCTATTCTGTTTATATCTGGCTTGTCTAAGAACTTTGCTCTTACAGTACCATTTTAGTCACATTGCATTCCCTGATCAGGTGTGCTGCATCCATAACCTTCTCACAAAAAAGGGAAAGGTCTTCTTTCCCTACTTCTCTCAATGCTTTGTTCTTATACACCCACATTAACCACCAAATTATCCCTCCCATTTCTCTTTTCGTTAGGTATTCCGGCTTTATACTCATATATTTCCTTATTTCGCAGAACTCTGCTAAGGTTCTCCTAAGGTACTCTCCTCTGAGTATCTGCAACTCTATGTCATTTACCCTTCAGCACACTTTTTACACACCCTACCCTCCTCCCTTTGTAAGTCCCTATCCCATAAATACCCCATTCCTAGTCTTACCAGTATATTTCTTACCCCGTCCACTCAGTAGGCCTACTCTTTTTGATGATGCTTCATTTGGTGTAGCTAGGCTACCTTGAGATTTTCACCCCCTCCACCTACTTTCAGATTTTATGATCCTTTTTTTAATGTTTTCAAATACTTACATCTTCACACATCATTCTTGCTCAGCTATTCGCTGTGCAACAAGGAACCCCATAATTACCTTAGCAAACTTACTTTAAAAAATCCAGGATTGCAGTTCCTTCTTCTACACCCCATACTTCCACTCCATATAATAATGTTGATGCAAGTGCATTGAATACATATTTGTGATTTTTGTAGTCAATATTGGGTAACATACTTTCTAACGCTGTCACACTCGCCAATGCTTCTATCCCTTTCGATTTTGCTCTTTTAATTTGTTCAGTCCATTTTCCATTACTCGCAAATATCGTCCCTAAATAATCACATTTTTTCACAGTCTCCAACTTTGACCCATACATGAACCCCCTTTCATTTTTGGCCAGTTTACTTCCCTTTTGGCACACCATAACTTTAGTCTTGCGTGGTTTATTTTTTAAATGCCAGTCCTCACAGTATTTCACAATCTAATCAATAGACCATACTATGTTGCATATTAGGAGGCGTTAGAGTGAGCAGAAGGATGTCATCTGCAAACACTAGCCCCGGGATATCATGATTGTCCAAACTAGGGTTGGACCGCTTTTCAAAGCCCTTATTTGAAATTGTCATCAAAGAATAGCAAAAAGAGCACCGGTGATAATTTGCAGCCCTGTTTAAATCCCAAATTAGACTTTATCTCTCCCACAATTACATCATATTTAACTTTAATTGCACATTTTACTTCGGAATACACATTCTCAATTGCTCTTGTCATCTTGTGACACCCCGATCTTTACCAATTTAGCAATGACAGCTCCTCTACTCACTGAATCGAACGCCTTCTCTTAATCAATTGCTGTGATGTACAGCTTACCTCTTTTTCTCTTTATGTATTTGTGCATCAACGTGTTTACCACCATTGTATTGTCACTGGATCTCATCCCTTTTCTGAACCCTGATTGGAGTCTCGAGAACACCGAACAACCCTCCACCCACGCTTGGCTAAGACCCCAGTGTATATTTTGCTTAGATTATGAAGCAATGCTATGGCTCTATAATTCCTTGGGTCTGATTTATCTCCTAGTTTCTTATATATTGGGCAAATAATCCCCTCCTGCCACGCCCTCGGAAAAAGCCCTCCGTTCAAAAACCTTGTTAAAATTATTTACCTAGCTTTCCAACATAAAACTATTGTTACGCAACTCTTTCCAAAATTCGTTTCTTATCCCCGAAATAACACCTGACTTTCCTCCTTTACTTTTTGACATTACTTCCCTGACTTCGTCTATTGATATGTCTTCGTCTAGCATAGGCAGAGACACGTACAGCCCTCTAGGGATACCAATCTATCTCATTTTCTCCAATTATCTTTAGTATTTAACAGACTTTTATAATATGAAATCCAGTATTATTCATTGATCATTCTGATCGTACTCCTACTGCAACCCCTACATTACAAATTTAACCTGATCTACACTTTCCTACAATCGTTGGCTTTAGAATCTTTGTTTAGTGCTGCTGCTTCTTTCCCCTGCCACTCATTTATTTTTTGTTTTGTTGAGAAGTTCTTTTCTTTGCTTAGACAAAAATATTCCACTCTTACCGTTTCATTCCCTTCTTTCTTGTATGACTTAAGTGCCCTGATTACTTCAGTTTTCTTCCTTCTAAAAGATTCATCATACCACCCTTCAATTCTCTCTAACTTTCTCATAGTTTTCACGCACATTTTCCGTCTGGCTATCATAATTGTATTCTCTATCATTTTCATTACCTCTTACAATTGATCCTCACTGGTCATTAAACTTATCCCTACCTTTATTTGTTCGACAATTTCTCCCTGGAAGTAGTTCTGAAAATGTCTGCAATTGTCCTCCCTCCATCTGAATCGTTTTACTTTTCACTCTTTAGATTTCTCTTGTGGCTTTCCCTTGATTTTGTCTCCACTCCCTGCACGTTAATGATAATAATTGGTAGTTGGTTTTATTTCCCCAATTTATCGACTGTGAATCTCTTAATTAGAGCAAGAGTTCCTCTGGAACATATGGCTAAATCTCCGACGCTCCCTCCATTTTCTCTTATGTAAGTCAAAATGCCTATTTCATACCCCACACAGCCACCATGTAGTATATATAACTCATCTGCACCATGTAGTTCCAATATCTTTTCTACATTCTTGTTGCATTCCATACCTTTACTAAGTCAGTCCCCAAATGGCACCTCAACAACCTCTTTACTGTAAAGTGGTTTCATGTCTGCTACCCTTGCATTAAAGTCCTCCTTAAGCACAATCTCTGTATACTCATAGATATTTTGAATTCTGTTTGCTTAAATTATTCTTCTATCGAAGAAGTTTTCTCTTGCGTACGGGGAACTCTCCTGAGGGTTGTAGACAAAACCAAACATACCATTACTTCCCCCGTCCCCTAATTTCTGCTTCTACCCAAACTACCTCTTCCATCTATGAATCAATAAATTCCGTTAATTCACTAATTTACTCTTTAATTAGAACAACAATCCCTGCAGGGAGCCAACTTTCCACAAATCCTAATATCTGCATATCTTCCATTAAAATCCTTACTACTTCATTTCCTCTCTTATTTATAAATCCCTATATTTTTACACATGCAATATTCCAATTAAGTTATTTTTCCCCTATAACCTCTGCACTAGTGATGGTTTTGTTTCTAGTTATTCTAGATTTCTCCAGCTCTAGAATACTACCTACTGGAAAAGAGATGCCTTCCTTCTCCAGGTTCAAAGGCTCTCGAGTGGCCTTCTTACCCCAGAGCTCCTTTAAACTAGTGACTTGACGTTTGACAGTCTCACCTCGCTGTAAGACACGCTTTCTGCAATGTTACTGCCCTCAGTTGATTCCGCTCGTGTAACTTCCGCACTAGTCTTAGAGGTTGGTGGTCCCTGCTGTGTCAATACTGCACATTCCGCTGATTTGTCGGTTCTTCCTTCCTCTTGTTTGCTCCATATATCTGTCTAATGTTGTTGCGTCACCATATCCTGTAGCTGTGTCACTGTCCAGATTCGAATCCACTTGTTACCACTTACCGCCAGCCTGTTCCCCTCGATGTAAGTCTTTAGACCTGAGTTCCTCGCCTTCATCAAATGAAACTGCAAGATTCTCTGTTCACGTACCCCTTCTTTGCTTATGACCCTCCTTATCCATATTCTCTCGCCTTTCATATTCCTGGTGTTTGCCAGAATTTTCTGTGCCATCAGTCAGGAAATCAATGTCACTTTCGTGGGCCTCTTGCCCTTAACTCTACCCATCCTGAAAACATTGTCAATATCAGAGTCACCAAAGTTAATTTGCATACCGTCCCTAATCACCAAGCGAACTTTGGGCAGTAGATCATTCGGGCTTTCATTTACATCTTCCCTTATTCCGTAAATAAAGACGTTCTTTTATTCTCATCCTGCTTGCTCCTCTGGTTCTCACATCCTCTTCTAATATATTCACCCTTTCTCATAGATTCCTTATCTCTCCGCTGTTTTGATCCAGCCTTTCTGTCACTATCCTCATCTCTTCCTTTATACATGTCTTCATCTCCTTAAATTAATTGCATTGCTCTCGTAGAATGTCATGGATATGTTCAGTTTGGGACGCTTCCTTTACAATTTCCCTTTTTTTTTGCAATTTCTTGCCATCCTAACTGTCCAGACCCTGGGTTTGACTCCACTCCTACAAATTATCAGCAGCGTCACCACAACACCCACTGCCATCCCCATCACCATAACCCCCATCTGCTCATTGGCATTGCCCACTATCACTTTCCCGACACCGATATCGCACTTCACTTTAGCCTGCCAGCGGCCGATGACTGCCCGGTACTGCTGAATAGCGATGCCCATTATTCCCTTACACTTCACTACACGTCCGTTCACCTTGCTTGCTTGGTTGCAACTGCTTGGATGTAAAGGCCTCACGTCATCTTTATAAACTATTGCTCTCTATTGCTTGCAGGACATTCCTATTAATGGATGCTTGCTAGCTACCATGAAGAAACAGCACAATAGCCGAGATGTGTGAGAAAACTCACAGTTTTCAACACCCTATAACAACAGCAAATATTGAATTTTGTCCAAACCGCTTCAACAGGTCATGCAGGGCAACGAGTTTGATTTTCAATTACTAAATTCTAAATTTTGAACACTTGAGCATTTATCGTCTTTTGAAAAATCACTTCTCTGCTGGAATGGTGTTTCTCTCATAGCCCACGGTTGCTTTCTTCTGCACCTTAGTCATCCCAATTATAAACGAATACCGTACACCAGTAATAGGCACCGCAATAACACAGATTAGCAAATCGATTTCACGCACCTATTTGGTATATGGACTCGTGGTTTCTGTAGTCAACTGGCAATTTTAGCACAAATTGCTTCGCTTTTGCATCTACAAGTATATGCATTCACTATTCAAGAGTGCGCCCACATGTATTTTTGAAAGCAGTATGTACAATGTTTCTACTATCGGTAGGGGTTTCCATGACAAATTATTTCCGAATTATACCAAATTCAGATGGCTAGATGACAGTAAACAGCTAGTAAACAATCTGAGAATTTTTCAGTCCGGTTGATTATTAATAGGCCTACTATTGTTACAAGGCTGATGACCATGATGTTTATCACATCAATTAAGTAACATAACTTTTATTTTATGTGGGGAGCGTGATGGCGTAGTGGCTTAGCTGCACGTCTTTCACCCGGACGTTCGGGGTTCGAATCCCGGTGACAGCGGGGTGGAATTTTTACCTGAAAAATCACGTGGTGGCAGGAAGGTCATCCGGCGTTAAATCCCCGGCCAAAAACAAAATTAGCCTGGTTGGCTCCGGCGACCCCAATTAATTGGGAAAAGCCGAAGAAAGTTTTTAACTTTTATTTTATGTGTTCTATGGAAAATTCTCGCTTGAAGTGAAACTCCAGAACAAACATAGACACCATGTAAAATACGACAGCCTAGGAATCGTACACTATGATCCAGCTGTTAAAGAATCTACTGTGCGTCACGATATTTCTGAACTTCGTGGCATGACTTCCTCTCGAAGGTCGACGTTGGTAATTGGCTCTAACTTAAGTCCTCAGTCTACCAATCCGGAACAGAACGGTGCACTCAATGACAAAGGGCGCAATTGAGCAGAACCTTCTGTATTTGATTTACTGGTCGAGAAAGATCACATTGTCTTGATCACGTCTCTATAATTGAGATGACGGAGCAAATATAGCTATTTCAATTATGCCAGACAAATTCTCGGACAAAACGAAACAATGCACCAGTGTCCAAACGTCGAGTATAATTGAAATACTTTACAATCGTGAATGCAAGACATCAGTATCCGAAACAAATGAAGTTCTTAATTTTAAAAGACAACATTGAAGAAAATATTAACGTGTCAGATGGTTCAGCTACATTGTTGCTGTTGTTGTTTTATTTGAGGGCATTGGACATCGTGGTTACTTAGCTCCGTGCACTGCCATGGCCACCTGCTTCGAGTTTATTTATTTATTTATTTATTTATATATTTGTTGACGGTACACAACAGGGCTCAGTGTGCGACCCAATAACAGTGGACCTACACAGTAAAATACATTTGTATGTGTTTCTACGTAATTAAGTACCAATAACTAAATGCAATAACGCTAAGAAGTTCATAATCTAAGTTTCACACTCTAAGTCTAAATGCATAGTTGTGGAAAGCCTAATCAAAACATAATATAAAAGATAAATCTAAAATTGATCTAATGTCAAAAATGAACACAGGTTTCCAAATTAATTATTACATAGAAAACTGACACTCTAATAACTAGAGAACAGGCCTATCTACATACTGTACATAGCCTACATTGTTGGTTCTGTCTTGTGTGATCCCGGTAAATAATTTTATTTCAATCATCAATTCAGTGACTGGATTATAATTTGCAAAAACGGTCTAATTTAGAGACAGAAATCTAGTTCCCAGTTTACACGAACTGCATCGTTGTAAATACTGGCAAAGCCTGCTTACAGGTTAATTATTATGTGATGTAGTTTTTGTTATATCATTTTTGAGTGTTATGGTTGATCTTGTAGTTAAACGAGGGATATTGAAATTGAGGAGCGATAGGAAGAATGAGTTATCAATTTGACTGTTAATAACATAATAAAGGAATTTCATATCATGTACTTGCCTTCGAGACTCGAAACTAGTACTGCCAAAATTCACAAAAGTTTACCGTAGGGTACCATGTGTGGGTAATTGTCCGTTATTTTGGGGTGTAAAAATCTGAGGAATTTCATTTGAACTTGCTCAATGTATTTAATGCAGATTTTATGCCAGGGAATCCATACTAGGCTGGCGTACTCGAGTTTCGATCTTACCATGCCAATATAAAGTTTTATGCAGGTACTGGTCCTAATGAATGGCTTAATGTTTCTTATTATAAATCCTTACATGCGGTAAGCGTCCCGGACTGTATTTTGCACATGACAAGTGAAAGCAAGCTCTCGGTCAAACAGGATTCCTAGATATTTCTTCTCGCATCATGAACAAATGTGATCATGTCCTTCTTACGTGTGAAGGTTACGACAATACACTTTGGTACTGTACCCGAATTTACGTACTGATCACCAGTCATATCCACAGATGGAAAGGATCGCAGAGGCCAGTGGTCCCCAGATAGAAAAATCCATGAATCCTCGCTGGCTAGTGGGACTACGGAACAACCCAACATAAAATAGCGAATGAACAACGAACTAGCTACATTGGAATCACATCATACTACATTCGAGAGTGAGATTCTTTGAATCTCGAGGTGTGACGGGTATTTTGTACTTATAACTACTAATAGTACACTCGCAACTACAATACTGAAAGAAAAAATCAAAAGTACTATAAAAATGGCACAGGTAAACTAAATAGTGCCTGCAAGAATTCATTACTAAAAACCAATACAATAAAAATAAAACCTCTTTACCAAAATAAAATAAAAATAATATTAATAAAATTCCTAAAATTCCTCTAATAAATTAATCACTCTTAAATTCGAAAATAAATATGTAAGTAACTTTCGAAAAGAAAAAAACGCTGCTGGAGATAACTCCATCTCCTATCCAAAATCAATAATATTTCATAGTACATGCGTTTTAAACCAAATCAGTGAAATAAAACTACGAGTAACTATCCTATCCTCTATTTACAAACCTTATTTTACTCTATACAATAACCTCCTTGTTCCTACATTGAATTCCTACATTCTACTTTATTTCGTAATCATTTATAAATTCAACTATAACTATGACTATCTTATACTTCACTCAAATCTATCTACAATATTTACATACTCAAAGAAGCATTCGCCTATGCCGATTCTCATTTTTAATATCCTTCTCAACAAACTCTTCTATAATACAAGTCACTCAGCTCTTACTTCTGGTATCTCCGTGCCACAATCAATTGACCTTCGAACAAGCAATACAGCTAATTCAAGTTATATTTCTGTCATATCCTGGATAAGTTCAAATAATAATAATAATAATAATAAGAATAAGAATAATAATAATAATAACGTTTCATAGAACATCCTTCAAATTTAAAACCTAGCTTAAAAATCGTAGTGGTGAACTATATACCTCGTCTATTGATCAGCTGTTGCTCTCAAATAGCATAAATAACCTTCATATCCGTTGACAATACTCATAAAATTCACTTACCATTCACCAAGCCTTCTCGATGCTTCAAATAACCATCATATTCATTTTCAAGTAATAACAACCTCTCTAACTCACAATTCTTTAAATTGTAGCTAGATATAACTCAATAAAATACCTTTCCATATCAATATCATACTTTTCCAATTCAATAATACTTTTCCATTACATTAGCACGTATTTATTCATATACCTTTCCTTTTGATCTTATGTTCGCCATGATCCATAAGACATAATACAATAATGCTTTCTCCCATGTAGCAGAATAACCTTGATTGTCAGCTTATTCAATCGTGCTTGTTCCAAAATAATACACTTCAAAACAGTGAGCAATATCATCAATAAATATGCTATGCTTTTTCCGTTCTTAAGATACCACACTGTTGTTGATCTCAAATTCCGCCTAATTACATCATAGATAATAAATTCACAGCCTTCGACACTCAAAACTGAACTTCCATAGATAAGTATAACAATTACTTATTTCCACAAGAGATGATATATCAAATGATCGTTGCTAGACAATATTACAATATTCTAGTGTTGCCAAGCTTCCTCAATTATTTAAATAATCTAACTTGTAACAAAGAACGTCTATTCAATTTAAAATAATGAAAAACCTCAATGATTTTGGTAAAAATCCGACTCAAGTCTGTGTAAAGTTTGCACTAAAGCATGTCCTCACATTCTTAATCCGAAATATAAATTCTAAATTACATAATTTATCGTGTCGAATAACACTATATTCGAATCTACAATATCATAATCCTGTCAAAAAAATCTTCAATACGACGAGTATAAACAAAAGTTACGTGAAAATACGACGAAGTCCTAAACTGACTAAATCCGAAAAACTGTCAAAATGACTATTCAAAAATCCAAAATATAACTAATTAAAATGGAAATCCTACGTATCAATAAATCATACCTAGAAAATGGTCAAAGTCAATGTATCAAGGATACTCAGCCATTCATAACCTGATGAATATGATTCTGTCTGGACTGGATCTTTCTCTCCGCGAAAGATGTCTCCATCCCCGCCTTTGAATAGATCGATTTCCAGATGTCGCATGATCCTGCGTTCCTCAGCCCTGCATCTCTTCAGTCCCATATGGAACTCGACGTTATCGTTCCTTTCTTCTGCCCTAGATGGGACTGTCGATAAGTCTCTTCGAACGGTCGGTATCTCGAAGTTCTGGTCAGTGGAACTCATATTTCTACCTTGCATGATTATCAGATAATGACATTTTCAAAGGTAGTGCTGTAAATTAATTATGTCGACTTCAGGTTCCATTTTAATGAGTTAAGTCACTCCTTGGTTCCACATATTGTTATAGGATCAGTTTCCTTTCCTTAAATTTAGTAGTCCATCTTCATCTCCATCGTAACAGTTCCAATAGGCATCCTCGCTAACTCAAGCTTATAATTCATGTAGTAATGTTGAAGAATATTTTGAAGTTATTATAATATTGTTCGTCGACAATAATGTTGAAGAATAAATTCGATTACGTTTTCGAATAACTCTCGTAGAAATATATTTTGTAAAATATCGTTGCTTCTGTAGATCAATGTTCGTTTATGACTCTTCTTCTTTGCTCAAAACAATAGACAATATGTTTCACAATAATGTTCAATAATGCCTCCGTCGGGATTCAAATATGCGTAAATGTTGAAGAATAATGATCGGAGAAATTCAAAATAATGTTCAATTCATTGTTACTCACTTGTGTATAATGATGTCGCTGACTATATATGTTCGTATAATTCAATAATTCAATCACCCTTGTGATCATTCAACTGCAGAAATATTATACTGTATGTTCACAACTATATCGATGACTTTCACCGTCTCTCTGCCTAGATTTGACTATCAATGCACGCTTCCTTTGCGGTCAACAATTTTCACAAAGTCCGCACTACTTCTGGCTTGAAGTTTTACGTGTTCACCCTTTCAAGTCGTGACGATAACAGCCCAGAGGTCGGGAAGCGATTTCCCCTCCTTTCGAATAATTTAGCACCTTTTCTACAAATTGGCGGTAATATCCGCGCATTACATTCCGAAAACAATTTTGCTGCCCTTCTAGAAGTAGGCTTTATGTTCAATCCCAAACATCTTGTTTTGTGAATGTATCCCACTAGGCTGGTCGTAAGAATAGAACTCTCCTATTCCCGAAACCCCGGAGTGCAGTTTCTTGTGATAGGTCAGTCTACGAATGCATTTTCCCCAGAGTACTGTGAATTGATCAGAGGAGGGTCTCGGAAGGGCTGTTTAAGACCGGCAACTCCCCAAAGCTCTCGTCTGACGGGCACAGCAGACAGTAAATATAAGTGTACCCGCAAGCTAGTATTTGACCCCGAGTAACGTAAACCGATAGATGTTTGATGATAGGCGAATCTTTTGACTGACGTGAGAAAACGTTTATATATGAATTGTGTGTTAGGGCAATTAATAAAAGTCTGATGTATTAACACGTGTTTTATTTGATATGGTGGTAACGAATCTACGTCCAAAAATTAATGTTTAGGAGTGAAGTTACTCACTATACCATGGTATATGTAAATAATTGCCTTAGAGGGCAGATGTCATAAAGTTATGTTGCTAAATTAAGTACCTATGTAATTGAGGACCAGGTCGCATTTATAGGAAATTTCCCAGTTCTTAAATGTTGTAGTAATCATCAAGAACAGCTGTCAGGAAAATGGAAAAGAAACATAAACAATTTTTTATAAACATTGCAAAATTCTTATTGATAAATTGGCAATACATTTTTATTAAATATTTCCAATTCCTTTTTATAAACATTGCTAAACAAATGTTAATATTATAATTACTTGCCAATAAATTTTTATTATAAACAAATGATCAGATTAACGTTAGGGTATGTAAAACACCTAACCAACAATAACTAATCCAAATGCAAAATCTTGATAAGCATTGATGCCAATTGCCAATACCAATGTTATCGACAGTGACCATTTTTATTAACAATTTTATAAACAATAACAAGTTTATAAACAATTACAATTTAATGTAAATTAAACTTTACAAACGTTTTAATAAACAATTAAAATTTGTAAAACAAATAAAATTTTATGAACAAATAACATTTCATCTACAATTAAAACTTATCAAAAATTTTATAAAAAATAACGTTTTATAAACAGTTAAAATTTTATAAACGATGTCATCTACAATTAAATTGTATAAACAAATTGCTATAAACGATTAACATTTTATAAACAATTAAAATGTTATTAACAATTAAATTTTCATCTACAATTATAATTTATCAACAAATTTTATATACAATTAACGTTTTATAAACAAGTAAATTTTTATAAACAAATAAAATTTCTAATTAAGCTAACTGATTACTTGCTAATTCTTGGAATTGGTGTTAATTTAAGTAGACTACTGTGAACATTGGCAGCTTGCGTAAATATTGAAAAATTAAAGGAAGTAAACATTGGCAGATTGAAATAACTTTTTAAATAAAGAAATATGAGTAAGTTATTCGACTCGGTATTAAAACTAAGCATTATAGATCGCATATTAACGGTGTAACGGAAGGGAGGTAGACGTGGTCGTATGTGAGGCCAGATGATAATGTTTTGAAGACGTTATATAGTAACATTAGTGTATTTTTTATTTTGTTTCTTGTCAGTTATTCAGATATTAAATTCATTTCTCTTATTTATAAATCCACCCAAGTGTATGTGTCTTTATTTAAGTAGTTCTGATAATCGCCAGACTTGAATTAGTGCCAACGTAATTCTCAAATTTTAACCCGGCACGCCGGTAGTGACCGACTGATTTTATTTTTGTCTTATTTTATTTTGCCCCCAAATTCAAGTCTATACCACCGACAAAAGGTTACAATACATTGAGAAACACCTCATCCCCATTTGCTTTTTACCGAAATTGAGTTAGACAAAAAATTGTAGGTGAAGGCAAGGCACACCCAATACACATAAAACACCACATCTCCGATAAGAAAGCACAGTGAAACGAGACGTTCATATATTCGTTCATTTGAGAAACACCACATCTCCTGGATATGTGTTGTTTCTCAAATTACTTAAAATTTGTAGTTGGTGGCAACACTGATCCTCCTTATTCTGTGCCAACCTAAAACAGCTGTAAATGTGTTCAGTTTGTTTTTTGTTGTTGTCATACTTTGTTTCTGAGAATGAAATATCAACTGAAACTCAAGCTAGGAACATTCCTAGAGAAAACAAAATTAAATTCAACATTTCACAATTTATGGAGTTTTATTACTCTAACAGACATTTGGGCCAAGTTAAAGCAAAAACCTTCATTGATGGCCTCATCGAGCATACTTTTGACATGAAAAAAAAACAGGGAGCCTCTTCACCAGAACTTCCAACAATTAGTGCCTACCCACAAAAATGTGTTCCTATAAACATTAACAAAATTAATGATCTCAATAAGCTCAAAGACTATATTCCTACAGACATTGTTGATGCATTTTATTCAAAAATTTATGACTGGCCAACTATAGATAGGGATGAAGTTGACCTGATGTAAAGAAGCAGTGTATGTAAAAAACAATGCCTTGAAAATGTATAATATTCAGTGCTAGATTGATCTTAAAATAAAAAAATGTGGCTTTCTTTCATAATGTATATATTTTTAACAGTTATTTCATGCCTGATGACTCCACATTATGCCAGTAATTTGAGTAACAACTCATCTCCAACAATTTTGAGAAATTTTTTACACATCAAAATGTACAAAAAATATTTTTCTTATCATATAATTCGCTTACCAAACCCCTGTACATATACATTAAAAAATCTAACATTGATACAATATGAAATATGGTCACGGCGAGTTCTTTTTTTTAGTTTTCCTAAAGTTTACTTTTGTGGATATGAGGTGTTTCTCAAATGACTGATTCATATGATGCGAATGCAATAATAGCGTTCAAATAGCTCCCTAAATACGTAAGTTGTCGTTTTTGCCTTAGAGTGCACATCGTCGTTGTGCAAGTAATTATGCACGGCTGGGATTATGTTGTCATTACACACTGTCGGGAAGGCTACGGTGTTCTTTGCTAAAGGAAGCGCCATGTTCGCTCAACCATGGCTTAGCTAAGCGAAGTACGAGATGGGCTGGTGCAACACCCAGCTTTTAGCGGATGTATTTAAGGAACGCTTAATCGTAAGCCACCCTTTGCCAAGGAGGGTTTAAGTGGTCTCGTGGTGAAACCGGGTCTAAGTGAGGACTGCTCGGTGCTTCCGTCCTGAGAGCACAGCTTGACGAGGTTATGGGTGAGTAAGCCAGGACTGCTCGGTGCTTCCGTCCTGAGAGCACTGCATGACGAGGTTATGGGTGAGTAAGCCAGGACTGCTCGGTGCTTCCGTCCTGAGAGCACAGCATGACGAGGTTATGGGTGAGTAAGCCAGGACTGCTCGGTGCTTCCGTCCTGAGAGCACAGCATGACGATGTTATGGGTGAGTAAGCCAGGACTGCTCGGTGCTTCCGTCCTGAGAGCACAGCATGACGAGGTTATGGGTGAGTAAGCCAGGACTGCTCGGTGCTTCCGTCCTGAGAGCACAGCATGACGAGGTTATGGGTGAGTAAGCCAGGACTGCTCGGTGCTTCCGTCCTGAGAGCACTGCATGACGAGGTTATGGGTGAGTATGCCAGGACTGCTCGGTGCTTCCGTCCTGAGAGCACAGCATGACGAGGTTATGGGTGAGTAAGCCAGGACTGCTCGGTGCTTCCGTCCTGAGAGCACAGCATGACGAGGTTATGGGTGAGTATGCCAGGACTGCTCGGTGCTTCCGTCCTGAGAGCACAGCATGACGAGTTTATGGGTGAGTAAGCCAGGACTGCTCGGTGCTTCCGTCCTGAGAGCACAGCATGACGAGGTTATGGGTGAGTAAGCCAGGACTGCTCGGTGCTTCCGTCCTGAGAGCACTGCATGACGAGGTTATGGGTGAGTAAGCCAGGACTGCTCGGTGCTTCCGTCCTGAGAGCACAGCATGACGAGGTTATGGGTGAGTAAGCCAGGACTGCTCGGTGCTTCCGTCCTGAGAGCACTGCATGACGAGGTTATGGGTGAGTAAGCCAGGACGGCTCGGTGCTTCCGTCCTGAGAGCACAGCATGACGAGGTTATGGGTGAGTATGCCAGGACTGCTCGGTGCTTCCGTCCTGAGAGCACAGCATGACGAGGTTATGGGTGAGTAAGCCAGGACTGCTCGGTGCTTCCGTCCTGAGAGCACAGCATGACGAGGTTATGGGTGAGTAAGCCAGGACTGCTCGGTGCTTCCGTCCTGAGAGCACTGCATGACGAGGTTATGGGTGAGTAAGCCAGGACTGCTCGGTGCTTCCGTCCTGAGAGCACAGCATGACGAGGTTATGGGTGAGTAAGCCAGGACTGCTCGGTGCTTCCGTCCTGAGAGCACTGCATGACGAGGTTATGGGTGAGTAAGCCAGGACTGCTCGGTGCTTCCGTCCTGAGAGCACTGCATGACGAGGTTATGGGTGAGTAAGCCAGGACTGCTCGGTGCTTCCGTCCTGAGAGCACAGCATGACGAGGTTATGGGTGAGTAAGCCAGGACTGCTCGGTGCTTCCGTCCTGAGAGCACTGCATGACGAGGTTATGGGTGAGTAAGCCAGGACTGCTCGGTGCTTCCGTCCTGAGAGCACAGCATGACGAGGTTATGGGTGAGTAAGCCAGGACTGCTCGGTGCTTCCGTCCTGAGAGCACTGCATGACGAGGTTATGGGTGAGTAAGCCAGGACTGCTCGGTGCTTCCGTCCTGAGAGCACAGCATGACGAGGTTATGGGTGAGTAAGCCAGGACTGCTCGGTGCTTCCGTCCTGAGAGAACTGCATGACGAGGTTATGGGTGAGTAAGCCAGGACTGCTCGGTGCTTCCGTCCTGAGAGCACTGCATGACGAGGTTATGGGTGAGTAAGCCAGGACTGCTCGGTGCTTCCGTCTGAGAGCACTGCATGACGAGGTTATGGATGAGTAAGCCAGGACTGCTCGGTGCTTCCGTCCTGAGAGCACAGCATGGCGAGGTTATGGGTGAGTAAGCCAGGACTGCTCGGTGCTTCCGTCCTGAGAGCACAGCATGACGAGGTTATGGGTGAGTAAGCCAGGACTGCTCGGTGCTTCCGTCCTGAGAGCACTGCATGACGAGGTTATGGGTGAGTAAGCCAGGACTGCTCGGTGCTTCCGTCCTGAGAGCACAGCATGACGAGGTTATGGGTGAGTAAGCCAGGACTGCTCGGTGCTTCCGTCCTGAGAGCACTGCATGACGAGGTTATGGGTGAGTAAGCCAGGACTGCTCGGTGCTTCCGTCCTGAGAGCACAGCATGACGAGGTTATGGGTGAGTAAGCCAGGACTGCTCGGTGCTTCCGTCCTGAGAGCACTGCATGACGAGGTTATGGGTGAGTAAGCCAGGACTGCTCGGTGCTTCCGTCCTGAGAGCACAGCATGACGAGGTTATGGGTGAGTAAGCCAGGACTGCTCGGTGCTTCCGTCCTGAGAGCACTGCATGACGAGGTTATGGGTGAGTAAGCCAGGACTGCTCGGTGCTTCCGTCCTGAGAGCACAGCATGACGAGGTTATGGGTAGGTAAGCCAGGACTGCTCGGTGCTTCCGTCCTGAGAGCACTGCATGGCGAGGTTATGGGTGAGTAAGCCAGGACTGCTCGGTGCTTCCGTCCTGAGAGCACAGCATGACGAGGTTATGGGTGAGTAAGCCAGGACTGCTCGGTGCTTCCGTCCTGAGAGCACAGCATGACGAGTTTATGGGTGAGTAAGCCAGGACTGCTCGGTGATTCCGTCCTGAGAGCACAGCATGACGAGGTTATGGGTGAGTAAGCCAGGACTACTCGGTGCTTCCGTCCTGAGAGCACAGCATGACGAGGTTATGGGTGAGTAAGCCAGGACTGCTCGGTGCTTCCGTCCTGAGAGCACAGCATGACGAGTTTATGGGTGAGTAAGCCAGGACTGCTCGGTGCTTCCGTCCTGAGAGCACAGCATGACGAGTTTATGGGTGAGTAAGCCAGGACTGCTCGGTGCTTCCGTCCTGAGAGCACAGCATGACGAGGTTATGGGTGAGTGTGCCAGGACTGCTCGGTGCTTCCGTCCTGAGAGCACTGCATGACGAGGTTATGGGTGAGTAAGCCAGGACTGCTCGGTGCTTCCGTCCTGAGAGCACTGCATGACGAGGTTATGGGTGAGTAAGCCAGGACTGCTCGGTGCTTCCGTCCTGAGAGCACAGCATGACGAGGTTATGGGTGAGTAAGCCAGGACTGCTCGGTGCTTCCGTCCTGAGAGCACAGCATGACGAGGTTATGGGTGAGTAAGCCAGGACTGCTCGGTGCTTCCGTCCTGAGAGCACAGCATGACGAGGTTATGGGTGAGTAAGCCAGGACTGCTCGGTGCTTCCGTCCTGAGAGCACTGCATGACGACGTTATGTGTGAGTAAGCCAGGACTGCTCGGTGCTTCCGTCCTGAGAGCACAGCATGACGAGGTTATGGGTGAGTAAGCCAGGACTGCTCGGTGCTTCCGTCCTGAGAGCACAGCATGACGAGGTTATGGGTGAGTAAGCCAGGACTGCTCGGTGCTTCCGTCCTGAGAGCACAGCTTGACGAGGTTATGGGTGAGTAAGCCAGGACTGCTCGGTGCTTCCGTCCTGAGAGCACTGCATGACGAGTTTATGGGTGAGTAAGCCAGGACTGCTCGGTGCTTCCGTCCTGAGAGCACAGCATGACGAGGTTATGGGTGAGTAAGCCAGGACTGCTCTGTGCTTCCGTCCTGAGAGCACAGCATGACGTGGTTATGGGTGAGTAAGCCAGGACTGCTCGGTGCTTCCGTCCTGAGAGCACTGCATGACGTGGTTATGGGTGAGTAAGCCAGGACTGCTCGGTGCTTCCGTCCTGAGAGCACTGCATGGCGAGGTTATGGGTGAGTAAGCCAGGACTGCTCGGTGCTTCCGTCCTGAGAGCACAGCATGACGAGGTTATGGGTGAGTAAGCCAGGACTGCTCGGTGCATCCGTCCTGAGAGCACAGCATGACGAGGTTATGGGTGAGTAAGCCAGGACTGCTCGGTGCTTCCGTCCTGAGAGCACTGCATGACGAGGTTATGGGTGAGTAAGCCAGGACTGCTCGGTGCTTCCGTCCTGAGAGCACAGCATGACGAGTTTATGGGTGAGTAAGCCAGGACTGCTCGGTGCTTCCGTCCTGAGAGCACTGCATGACGAGGTTATGGGTGAGTAAGCCAGGACTGCTCGGTGCTTCCGTCCTGAGAGCACAGCATGACGAGGTTATGGGTGAGTAAGCCAGGACTGCTCGGTGCTTCCGTCCTGAGAGCACAGCATGACGATGTTATGGGTGAGTAAGCCAGGACTGCTCGGTGCTTCCGTCCTGAGAGCACAGCATGACGAGGTTATGGGTGAGTAAGCCAGGACTGCTCGGTGCTTCCGTCCTGAGAGCACAGCATGACGAGGTTATGGGTGAGTAAGCCAGGACTGCTCGGTGCTTCCGTCCTGAGAGCATTGCATGACGAGGTTATGGGTGAGTATGCCAGGACTGCTCGGTGCTTCCGTCCTGAGAGCACAGCATGACGAGGTTATGGGTGAGTAAGCCAGGACTGCTCGGTGCTTCCGTCCTGAGAGCACAGCATGACGAGGTTATGGGTGAGTATGCCAGGACTGCTCGGTGCTTCCGTCCTGAGAGCACAGCATGACGAGTTTATGGGTGAGTAAGCCAGGACTGCTCGGTGCTTCCGTCCTGAGAGCACAGCATGACGAGGTTATGGGTGAGTAAGCCAGGACTGCTCGGTGCTTCCGTCCTGAGAGCACTGCATGACGAGGTTAGGGGTGAGTAAGCCAGGACTGCTCGGTGCTTCCGTCCTGAGAGCACAGCATGACGAGGTTATGGGTGAGTAAGCCAGGACTGCTCGGTGCTTCCGTCCTGAGAGCACTGCATGACGAGGTTATGGGTGAGTAAGCCAGGACTGCTCGGTGCTTCCGTCCTGAGAGCACAGCATGACGAGGTTATGGGTGAGTATGCCAGGACTGCTCGGTGCTTCCGTCCTGAGAGCACAGCATGACGAGGTTATGGGTGAGTAAGCCAGGACTGCTCGGTGCTTCCGTCCTGAGAGCACAGCATGAC
This sequence comes from Meconema thalassinum, assembly GCA_946902985.2. NCBI lineage: Eukaryota > Metazoa > Arthropoda > Insecta > Orthoptera > Tettigoniidae > Meconema > Meconema thalassinum. The sequence continues at coordinate 1,338,512,300 of OX336389.2, forward strand.
GAGGTTATGGGTGAGTAAGCCAGGACTGCTCGGTGCTTCCGTCCTGAGAGCACTGCATGACGAGGTTATGGGTGAGTAAGCCAGGACTGCTCGGTGCTTCCGTCCTGAGAGCACAGCATGACGAGGTTATGGGTGAGTAAGCCAGGACTGCTCGGTGCTTCCGTCCTGAGAGCACAGCATGACGAGGTTATGGGTGAGTAAGCCAGGACTGCTCGGTGCTTCCGTCCTGAGAGCACAGCATGACGAGGTTATGGGTGAGTAAGCCAGGACTGCTCGGTGCTTCCGTCCTGAGAGCACTGCATGACGAGGTTATGGGTGAGTAAGCCAGGACTGCTCGGTGCTTCCGTCCTGAGAGCACTGCATGACGAGGTTATGGGTGAGTAAGCCAGGACTGCTCGGTGCTTCCGTCCTGAGAGCACAGCATGACGAGGTTATGGGTGAGTAAGCCAGGACTGCTCGGTGCTTCCGTCCTGAGAGCACAGCATGACGATGTTATGGGTGAGTAAGCCAGGACTGCTCGGTGCTTCCGTCCTGAGAGCACAGCATGACGAGGTTATGGGTGAGTAAGCCAGGACTGCTCGGTGCTTCCGTCCTGAGAGCACAGCATGACGAGGTTATGGGTGAGTAAGCCAGGACTGCTCGGTGCTTCCGTCCTGAGAGCACTGCATGACGAGGTTATGGGTGAGTATGCCAGGACTGCTCGGTGCTTCCGTCCTGAGAGCACAGCATGACGAGGTTATGGGTGAGTAAGCCAGGACTGCTCGGTGCTTCCGTCCTGAGAGCACAGCATGACGAGGTTATGGGTGAGTATGCCAGGACTGCTCGGTGCTTCCGTCCTGAGAGCACAGCATGACGAGTTTATGGGTGAGTAAGCCAGGACTGCTCGGTGCTTCCGTCCTGAGAGCACAGCATGACGAGGTTATGGGTGAGTAAGCCAGGACTGCTCGGTGCTTCCGTCCTGAGAGCACTGCATGACGAGGTTAAGGGTGAGTAAGCCAGGACTGCTCGGTGCTTCCGTCCTGAGAGCACAGCATGACGAGGTTATGGGTGAGTAAGCCAGGACTGCTCGGTGCTTCCGTCCTGAGAGCACTGCATGACGAGGTTATGGGTGAGTAAGCCAGGACGGCTCGGTGCTTCCGTCCTGAGAGCACAGCATGACGAGGTTATGGGTGAGTATGCCAGGACTGCTCGGTGCTTCCGTCCTGAGAGCACAGCATGACGAGGTTATGGGTGAGTAAGCCAGGACTGCTCGGTGCTTCCGTCCTGAGAGCACAGCATGACGAGGTTATGGGTGAGTAAGCCAGGACTGCTCGGTGCTTCCGTCCTGAGAGCACTGCATGACGAGGTTATGGGTGAGTAAGCCAGGACTGCTCGGTGCTTCCGTCCTGAGAGCACAGCATGACGAGGTTATGGGTGAGTAAGCCAGGTCTGCTCGGTGCTTCCGTCCTGAGAGCACTGCATGACGAGGTTATGGGTGAGTAAGCCAGGACTGCTCGGTGCTTCCGTCCTGAGAGCACTGCATGACGAGGATATGGGTGAGTAAGCCAGGACTGCTCGGTGCTTCCGTCCTGAGAGCACAGCATGACGAGGTTATGGGTGAGTAAGCCAGGACTGCTCGGTGCTTCCGTCCTGAGAGCACTGCATGACGAGGTTATGGGTGAGTAAGCCAGGACTGCTCGGTGCTTCCGTCCTGAGAGCACAGCATGACGAGGTTATGGGTGAGTAAGCCAGGACTGCTCGGTGCTTCCGTCCTGAGAGCACTGCATGACGAGGTTATGGGTGAGTAAGCCAGGACTGCTCGGTGCTTCCGTCCTGAGAGCACAGCATGACGAGGTTATGGGTGAGTAAGCCAGGACTGCTCGGTGCTTCCGTCCTGAGAGAACTGCATGACGAGGTTATGGGTGAGTAAGCCAGGACTGCTCGGTGCTTCCGTCCTGAGAGCACTGCATGACGAGGTTATGGGTGAGTAAGCCAGGACTGCTCGGTGCTTCCGTCTGAGAGCACTGCATGACGAGGTTATGGATGAGTAAGCCAGGACTGCTCGGTGCTTCCGTCCTGAGAGCACAGCATGGCGAGGTTATGGGTGAGTAAGCCAGGACTGCTCGGTGCTTCCGTCCTGAGAGCACAGCATGACGAGGTTATGGGTGAGTAAGCCAGGACTGCTCGGTGCTTCCGTCCTGAGAGCACTGCATGACGAGGTTATGGGTGAGTAAGCCAGGACTGCTCGGTGCTTCCGTCCTGAGAGCACAGCATGACGAGGTTATGGGTGAGTAAGCCAGGACTGCTCGGTGCTTCCGTCCTGAGAGCACTGCATGACGAGGTTATGGGTGAGTAAGCCAGGACTGCTCGGTGCTTCCGTCCTGAGAGCACAGCATGACGAGGTTATGGGTGAGTAAGCCAGGACTGCTCGGTGCTTCCGTCCTGAGAGCACTGCATGACGAGGTTATGGGTGAGTAAGCCAGGACTGCTCGGTGCTTCCGTCCTGAGAGCACAGCATGACGAGGTTATGGGTGAGTAAGCCAGGACTGCTCGGTGCTTCCGTCCTGAGAGCACTGCATGACGAGGTTATGGGTGAGTAAGCCAGGACTGCTCGGTGCTTCCGTCCTGAGAGCACAGCATGACGAGGTTATGGGTAGGTAAGCCAGGACTGCTCGGTGCTTCCGTCCTGAGAGCACTGCATGGCGAGGTTATGGGTGAGTAAGCCAGGACTGCTCGGTGCTTCCGTCCTGAGAGCACAGCATGACGAGGTTATGGGTGAGTAAGCCAGGACTGCTCGGTGCTTCCGTCCTGAGAGCACAGCATGACGAGTTTATGGGTGAGTAAGCCAGGACTGCTCGGTGATTCCGTCCTGAGAGCACAGCATGACGAGGTTATGGGTGAGTAAGCCAGGACTACTCGGTGCTTCCGTCCTGAGAGCACAGCATGACGAGGTTATGGGTGAGTAAGCCAGGACTGCTCGGTGCTTCCGTCCTGAGAGCACAGCATGACGAGTTTATGGGTGAGTAAGCCAGGACTGCTCGGTGCTTCCGTCCTGAGAGCACAGCATGACGAGTTTATGGGTGAGTAAGCCAGGACTGCTCGGTGCTTCCGTCCTGAGAGCACAGCATGACGAGGTTATGGGTGAGTGTGCCAGGACTGCTCGGTGCTTCCGTCCTGAGAGCACTGCATGACGAGGTTATGGGTGAGTAAGCCAGGACTGCTCGGTGCTTCCGTCCTGAGAGCACTGCATGACGAGGTTATGGGTGAGTAAGCCAGGACTGCTCGGTGCTTCCGTCCTGAGAGCACAGCATGACGAGGTTATGGGTGAGTAAGCCAGGACTGCTCGGTGCTTCCGTCCTGAGAGCACAGCATGACGAGGTTATGGGGGAGTAAGCCAGGACTGCTCGGTGCTTCCGTCCTGAGAGCACAGCATGACGAGGTTATGGGTGAGTAAGCCAGGACTGCTCGGTGCTTCCGTCCTGAGAGCACTGCATGACGACGTTATGTGTGAGTAAGCCAGGACTGCTCGGTGCTTCCGTCCTGAGAGCACAGCATGACGAGATTATGGGTGAGTAAGCCAGGACTGCTCGGTGCTTCCGTCCTGAGAGCACAGCATGACGAGGTTATGGGTGAGTAAGCCAGGACTGCTCGGTGCTTCCGTCCTGAGAGCACAGCTTGACGAGGTTATGGGTGAGTAAGCCAGGACTGCTCGGTGCTTCCGTCCTGAGAGCACTGCATGACGAGTTTATGGGTGAGTAAGCCAGGACTGCTCGGTGCTTCCGTCCTGAGAGCACAGCATGACGAGGTTATGGGTGAGTAAGCCAGGACTGCTCGGTGCTTCCGTCCTGAGAGCACAGCATGACGTGGTTATGGGTGAGTAAGCCAGGACTGCTCGGTGCTTCCGTCCTGAGAGCACTGCATGACGTGGTTATGGGTGAGTAAGCCAGGACTGCTCGGTGCTTCCGTCCTGAGAGCACTGCATGGCGAGGTTATGGGTGAGTAAGCCAGGACTGCTCGGTGCTTCCGTCCTGAGAGCACAGCATGACGAGGTTATGGGTGAGTAAGCCAGGACTGCTCGGTGCATCCGTCCTGAGAGCACAGCATGACGAGGTTATGGGTGAGTAAGCCAGGACTGCTCGGTGCTTCCGTCCTGAGAGCACTGCATGACGAGGTTATGGGTGAGTAAGCCAGGACTGCTCGGTGCTTCCGTCCTGAGAGCACAGCATGACGAGTTTATGGGTGAGTAAGCCAGGACTGCTCGGTGCTTCCGTCCAGAGAGCACTGCATGACGAGGTTATGGGTGAGTAAGCCAGGACTGCTCGGTGCTTCCGTCCTGAGAGCACAGCATGACGAGGTTATGGGTGAGTAAGCCAGGACTGCTCGGTGCTTCCGTCCTGAGAGCACAGCATGACGATGTTATGGGTGAGTAAGCCAGGACTGCTCGGTGCTTCCGTCCTGAGAGCACAGCATGACGAGGTTATGGGTGAGTAAGCCAGGACTGCTCGGTGCTTCCGTCCTGAGAGCACAGCATGACGAGGTTATGGGTGAGTAAGCCAGGACTGCTCGGTGCTTCCGTCCTGAGAGCACTGCATGACGAGGTTATGGGTGAGTATGCCAGGACTGCCCGGTGCTTCCGTCCTGAGAGCACAGCATGACGAGGTTATGGGTGAGTAAGCCAGGACTGCTCGGTGCTTCCGTCCTGAGAGCACAGCATGACGAGGTTATGGGTGAGTATGCCAGGACTGCTCGGTGCTTCCGTCCTGAGAGCACAGCATGACGAGTTTATGGGTGAGTAAGCCAGGACTGCTCGGTGCTTCCGTCCTGAGAGCACAGCATGACGAGGTTATGGGTGAGTAAGCCAGGACTGCTCGGTGCTTCCGTCCTGAGAGCACTGCATGACGAGGTTATGGGTGAGTAAGCCAGGACTGCTCGGTGCTTCCGTCCTGAGAGCACAGCATGACGAGGTTATGGGTGAGTAAGCCAGGACTGCTCGGTGCTTCCGTCCTGAGAGCACTGCATGACGAGGTTATGGGTGAGTAAGCCAGGACTGCTCGGTGCTTCCGTCCTGAGAGCACAGCATGACGAGGTTATGGGTGAGTATACCAGGACTGCTCGGTGCTTCCGTCCTGAGAGCACAGCATGACGAGGTTATGGGTGAGTAAGCCAGGACTGCTCGGTGCTTCCGTCCTGAGAGCACAGCATGACGAGGTTATGGGTGAGTAAGCCAGGACTGCTCGGTGCTTCCGTCCTGAGAGCACTGCATGACGAGGTTATGGGTGAGTAAGCCAGGACTGCTCGGTGCTTCCGTCCTGAGAGCACAGCATGACGAGGTTATGGGTGAGTAAGCCAGGACTGCTCGGTGCTTCCGTCCTGAGAGCACTGCATGATGAGGTTATGGGTGAGTAAGCCAGGACTGCTCGGTGCTTCCGTCCTGAGAGCACTGCATGACGAGGTTATGGGTGAGTAAGCCAGGACTGCTCGGTGCTTCCGTCCTGAGAGCACAGCATGACGAGGTTATGGGTGAGTAAGCCAGGACTGCTCGGTGCTTCCGTCCTGAGAGCACTGCATGACGAGGTTATGGGTGAGTAATCCAGGACTGCTCGGTGCTTCCGTCCTGAGAGCACAGCATGACGAGGTTATGGGTGAGTAAGCCAGGACTGCTCGGTGCTTCCGTCCTGAGAGCACTGCATGACGAGGTTATGGGTGAGTAAGCCAGGACTGCTCGGTGCTTCCGTCCTGAGAGCACAGCATGACGAGGTTATGGGTGAGTAAGCCAGGACTGCTCGGTGCTTCCGTCCTGAGAGAACTGCATGACGAGGTTATGGGTGAGTAAGCCAGGACTGCTCGGTGCTTCCGTCCTGAGAGCACTGCATGACGAGGTTATGGGTGAGTAAGCCAGGACTGCTCGGTGCTTCCGTCTGAGAGCACTGCATGACGAGGTTATGGATGAGTAAGCCAGGACTGCTCGGTGCTTCCGTCCTGAGAGCACAGCATGACGAGGTTATGGGTGAGTAAGCCAGGACTGCTCGGTGCTTCCGTCCTGAGAGCACAGCATGACGAGGTTATGGGTGAGTAAGCCAGGACTGCTCGGTGCTTCCGTCCTGAGAGCACTGCATGACGAGGTTATGGGTGAGTAAGCCAGGACTGCTCGGTGCTTCCGTCCTGAGAGCACAGCATGACGAGGTTATGGGTGAGTAAGCCAGGACTGCTCGGTGCTTCCGTCCTGAGAGCACTGCATGACGAGGTTATGGGTGAGTAAGCCAGGACTGCTCGGTGCTTCCGTCCTGAGAGCACAGCATGACGAGGTTATGGGTGAGTAAGCCAGGACTGCTCGGTGCTTCCGTCCTGAGAGCACTGCATGACGAGGTTATGGGTGAGTAAGCCAGGACTGCTCGGTGCTTCCGTCCTGAGAGCACAGCATGACGAGGTTATGGGTGAGTAAGCCAGGACTGCTCGGTGCTTCCGTCCTGAGAGCACTGCATGACGAGGTTATGGGTGAGTAAGCCAGGACTGCTCGGTGCTTCCGTCCTGATAGCACAGCATGACGAGGTTATGGGTAGGTAAGCCAGGACTGCTCGGTGCTTCCGTCCTGAGAGCACTGCATGGCGAGGTTATGGGTGAGTAAGCCAGGACTGCTCGGTGCTTCCGTCCTGAGAGCACAGCATGACGAGGTTATGGGTGAGTAAGCCAGGACTGCTCGGTGCTTCCGTCCTGAGAGCACAGCATGACGAGTTTATGGGTGAGTAAGCCAGGACTGCTCGGTGATTCCGTCCTGAGAGCACAGCATGACGAGGTTATGGGTGAGTAAGCCAGGACTACTCGGTGCTTCCGTCCTGAGAGCACAGCATGACGAGGTTATGGGTGAGTAAGCCAGGACTGCTCGGTGCTTCCGTCCTGAGAGCACAGCATGACGAGGTTATGGGTGAGTAAGCCAGGACTGCTCGGTGCTTCCGTCCTGAGAGCACAGCATGACGAGGTTATGGGTGAGTAAGCCAGGACTGCTCGGTGCTTCCGTCCTGAGAGCACTGCATGACGACGTTATGTGTGAGTAAGCCAGGACTGCTCGGTGCTTCCGTCCTGAGAGCACAGCATGACGAGGTTATGGGTGAGTAAGCCAGGACTGCTCGGTGCTTCCGTCCTGAGAACACAGCATGACGAGGTTATGGGTGAGTAAGCCAGGACTGCTCGGTGCTTCCGTCCTGAGAGCACAGCTTGACGAGGTTATGGGTGAGTAAGCCAGGACTGCTCGGTGCTTCCGTCCTGAGAGCACTCCATGACGAGTTTATGGGTGAGTAAGCCAGGACTGCTCGGTGCTTCCGTCCTGAGAGCACAGCATGACGAGGTTATGGGTGAGTAAGCCAGGACTGCTCGGTGCTTCCGTCCTGAGAGCACAGCATGACGTGGTTATGGGTGAGTAAGCCAGGACTGCTCGGTGCTTCCGTCCTGAGAGCACTGCATGACGTGGTTATGGGTGAGTAAGCCAGGACTGCTCGGTGCTTCCGTCCTGAGAGCACTGCATGGCGAGGTTATGGGTGAGTAAGCCAGGACTGCTCGGTGCTTCCGTCCTGAGAGCACAGCATGACGAGGTTATGGGTGAGTAAGCCAGGACTGCTCGGTGCATCCGTCCTGAGAGCACAGCATGACGAGGTTATGGGTGAGTAAGCCAGGACTGCTCGGTGCTTCCGTCCAGAGAGCACTGCATGACGAGGTTATGGGTGAGTAAGCCAGGACTGCTCGGTGCTTCCGTCCTGAGATCACAGCATGACGAGGTTATGGGTGAGTAAGCCAGGACTGCTCGGTGCTTCCGTCCTGAGAGCACAGCATGACGAGGTTATGGGTGAGTAAGCCAGGACTGCTCGGTGCTTCCGTCCTGAGAGCACTGCATGACGAGGTTATGGGTGAGTAAGCCAGGATTGCTCGGTGCTTCCGTCCTGAGAGCACAGCATGACGAGGTTATGGGTGAGTAAGCCAGGACTGCTCGGTGCTTCCTTCCTGAGAGCACAGCATGACGAGGTTATGGGTGAGTAAGCCAGGACTGCTCGGTGCTTCCGTCCTGAGAGCACAGCATGACGAGGTTATGGGTGAGTAAGCCAGGACTGCTCGGTGCTTCCGTCCTGAGAGCACTGCATGACGAGGTTATGGGTGAGTAAGCCAGGACTACTCGGTGCTTCCGTCCTGAGAGCACAGCATGACGAGGTTATGGGTGAGTAAGCCAGGACTGCTCGGTGCTTCCGTCCTGAGAGCACAGCATGACGAGGTTATGGGTGAGTAAGCCAGGACTGCTCGGTGCTTTCGTCCTGAGAGCACAGCATGACGTGGTTATGGGTGAGTAAGCCAGGACTGCTCGGTGCTTCCGTCCTGAGAGCACTGCATGACGAGGTTATGGGTGAGTAAGCCAGGACTGCTCGGTGCTTCCGTCCTGAGAGCACTGCATGGCGAGGTTATGGGTGAGTAAGCCAGGACTGCTCGGTGCTTCCGTCCTGAGAGCACAGCATGACGAAGTTATGGGTGAGTATGCCAGGACTGCTCGGTGCTTCCGTCCTGAGAGCACAGCATGACGAGGTTATGGGTGAGTAAGCCAGGACTGCTCGGTGCTTCCGTCCTGAGAGCACTGCATGACGAGGTTATGGGTGAGTAAGCCAGGACTGCTCGGTGCTTCCGTCCTGAGATCACAGCATGACGAGGTTATGGGTGAGTAAGCCAGGACTGCTCGGTGCTTCCGTCCTGAGAGCACAGCATGACGAGGTTATAGGTGAGTAAGCCAGGACTGCTCGGTGCTTCCGTCCTGAGAGCACTGCATGACGAGGTTATGGGTGAGTAAGCCAGGATTGCTCGGTGCTTCCGTCCTGAGAGCACAGCATGACGAGGTTATGGGTGAGTAAGCCAGGACTGCTCGGTGCTTCCGTCCTGAGAGCACAGCATGACGAGGTTATGGGTGAGTAAGCCAGGACTGCTCGGTGCTTCCGTCCTGAGAGCACAGCATGACGAGGTTATGGGTGAGTAAGCCAGGACTGCTCGGTGCTTCCGTCCTGAGAGCACTGCATGACAAGGTTATGGGTGAGTAAGCCAGGACTGCTCGGTGCTTCCGTCCTGAGAGCACTGCATGACGAGGTTATGGGTGAGTAAGCCAGGACTGCTCGGTGCTTCCGTCCTGAGAGCACAGCATGACGAGGTTATGGGTAGGTAAGCCAGGACTGCTCGTTGCTTCCGTCCTGAGAGCACTGCATGACGAGTTTATGGGTGAGTAAGCCAGGACTGCTCGGTGCTTCCGTCCTGAGAGCACAGCATGACGAGGTTATGGGTGAGTAAGCCAGGACTGCTCGGTGCTTCCGTCCTGAGAGCACAGCATGACGTGGTTATGGGTGAGTAAGCCAGGACTGCTCGGTGCTTCCGTCCTGAGAGCACTGCATGACGTGGTTATGGGTGAGTAAGCCAGGACTGCTCGGTGCTTCCGTCCTGTGAGCACTGCATGGCGAGGTTATGGGTGAGTAAGCCAGGACTGCTCGGTGCTTCCGTCCTGAGAGCACAGCATGACGAGGTTATGGGTGAGTAAGCCAGGACTGCTCGGTGCTTCCGTCCTGAGAGCACAGCATGACGAGGTTATGGGTGAGTAAGCCAGGACTGCTCGGTGCTTCCGTCCTGAGAGCACTGCATGACGAGGTTATGGGTGAGTAAGCCAGGACTGCTCGGTGCTTCCGTCCTGAGATCACAGCATGACGAGGTTATGGGTGAGTAAGCCAGGACTGCTCGGTGCTTCCGTCCTGAGAGCACAGCATGACGAGGTTATGGGTGAGTAAGCCAGGACTGCTCGGTGCTTCCGTCCTGAGAGCACTGCATGACGAGGTTATGGGTGAGTAAGCCAGGACTGCTCGGTGCTTCCGTCCTGAGAGCACAGCATGACGAGGTTATGGGTGAGTAAGCCAGGACTGCTCGGTGCTTCCTTCCTGAGAGCACAGCATGACGAGGTTATGGGTGAGTAAGCCAGGACTGCTCGGTGCTTCCGTCCTGAGAGCACAGCATGACGAGGTTATGGGTGAGTAAGCCAAGACTGCTCGGTGCTTCCGTCCTGAGAGCACTGCATGACGAGGTTATGGGTGAGTAAGCCAGGACTACTCGGTGCTTCCGTCCTGAGAGCACAGCATGACGAGGTTATGGGTGAGTAAGCCAGGACTGCTCGGTGCTTCCGTCCTGAGAGCACAGCATGACGAGGTTATGGGTGAGTAAGCCAGGACTGCTCGGTGCTTCCGTCCTGAGAGCACAGCATGACGTGGTTATGGGTGAGTAAGCCAGGACTGCTCGGTGCTTCCGTCCTGAGAGCACTGCATGACGAGGTTATGGGTGAGTAAGCCAGGACTGCTCGGTGCTTCCGTCCTGAGAGCACTGCATGACGAGGTTATGGGTGAGTAAGCCAGGACTGCTCGGTGCTTCCGTCCTGAGATCACAGCATGACGAGGTTATGGGTGAGTAAGCCAGGACTGCTCGGTGCTTCCGTCCTGAGAGCACAGCATGACGAGGTTATAGGTGAGTAAGCCAGGACTGCTCGGTGCTTCCGTCCTGAGAGCACTGCATGACGAGGTTATGGGTGAGTAAGCCAGGATTGCTCGGTGCTTCCGTCCTGAGGGCACAGCATGACGAGGTTATGGGTGAGTAAGCCAGGACTGCTCGGTGCTTCCGTCCTGAGAGCACAGCATGACGAGGTTATGGGTGAGTAAGCCAGGACTGCTCGGTGCTTCCGTCCTGAGAGCACAGCATGACGAGTTTATGGGTGAGTAAGCCAGGACTGCTCGGTGCTTCCGTCCTGAGAGCACTGCATGACGAGGTTATGGGTGAGTAAGCCAGGACTGCTCGGTGCTTCCGTCCTGAGAGCACAGCATGACGAGGTTATGGGTGAGTAAGCCAGGACTGCTCGGTGCTTCCGTCCTGAGAGCACAGCATGACGAGGTTATGGGTGAGTAAGCCAGGACTGCTCGGTGCTTCCGTCCTGAGAGCACTGCATGACGAGGTTATGGGTGAGTAAGCCAGGACTGCTCGGTGCTTCCGTCCTGAGATCACAGCATGACGAGGTTATGGGTGAGTAAGCCAGGACTGCTCGGTGCTTCCGTCCTGAGAGCACAGCATGACGAGGTTATGGGTGAGTAAGCCAGGACTGCTCGGTGCTTCCGTCCTGAGAGCACTGCATGACGAGGTTATGGGTGAGTAAGCCAGGATTGCTCGGTGCTTCCGTCCTGAGAGCACAGCATGACGAGGTTATGGGTGAGTAAGCCAGGACTGCTCGGTGCTTCCTTCCTGAGAGCACAGCATGACGAGGTTATGGGTGAGTAAGCCAGGACTGCTCGGTGCTTCCGTCCTGAGAGCACAGCATGACGAGGTTATGGGTGAGTAAGCCAGGACTGCTCGGTGCTTCCGTCCTGAGAGCACTGCATGACGAGGTTATGGGTGAGTAAGCCAGGACTACTCGGTGCTTCCGTCCTGAGAGCACAGCATGACGAGGTTATGGGTGAGTAAGCCAGGACTGCTCGGTGCTTCCGTCCTGAGAGCACAGCATGACGAGGTTATGGGTGAGTAAGCCAGGACTGCTCGGTGCTTCCGTCCTGAGAGCACAGCATGACGTGGTTATGGGTGAGTAAGCCAGGACTGCTCGGTGCTTCCGTCCTGAGAGCACTGCATGACGAGGTTATGGGTGAGTAAGCCAGGACTGCTCGGTGCTTCCGTCCTGAGAGCACTGCATGGCGAGGTTATGGGTGAGTAAGCCAGGACTGCTCGGTGCTTCCGTCCTGAGAGCACAGCATGACGAAGTTATGGGTGAGTAAGCCAGGACTGCTCGGTGCTTCCGTCCTGAGAGCACAGCATGACGAGGTTATGGGTGAGTAAGCCAGGACTGCTCGGTGCTTCCGTCCTGAGAGCACTGCATGACGAGGTTATGGGTGAGTAAGCCAGGACTGCTCGGTGCTTCCGTCCTGAGATCACAGCATGACGAGGTTATGGGTGAGTAAGCCAGGACTGCTCGGTGCTTCCGTCCTGAGAGCACAGCATGACGAGGTTATAGGTGAGTAAGCCAGGACTGCTCGGTGCTTCCGTCCTGAGAGCACTGCATGACGAGGTTATGGGTGAGTAAGCCAGGATTGCTCGGTGCTTCCGTCCTGAGGGCACAGCATGACGAGGTTATGGGTGAGTAAGCCAGGACTGCTCGGTGCTTCCGTCCTGAGAGCACAGCATGACGAGGTTATGGGTGAGTAAGCCAGGACTGCTCGGTGCTTCCGTCCTGAGAGCACAGCATGACGAGTTTATGGGTGAGTAAGCCAGGACTGCTCGGTGCTTCCGTCCTGAGAGCACTGCATGACGAGGTTATGGGTGAGTAAGCCAGGACTGCTCGGTGCTTCCGTCCTGAGAGCACAGCATGACGAGGTTATGGGTGAGTAAGCCAGGACTGCTCGGTGCTTCCGTCCTGAGAGCACAGCATGACGAGGTTATGGGTGAGTAAGCCAGGACTGCTCGGTGCTTCCGTCCTGAGAGCACAGCATGACGAAGTTATGGGTGAGTAAGCCAGGACTGCTCGGTGCTTCCGTCCTGAGAGCACAGCATGACGAGGTTATGGGTGAGTAAGCCAGGACTGCTCGGTGCTTCCGTCCTGAGAGCAGTGCTTGAAGAGGTATGTGTTAATGAAATTCATTCATTCATTTATTTTCATTTGGGGATGTGTCACCCGGTGGCAAATTGGGTATATATAACAACAACAAAAACTATACATAACTATTCAATAACAATTAAAGTGGGGTATTTACACAAATCGTCAGGTTTTCCCTAAACACTCCATTAGGGCCTGTGTTTGGGGAATGGCTGTAATAGAGCCGTTTTCACCAACGGCAATTATCTGTTAATTCATCATTAAAGGTTATTTAACTTTGCACGAGCATTTCATCGAACAGAAACGCTCGTTAACTTACCACTAACAAGGAATTAAAAAATCTGGCCACTCAACTTTCTAAAGCATCGTTACAGATGCGGGAAACAGTTGAACTGTGCCTCGGGCTTCTCACAATGGCGGTTTGTTTGCGAGTTTCACACGAACTTTCATCCGTATGAATATAAATTATGCTTATGAAAATGAAATTATTAAAGATCACACATATTACTAACTTTTAATACCAAGAAAGACGAATACCGTATTTTTTTTAAGCATAACAGAAGTGGGATTTAAACTCCTTCCAGCGCTGCGTAATAAATTCAGAGTCTACACCGCAACCGCTTACGCTACGACGACAAGTGGGACAGCGCATCCTATTAAACTATCTATTCACAGTTCTACAAATCACTTTGTTCATATCATTTTAAGCTTTTGTCATGAATAAGGTCTTCTGTATTTCCCTTCCTTTATAATAATGTTCCAGAAAATCTCAAGAATGCCTCGCAAACAATGATCAGTTCTTGTTCTTGTTCTGTCCGCCATGCTCTCCAAGATGAAACCGTGTCTACGCATGGGGGAGAGGCGTAAAGCATATTTAAGTAATTGCGAACTCGAATGGCCTCGTGAAATGTATCGACGATAATCACGCATTAACTCTCGTATTTAAGTTAAATAGGAATTAACTAACTAATCGTTAGTAAAGTGTTGGTGAAAACTGCCCTAAGACTGCGGCAGGCAGAGTTTTCCAATTATAAATGGCACGGTTTACGAAAGAATATTTACCATAGTTTGTACGCTGTGGTCGGCCCTTAACTTTGAAAGAATGATCACTCCTACTCATGTAAGTGGGCTTTCCCATACGTTTGCTAAGCCCACCCCATGCTGGTTGATTTGTATACGTCTTGTTTATACAGAGAGTTTAGTTTGGATGTATCGGAGACCCTCGCTAGCCCGCTCGCCCGCGGCGAAAGCCTGTCTCCCGCCACGCACTTTGCCGTTATGCGGCGCCCTCGCGGCACTGAGTCATTAAGTATAGGAATTTGTACTTACCTAGTTCACAGCTGGTGCTGAAAATGTTCGCCATTCACTGCTACACATCGCTGGTACCTTTTTATGAAACTGGCATATACTCTCTGAAGTTCCTCAACACCGATTGACTGTATTTCAGCTGTAATATAGTCTTTAAGCTCATTTATTGTGGAGGGTTTCTCGCATACACTCTATTTTTAAGCGTCCCCCACAAATAAAAGTCACATGGTGATAAGTCTGGGCTTCGCGGGGCCCACACGTTCCGACTTATAACCCTAGTACCAAAAATGCGACACAATTCTGTCATGGATGCTTCGTCAGTGTGAGCAGTGGCAGAATTTTGTTGAAAATAAGTTGACAATCGCTCTCCATAAGTCAGTTCGTCAAAAAATTGGTCAAGGATCAGATTGAAGTACAAATTGAAGTACAAATTCCTATACCCAATGACTCAATGCCGCGCGAGCGCCACATAACGGCAAAGTGCCTGGCGGGAGACAGGCTCGCGCCGCGGGCGAGTGGGCTAGCGAGGGTCTCCGATACATCCAAACTAAACTCTCTGTACATAGCGCAGAGTCTAGATTTCATCCTCCTTGTCGCAATGAATCAGAATACACTTGAAATATGAGTCTGCTGTGGATCATTGAACTAAAATTGCCAGTGTATAGTGGACCACATATTCTGCGAACTAAAGCCAAAAGTCACTGCATTTTTACGTTCAAAAAGAAATCACTTTTACTTTTGAGAAATGGAAATTCAGTCATGAAGAGGCCTGTATTTCAGTTATTTAAACTCTTCTCTGCTCTCATGAAAATGGTATTGATTTCCAGAAGCGCATGTCCCAATTTACCACAGCTGTCGATATGATGAAAGTGAAGGGTTACGGCCCAGCTCTGTCAAGCTTCTATCCCAGCGGTGCTTCTTTTAAAGATGTCCAACACTTGCTGAAAAGCTTAATTCATTTATCAAGAGGAGAAACGTAATTGCCTCCACCATTCAATTCTCATCTACCATTTAATTAATTGAAGTGGAGAGAGGACGAGGGGAAGTGCTCAGTCGAATCTTACTTTCGCGAAATATATTAAATTCGCCCAGAACTAAAATAAATGATACAACAGCAGTGGAGCCAAAGACGGGAATTCCCGCTGGTAGGTTATAATCTTGTTCCATTAATGAGTTTTGTGACGTCGTGGTCATAAAGCCCCGTGTACTTGTGTGTGTGATTGTATAATCCGTATGACAACCTGTGCCATTATGATAGCTGTTATAGCGTATATACAGTAGAAATCCAATTTTCCGAATTCCAGCTATCCGAATCGCTGATTAACCGAATCGCTTTCAGAAAAAAAAAAGACGGAAACTTGGTGCGATTTGCAAATTAATGATTATGGCTACGCGCACTATTATTGGGATGGTGAGCTTACTTGGAACGAGATGTTCAGCAAACAATGACTTTCATTTACTACTATTGTACTGCACTTGTAAGCCGATTCAACACGGAACTGTAAAATGGGTTGCCTACCCACCCGAAATCGGCTTGAAATCTGCTCGCAGCGCGCTAGCAACGGGGCTGAGTTCGATGTCACTGATTGCCGCCTTCTCATGCAGCATTGCAAAGTATTTTGCCCTTTCAAAATATATTTACACTGTC
Organism: Meconema thalassinum; assembly: GCA_946902985.2. Taxonomy (NCBI): domain Eukaryota; kingdom Metazoa; phylum Arthropoda; class Insecta; order Orthoptera; family Tettigoniidae; genus Meconema; species Meconema thalassinum. Next base: position 1,338,527,860 of record OX336389.2, read on the forward strand.
TTCACAATAAGTTTGAACAATTTCTGCTTCAGAACGTGTTATTTTACGCCCCAGTTAATGGCTTTTCCAGATCATTTCTATGAAATATCATTTTATTTTACAACATAGTTAATTACAACACAATGTATTTTTGTGTTGTATTTTATTTACAACATAATTTATTGCTTTTTAACCCAATACCACAAAACGAGATACAACTTGGAAATGATTTGTTACAAGATTGTAATCAGTCTTCGATGCGACTAAAACGTTAATTTATCACAGACGTTACATCTACTGCAAATGGACATTTACATAAGGTGTTCGAAGTGGCGTCCATCATTTTCCAAGCAGAGGGCCACTCGTCGCATGAAGTTCTCTCTTGCGTTCGACAACATCTGAGGAGTAATTTCCGCAAAGGCTTCGGTAATGACGAGCTCCATATCTTCGGGTGTTTGTGGTGATCTTAAAACTACTCACAACCTGACGTAGCCCCGTCGCTAGCGCGCTGCGAGCAGATTTCAAGCCGATTGCGGGTGGGTAGGCAACCCATTTTACAGTTCCGTGTTGAATTGGAACAGGCGGTACGCTATATAACATGTAAAAGTGTTCCTTTTCATTTAATTACATAATAAAAATGCATACAGTACCGAAAATAAGCTCTTCTTTTTAAAATTAAAATACATATGTATGTAAATCCAATTATCCGAATTTTTTATTATCCAAATGGAGTCCAGTCCCAATTGATTCGGAAAAATTGGAGTTCTACTTTATTTGCAATTGAGGTTAGAATTGGAAAGGAAGCGACCATGGCCTCAAGTTAGAAACCAACCCAGCATTTGCCTGGTATATGTAGAAGTGCAACGGTATAAGAAACTACTTCTAGGATGACTGAGGGTGAAACTTAACCCAGCTCTGTTCAATTTTTCCTTACGAGGCTGAAATGTCCCCTTGACCAGCCCTCAGACCAGGATTACATTTCTTGACAGAGATGAAAATTGAATTCCAGCCTCAGAGCGACAGTCAAAATGCTAGCCACTACACAACTAGTTTGTCGCTAGTAAGTTTGAAGTCCGTGATGTCACCATCGTGGATCAAGTCTAAGAGAATGCCTGAGGTGGGGAATAATTAACTACTATACAGTATTCGCAGGGCCTCTACTACATTTCTCCATACATGGCACTGTCCTATTGTGTGGCTCAGTGGGTTAATCTTTGGTCTTCACACCGTGTTTAAAACGCCTCAGTTTAATAGCATTTACGAGTGGCAATCTTGTGTCAGAAGACGTATTGACACGTTAACGATACCGCTTATGAAGAAATGTCCGGCACCCTGGTGTCTTTAGAACTACATCTATGACAAAGGGGACTGGTATTCAGTGAATAGTTGTGTAGACGGCCGTTTAGGTTCGATTAATCAGTATCAAGGATAACTTGACGTCACTCTACGTTAAATGGGCTATGTAAGCATTCACCCTAGAAGACACACAATTAAAATACGTAATAGTTTTTGTAAAGCACTCAAGCGTGCTAGCTGGCCATCTTGTACCCATGAGACAGTCTTACTGTAACCAATACTAACTACCACATTATTACTGATGTTGTAGCCTATTTTGTAAAATTACAAAAGTTCAATATCACCGACAGGGGTAGCTACGCATGCTAACGCGCATCGCTAGGCCATGGGGCCAAGCTGTCTGTGGACGTGGGTTCGAGCCCCACCGTCGGCCGTCCTTGAAATCGTTTCCTGTGGTTTCACATTTTCAACTCCTGACAAATGCTGGGACGGTACTTAAGGACAGGCCACGGCCGCTTCCTTCCACATCCTTGCCCAGATTCATTCGCCATCATTCATTTCCTCGCTAGTTAACTCCTTTCGTGAGTTAGGCGCCAGCAAGGGCATCCGGCCGTAAAACCATCCACCACAACGACTTTCATCGCATCTCATCCCAACCCCGGTGGAAAACGGGAATAATAAGGGGTAGACTTACATACACACACAAAAGTACAATATCAACACATATGAAAACGAAGATAGTAGTAAGATTTAAAATACATTTTTCCAGAACTACAGAACCGATTTATATTGAACCTACTTTATAATGACATTTGACTTCTCAGCTCAAAGTTTGTGGTGACAATGATTGGCGGCATTGAAAGCCCCAATGTTCAGCGTAACTCTGCATATGTGAAAGTGGAATGTAGACAAGTTGGGGCCCACTACATACCGAGTGTAAAAGTCACCAACCAAAACAGTCATTTAAGTATTATGTATTAGTATCCTCAGTGTGCTGGTTCATTTCAAAAAGCGTCATTTAAGTGCTTAATTGGGAAAAAATTACCTTAAAGGCAGAAAAGGAGCGTGTGGGGAAATTTGAAAAGCGGTTGGCTTAATTCCAAGCTCGCTTGGAGCAAGTCATGGAGGCTTCCACGATCAGTGCTACCATCCCCAGCGACACCCTGAATGTTCTCGCGTCAGACTTCAAGGACTTAGAGAAGTAATTACTGCGGAACTGGAGGAGATGAAGAGAGAGGTAATCCACGTCCAGGAGCATCTCGTGAAGCAGGATATCCGACAAGATGAGGCAGAACAATACAGTAGGCGAAACGCCATAGACACACTCACAGGGAAATTGAATGTTACTCTGCAAATTGACAGCATAGACCGATGTCACAGACTGGTTCGCCAGCCAAGTACTGCTGCAGGAATAGTGGCCTCAGGGAGTAGGCCTATAATAATTAAATTCCTACGATACCACCAACGTGATCGTGTTTGGCACGCCAAGCGGTTGCCGAAAGGCATGTCATTATTAATAACTAAATCTCTTACCGCAACTAGGAAGGACATTTTAAGAAAAGCACGGGACTTTTGGGGATTACGAAATGTATCCACACAAGACGCCCGAATTATTGTCCACCTCAACAACGGCAGAAAATTACAAATCAACACACCTGCGGAACTAAAGTCGCACATAAATCGGCTAGGTGAAGGAACTGGAATAAGTCCATAGACATGTGTAAATTGTATAATAGAAGTAACATTAGGTTTGTGTGTGATTGTGTGTGTGTTTAGTATTTAGGCTGTGAGCTTTTAGTTTCATCAGCATGTCATTTTGAAATAATTCTGCTACCCGCATGAAGAGCCGATTCACCCTCGGGCAATGACCGAGGCACAAACAATAGAAATTCTCCCGTTCCTCCATTTTCACTAGCGCATGCAGGTGATGAGTTAAAACGAATATTTTCTACCTGCCCCAGAGCCTTGCATTGCTGCCATCTGAATACCCAAAGCTTACCAGGACACATAGATGATATTCAAGCAAACTTATGTGAAAACAATGTTCGTATAATAAGAATAACTGACTGACGCAACAGTGCAAATTAATCTCTTAGAAGAGATAGCCAACAGAACAGGTTTAAGAATTTTGTGAGATTTGAAGCCAGTTTTCAGTGTTGCCTAAGTAAACAAAAGTTTGTGTGACACGGGACACAACTTCACTAAAATCGAGACTGATCTAAAATAGTTCATCACGAATCGAAAGGCAGAGCTATCGACATAAAAGAAGCAATCGAGATTCACCTAGCCAAACAAAACAATCCCAACAATCTAAATGAACACACTTCTATGGAGAGTTCACCCCTTTTCGCTCTACTAAAAAACACACCCTGTCGAAAACAAGACACAACTTAGCGATACAGCCAAGCTAGATAAAAAAGGGGGGAAAATAGCGGTGTTTATAGGTAAATGTTATTTGGATCAGGCGTACTATGTACATTTTTCTGCAATAAACCTAGGCCGATATGCGCGGCAGTATTAAAGGTGCCGGGACGTCTTCAATAGACCATGTACCGCTTAGTATAAATGGCTTTATTAGCCCATGCGTGGCGAAGATAGTTCCACGGTCTTTAGTAGTTGCAGACTCCTGTATTCAATAGCATACACTTTTATCTAGATTTGGCAAAGTCACACAAAATATACATGGCACTGACCTCTGGAAGAACATTGCAACTAAAGGGGGAGGAAGGGGAAAACCAGTTCCACCCAGCGAACACTCGGGGTTAGTCGACTACAACTGGTGTCTATGGAAACACGCAACTGCTTCAAGTTCCAGTTAGAGAGACAACTCGATAAGTATAAGCTTGCATTATTTCAGTATAACCATAGTTGATTTTGTAAAACCATATAATCACCCCTAACAGACAAATTCCGGATTTTCATCAATATTTTAGAAGTTTACCTAACATTAGATATACCACATTTAACATACACCGACTGTTGCATTACCAACACTGCAACTAAATAATTGTACATATTGTATATATTTTTCACCTGTATTCTCAAACATAGATGTTATAGCCCAAGTGTAATGTTTCTGATGATGATCGCTTGACGATCGAAACTGGTCATCCTAGTGTATTTATTAATCTTATGTAATTTATTTCAGGATCAGGGCATAACCCAGCTCTATTTGGGTACATTCGTGTTGACCGACTGAAAAGCACCAAACTTTTGGTTTAAGAATTTCTGTAGAAAAAAACAAATTTATGACAAATATAAAAAATGCTCCAGAAATCCTAGTCACAGAAATTGGTAAAATTAAGAGGGTAAAAAATTGAAATATTTGGGAGAAATCATTCAGGAAAATGGTTTAGAAAAACCTGATGTAGAAGAAAGAGTACACAAGATGGAAAGAGCATATGGTGTAACTAGGAACACCTACAACAAAAAATGTTTATCTAGAAACTAGAAAATACAGCACTACAGAACAGTAATCAAATCAGAATCCATATACGCAAGCGAATGTCTAGCACTGAATTAAAAGTTAGATAAATTGGAAGTATTAGAAAGACGAATTGTACGGAAAATATTAGGTCCATTAATTACAGAATTCTGGAAATTAATAAGTAATGATGAAATATACCGCAACATTGAAAACATAACAGACACAATAAAAAAGATGCGATTGCTATTTTTTGGACATTTATATAGAATGAATGACAACAGGTTAACCAAACAGATATTCAAATATCTTTGGAACAAGAAATTAACAACAACTTGGATTCAAGAAGTTAAAAAGGATTTGGAAAGAAACAATGTAAGAGAAGAAGATGCAATAGAGAGAGAAATGTTTAGGAAAAAAGTGTTGGGAATGGAAGGGTTCCAAGGAAGGAAGGAAAAGAAAAGAGGCTCAAAATGGTCCGAAGAGAGAAAGAAGATGCATAGTGTGAAGATAAAGGAGTCCTGGAGGAAGAAGAAGGAGACCTGGAGGAAGAAGAAAGAACACCAAAGGACTAAACATTGAAATTGGCTCGTGGTCCTTAGAAGACCGTAACGGAGAAAGAAGAAGAAGAAGAACTGAGTGTTTGTTGTCTGAATCACTTCCAAATTTTGTGGTTCAGCTTGAAGGATATAATCTCTATCGTCTTGAACGAACCGATGGGATGGAAGGCGGTGTTGCTCTTTATTGCAGAGATGATCTGAAAACCAAGGTTATTTTTCATCATCGTCCGTCGAGTTACTGAGGACAGAGTTCATGTTTTTTGAAGTAACATTGAGTTAGCTGAAAGTATTGAGAGGTATTGTCAATCGCCCACCTCCTGTATCGTACATTTCCGAGTTTGAAACTAGTCTGCTTAATTTGTGCCTTCTTACGAACATGCCATTATTTTAGGAGATTTTTACCACTAACTAACTAATCAAGACGTACAACACAAAGAAACTTGTAGATCTATTTTCCTCCTGTGACATGACGATACTTCCGCTTGAGGCAACTAACTTCGTAAGCACAGTAAGCTACACACCCCGTACACTAATTGATCTCATCATAACAAATAACCAACAGAAAGTAGTCACTTATGGTCAAATACCAGTGCCGGCTATCCCGTAAGGATAATCTTTTCAGACATTACAAACGTTCTGGTCAACTAAATGATTTTGAAAACTACCGAGTACTTCGGAACGAAATTAAGCAAACTTAACGTAATCATAAATTTAAGTATGTTCGTGACACAACCTGCCGACTAAACACGGCTAGAGCGTGGAAGCAACTCGGTGCTTTTGGCATAGGAAAGAAACAGGAACAATTGCCTATACCTGAAATTTCACGGAAGCAGATACTCAATCCAATCCAGATAACGCTGCCAGCGGTGACCACGGCCCATCATTTTCACCACCAGATCGACCCAGCTTAGTATTTCGTAAAGTAAGCTCTAATGAAGTTAAGAGTGTGTTGTATTCCATTAGATCCCAGGCGAGCGGGATTGATAATGTACCTACAAAATGTATACATTACATTATTGGTGCTGTTCTTCTCATTCTCACAAACATTTTAGTTATTGTTTAAACAATGGCGCATTGTCTTCGATTTGAAAATGCGCCAACGGTATCCCTCTTCCTAAGATACCTTGCCCACTGCTACCGTCTAACTGTATCTGTTCTCCCTGCTCTCTCCAACATGATGGAACGGTTATTACAAACTCAAATACTGGAATATTTGGTCACTCACTCTCTACTTGACCCACTCCAGTCTGGTTTCAAGAAGGGCCACAGCACAGTTACTGCCTTACTTAAGGTGGCTGATGACATCAGACAAGCAATGGACCAAAGACAAGTAACAATACTCACACTTCTAGATTTCAGCAGAGCATTTGACACCATAGATATCCCGACCTTATTGAAGAAGCTAAAATCCCTTCTTGGCACCGAAGCCATAAAATTGTTCTCTGCTTACCTAACGAGTCGAAATCAGCGTGTGATTGTACAGGACACCACCTCACAGTGGAGTCAGAAAAAATTCGTGCTGCTTTATATCAACGATATATCCTATCATCTTTATGCAGATGATCTCCAGATATATTGCCACACTAGCATCAAGGATAATGCAATAAGGGATATAAACACTCCATCAACTTAATGTATAGGACGGTTACAACTCTCTACACCTCAATCCTAAGAAGACCCAAACTATCATCATCGGCTCTCATAAGTTACTAAACTCATAAATAACAACTACGCTGTGCCTCCAGTAACACTGGATAATATCACCATTCCCTTTAGTAAAGAAATAAGGAACCTTGGGTTAACCTTAACTGAGACTCTCGACTCGTCACCACATATAAGAAATACACGTCAAAAGAAAAAGGATGTACGAATCCTTTCACCAACTCGAGCGCCATAAGAACATTTTACCACTAGACATTAAGATTAAACTCATCCAGACACCAATACTACCAATTCTAGACTACTATGGCATCGATCTCGTTGACGCGACTCATAAACAAACAATGAAACTCCAACAAGCATTAAACTCTTGTTTTCGGTTTGCTTTAAATCTAAGATAAGATGCCCACATAACCCCAAGGTACCGTACTCTTTCTTGTCTTAAACCTGACGAGCGCCGTAACTTTCACTTGTTGACATCCATCTTTGGATTTCTGCATGAAAGCACTCCCACGTACTGTACATGTAATCAAAATGTCGTTGCTTATCCTCATATCATAACCGAAGCACTTGATCTGGCTCTTGCCTCGCCATCCCCATCAATCACTCATCTATGTTCAACCGCTCCTTTGCTGTAGCCGGGTCTCTGCCATGGAATTCAACTCCTGCCGATATCAGAAATTTTGTAACAACAAAGAAATTTAAGGCCGCATGCCGAGATTACCTGTGGAATATTGCTGCTAGCCCCGTGAGAATGGTGATGGATGATAGTCCGTAAGACTGAAATAGGATAATATTTATGATATTATAGAAAGGTCTGTGACATTGTGATTATTACTATTATTATTATTATTATTAATATTATTATTATTATTATTATTATTAATGTTATTATTATTATTATGCCTGTTTCATTAATATTATTACTAACATCATTAATTTACTGCATATTCATCAACATAATTAATTTTTGTATTTCAAAAATTTCCTCATATGTACTGGTACCATATTGCGTGGTTAAGTGTAAGAGCCAATAAATAACTCATATTTTATAAGCAAAATCAGCAGATGCATTACGGCGAAGGAAACACGACCATTATCTGAATATGCATGGCTTTTCTGTTACATATTTAGACAGGTCCTAAGGAACTGAAACAGTTATTTCAAAGACGTAACATGGACTTTTTATATTTACGGTATTTACTGTGGCTTCCTCTTCCATCCCTACATGACATTTCATTGGGAAGCTACACATCTGACGTTTCTTTCATATACAACAGCTGCTCGGAGTCGGTTTGAAAACATCACATTAGTCTCTGAGCAAACTCAGCTCCGGTCAACATGGTATAGGCCTGGGCTACTGTATTTTAAATATAACTGTTTATTTAAATGGATCAATTGGATTGAGCAGTAAGCACAGCAATAATCATATTCATGTGATACTGTTTTGCATTTCTGCGTCCAGTCTAGTCTGCAAGCCTCTGTTAATCAACAAGTTGCCTTCACGATCCCCTATTGTCAGTTAGCACTATGGCCTACTCTGCTTCTACACCTCTCACTTTGAAATCGTTCAACATTGAATCTAAACATCGCCTCCTAGATCTACCTCCTCCCATTTTACACTCTATAGCTGAGTTCACTAATGTCTTAGCTCACCACTCCTCTTTCTTTCTCATCACCTGACCCCACCATCTGAGTCGGCTCATAAGAAAAACTTCATCTAACTTAGCATTTATCTCTTCATTACGCTTGCCCTCCTGACATTGCTCTCATATCTTTGTCCCGATAATCACTATAGCTACCTGCATTTTAGTTACCTCCACCTCATGTACGGTGTATCATGAATCCACCCAGCTCTCGCTTCCATACAGCAATATTGGTCTAAATACTGAGCTATATAGAGAGTTTCGTCACTACACTACTGTCTTACAGATTACTGTAGCCTCCAACGTTGGAGGACGTAGCTTCGATTCTCGCTTCCCCAAGGGATTTAGAACTTATGTGATGGCCAGAACTGAGTGTACTCAGCCTAGTGGGGACAATTAAGTGGGTATCTTACCTGGGATCCAGTGACTCGGGTCAGGAAAGTGAAGATTAACGGCCAAGGGGAAACGTTACACTGAAAACGCTCCACTCCGCAATCTGTGGTCAATATTGCTGAGGAGTGGTCGCTTGGTAGGCCAAGGCCCTCAATAGGGTGTGAATTTTCAATATATTTGGAACCAGGAACCTCATATGACACATCGTATTGTCTCCTTCATAATACTACTGTATTACAGTATTGCGTTGGGTGAAAATTCACTCGCAATGCTTCAATATTATTGTAATATATTGGGTGAATATTCACTCGTAATGCTTCAATATCATTGTAATATATTGGGTGAATATTCACTCGCAATGCTTCAATACCATTGTAATATATTGGGTGAATATTGACTCGCAATGCTTCATTTTCATTGTAATATATTGGGTGAATATTAACTCGCAATGCTTCAATATAATTGTAATATATTGGGTGATTATTCACTCGTAATGCTACAATATCATTGTAATATATTAGGTGAATATTCACTCGTAATGCTTCAATATCATTGTAATATATTGGGTGAATATTCACTCGTAATGCTACAATATCATTGTAATATATTGGGTGAATATTCACTCGCAATGCTTCAATATCATTGTAATATATTGGGTGAATATTCACCCGTAATGCTACAATATCATTGTAATATATTGGGTGAATATTCACTCGTAATGCTACAATATCATTGTAATATATTGGGTGAATACTCACCCGTAATGCTACAATATCATTATATCATTGTAATATATTGGGTGAATATTCACTCGCAATGCTCCAATATTAGCGTATTACGAAGGGTAAATATTATCTCGTAATGCTTCAATATCATTGTAATATCTTGGATGAATATTCACTCGCATTGATTCAATATCATTGTAATATATTGGGTGAATATTCACTCGCAATGCTTCAATATCATTGTAATATATTGAATGAATATTCACTCGCATTGCTTCAATATTATTGTAATATATTGGGCGAATATTCACTCGCAATGCTTCAATACCATTGTAATAATTTGCTTGAATGCTCTTAATGCTACAATATTAGATTATTGCGTTGAGTGAATAATCACTCAGGTGAACTATTACCCTATCACAAGTGGAGCAGAACTGTATGAATACTGCATCGGATAATAATTCTGGGTCGATAACTATCCATCCCTATCCATCCAGCGAGACAATACATGCCTGCCCGTATCTCATAGCTCGAACGTGATATGACCCGCACGCCAGTACTGAAATTCCTGATCGATTCTACATTTTAATGAAAAACAGGGTGACGGAAGGAGACAGAGCCTCCAGGGCCAGTCATAATGATTAAAGAACTAAAAGGTTAACCTTTTATATAAAGGCTGGCGGACGGAACTAATGATGTTGATGATTTATGTTTTAAGGGGCATAACAGCGAGGTCATCTGCTCCTTTTGAAATTAAAACATATGTTTTCGCTAATTTTTAGTTCTGATACTTCCTTTATATTACAGTAATAGCTGTCCACTTGACGAAGCTTAACATATTAAAATACATACAGTATGTAATTAGAAAGAAAAAAAATTGTCCTCTTAGTGATGTAGCCACTAGCATTCTTGGTTGTCACCGTAGAGGTCCGGGTTCGATTCCCGACTCTGCCAAGAAAAAATAGTTCTGACCTGAGGTGAAACTGGGTACATCCAGCCTCGTGAGGCAGAAGTGAGAAGAGATGGGTTCAATTTCTACGTCAGCCATCCAGGAAGTAGTTTTCCGTGGATTCCCACTTCCACTATAGGTAAATGCCGACCACGGTCACCTCCTATCAAAACCTAAGGACCAATTACAAATACACAAACCAGTACAGCCATCACAATGACACATGTTATCAGAGATTGCACACACATCCTCATAGTCATGATGTCACAAAGCCCCGAAATGAATCAATACGAACAATAGAAAAATTACTTGAAAGAGTGAGCTACCTTTAGATACCGCAATACAAACACTATCTCGTGTTCAGTCTCCAAGATCTTAAAGTCGCAATTGTTGAGACAGTGTCCAACCATCAACTTCTCTTAATTCTCCTCTATAGCGCATTACTCGTCATCCCGTGCAGCCCCTCGCACTTCTCCTTGTAGAGCGGGGAAAGCTTGATCTGACTGGTGTCCTGCGGATAACCCACACACTCTCACGCACTGGCCACTCAAATAGACCAGTGGGCTGATGCGCTGGGGAGTCACCATACTCGTTGACGTATACGAAACATTGTGTTCAATTCGGACTTTGTCTTCATTTATTCATAACGTGGTAGCAGTGTTGGTAGTAATTATCTTCATAATCATCGTGATCATTGGGCCAATGACCTTGATGTCGGAGTATATGACCTCGGTATTCTGCCCCAACAAACATACAAAAAACCTCCAGCACCAACCTAGAATTTTTGTCCCTCTTGGGCTATCATCACCATTATCCCTTGTATAGAGAATTATCGACTGAGAACCAAAGGATCACAATCACAATCCATTCGTTAAAATATTTACCATGTTCCTTTTGTTGATATTCCATTAATGGGACTGAGGCATTGTGTCGTCGTCATCAGACACTTGCAAATGTGTGGAATGTGTGTTATCGCATTGCCCTTAGTGCTGTCTATACATTTAATTGGGGCCGGTAAAGGTAATGGTTGAAATTGGTGTTATCTTGGCGTTCGCCTGTATTTTGTAGAAGAAAAACACAGTGTGCAACTTGAGGGAAGGATGAGAGTGGAATTCCTTTCTCAGTTGTATTCACAAGGCTGAGTGTGAGCCTCATGACGTCTCCCAACTTCTCACTTGACCACGTAACCAACACATTACTCTTTACATTCTGGTTTCCGCTAACAGAAATACTTAATGAACTTCTCGTGTGGTTTGACTACAAAGAAAGCAATCCTTTCACGACCGAAAATATATTAATTGAGAGAAAGACTACTTGGTATCTACCTCACAGACACAAGTTGTCGAACGTTATTCCTGTATGTCCCTCCTGAAAAGGAGATCACTAATCAGATTTACATGTGGTCGACATGAAGACGAAGCACTCTAGGGAGGCTACGCTGAAAAGTTAATGCCCTCAGTGGCTCATGGATCGTGAGTTCAGTTGACCATCATGAGGGATTCTTGAGCTGGGTCCGTTTAACTTAAGCTTGACTCTCGAAACACTCTTTTGACCAGGGTTTCCCGGGTTCGATTCCCGACCTATGCGTTTGGGATTTTCAAATTGACAAATCATGTTGAATGATTCAGATTTCAGGTACTCAGGCAACCAGATTTACATGCACGTAAAACTACCAGCGTTCTCTTCTTTAAATGATATGATTCATATCTTCCCAGTCCTTGTAAAATTACATGATCCACAAATTTTATTCAAAAGTTCCTCACATTCTCTGTTCCAGCATCGAAATTCATTGACTTCAAAGGAAGCAATCCTTTCATGACCATTTTACGAAACAGATATTAACACACGAAGCATTTACGAAATATCCACTTACTGGCAAGATATAATAATAAAAATAATAATAATAATAATAATATTAATAATAATAATAATAATAATAATAATAATCATAATGATGATTGTTATAATTATAATCTATACTAATATAATAAAGCTGAAGAGTTTGTGTGTTTGTGTTTATGTGTTTAAACGCGCTAATCTCTGGAACTACCAGTCCGATTCAAAAAATTCTTTTTTTATATGATAGCCTTATTCAAGAGGAATAGTTTAGGCTATGTAGCATTAGGCTACACCTCTCAGGTAACCTTCAAGATTGATTTTTGTTCAGTAAGTCGGTAGGACAAGAGCTCCCGAATAGCTCTATCCGCAAGCGCTGGCGTTATGGTTAGTGATACGTACACCGTTTCACCTATCAGAACCAATATTTGTATACTTACCCTTTGGAACCCTGATGGTAACACTGTCTACGTGAAATTTATGACAGACCAGTCCATTCCCTGCATTTAGGCCCTTTGGTTCAAATCCACACCTTTTCCCCGATCTGAACCAAAATTTGTATACTTACCCTTTGGAACCCTGCGAGTAACACTGTTTACATGAAATTTCGGACAGACCTCTCTATTCCTTGCATTTAGGCCCTTTGGCACACATCTACACCGTTTCACCGATCAGAACCAAGATGTGTATACTTACCCTTTGGAACCCTGCGAGTAACACAGTCTGCATGAAATTTGGAACAGACCACTCCATTCCACGCATTTAGGCCCTTTAACACAAATCTACACCGTTTCACCGATCTGAACCAAAATTTGTATACTTACCCTTTGGAACCCTGCAAGTAACACTGTCTACATGAAATTTATGACAGACCAGTCCATTCCCTGCATTTAGGCCCTTTGGCACAAATCTACACCCTTTCACCAATCTGAACCAAAAGTTGTATACTTACCCATTGGAACCCTGCGTGTAACACTGTTTACATGAAATTTCGGACAGACCACTCCATTCCCTGCATTTAGGCCCTTTGGCACACATCTACACCGTTTCACCGATCTGAACGGCAATTTGTATACTTAACCTTTGGAACCCTGCGAGTAACACTGTCTGCATGAAATTTTGGACAGACCCCTCCATTCCCAACATTTAGGCCCTTCATCACAAATCCACGCCGTTTCTCTTAATTGCACCAAATTTTACATACACTTTGAAACCCTGCTGGTAACACTGTTCACTTGATATTTTGGACAACGCTCCCCATTCCCTACATTTAGAATAATAGACAAAATGAACCTGAAAACCACGTATTAAGGCCCTAGAACCATTCATGTCCGCAGTGGTGTAACTGAAAGAGTATTTTAATAAGTCTATTGTTGACGGGCAGTTCGGGCTGCATCACGTCACCCCTACCAGTGTTCTGGTGCAGAATTGTGAAAATAGTTGCATCTTGCGCTGTTTATAAATTGCAGTAACGGGGGGTAATTAGTACAAAAAGATTTCTTAGGCCTTTTAAACAGTTATCATGATGAAAATATTATGCCTCTGTATAAGTGCAGTACATTGAGGTTATCAGCTGCAATAAGCGTTGGTGCTTTTAAATTTATCTTCATTTATTCTGAAACTTATCGTTAAGCGCTTTGTGGCGATAAATGATACTATTGCTACATCAGTAGCTCGGGACAGCCGAAGTTTTGCCAAAGAGTTCTGATTATTTTCCTACGGCGCTACGCGACAAAATACGACACTATTGGTCTCTACATTTCTAACAGCCAATGAGATATAGGCCCTAGGCAGTGTCTTTTGCTTCACTTACTGCTCTTTCTATTTTATTTTATTTTGTAAATTTGTTTGTAAATTACATGTGTCAGTGCTGTAGATAGTAAATAGCTGTTTCCCTATTCATAATTATCATTACGGGAAATTGACCTGAATGTTACGTCCTTTATACTGTACTACTTATCAACCCCACTACAACCACCACCACCACCACCACCACCGCCACCACGAAAATATATATTTTTAAAATATTGGTTTCTGTTAGTTAAGTATCATGTGCCAGTTCTGTAGTAGTATTCAATGTATGTCTACCCCTTATTATTCCCGTTTTCCAACGGGGTCGGGGATGAGATGCGATGGAAGTCTTTGTGGCGATGGTTTTTACGGCCGGATGCCAGTAATATTCAATATTATCCATAAATCAAATAAATCCACCGGGCAAAGCCGGGCACTACTGCTAGTACTAATAATAGAATAATGTAAGTCTTACCCTTTCTTATTCCCATTTTAAAAAGCGTCTGGGATGGGATCCATTGAAGGTCTTTGTAGTAGGTAATTTTTCAGCTGGATAACCTTGCAGATGCTAACCTCATGAGAGGAGTTAATGAGAGATGAAATAAATGAAGACAAATGAAACTGGGCAAGGATGTGGAAGGAAGCGGTCGTGGCCTATTAGAAGGTACTGACCGTCCCAGCATTTGCCTGGATTTGAAAATGTGAAACCATGGAAAACCATTTCAAGGACGACCAGTGCAGTGGTGAGGTTTGAACCCATGTCTACCGAGTCTGCAGATTGCTTTGCCACATGGCCTAACTCTGTGCGTTAGCGAGCGTAGCTAATCTGTCGGTGATAATAATAATAACATGGGCTTAACGTCCCTTTCATCTTACAGACGTTGCGCCGTGGGGAAGTATAATTATGGAGGAATGTTCAACCTGCCAGTAAATTCCCTGACCCAAGGCCCCCACATTTAATCACCGTTAAATTCAGTCATACTGATCCAGAATTGAACCCACTATCCTTGGTTTTGAAGGCAAACTGTAAATGATTGTGGCACTCAGCCAGGCTGCCAAGAATATTGGGATAGAGTAAGAAACGAGCAATTTCAGGGAAGTTTATAAAATCGATCGCCAACCTGATAATGACATCTATAAACACTAAAAGTCGGCACGCCCTGATTCAGCTTAACGGGATGTCAAACAAAGGACGGGAGGGTAAACACACTCTTGTCAATGAGAAAATGAAACACCACCCCCTTGGTTCTCGCCTACTCTGCTCACACCTTTGGTGAGTAAGTCCACAACTTTGAAGCACGCGTTCTTTTACAGAGCAAACAAACATTTGAATGCATTTGCAAAAATTCTGAATTTGTAATTGTTCTTTTGTTTGCTTAAATGTCTGAAGTTACTGAAAAACAGAAAACTAAAATGTGTCGTAAATACGGTGTTGTTCAAGTCCGGGGACGCTTGAACTACACCCATGCCTGTATTACTGGTAGGCGGAGTCTTATCGTACTTGATTGAGAATATTAATTGCACTTGTGCTTTTGTCGAATTCTAAAACTCAGCAGGTGTTCTGTGCACCTGAATTCACCATGTTTGCAACTACCTTCGGCTGGGGAATTACACGTATATTAACTATCAATTTTTCTCTTCAAAGCGACTCGTACATAATGTCGGCATAATTTGCACTTCTTGTACAATGAATAATTCTAAGTGTGCCCGGACTTCATATACATAATACAGAATACACCTGCTGTCACGAAATAATTATGCTGGCTAGGATGGGGAGCTGAAGGGCAAATTGAGTCAGTCACAGAGGAATAACACTGTAATGAAGTGACATCTGGTGAGTTTTAACTGTGAGATATATTTTACTTTTCACAAATCGTCTATGATGAAATCTTAATACATTTTTGATTTATTTAGCAATTAAGAGATTGCTATTGTTGTTGTTAGGTGCTTCTACTTTATGGCCCCTTACTGGAGTGCATGTCTGGTGGGCAGATTCTCATCGTACCTGTTCCACAATATTGTTAATGTATTGTGGTAAGAGCTTATGTTAGGAACAATCCAGGGATTTTCCGGAAGTAGAAGTGGAAAACCACAAAAAAAATATTCTTGGGTGGCCTGAGGTGGAAATTGAATGTACCTCTTGTTAGTTCTGCCTAAAGATCCTGAGTGTAATCGTTGTTGTTGTTCCATTTGAGTGGCTTGAATATCGTAGTCATTTAGCCCCGAATTAGCACTGGGGTTAGTATCCTATATTCAAAGGGCTGTTTCTTGGTTTCCTTTTCTCAAAGTGATGGCGAAGTATAGCTCTAATCCTTGTGGCCAGATGTTACGAGTGATGTTATTTAACCCGTAAGTACTCGCGTGAAAGACAGGTAGACAAACACTCGCGTCGGATTATTTTGACCCACTATTGCAAAGTGAAATATAGAAGCGTATTCATAGTGTAGCCATGTTGAAACACCGGATCCCATGAGCAACTCCGCAGTTAAGAAGCATTGGGCGTGGTTGGACCTTGGATGGAATGCCGGTACAGTGGGACCACGCGCTCTTGGCGGTGAAGGGAGGAGCGGAGAGGCCCTGGCCACATTACCGCACGTAAACTCCGGCTGAGGATAGCCTCTTCGTAGGCACGGACCTGCCTTCGGGCTGAATACCAATTCTAATAATTCATAGTATAATATGAAGAAAATGAGGAGATAGCACGCTTACTTAACTAACTGAAACTGTATTACGTTGAAATTTACTTAAATAGATGTATGTTAATATAACATCGCGTATTATTACAAAGGCACCTATAAACACCCATCCAAATAAAAATTGCACATTGCACATATGGAACGATAGTTCAATGCCCATCATACACATCATTTAGTAATAACTGGTATAACTCCAAAAACAAAATATAGAAATAAGAAACATGAATTTACATTTTAAAATATTGTGTTGCATTTGAGCATTGTGATAGATTCACTTTACACTTCACATTTTGCACATACATTTTGTGTTGAAGTTTGCACACGTTTCCCATGCAAATCGCACTGTGTCGAATGGTTATTGTCATTGCCGTTGGGCCAGATGTGACGGCTCCTTAGTCTATTTCTTGTGTCTTCATTTTGCTGCTGCTGTGGTTTCTGTGCTGCTACAATGCCTCTGTCCATTAGAAATAACCTGATTTTTTTTCCGAAGGCTCCGGAATATAATCTTCTGATTATGTTCTCGATAAGCAGTTCCTTACTCAGGTTCTTCAGGAATATTCTCATTGGTAACTTTTCATTAGTGTTCATCTTATAAACAACATGAGAGTTAAATTCTGAAACATTTATAAAATGGTAGAACACTGCTAGTGGCCACCTTATTGTCCTACGGCCCACAGTGTAATTTCCACACAGCTGGTCGCATGTGTCTACTCCGCCCTTAGTAACGTTATAAATTGTCGTAATTTCTGCTTGTTTACGGGAACCTGTATCTTGGTCATTGTTGTCATCATTATGCATTGCTGATATAATAACCACTGATTGAGATTTTCTGGGGACATAGGACTGAACCATTTGTATTAATGTTATTATTATTAATTTTGTCATATAGTGACACCCTCTATTTTGTTTCTGTTTTGTATCTGCGCTCTTGCGCTTTGTAAGCACGTAGTTAAACTTACGTTGTGTGGAGTAATATTTCAACACATGCTCTTCTATTTTCATTGGTCAGTGGCAGTCAATTTTGCCATTGGCTAGTGTTAATGTTTGCATTACGTTTTGTTTGGCAATACTTCTTGTCATTGGCTCAGCCACTTGTTGTGACCCGTCCCTCTATCCACGCATTTTATGTTTGCGAGGCTTCTGTTTTGACTTCGTGTCGGATATTGCTTCTTCTCTAACCAACCGCCATGTGAGCCAGTCTGGGCTGCTCGCCAGCGTGATTGCGCAATGCTACAGTAAGTAATACTAATTTGGCTTCATTATGTTAGATTTAATTCATTTCATTTTCATTTTGATTTTTGTTTTGGTTGTTTCACGATGCCTGTTTTTATGTGTTTTGTGAGCATTCTCCGTGTCTCCACATCCCTTCGTTACGTCGTACGATATGGTGAAATTCATTTTTGGTATCGTCATTTATTTCATATTTATATTTATATAATTTAGAGTCTTTAAGGGTCGAAAGTATTGCTGTATTTTTCTGTGGCTATTTGCTTTAATGTGTGTGTTTTTTTTAAATTTCACTCATTTTCGTACCACAGAACAACCTCATGTGTTTGATTGGTAACGATTGAGTTTTCTTTGTGGACAATATTCACGGGATTACGAACTTTGTGTTACGTTTCCTATCGATATGTGTCCCTATGTTTTCGAGTATCTGTGATTAAGGTTACTGAGTGTTTGACAGTCCTATAATCACATTCCTCCTTGCTCATGCGTCATATGTGATCGGCGTATCTTTGAATACGCCATTATATTACAGCCTGCTTTTGATTCTCATCGTATTCTGTTGTTCATCTTATTTTTATGTACTTTTATATATTTCCTTTCCCGTTTTTGTTTCTTTATTCGTTTCGTCCGTATCGCCATTATTGCATAACTTCGTTTATCCCCCCTCCAGCCCCTCCGATGATTCACAACTACATCAATACACGAATCTGTTTTTGGTTAGGGACTGTATGTCGCATCCTTTTAGAGGACAGTCGTGTTCTTCGGTAAGTCTTGCTAAGGCTTCATTTCCTATTGTTTTATTTATTGTTTGACTTGTGAGTTTTACTTGCTCTAGGTATTTGCGAGATTCATTATTTTAATTGTTTTTACACATATTCAGTTTATTTAAATTGTTGTTCATTTGTTAAATTTTTTTCTTCAATAATATACGTAGGGCCTACGTTTATTTTTTCTTTCATCTCTTACTTTACCTAGTTTATGCATCCTTACTTATATTACTTGAATTTCATCGGTCTTGGCTTTGTAGTGCAACAAAGTCATGACTAACACGCCTCTGGGATCTTTCGATTAATTATTCGAATTTATATATTTTTTTGATTTTGCCTTAAGCAATAATTTAATCATTTCCATTTTTTTAGGAAATCTTCCTCTTGTTTGGTTTACAAACCTCGGGCCCAGCGGTAAACCAAATAAAAACTTGATTCATCCACCTGCCGATTTCTCATTCCTTTTTGTTGTCTTCCTCTGCGATCCGTTTTGTTAACTTTTCTTTATGTCGTCTTTAGTATTAAAAGCGCGAGCGGCGCAGGACACAATTGAAATGTCTTTGGTAAATCCAAACGAACTAGAGCAAACTTCTTTCTGTTTGTTACTAATGTTAACTTCATCTCCAGTACGGTCATGGCAAGTGGAATGCTGGTGTACCAATTGTCTGCTGTTATGTTCCTTCCAGATCCTCTTACAGGAGCAACAATACACTGAACTACATCTGATGGGCTATTAGATTGTTTATATGGGCCATCCACCTGTGTTCCAACATAGACTTCAAATTTTAGTAGGTAAACGTTCTCGAACCTACCAAAGCAAGTACTTAAATGCCATATGTTTTGACTTGTTTGGCAAATACTGCCCGAATCGAAAACGTCCACGAAATGGTACAAGGTGTTCGTCAATTGTCAAATAACCGGCCGGAGTATATGCTTTCACGTAGGTTTCCCCTAATATTGTCAAAATTTCGCGATTTGCGGCCAACTTGTCCAATAATTTACTGTCATTCCTAGTATTCAGATGATCAAATCGGATGGTACGAAGTAAGAACAAAACCCTCTCATAGGACATTGCCATGGAAAAATTCCAGGGTTGCCTAGGTCCCACAAATTTTTGAAATGAAGGTGGGAGGCTATGTGAGTCCCGGCAAATAATAATAGGCCTATAACTGCGTTATCTCCACTTGATCTGTCACACGAGCATCACGACTCCTTCCAAAATTTTCCCTGATTTTCACAATATACATATGTGTAGGCGTATACATAGCAAGAGTAACTATAACCTGATCATCAAAGAAAAGAGAAAATGTTTCTCTTGGGATCTTTGCTAATTTTGCCGAAGATCGTGTACCTGGAGGATGTGAAATAATATTCTCTCTCTTAGCGCGACCCTTTCTGCTGAAGGCCTGCCTATTCCATTTTGTTTTCCCATCTTTACCCAGATAATAGCAGTCACCCTTGCCAGAAACTATTTCATCATCAGAAGAGGTTTCTAGTTCAGATTTCGATTCATGCTCACTTTCTTCTACAATGTCATCTTCAGTTTCAGAAAGTTCCCACTCTGATTCATCACCGTCTTCATCGTGAAGCAACCTCAACTCCGCTGCATTTTCTTCGTCATTTTTCTAAATACTTCGACTTTTTGAAAGAAGAAGTAATACGATGAATCTTTCTCATGCACAAAAAGTGCGAGAAAAATAACAAGGAAGAATAACAAAAGCGTTCAACAGCTAGTACTCACGTGTACACAATAAAATCTCCTTGTCGTTCACAAATCTTGTTCTCTGTTCTGCATAATTTCTCGTAACACATACACTCGCGTCGGTTCAAATCTCAAAACAATAGCAGAAACACGCGAACAAGGAAGTCAACAATTACTCATACCAGACTGCCGCTCAGAGCTGAACAACAGAAGAAATTATACACGCCGGCGGCAATCTTCGTATGTCCTTGTGTCAAAGAAAATGAAGGAAAGAAGACACGTTTGGGTCATTTTGACCCGACGCGAGTAATTAAGGGTTCGTTTAAGTAGTTTCTGCATGAACCTGGAATTTTTGTTACTATTGCAGATTATTTTCTCATCGGTTGCTGAATACTTAAAATGACGAATCAGATGGTGATTGAGACATGGCTGTCAAAATTAGATTACAATTCTGTTGAACCCTAGGCGTTTCGGCGGACCCATTTTAACCCTTTACAGTGCAAAACTATTTTTTAATGTGTTTTTACATTTTAATTTATTTTAATTATTGTAATGAAAATGAAAATCCACAGCCTGCTTCCAGTCGACCGACCGGGGTCAGGGAATGGAATTAATGAAGCCCCTATCTAGGGGCGAGGATATGAACTGTGCCGGCTGCCAACGCCTGTCGCACACCCCTGGGGCAATGATTAAATGAATGACAGATGAAATGAAATGGTAGTGGAGAGTGTTGCTGGAATTAAATTTGTGACAGGAAAAACCGGAGTACCCGAAGAAAAACCTGTCTGCCTCAACTTTGTCCAGCATAAATCTCACATGGAGTGACCGGGATTTGAACCACGGACCCATCGGTGAGAGGCCGGCGTGTTGCCGCCTGAGCCACAGAGGCTCTTTTTAATTATTGTAATAATAATGTCATTTTTTGTTTCTCTAATTTTAATGTTTATATATTTATTTTTTAATTTTCAATTTATGTTCTTATAGATTTAATTTTGATATTTTTTATTGAATTTGTTTTGACCGATTGAAAAGCATCAAACATTTGTTTACTAAGGAAACACTGAAAAATGGCTTCAAACACCATAATAATAACTAATTTCGAATTGATTCTTACAATTATTGTCATAATTTATTTATAATGTTTCTTATTGTAATTTTTATATTTCTTTTATTATTAAAATTTATTTTTATGATTTTTATTTCTATATTTAATTGTTAATGTTTTTAGTTTAATTTCTTTTTAATTTTATCCAACGCATTACGTCAAGTAGATACGTACCTATATAATATTTGATTGTTAGAAATACAAGCACTTCGGCAAGAAAATTCTCCAAAATTTGGCTTATTGATTCAAATATCAGCATCTTTGAAAACATAAGCTGTCCTTATGACATGTGGTTAATATAGAGACCACTATCCCATAAATCAGGCTGTTCCAGCCAAGTTGTTCGCCTGTGAGCAGTGGATTACTCGCCGCCTTGCGCGAGTAAACCTGCAACATGCAATACAGCTCCGCTGTGGTGGCTGCCGTCACTGCGCGGTGGATAGCCTACATCAGGTATGGCAGGAAAAGCATGGACTCTGTTATGACCTTCGTCCAGTGACGTGTTGGCTATCACCCCCAGTCCCTCTCTAACCGTGCTCCGAGCATCACTGCTGAGTACTCTCATGTGAAAATGAAAATCCACAGCCTGCTTCCAGTCTCCGACCGGGTCAGGAATGGAATGAATGAAGCCCCCATCTAGGGTCGAGGATATGAACTGTGCCGGCTGCCGAGGCCTGGCGCACTCCTCTGGGGAAATGATTAAATGAATGACAGATGAAATGAAATGATTGTGGAGAGTGTTGCTGGAATGAAATTTTGACAGGGAAAAACCGGAGTACCCGGAGAAAAACCTGTCTGCCTCCGTTTTATCCAGCACAGATCTCACATGGAGTGACCTGGATTTGAACCACGGACCCTGCGGTGAGAGGCCAGCGTGCTGCCGCCTAAGCCACGGAGGCTTAGGAGTACTCGCATGTACGCTTACTCAAACTCGTGGATTTGGAACAGCCTGCCATATAGGGTTAAACTGAATAACTTTCCGAAAGGTGTCAAACTTTATTGCTGGCTTTGCTTTCATTTCATGGATGATGAAAGGTTAGACTTCGACTAATCCCCGCCTATAAAGACTTTCCTTTCATAGAAACTCGATTTACTTTGGTTTTGATTTTTGTCCCTAAACCTCTTCAACGTATACCAATGTGCGGCACGGAAGAATGGAATTAGTCCCTAATACCTCATCTTATGAAGAGGCCTGTAAGTTCGTTTCTCGTCAGTGTTTCTCTCTGAGGGATATTTCAGAAACTCTTTACATCAAACTTCAAGGAACGCAAAATGCATGAGCACATCTCATTATACTTCGTCTGCTTCAGTGGTTTAAATTAAATGAGCGAACAGTACTGGCTACACTTATACACAAGTCCCCAACATATCTATATAAATAACATACTCGTATGGAGGACTTTCATGGTCGATGTAATAGATTCACTCAAGTCACGACCAAATTCATTAAATCATTTGTGTACCACATCACGCATATACGAGACTGTAATCTGTATAAGCGACATATATACGAGAATTCTCATGGTACGGTACTCAAGAGACACTATACGTGACTATAAGTGAAAATTAAATAGGATTACGAGATCGTGGCAAGTGCATCATAGATTTACGTAGGAAATTATAGGGAGTTTTAGTGTAAAATATACGTGTTTAATTTTAATAATTGTTTATCATGCTGTAATTTTATACAAGAGAGCGAGTTAATATCACGAGACCTTTGGTCCTACGTATATAATTCTTAAATAAACAATCAATCAGTCAATCAATCTCTGTATGGTTGACTGTGTGTGCCGTACATACTGTATCTGCTCCTGATATAAAGGAACTTCAAACATAAGGTCAATGAGAGCTCTAACGGCTAACATTCCTCAAGGTTTGAATCTGGAGAACACTGCTGTGTTCCGCAGCTGTTATAGGGCCACATGCTATGTCGGTTGAAAGAGCTGTCCATAGAAACTTTGGCAAGTGCCTTTTTGCATACCGTAAGAGGAAATGAAACGCGGATGCATCATGCCACACCGGAGACGAAGCGAGCATTCATATTTTATCATTTTAAATGATCTTGTCGACTTCGTCGTTACGCTGGGGGTCTGGCGTTACGTTACGGTGACGGGACGAAATGTACCCAGATGCACTGAGGTGTGTGACGTCATAGTACCGCTTGGTGCATGTGTTCCCCGACAATCTCTACTTCGTCAGTATAAGACAAAAAAACCCGATTCTTGGATGTCACGGGTAATCTCGAGAACCACTGGATGGATTTTGATGCGGGTTACACCATTCTGTAAAGGATATCTCGAGGAAAGATTCTGTAGAAAATAATGTATGTATGTATGTATGATGAAAGGAAGCCAAGCAGTAACGATTTCAGTGAAAAAGTCGAAAACAAACTTGGCGTCCGTGAGCTTCTTAAGCGTACGCTGGGCAAACCCTTAAACATATCAATATACTATGAGCGTAAGAATTGGTCAGCATGAAAAGTTCAAAAAAAAAGTCCGCGAGAGCATATCTCTATCTTCAATACATCGCCCACTATAAGTGTTTTAGACTGGATGGAAGGGGCACGTCTCCGCGCGCTCTGGTGAGCGTGACGGCATCCCGCGCGCTTGACCTTGCTTTGCCCTTGGATTGCACTTGCCGTTCGCGTGTAATTTGAAAAAGGTAACATGTCAAGAGTCTTTGGCTTCGAGCGAAGTGAGAAGCCTCCAGCCTTTCTAGCATTTTTCAGCATTTGTAGCATTTAAAATGATACAAAGTCTAGTCTTTGTCACTTTTTTGTCATGACCACCTCAGTAGAAAATTTAAACAGCTCCATCTGCGAACAAAAATTTGGAGGTGGTCCCTGGGACCACAAGGGTGTGCCTTGGGTTGATTTCGACATCAGGAGAGTGACAGTGAATGTTGCCTGACGAGTTACAGTCACACATTTAACACCCTGGGGCTTCTTCAACGTGACTTATGTTGCTGGACGAAAATTTCTTCCCTGTCACCATCACACAAGGAAACATGGCGAACTTCAAGCTTCATACATGTTGGTGAGATCACATGGATAACACCGCAAATTAATGGACCATTCCCAGAGAGAGTGAGACTGTGAACAACACAGCTGGCTGTAAGCTTTGATCAATCACACTTGCGTAACTGCTTCCCACCAAAGCCATTTCAAGTCTTGCATCTGTATTCAGACGTATTATACAATTTCGCTCTTATTAGGGATGGCCTAAAGAATACGTGGATGACATACCATCACATGATTAGGTTTTCCTCGCGCTCGAGTTATCATGTATGCAAAGTTTCATAAAGATCACGATGTTCCCTTGTTAGCATTTACGTACTGTTCCAGGAAGTACTTGGAGAAGAATAGTGTCGTTGAACAATAATGCGTATCAGTGCGGCACTATTGCGAATCCTTAATATCTGCTTGTAAAATAAAGTTTCTCCATGCGAACTCTTGTTAACATATATTTTTCAAACTCTGATGTAACTTTTCATAGTAGAGATGAATTTTAATGAGAATTTTAAAATGCCGTCAACCTAGACCTGACAGCTACAACATTATTTTCCCTTCGACTTACATGAGCATCTGCAAAGCAGAATTGGGGTGCCACAAAATATATCACCAGTGTTCAATATCTTGGAAATTACCCATATGAAAGCTGACTCAGTGATGGAGTATTATGACGTACGATTGCCCAAGCAAAGAATGGCCACATTCTTGGTATGTATATTAATCAATTTCGCGGATTCGGGAGAGCTATTATGAGCATGCATTCAATAAATTCCATCATTCCATTGTCCAGAATAAAGTTAACCATACAACCGAATGGTTTTCATCAAAAGAACGTGTAAACTACACTAAATGGGCTTCTACTTTCACTACAGACCTGCCTAAAATACTCTTAAAATACACCATACCCTTATTGGAGTGATTGTAAGTTCACCGATGTCTGCTTCAAAATCAGTGAAATCCATTCCTTTATAGTGAATAATAGGTTGTTCACATTTGAAATGATCCTCTTCACAAATGTAGGTTTATATATGAGTCGTCCAGTTGCAAAACTCGTTTAATCCACTTGTAAATAAGAATCATTTTCATGAGAAACGTTTCTCTGGACTTTGCCTCACGAATTTTTTGTGTTTGTTGTTTTCTACTTTTTTCTTTTTTGCTTTGTGGGTTTGTTTTTGTTTTTGTTTTTCTTTGTGCTTTTGCTTTTGAATTTCACTTTTTGCTTTTCTCTCTTGGTTTTGGTTTTGGGTTTGTTTTCTGCTTTTGCTTTTGCTTTTGTTTTTGAATTTTTCTTTTTGCTTTTTGCTATGTGTTTCTTGTTTTTGTTTTTGTTTTCTGCTTTTGCTTTTGTTATTGAATTTTGCTTTTCGCTTCGTGTTTTTCTTTGTTTTTGGTATTGTGTTTGTTTTCTAGAAATTCAAAATAAAACAAATCAAAATAAAACAAAACAAAATAAACAAACCAAATAAAAACAAAAACAAAATAAAATAAAACTAAACAAAACAATTTAAAACAAAATAAAACGAAATAAAACAAATCAAAATAAAATAAACAAAACAAAATCAAAATAAAACAAAACAAATTAAAATAGAATTAAACAAAACAAAATAAAACAAAATAAAATAAAATTAATTAAAGTAAAATAAAATGCTAAAATGAATAATTTTACGACATGATCCTTATTCAAAAGTGGATTAAACAAGCTTTGCAACTGGACGACTCATGTGCCCAATTGGACTTAGACCAGGATCGGTGATTGAGCTACAAACCATGGAGCAGCCGGCAGCGAAGATGAGTGCATTATTTTTTCGCACCATGATGCAAGGGAGAGCTGAAAGTTCGGAGATGGAAGGCAGGAATCACGGTGCAATCACTCTTTCCGAATGTCGGACAACTACTCCAATCCTACTGTAGACACACGTTCACAGTTACCAATGTTGTTTCGGCTCAATTGATATACAACTGTTATTGTCATGATAACGGAGGTGGCCATCTTGGATGCCGCCATATTGATAATAAAGGCTGACAACGTGACATACGAATAACCTTCCAGGGTTTCATATAGTATATGACAGGAAGATTCCCTTTCCCCATTCCTTGGAGATTCCCCACACAATGCTAGAACCTCAGTCCCCTGGGGAAACGTAAACCCTATGTATCCTCGGCAGTGTACATGTCGTTGACGTCACCAAGAAGATTTCGTCAAGGTTTTGTTGTTATCTCTAGTGGCACGAGGGTGTGAATATTTTGGTGGATCGTGGAATTTTTATAAATTAGTATTATCATGTAACGTTTGATGACGCCAGTGTTGAATTTTTAACCTTTCAGGAAAAGAAAAAAAGGAGATTTTACAACTGAGGTTTGACGAGACGGCTCGTTTAATACATGGCTATTAATTGAGTTAGAGATATTAGAGATGAATTTTAACTTCATATTACTTAAGCCCTTTATTAAAGAAATTGTACTGGTTGATTTTATTTATAGGTAGGTCATGTCACGGGTTATTGAACTCGACACAAAGAAAAGCACATGTTGGATCTTACTGGCAGCTAATGGGTTAACAATGTTAATGAGTGTTTGGTAATCTGGCACGAACAGTGGCAATCTTTGAATCAGGGTGGCCAACTGTGATAGTATTACCAAGCGTAAAAGTCGCCGACACCAACTACAGGAATCTCCCAACAGATTGCTCTTAGGCGCACGGTTCGAATTTTGATTATCAGTCATTATTATTTATACTATACTCGTATTTAACTTTCTCTTTGTAGCCTACTTTTCACAATATGCAAATATGATGAAAGAGTAGCTTTATGAGGTCACTTGGGCAGATGTGTGTCTGTACTTTTGTCTGTCTGCCCGTCTGTCTCTGTGTGTGTGTCCCCCTATCAACTCCTAAACGGTGCAGATATAGAAACCAAAATTGGTTTCAGTAAAGAAATATAGGCTACCAGGACATCTCACGGCGATGTTTGAAAATGACGTCAGTGCTACCAACTGCTGAAAAAATTGCTGAATTTACAATTTAAATTTGAGCTCTATGTTAAATAGCTCAGAAACTATTTCAAACTAGGCACAGGTATAGATAATAATACTGCAGATACATTTTTAGAAGCCCATATATGACAGGGTTGCCAACATGTTTCTACGCCAGCTGATAAGTCAAATCATTAAATGCATGTAACTGTACTGTAACAGATGACTGAGCATGATGTGCTTTAGAGTCAACAGGGGTGCCAACTGTTGATACATGCCCTTTATATCAGAAAGTATGCCTTCCAACAGTTCTAAACATTGCACACGTATATAGTCCATGAAATTGAAAATGAATTTTGAATTGAAATATTATTATAGAAGTAATTTTTTCAGTGCTGCCTAATTCTATTGAAGAAAATTTTAATTTGTGTTGACCGACTGGAAAGCATTCTTTAATAGATTAATTTTGAGTAACCGATGTACGAGAGTGCTGCCAACAAGATTCTACGCATAATGATAAGTTTAATGTTTAATCGAATCTTACTTCCATACTAACAAATGGATTTCTTCCAACATAATAATTTAGGTTAATTTTGAGCAACCTGGACGTGACAGTGTTGCCAACATGATTTTACGCGCACTGATAGTTTTAATTTAAGCAGCATGTGATGTCCGTACTATCTATTTGACTTCAACCAAGTATTGTATGTCATTGTGTACCTTGAAAGATGGAAACAAGAATATATTCAGACTCAGAGTCGCCTGGGCTACCAACTATATTGTGAACCCTAGATCCAGTAGATTTGAAAGTATGCAGGCCAACAGACCTACAATTTGCAAACGTCTTGATATGAAATATAATATCCCAGATTTATTTTGATTAACCCTGACATGGAAAAGGTTGCCAAAATGATTCTGCATATGCTGATTGGGTCAATGTTTAATTGCACTAAACATTCGTATTAACGAATGGATCTCATCCTAAATTTGTAAATGAAATGTCTGGTTTAGGTCATATCATTGTGCTTAATATAAGTGTTAGCAGGGCTACCAACTGTATATTATAATCTCAAGCCTTTAAACTCTAAATTCAATATCTCGGATTATGTATACGGTACACACTTCAAATGTAGTAAACTGTAAGTCGAAGACGTTTAAGACATATTTAGAGTAAATCTTCAAAGTTAGTGCTACCAAAATAATTCTATGCTAGCGTATAGGATCAACGTTCAACAGCATGCAACATCTATAATAACAAATGGATTTCAACCAAATTTTGTATGCTTAATGTATGTCTCAATATTGATAACTCGACATATATATGGAGTCATCAGGGCTACCAACTGTTTATAAATGCTCCCCATGATTTTAACCCTGGTCTGAATGTATGCGGTCAAATAGTTCAAAATTTGGCACATGTGTAATAGTGTATAGACGATAATTTTTAATCTATTTTCATTTGTAACATAATAAGCTTATGAGATCATCATTCGTCCGTGTGTGTGTGTGTGTGTGTGTGAGAGAGAGAGAGAGAGAGAGAGAGAGTGTGCGCATGAGCGTGTGTCCCTAATAAAATCTAAACGGCTGGAGCGATTCCAATGAAAACCAGTAAGGACATAGTAGTCTACCGTTTTGTCCGACCTCTTCAAATTTTATTACGTCTCACCAATCCAACATGGCGGTCGAGCGAAATATTTCACCGCCATTCAATATCACCGAAACTATTACTGATATCACACTGAAATTTTGTACGGTGACCTATGTGACTTATATGACCTTCAAAAAAACTTTAAAGTACAAACCGAACATGATGGCCAAGCGAAGTTGAAACATTAAAATTTCTCGCGATTTACCCTTTTGAACGCAGTGAAACATGATACAGCAAATGTTTATACACATTGTAATGCAATGACATCTAATTTAGTTCAATTGCTTACATAACCTCAAGATGTGGCTGGGCGAGATTTTTAAATTAACTTTTTATTTATTGTGTCATAATCATGCGATATAAGTCAAGGTTTGAATAAGGAACCTACCCAATAATCATCATCTAATAGTACATAACTCTGTGGCCTACATATATAAAAATCGAACATGGCGACCATCCGAAATATTCAGACGGTTCTGAATATCTACTAATCTATGACAGCAATCAAACTGAAATTTTGTATGTTGATAAAGGTTATTGACATAAATTCACCTATGGAATTTTCAATAACCTGGTGAGCACTAATCCAACATGGCGGCAACGCGAATTTTTTTTTATTTGAATAGACGTTTCTCGCGAATTAACCATCCGAGCGCAGTGAAACTTGGTACGGTAAATACTTATACAATATTTAATCCACTGGTATCTAATTTAATTCAATAGTTTTCATAACCTCAATATCGCGGCTGTGCGAAATTTTAAAATCTCGTTTTTATTTCTAGTGTCCTAACCATGCGACTGTACAAACCTATGCAATAATCTTCATCTAATAGTACTCTTTGGCCTACATATATAAAAATCCAACATGGCGACAATTCGAAATATTTAGATGGTTCTCAATATCTAAGAATCTATTACAGCAATCCAACTGAAATTTTGTAGGTTGATACAGGCAAATATCACAAGTAGAATATAAGAAAATAGGCTATTTAGTTCTCAGAAATACTTGTTCAGATTCATTTCGAGCATACGTTACACTGTTGCCAACATAGTCTCACGTGTGCTGATAATGTCAATGTTGAACTGCATCTAACTTTAATAACTTTTAATGGATAACTAACAAATTTTAAATATTATGTGTATTCCGCAAGTGATACACACATCAAAAACAGTTTTGCATCACCTCGGTTCCAAGAGTTCCGGAACCGTTAAATACAAAGGGAATAGAGATCAACACAAACAACATTTCAGCTCGTTTTATTGCTCATGAGACCCACACATTGCATGTTGTACCATCATACAGCTAGACTTTCAGCATTTGTGGTCCAGATTGCAGTACACACCACTACCTCTAATACCCAGTAGCACGTCCTCTTGCATTGATGCATGCCTGTATTCGCCGTGGCATACTATCCACAAGTTCATCAAGACACTGTTGGTCCAAATTGTCCCACTCCTCAACGACAATTCGGCGTGAATCTCTCAGAGTGGTTGGTGGGTCAAGACGTCCATAAACAGCCCTTTTCAACATATCCCAGGCATGTTCGATAGGGTTCATGTCTGGCGAACATGCTGGCCACTGTAGTCGAGCGATGTCGTTATCTTGAAGGAACGCATTCACAAGATGTGCACGATGAGGTCGAGAATTGTCGTCCATGAAGACAAATGCCTCTCCAATATTCTGCCGATATGGTTGCACTATGGGTCGGAGGATGTCATTCAGGTATCGTAAAGCCGTTTCGGAGCCTTCCATGACCACCAGTGGCGTACGTCGGCCCCACATAATGCCACCCCAAAACATCAGGGAACCACCACCTTGCTGCACTCGCTGGACAGTGTGTCTAAGACGTTCAGCCTGACCAGGGTGCCTCCAAACACGTCTCCGACGATTGTCTGGTTGAAGGCATATGCGACACTCATCGGTGAAGAGAACGTGATGCCAATTCCGTGGGGTCCATTCAGCATGTTGTTGGGCCCATCTGTACCGCGCTGCATGGTGTCGGGGTTGCAAAGCTGGACCTCGCCATGGACGTCGGGAGTGAAGTTGCGCATCATGCAGCCTATTGCGCACAGTTTGAGTTGAAACACGACGTCCTGTGGCTGAACGAAACGCATTATTCAACATGGTGGCATTGCTGTCAGGGTTCCTCCGAGCGGCAATCCGTAAGTAGCGGTCATCCACTACAGTAGTAGCCCTTGGGCGGCCTGAGCGAGGCCTGTCATCGACAGTTCCTGTATCTCTGTACCTCCTCCATGTCCGAACAACATCGCTTTGGTTCACTCTGAGACGCCTGGAAACTTCCCTTTTTGAGAGCCCTTCTTGACACAAAGTAACAATGCGGACGCGATCGAACTGCGGTATTGACCTTCTAGGCATGGTAGAACTACAGACAACATGAGCAGCGTACCTTCGTCCTGGTGGAATGACTGGAACTGATCGGCTGTCGTACCCCCTCCGTCTAATAGGCCCTGCTCATGCATGGTTGTTTAC
Organism: Meconema thalassinum; assembly: GCA_946902985.2. NCBI lineage: Eukaryota > Metazoa > Arthropoda > Insecta > Orthoptera > Tettigoniidae > Meconema > Meconema thalassinum. The sequence goes on from OX336389.2 coordinate 1,338,559,734, forward strand.
ATCTTTGAGCAGTTTTAGTGACATCTATGAACAGTCAAAGGGACTGTATCTTGGATACAATATACACAGTCAACGTCTATATGCCGGAGATCTGGGAACCGAGGTGATGCAAAACTTTTTTTGATGTGTGTATATTTGTGCGTATATTTAGGCCTACATAATAAATCTCTCTTAGCATTTGAGTCGCAGACTCTCAGTGTTTCATAATCCATGGACGGAAACCATTTCAAACAGTAGGACTCGCACGACTTTCAGACAGCGGTCTGTATTACAGTAAAACAGAATTCTTCTCCATTATTAAATACGACTCTGTTGCTAGTCTCATTTGTGTTCTATGATGTCGTTGTTATTTCAGAAATAATTGTGAGAGATATTTTCTTTGAGTACAGAACATCATTTAGCTGGTCACTCTTTGCGATTCAGTCCGTGAAATTTACATGATACGAAATTCATTATGTCCTGTCATTTCCATATCTCATCTTGTTCTTTTGATTGTTTGTCGTAATTAAAGTCTGTCAGGTTATCTTTGTTAGAAGACTTAAAAGCAGTACTCATCTATTTAGCCCTCAGCTGAAAGGCAATTAACAAACGGTCGAGAAATCTCTAAAAGCAGAACGTATCATCGATCATGTAAAAAAGACACGGATAGTCAGTCTGAAAGACTGGACTTTATAACATTTTAAATGCTAGCAGCCGAGTACCAAGAAGGCAGTGCACGAAGAGAGTTTCAAGATTCTATTTTGTTTCTTCACTGCCTACTTGATTGTTCTCGCACTGCCTTCTTGAAACTCTGTTCTCGCACTGCCATCTTGGTACTCGGCTTCTACATCATACTATGACGTCACACACCTTAGTGCATTCTCGGTACATTTCGTCCCGTCACCGTAACTTAACGCCAGACTCCAGATAAAGTCGACGGGATCATTTAAAATGATAAAAGAAATCGGATGAGTTGGGAAACAGATATTGCCTAAGTAAATACTAACAAAGAACTAATCAACTTATAAACAGCTACAACTATCAAACCCCAATTTGGTATGAGTGACAAAGACATCTCACCGGCCATATTTGAAAGTAACGTCAGTGTTGCCAATTGATGAATAATCACAATTGAAATATTTCCTCTATGTTGGATATGTTAGAAGTTTTGCATGAGAACTATTCTACAAATTGGCACACATATAAGTTAGATAATAATATTGCAGATAAGTTTTCAGGGGTCGATACATGACAGTGTTGCCAATATGATTTAAGGGTGCTGATGAGTTCAATTTTTAAAAGCATGTAATGCCTTTACTATCAATTAGATTTCAACCAAATTTCGTATGTGCTTTGTGTGCCGTAACAAATATGGCTATGCGTATACTTACGAGCCACCAACTGCCAACTTTTGATAAATGTATTTTTGTTTTCCTAATCTCAATATATGAGAAAGTATTAAGGCCAACAGTTCTAAATTTTGCAAACGTATAGTACCTGAAATTTTAGATTAATTTTGTGTAACCAATATAAAACAGTGCTGCAATCATGATTCTATGTGAGCTGATAGATTAAATGTTTAAATGCATGTAACTTCCAGGACATTTTATGGATAAATAACAAATTTCATATACTGAGAGTACTCCGTAAAAAAATATATTTTTGCACATTTCCTGAGGCAGCAGACCTATCAACTACCTATTAACTCTCCATGAGCATTTGAGCCATCGACTCCCAACATCTCAGTATCTACGGAAGAAATCCGTTTAATACAGACTGTAGTACTGTATTAGTTGTTATGGATTGAGAAACACTCTATCGGCCTATCAGTCAGTGACGTATGTCTAGTCTGATTTTGTTTATCTATGTAAACCAGAGAGAGTATATAGCAACAATAGAGGAACGAAAATAAAGAAGGTGGTGTAAAAAACGCGTTGTCATTCACATAAATTTGGTGCCGAACCAAGGGGAACTTGAGAGTTTGCACGAACTAGGAACACTATCTCAGTTTCGCACGCACATAGAGGCTTGGAATATACAGCCTATATACGGTAATTCTATTTCCTTTTTAAGTAGTCATATCCTGGAAACTACCACATTAAAAGGAGCGCCATTTTGTCAGAGAGAATAAGAACTGCATGTTCAACACGAACGGAGTAATACGACACACACTGGTGCCATCTGTCAGACAAGCGGTAATTCACGTCTTAGCAGTAGACATCATGGAAGACAATACAACGGCACAAATTGAAACGCAGACGAGCGACTCACCGTTCTAACGCGACGTGTTTTATAAATAAAATTAATTCCTTTAGCCAGTCCTCGGAATTAGATGAAATTTAACATCTCAACGAGCGTCTGCAGGAAACCTTATCGTCCCTAAATGCCCTAGATGAAAGCATCCAAGATTCACTCGATAACGCGGAATACGAAAACGACATAGCAGCTTGCGAAGAATATCTGGACAACTCCAAACAGGCAATCAAAAAGGCCACGGGCCTCATGGAACAGATATGCGCTGGGAGGGGGACTAATTTAACCACTCCGTCTCCTAGCACCTTCGTTCGACCCTCAACTACACAGGATATACAGTTTCCTACTGTCAAATTTGAGTCATTCTCGGGGAATGGCCAGCTTTTTGGGAGCAGTTTGAGTCCTCCATTGACAAAAATTTTTCAGTGTCCGTCATTACAAACATGTGTTTCTTCGCGAATACTAGGAAGGCGAACCTAAACGTAGTGTACATGAGATATCCAAAACAGCAGGTACCTATGAGCAGATTAAACAAATTCTGACAGCACGATATGGCGATAAGAATAGAATTATTCAATCTCATCTCGATTACGTAGATAACCTCAAAGTTGCAGTCTCGGAAGCCCCTGAGGTATTAAATGCAACCTACATCGAATGCCACCGTCGGATCGAAGCTTTGAGAGCACTAGGAGAAGACGTGGATGCATATGATCGAATCTTGGCACCCAAATTACTAAGAGCTTTCCCGGAAGGAATATGCCGCCACTGGCTTATCCACGCTAAAAGATTAGGCATGCGAGAAGGAGACACCAGCCAACTGATGGTGTTCCTCAACGAAGAAGTTGAAGGAGCCCTCAATGCGCAAATGATACCGGGGGATGCCCCGTTAGTTACCACTTCAGTACCTACAGTAGCTAATCTTCACGTGCATACGAAAACCGACAAACAAAAGGAAATACAGAAACGGAGTATAGATCCGTTCTGCGTGTATTGCAAAAACCGGAAAGAAAACCTCGCTGTTTCAATTCTTTCCTCAATACTGGGTTTGATATCTGGTGGAATCTGGAACAAATTATCCCACGGTCTTTCAGGCTTCTCGTTGAAGTGCAATAGCCTCGAAACCTGACCTGAACTTTCGTTGACTATTGAGTTCAAAAAATGCTCGATCATTGGTACTAATTTAATCCAATTTTGATTTTCCTCTGCGCAGTATATGCGACAAAATGTTCCCAGTTCCGACATCCAACGTTCACTAGGATTATACTCTGGATATCTCACGGAACTTATTATGTGGTTAATGCCTAATCTAACCATAACATCATGATATTCAGTGGATGTAAATTGACTTCCATGGTCTGTTAGCAATTTCTCCGGTTTTCCTGCTCTCAGAATAACATACTTCTCTATAATTCTACTGATCTGCTTGGAATTAGCCTTCTGCATGGGGTTGAGTGTCACCAGTTTAGAAACCAATAAATATTGATTTCCTAAATCCTTTCGGACCTGGACCGAAAATATCCTGGGCCATAGGTTCTCTTTTCCTTCACAATATCCGATGGATATATGCTTTTCTCTCTCCCACAGTAAATCCTCGTCATTCTCCTGGTATACCTCATTCATGTTCATAGAATAGGGTAGTTGAACCATATGCGTGCATTACAGCTCCCTTCATATCTGACTTCCATTTAGAATATTCTTGGTTTCTGGTCTTAGAATTGCCACTTTCACACAAGGTTCGAATTCCTAGTGCCGCCTTCAATACGGGCACACTACATACAGATTTTTTGCATAAAAAATGGTTGCTTGACCAACCTACAGACATTTCACAATTTGAGGTAAGTCTCCACATCAGATCTTTCAACGCATTATTAGTAGACAAACACTATTTCGTATGTTGTAGTTACAGCTTTTTACCATCATCACAGCATAGTACTTGTAGGTCAGTCCCGCATATTAGTTGACAATCCTACTGTTCTTTTAGTGTATGGCTTTTAGTGCCGGGAGTGTCCGAGGACATGTTTGGCTCGCCAGTGTTGTTGCTGCTTCTAGACGGACACCCAAGTTCCGTTGGGGAGGAAAGTTGGAATGTAAGGACGAGGAGTTGGAAGATAGCGGCTGTGGCCTATAGTTAGGGACCAACCCCGGCATTTTCCTGGAAGGAAGATGGGAAACCACAGAAGACCATCTTCAAGGGTGCTGACGGGGAGATTCGAACCTCCTCGCCTCCCGGATGTGAACGACTGCCAGAAGTCATGCCGTAACGACCACGGCTAACTCACCCGGTATCCTACTGGTGATTAAGACATATTGCTTAAGTGTATCACAGAAAGAGTAGCAACACCATCATAGATTGGTAGGAAAACTGATTGTTGATGGATAGTCATTTCAAAGTTTTATAACATAAAAATAAACAGCTTTTTTTCGGGCACTCAATGCCTTAATTATCAGTAATAGTTTCCACAATTACGAAATTTCCTGACGGGTTATACGTTGTTTTAATTGTTTTTGAGGGCAGATACTGATTATGGATGTCAGTGTAGGTGTGGTAGTGTTTTGTAGCGCAATTTGTCTTGCATATTTATATCTGATGATATCATCTCATCCCTGCCGACAGTAGTGGCTACGCGGGCTAAAGCGCAGCGTTAGGTCATGGGGCCAAGCTCTCTGCTGACTCGGTAGACGCGTGGGTTCGAACCCCACCGTCGGCCGTCCTTGAAATGGTTTTCCGTGGTTTCCCATTTTCAACACCAGGCAAATGCTGGGACGGTACCTGCTGATAGGTCACGGCCGCTTCCTTCCACATCCTTGCCCAGTTTCATTCATCTTTACCCATTCCATTTCTCATCCCGACGCGCAGGTCGCCCACGGGCGTCGAATAGAAAGACCTGCACTCGGCCTCTGAGGAGACCACACGACAAAAAAAAATCTCATCCCTCAGTTTTCTCCTTCTTCAATGGTCCGTAAAAATATATCTTAGTTACATATATTTTTTCAGGTTATTTTTTCGCATATTCCAGTAATTGCAATTATTTTGTGTTGACCGACTGAAAAATGCAATATCAAACAGAGGAACCAGGATGCTCATGCTAATGACAACAGAGAGGACACCGTTTATGCATGGTAAGGATGTTTTGTCTCCTTCGATTTATTCTGAGGACATCATAGTAGTGGATAGAGCCACTGAAATATTCTTCGTTTGCAAGAATAAGCTACACACATTTAGTGAGCAGGAGCTCTAAGTCACTTTGCCGGAGAGTGGCAGTGCCTCGAGACTGGGCTCAGCCACCTGTATTTTTCGAGCTTCCCTCGTGCAGCAAGTACAATCATCATTAGCAGACAGCTGATACCTTAGATAAGGTAGGCCGAATGTGCCAACCGTATAAACTTTCTTACGGTCATCATGCGTGAGAAGAAGGAACCCGTACGGAAAGCTGTTAAGAAACCCATGTTTATTGGTTGTGGTTCACTTGACTTTTGCCCCTTAAATTGCATCTCCCTGGTCATCAGTATTGTGGACTTAGTGCTAATCCAGTCCTTTTCCCAGCACGCAGTAATCCTGAAATTCACAGCGGCAAGGGACAGGACTATCTAATGGAACTATTAAACGTGAAAATAATCCAGATCTAGGTCGTGAAGCGTATGGAAAACTTTATGAAAGGTCATGCAGCTTGTAGTGTTATCTAATATTATTTCGACGGTAAATTACTGCATTTGTTGTGGCAAGATTGATTAAAGGAAAACTAGTGTTGAGTGGGGGGGGTTAGTGAGACTTGTTAAGTAACAACACAATTGCTTTATGCCAAACAAGTGAAGAAATAACCATTTGGTTCCTATTGATTTTTCCAAATACCATTATAAAATGCCATTTTTGCTTCCAATATACCAGCATACTTGCTTGGTTCTTGAGTTGTTTGTTGTTGATGATTACTTAGGGGCTTTTGACATCGTGGTCATGTAGCCCCTTGTAATTGGGTGTGTGTGTGTGGAAGTTGTCTGATAACCTGCGTCACTGTACTAGTACTAGTGTGTGTAATTGTAACCGAGGTAGGAAGCAGCCGTGGTCTTAAGTTAGGTATCATCCCTCTATTGCTTGGAGTAGAATTTATTGTATGGAATGTTTGGATTCCATTCCTCAGAACTCTAACTCCTCTCCACTCATTGAGCTAATCGCCGCACAAGAGTTAGGTAATCTTCGTTACCCAAAATCTCCTTTGAGTCGCTACTAGGCCTATAGGATGTTCAGCTCAGTTGATGTTGTATGTTCGGAACTAGTTCCTGTTTTGACTGAATGTTCACTTATACAGTGTCAACTTTGTGACGAGACCAATCCAAACTGACTTTCCAGCATTATATCACAGATTATGGATATTATTGCACAATCCGGAATTCCAAATGACTTCTGTACAAACTGCTCAGGAAGAAAGTTCTTGAAGTTTAATAAAAACCGATTGAACCTAATAGAATTCTATTTTAATAAGGTGCAAGGTTTGTCTAGTTTTGCTCAGATTTATTACCACGCTATTTTATCTTGTAACATAATTTACATTCTGGTATTGCGGAAATTATTATTACAATTAGTGTCAAACGTTTTCGTCATGCTATCCTTGACGGACAGCGCTCTGCGAGTAGTTGAGTAACTAACCCGATTTCAAGTAGAGAGCCTCTTTGTTTAGGCCGTTAGTGGAGAGCGCAGCTCGCATCCAGTCGGCCGTGGTCGATCATGTTTTGTGTGACCAGTCAACGCCAGAGACCAACGCTTTCCACTCTTGTTATTAGTACAAGTAGTAAGAGTTAATTCTTGATTGTCCTACACAAGGACAGAAGCCCTTGATGATCTGGGGATACGGTACTACATTACGTCATCACATAGGAAGCCATTTCCAACAAGGAGGCATCACAGTTAGTCGCCGCTGGTGCAATGACAACAAAAGTTGTATCCAAAGTGAGGTAAAAACCGCACTGAATTATGGAGCCTACTGCCAGATAAACATGGGTTATCAAACAAATGTAACACACACCCAAGAAAACAGGCCTAGTTACCAAGTTGTCTGAAGATCCTTCAATGAATTTACAACACGAAAAATAAATAAACTTGGAACTAAGGTGATTTGATTGTAATGTTGTCATGTTTTGTGTTCTTGTCGTGAATGAGACATGGATTGAAATTTAATTAACAACGTAATACTCGTACAGTACTATATACTACAGTGAGTCCAGGAATGTTCTCCGCAGCGCCTACATGCGTCTGCGAGAGATAGCTACAGCAGTTACCTTGGTAGCATAGCTGCTGCTTGCATCATAACAAATAAACAGTAAACTTTGTAGTCACCACAGCCATTCATAACAGATGCTGGAACCATTCACAGTACATCACTCTTTTTCCGAAATCAGGTTGTTTTAATTCATGAACCACGGTTATTTTATCAGGGAACAACTGAAGCTTGTCTCTTACAGCTTTATGTGCTGTCGACTTAGAGATTCCTGTTTGTTGAGCTAATTTTCGTGTTGATTTACTTGGACTACTTAGCATTATATCGGAGATTTCATCAAGTTTTTCGCCTGTTAAAAGCGTAGGCCTGCCTATTCCCGGTACATCGTGAACTGAGCCAGTCACACGAAATTTACGTACCAAATCCCGAACGGTATCACGGTTTGGACACTTTGAAATAGGAAACCGCGCATGAAATCTTAATTTTACATTTTCTGTAAACCGATCGCCTTCGCGAAAAACGTATTCCACCAAAAAACTCTCTCTTCAGTAGTAAACATTACCGCCTGTATACTGTTGCACTCTTCCAATAATCTATCTGGACGCTCGCTTACTGCAATACACACTGAAGACATACAGGCTCGCTCGCTTATCGCAATACACACTGACAACCCACACGCGGGATTCCCCCTTTCAAGGACACAGTGCAGCCAACTAAACTTATGACTCAAGCACTCGCAGCTGCACGTATCCACTGCGGAGAACTTTCTCGGGCGCCCTGTACTAACACACCGTCAGTCTGTCTGGTAACTAAAATCAATATCGTTAGTAACCCCAGTAGTTAGATGTGGCTGATGAACCTTGGATCATAGATGCAGCAAAGACAAATCTCAGTGATTGGTTAGGTTAAATTACTCAAACGCCACAAGTAACACACTTGAATGTTAATACGCTCCTTCACTCTTCTAGAGAGCTAGTTGTGGCAGTGGCCAACGATGAACCGGGAAGTGACTTCTGTCAGGACTTGTTAGTTAGTTATTGTTGTTTTAAGGTGAGGAACTACGAGGTCATCTGCCCCTGTCAGGACTTGAGATAACATGGAACTAATATATTACGAATGTACTGGAGTGTTCAACCAACTCGTGCAGTTTGTTTCTAAGGTCATGTAGATCGATGTGTTCATGCAACTGAGAGACGCAAGGAAAAGGATTGTCCCCTCTGACTGTGCTACATCTGAAGTGAGAAACTAACGCTCTTGCCTCTATCACTTCTGCAGGGACAGATTTAGACTTGAGCCATGGTCAACTCTTTCATCTCTACAGTTGACGTCTTATGATCATTTCTTGCTGTCTTCCGACCCCGATGATGTCAGGGTGATTCTACACGATGAGTGCCCTTGATATTTTTTCTTTGATTGGGAACTTGTGCTTTCTTTCCTAATATCCTCATCTTTGATGAGTCAGACCCTTCTTCTCCATCATGGTATCCCTTGCTTGTTGTAAGAGGCTTTAAAGGTGCAGATTGTGCGTAACCTACGCATAATGGTGAACCCTCGATACCACTATATCCTGAAAGACTCACGCTGGTGGGTTAGGTAATTGGTTACCCTGAAGGAGTCCTGAGGGTGGTCCATTTTCCCTCTATTTTATAATGACATTGGATAGGATCCTCTACTCTTTCCCCTTCCTATCTGCTCCTTTGACGTTTGAGGCCATTTTTATCTCTCCTATATTTCCCATCTTCCTTACTGTGCTTTCCATATCCTGTTCTATTATAATGTCATGTGACCTCCTGGGAGGCTGAGTGCAGGTCTTTCTATTCGACGACCGCGGATGACCCGCACGTCCCAAAGAAGATGAAGATGATAACGAAGACGTCACACACACCCAGTTCCCAACCAGAGTAATTAATACCAGGAGATTAATATCCCGCTCGGGAATCCAAACCGAAACTTTTTCGGGCCAAAGCCTAGAGCACCAACTAAATCGTCACGAAGTCGGACTCCTCTTCTAGTGTGTTAGTTTACGGTGGGGTGTAGTTAGTGATAATAAATGTTATAGTGATAGCAATCATTCTGATTGTCATCCTTTAATTAGGGGCCCATGACCTTTCAGACAGCAGTCACAATGACATCTGCTGATATGAGCGGAGTGGTCGGGAATAATGCTCTATAGTTACATGAGTGATCTGAGATCAATATGCATTGACGTCAATAAATGCAATAGATGTTGGAGAGAAATGGGAAAGCATTCAGTCAACAATTGAAGAAAATGCCCGTGTAATATTAGGAACAATGGATAGAATAAAGAACGAACGGTTCGATGAAGAATGTGTCAGAAGCATAGACAGGAAGAACGAAGCAAAAATCTAATGCTTTAAACAAAATCAAGGCAAAGTAGAGAAAGATTTAAGACGCTTAGAAGAAAGGTAAATGAATTGTGCAGAGAGAAAAAGAAAAAAATAGTTAAATGAAAACCTAGAAGGAATAGAAGAGATCGGTCAACAAAATGCACTGAGGAACTTATATACAGATGTAAAGGTGGTATCAACCATGGTTTACTGGATGCAGAGGCAAACAAGGGAAGTTGCTGTATAACGAACATGACATTATTAATAGATGGAAGGAACACTTGAAGAGCTATGAAAAAAGCGAACACATGAAGATTTTGACATACAGTAGTTAATGACTCATTGAAACACCAAACATTCATGATGTACAAGAAGTCATTCAACGACTAGGAAAACAAAGGTCTCCATGTGAGGGTGGAATGACCTGTGGTAAGGAAGCCATTATTGAGATATGCTACCCCATTGTCAAGAAATGGAAAGAAGAAAACATACCACACGTGAGGAGTACTGAATTATTTTCTCCCAAATGAAAGAAAGGAGACAGATTAAATTATGAAAATTACTGGGAAATTACCCTCCTCAATATTGCTTAGGCTATAAGATGTTTTTTGTAGTTCAGAAACTACAAATCTACTATGAGTAAATAGTAGTTGAATACCAATAGAAGTGCTATTAATCAAATATTTGTTGTCCGACAAGTGATGGAAAAATGCTACGAACATACTGTAGACTGCAGACAGGCCTTTAATAGCGTTGCCAGAATTTTATTACATAAATACATGGAGCAGAAAGGAATTCTCGCTAAGCGTATTACAGTAGATCAGTAAAAATGACCACCGTAAAGGTGGAAGTTAAACTTGGCAATTAATATTTGCTTGAAAGAGGTGTCAGACAGGATGACCTTATTCAACATGTCTTTAAATAGAAGATTGGAGTAACTTGCAGGAACAAATCAATCCAAATGTGTTCCAGTGTGGATGGCATAGTATTGTTTAGCGTGAGGATTTGACTGATGGAGAAATGTAGTAAGATGGAGAAAGAAGGAAGAAGGATGGATTTTAATGGCTATGCAAATGGAACAATGGACATGCAGTAATCAGCTGTTGAAACATAAAGAAATTATGACGACTTAACGATATATTCCTACTCATTTGAAAATACCGCCACTTTTGAGAGAGTGAAGAAATAAATAGAATAATTTTTCTCAAAGGTGATATTACTTATTTTGCTCGTTTGAAATGAATTAAGTCACAACTATCTCGAAAATTTATAAATTTACAGAATTTACAAGACGTTGATTTGACCAGTGGCAAACTATGGCTCCGAGACATGGAATATGTGACTTTGAAATTCAAACATACAGTATTTGAGTAAAAAGTAATACAATTTGTGGTTCTGTACTTGATAGAGGACAGTGGGGGATAAGAATCATCAATGATGAAATACAAGAAATTCTCATAAACGAAGACAGTGTTCAGTTCATGAAATTACAAAGACTACGCTGCCTGGGGCATATTGAAAAATTGGAAGACACAAGAATACCTAATGCTATAGGCTATATACAGTCTGAATAGGAGGAAGACGGCGCCCTTATAGACCGAGGAAACGATTGATAGACGAAGTTGAGACTGGCTTGCGTTTCATAAATATACGAACATGGGTACCATCGATATCTATAGAAATCTGTTGTTGGGAAGGCCAAAGCTCACACCGGGCTGTAGTGCTGGATGATGATGATGATGATGATGATGATGATGATGATGTAGAAGAAGAAGAAGAAGAAGGAATAATAGTTACATGAGTGACAAAATTGGCTTAGTGGAGGTATACAAATCCCAATAGTCTTTTGTAGCTTTCCAGTCGGTCTAGACGATTGCGCTCAATGAATAGGCGGAATACAAGATATAATTATGTAAACACACTCCTGGAAAAAATTACATTTTAATTGTATAAGTCAATTGTCATAATTAAATGGGGCCATTTAATTGTGATAATTAACTAATACATGTATTTTTTTCCCAGGAGTGTGTTTACATAATTATATCTTGTATTCCGCCCATTCATTGAGCGCAATCGCGTAGACCGACTGAAGAGCTTCACAAGACAATTTCTACAGCCAACACTGAAAAAGAATGGCTTCAAATCTCTACAAAACCCAATAGCCTATTTAGGTTCGATCTCGTCTCAGTCCTGTTTCATTTAACGGGTTTAAATCTGACAACTTAATGATCGTTGATTTATTGCCAAGTTGATGATCATGGACAAGTTTCTTTCACCCCATCGGCTCTAAAGCAACAACAGTAAGAAATAACGTTTAAACCCTAAAATTAACATTGTGCGCATCATCGTATATTTTAGTGGAGTGTGTATTATATTTCTGAATACAAAGCTACTTGCCTCAAAATGGTACAAACTATAAAAATCCATCTATATTTATTATCACTATAATATTAAATTAATTGTGTATTGTGTAGAAAATTTAAGAGGGGATAATTTCTTAAGGGAAATAGTTGGCGTGGACATTGCCTGTGATTGTTCAACGTTCAGTAGCAATACACATCCAATATTTGATCGGGGGACATTTACAAATTCCACGCTCAAATGAACGAAGGCATGTTTGAGTTACGATATCTCATTTTAGAGATAAATAGCCTTCATGCATCACTGGAAGATAAAACTGCTGCATGTACAGGAACAAAGAGTAATGTTCGTGAGATGCGATCACGATTCATCTTGCTGTTCTTGCTGTGAACAGGCTTAAAGAAGTACTAAGCAGACGCACACAGTAATTTATCATCGGCTGTACGTGTTCGTGGATACTAGTTTATGCGTCCTGTTGGGTTACAATATGGCCCTTCAATTCGGATTTGTAATCGCGAAGAAGCGTTGTGTACACTATGCAATCAATAGCGATATGATAGTATGGTAATATGTACGCAATCGATAAATGCAGTTAGTAGTAAGATCAATCAGTCCAAGGCCATTGTCTTCATTTCATTTTAGTTGTCAATGTAGAGTTATTTTCTTCATCCACATGGACAAATTGCCCGTACGCGTCCTTGCTATCGAGGGGGCTCTCGTGCTACTTGTCAGTCGCCCTGGTGTCCCTAAGAAAGTATTCTCCAAAGAATAATGAATATAATGAATAATATTCATCTGCTGGCATATAGCCTATATAAAAATCGATCCAATATGGCGTCCATAGGATATATTTCACTGGTTCACAAAACTATTTGAGCAATCAAACCGTGCAAGCACAAAGCAAATAGCGTCAAATTTTATAATTTTTTATGAAACCGAAGGTGAATAATTTGTGTGTGAGAGCACACTGACATTGCTTGTTAATAATTGGTGTTAATTCATGTTATGGGCTTGGGACGTCTTGGTCATCAGCCCCGTATACTAAGGTGTGTGTTGCATTTGTGTGATAACCTTTATTTATGTGATGATAGTAGTGTGTGTAGCTGTATTAAGGACAGGTACCCCGGGACTAAGGTACTATCCCGGCATTTGCCTGGAGGGAGTGTGGTAAAACCTGGGGAAACCATACTCATGATAGCCGATGTCACCGCGGTGATTCGAACGTACGACCTCCGGAATTGCTAAAGCTGCCCTCGCGGTCATGGTGCACGATTTAGCGATGATGGAGTCAGTCGAGTGACTTGAAGGCAACAGCATCCAACTGTTTGGCATAGCTCGACGCTATCATCAGAGGCAATGACCGGTCTATCTTATTAAATAGTTTAGAACACAGCACCCTAAGACTGCAGTCATCGGATTCATAGGCTGACGTGGAGAGCATGGAAGTTTAATATTATTATTATTATGTACTGCCATTGATGTTATTTACACTTTGCGCGAAACAGGATCCTACTGAATGGTGCTACAAGAGCAATAACTGTGTATTGCAATCAGAATAGGTTTCATTTTTTGGAATATGCAAATCCGCATATAGCGATACAATTGTGCTTCAACAACCAGGATAAACACACCATTGTGAATAACGTATGCAATGAGTCGAAAGTGATCTGGGATATATTATTGAAGATGGTGATTTCAAAAGTCAAATTAATATTCCTACACACTGGTACTTTAACATGATCTTCATCGGCTAAACGGGTGTACACGCTGTTGATTCGGTCGAAACTACTCTGTGCAGAAAACTTCAGAAAATGGGTATTCGAAGACGTTTTGCCATAGATTCATTTCACCGGAGAATATAAAACAATTAATAATAATAATAATAACAACAAAAACAACAAAGAAATTAGTCCTGCCAAAAAAGAAGGATGGCCAAATTTAGGTAGATCACAAATAAAGCTTTCATTAGTGCAAATCAGGAGCTTGTTTGAGCTAATAAAAAATCTGTCTAAGCCTCCAAGAAAATCACTGCCCTAGCCAAGTGGATGGCCAACATCACGACTGCAACACAGTTTTATTCAATCTACCGGAAGAAGAATATGCTAATTCAGGGTTTAGACGCCGCCTCTCCCATTGTACGAATAGGGCGACTTGCTAACCCTCTTACTCCACTTAGACTATTACATACACAGGGCTGCGTGGGGTGTTGTGACACACCATATGAAATACTTAATACTGGTGGATCTCTAATTACAAGGATAGTGCTCAAAATTAAATTGAAAAAAGGAAACATGAATATGTGGTAAAATTTGTATATTTTCTTAAATCGTGATACGTCGTCTAGATTTGTGCCGTACAACTTAGATTTCCTGTCTCTTGGCCGGTTAAAAGCCACAATGACATATAAAACACTGGATCACAAGAAGATTTGGAAGGTAGAGTAAACTGTTACTTAATGCTCTGGGTGCAGATGTCTGGAACAGATGACGATGGCCTAATCGTATTATTTATATTAGTAGCAGATGTGAGTTTGAATCACATACCTCAGAGCTTCGCGAGCGTAAGGCTGTTATCTATAATAGTCGGACATGTGGCGCTTTGCGATGACTGGGTCAACATGAGAACCCGGTCTTATCAGAGCCACGATCGTTTGTCTACATACTGTAAGAGCTTGCCTCAGCCTGCCTCCCTTACGTCACCCTTGGTTGAGAGAACCAATTCGGTAAGTAAGTACAATTACGTATTCTAACCATTTACAGTTACCAGGACTGAATTCGTATATTACAAGCAACAATAATGCTACTCTCGCAGACTTATTCGGAATATTAATCACAGAAGTCACATTGGCTACACATACAGTACTCAGAGTATAAAAGTCGAATACTTAATCACACGAGTAAACATTAAAGGCAGCTCAACCTACTCACACGAGTAAAAATGCTCCAGACATCGAAACACGAGGTTATATTAAGTTGCTCAGTCACGTGGTTCAATCTCCCTCTCCATATCCACCGGCCAATGAAATAATAAGCGTGAATGCGCTACGAGCAGATAACTCCACAATCAAGACGCTACTTCAAATCGTCTGCAATGAGCAATCAACCTCCCCAGACAAGGGAATAAAAAGGTTACTAATTTATTGTTCAATGACGAAACACTTTTCCCTGGCACAAATGTGGCACTAAACTAAGACAATGAAATAAACTCTTAAAATCTAAATAATCAGATGATGAAATGCATAAATGGAATTGAGGGAATAACACACTCTTAATTAATTAAATCTAATGGAAATGATAATGGGATGATGAAAATGTATGAAAACGAAATACACTAAAATGGGGAATATATACACCACATTCGGACGGCGAAGTACTGGGATTCAATTCTTTTTAACCTAGAATTTACACCATCTAGGGACAGATGCCCTCGCTCTTCCGCCCCTTAAAATAAGAATAACTATCTAACCTCTCACAACACTCTAGTCATACATATTAGGCAGTGTCAACCTCCAGGCTCCAATAGTAATGGCTATTGCAACGATCACCACTGCAATGCTGCGCCAAGCCTAGCTGTTTTAGTTTTAGACCGATATGATTCCACGAGACATCTTGTACACTCAGCCTACCAGTTGGGGCTTTGGCATCTGAAGATTGCTCATTCTTTGTAAGTGGAGAGAGATTATCTGAACGTCAATAGCACAAACATCTTGTCGCGACTCAGGAATAAGACAAAGGGGATGTTTGAAGCATTGATCATTCAGCACGGTATTCGAGAAAGTCATCAAATGTTCTAAATTACATTCAATTGCAGATGCGCCAGACAGCGTCTTCGTCTTATTTCATGTGGAACAATGTCGCATTTTCTACATCGCCCGAATTATTCATTAAAACACCTGTGATCGGATAAGTTGTATGAATATACAAGAACTCCGCTCAATCTATTCAGTTTCAAGTCAGACAATTAAGGGAAATCAATATAACTGGGGTCGGAAAGATGAGATTAAGAAAAGGCATTTCCATCTGCAGGCAGCTTGTCTTGCGACCACGCACTCTTACGGTGTATAATTCACGTTTCAACTAACTTCCATAACTCATTATAACTAAAGAATGACCGTAATTTCACATAACTCCAACGATTACAGGTTGTCTACGGGATCTTTTCAGAATTTGGTACCATGGTTGGGTGGCACACTGCCAGTACAACAAAACGATTATGCACGTTTGTCGCCGTATTGTTGTCAAGTTTATTGCACTACATTATTTGACCATTGAGGTACCGGTAACCTACAAGTATTTAGTTTTCTTAAGTCTTGCAGACACGTGAACTAATAGTAGTGAAGCTCTGAAAATAAGCTTCGGCATTCTTTTCCCAGAGACCCCTTATTGCTAAACTGACATAGGCTACATCATGGCGTCATGAACTTTACACCTTACATTATTTTTCGACATTGAGACACTTGTCGTAGCGAGGAATCAGTTTGAAGGAACCATTCTGGTAAACCTCGGTGCCCTGCGATGCAAGGAATAGTTATGGGGTCGGACGTTTTCAGTACCGTGACCCAACACATCATGGAGCATGTAATGGGCCCGGGAATCACCAATACGCGGTGTGGACGCCTCGTCGACCACCTTTATGCGCCCTTCCGCTAACACCATGTCCTTTGCTCGCATTATATCTCTGCCGGCGACGTACGCCATCACTTCCAGGAAAGGTCTATCGGTTGTACTAGCCTCAGCAAAAACATTTCTCAAATCACTATTGTATTTATAATAATTACTAGCAACCCGACCCGGCTTCGCCCGGGAACAGTTATGAATGCAATACGTGATAAGCGCTTTTTTTTCCCAATGTCAATGAACAACGGCCAATATCCGTTTTACGTCCCGGCATGACGGGTAAAAATCACTGACTGGACTATGAATTATATTTTCATGGAGATGCATGCGCAACGAATTCTTGTCAGACATTATTTATAAATGGCGAGGTGCATGAAACACAAATCCCCCTTCCGTCCAATCTTAACTTGACTGTGAATTTTGCGGAACGAAATCTTCACAGGCGAAATGAAGAAAAGCCGAGTTGCACTTCCAGGGAAACTCCAAACACAACCACTCTTCTCTAAATTTTTAACTCAACATGACTCGACAGTTTGCTGCTGGCTGTGAGGTTCGCCCGCTAGCTAGGCTGTAACAGAGATGATAGACTCGCCCTTAGCTACCTCGTAAACTGTCGCCTCAGTAGTTGAAAGGACATGGTTGGAAGAAAATAAAACGTAAAGACACTTATAGTGGGCGAAGTATTGAAGATAGACATATGCTCTCGCGGACTTTTTTGTAGAACTCTTCATGCTAAACAATTCTTACACTCATAGTATTGAGATATTTTTAACGGTTTGCCCAGCGTAAGCTTACAAAGCGCTCGGACGTCAGGTTTTGTTTCGACTTTTCCACTGAAATCGTTACTGCTCGGCTTCCTTTGATCATAAATAAATTATTTTCTACAGAAATCATCCTCGAGATATCCTTTACAGAATGGTGAACACCGCATCAAAATCCATCCAGTGGTTCTCGAGTTAACCCGTAACATCCAAGAATCAGGGACTTTGTTTTATACTAAGTAGAGATTATTATTATTATTATTATTATTATTATTATTATTATTATTATTAATATTATTTACATCGCCATGAACAGTCCTCCTTAATACGCACTGGTCAAAGTCGTCGAAATTAGTAACAGCATTACTTCTCGCACGAGTTTTATCAGGAGTTGCGAACGAGTTCGATTCACCTTACTCAATATCGCCCAACTCTCACTTTATAACACGCATCGTTCTTTTAGATACACCTGTGGCCACCGCGGTCCTAGCCTGTGCTTGGTTAACAGGAATATTGAAATCACCGCAAGCCACTTCATTTTCCATGAATTTTAGCACATTAGCCACCATCTCCCAACTTTGGCTGTTCAGTTTCTTGGTTTTAATTTTAAGAGATGACAGGTGGCATCTTATAACTTTACTTAAAAATGTAACTTAAAAAAATAACACAAGCTTTACACATTAAATACTGCAAAAAATAATTCAACGGTACTGCAGAACTACATACACTGACAATAGTCTGGCAAGTACAACTGAAATGCCCTGACTGCATCAGGCTTAGTCGGCCAAGTATACTGTATCGTCAAAACACCCGAGCCCCAACATGAGGGGTAGTGTCACGTAAATAGGAGTAGAGAAATTGATAACTCGATGACATTTCATATTGTTACGTGCCACCCCCCTAGTGGCACTTTTGTTAACTGGATTACGGTGGGTTGAAGCACAACACAGATTTTTCCTTTATAGAAATAATTAACTTTATTGCGGCCAGAAAGATACACCACTCAACAGCAAATACTAGCAATTAGAACCTTACTCCAGTTTCCTCAAGTCTCTTCCTCATGGAGCGCTCTTGCCCCCTTCACTTAGTCATGCAGCTAATCCTCCACTAATGAGACCCGTGTCCTCGCTAGGAATACCTGCACCTCTTCCTTATGTACACAAACTACAGTTACTTACGATAACCTGCTACACGCTGCTTCGCTGTCCACAAGCTGGGAAACAATGTCACTGGATTTCGTAACTCGCACGGCATTTCGCCACAATACCTCTGTCGCTCAGTGAAATCACACTCGCTCAAAACACAGGCAGTCCCCTGTATGCTTCTCACTCCCTCCCTGTCAAGCGAATCAGCTTCACTAGGGGTTTCGCAAGTCACGTCGCCAACAACTGTCGCTCAAGGTAAGCGCTCACACTAGCTCGAAAACACACACACACCGCTTGACAGGTCACTCTTATATAGCAGGCCGGTGAATCAATAAATGCTTCCAGACCCATCCAGGGTTCACGGCTTCTCGAGGTTTCCATCACTGGCTGGGTCACGAATATTCTGGACCATCCCTTTGTCCTAGTAGTCCTGTTGCGTAAGGCGCACGCAATACACTGAGGCAGAGCACAGCCCAGCCCGGGAGCAGTTGTGACTCATGCGGCGAGCGATGAAACAAACTCACAGCCATAACACCACCCCCTTCCTAAAAGGGCGATCGTCCCGATCAATCATTGGACCGTCTGTGTCCCTCCGTAGGCTGCCAGGCGATCTCGATGCACGATCTTCATCTTCGCCCTCGGGCTCCACTGGATCCTGTAGACGACATCGTTGATCCGTTTTACGACTCGGTACGGGCCCTCCCAGAACTTCTGCAGTTTGGATGACAGGCCTTTCTTTCGTAATGGGTTGAAGAGCCAGACCAGGTCGTCCTCGTGGAATCCGCCGGCATCCGTCTGTTGGTCGTATCCGGTCTTCTTTCGGTCGGTCTCGATCCGCAGTCTCCTCCTCGCGAACGCGTGCACGTCTTCCAGTTGGTCGACCAGTTCTTGACAATACTGGCTTACCGGGACCGGATCATTCCCAGGTCGGCCGAAGGCAAGATCGACAGGTAGACGGAGTTCCCTCCCAAACATGGCCCGGGCTGGTGTGCACCCGGTGGCTTCATGCATGGCGGCGCGGTAGGCCAGGAGAAATAGTGGAAGATGTTTGTCCCTATCCTTCTGGTGCTCGCTGACGACTATTCGGAAATGGTTCTCGATGGTGCGATTGAATCGCTCTACCATCCCGGCGGACTGAGGGTGTAGCGGCGTTGTCCTTGTCTTCCGGATTCCCAGCAGCTGGCATAGGTTCTGGAACACCTGCGACTCGAAGTTCCTCCCTTGGTCGGAGTGCAGCTCTAGGGGTACTCCGTACCGGCTGACGAATTCCTTCACCAGGGTCTCTGCGATCGTCGCGGCTTCTTGGTTAGGGAGCGCATACGCCTCCGGCCATTTGGTGAAGTAGTCGTTGACGACCAATATGTAGCGGTTCCCTGCCTCGCTCAACGGGAATGGCCCAGCAACATCGATGGCCACTCTCTCCATGGGGCCGCCCACGTTGTAGGTCTTCAGTGGACCCCGTCGTCTTCGTCCTGGGCCCTTGCTGGCTGCGCAATCGTGGCACCTCGCGCAGTGGCTCTTCACGTCTGTTCGGCATCCGATCCAGTAAAACCGCTCTCTCAGCTTCTCCAGGGTCTTCTTTATCCCTAGGTGTCCACCAGATGATCCTCCATGGACATCCTTCAGGACTTTCTCCGTCATAGCCTTTGGTACGACGACTTGTTCCCGAGATGTCTTCCCGTCGGTGATCTCCCAGGTCCGGCAGATGAGGCCATCCCTTACAATCAGCGAGTCCCACTGCGCCAAGTAGGACTTGAACTTTGGACTGCAGCCGCTCACAATGTTCCACCCGGGTCTGGGAACACAGGCCTTCTTCCATTCGGCTATCAGTCCCAGGTCATCATCTTCTGATTGTGCCCGCGTGAAAGATTCGCGGCTCCAGCTCCCATGAAGTTCCACGGTAGTCCTTCGGCACTGTATCCCGGTGTTCTCCTCTCTTCTGGTGCAGAAGGTGCAGTCTTCGGGGCACGGTCTTCGTGACAGGGCGTCGGCGTTAGAATGCAGTTGGCCATTCCCGTGCTGGATCTCAAAGTTGTACTGTTGAAGCGTCTCTATCCACCGCGCGAGTTGACCCTCGGGCTGTTTGAAGTTCAGGAGCCACCGCAGGGATGCATGGTCGGTCCTGATGAGAAATTCTTACCCGTACAGGTACTTGTGGAAGTGTTCGATGGTCTTCACGATGGCGAGCAGTTCCTTCCTGGTGACGCAGTAGTTCCTCTCTGGCTTTGACAAGGCTTTGCTGAAGTAGGCTACTACTCTCTCCTCGCCGTTCACTATTTGCGACAGGATTCCCCCTATACCAAAGTCGCTGGCATCGGTATCGACGATGAACCTTGTTCCAGGTCTGGGGTAGGCCAGAATAGGTGCGGTGCACAGAGCCTGCTTGAGTTGTTCGAAGGCACTGTGGCATCCTGCTGTCCACGTCAAGAGTTTGTACTTCTCAGTCAGTCGATGCAGTGGTTTGGCGATGTCGGCGAATCCTCTCACGAAGCGACGGTAATAAGTGCAGAGTCCCAGGAAGCTTCGTAGTTGGAACTTGTCCTTCAGAACTGGCCACTCCCTCACAACTGCGGTCTTCTCTGTGTCGGTGCGCACCCCTTCCTCGGAGACGATATGCCCAAGGTACTGGACCTGCTTCTGGATGAGTTGACACTTCTTGGGGCTCAACTTCAGCTGGGCAGCCCGTAGCTTCATCAAGATCTCCTTCAGGTTGCTGTAGTGCTCCTCGAAGCTTCTTTCCAGAATGATGACGTCATCTAGGTAGAGCAGGCAAGTCTACCAGTGTAGTCCCCTCAGAATGGACTCCATTAGCATTTTGAAGGTCGCATGGGGGTTGCACAGACGGAATGGCTTGACGGTGAACTGCCAGAGCCCGCTTCCAACAGAGAACGCAGTTTTCTCGCGGTCCTTAGGGTGGACCTCCAACTGCCAGTAGCCACTCTTCAAATCTAAGATGGAGAACCATCTTGACCCTGATATGGTGTCCAGGATGTCGTCGATCCGGGGTAGAGGGTAGCTGTCCTTCTTCGTGACGTCATTCACCCGCCTGTAATCCACGCAGAACCTGGTGGAACCGTCCTTCTTCTTCACTAGCACGACCGGAGAACTCCAAGGACTATGTGATGGCTCGATCACTCCTTGCTCCTTCATCTCTTCTACCATCCGGTCGACTTCGGCTTGCTTGGGGAGCGGGACACGTCGGAATGGGGCCCTAATCGGTGCGCTGTCCCCAACGTCGATTCTGTGCTGGAGCAAGCTTGTCCAGCCGAAGTCTTTGCTCCCCACGGAGAAGACATCCTGGAATTCGTGTAGCAGGTCCCGAAGTTGGCGTGATTGTTCCTCGTCTAAATGGTCCTGGGAGCTTTGGTACAGCTTCTGTAGTTCTTCTGGCAGGGTGCGTCTTCTTCGGTTGTCCGTCTGCCGGTGTCCGTCCGTAGTGTCTGTGATGCGGGAGTAGGATATAAAGGCCGAAGCTGGTGCAGGGGCTAATGGGCAAGATGGCCGCCGCGCACAACCACTCTATGTTATTCTTATGGAGGGGACAGTCATAGCTGGGTCAGGGGCTAATGGGCAAAATGGCCGCCACGCGCTACCTCACTCTTTAATGGCGGGCTTTTCAAATCATTATTTGTTTGTTATTAATTTATAATATTTTATTTATTTAATATTTAATTTATTATTTTTTAGCACAGGGCTAATACACAAAATGGTCACTGCACACAACCACTTACACATATAACATGCTAACCTATCCTAACCTAACCTAACTTCACCTAACCTAACCTAACCTAACCTAACTTTACCTAACCTCACCTAACTTCAAAGTGCAAGCAAAGAAAAGTGAGAGCAAATGTGAGAGCACAAATAATAAACTTAGATATAACCTAACCACACCTAACCTAACCTAACCTAACTTCACCTAACCTAACCTAACCTAACCTAACCTAACCTAACTTCACCTAACCTAACCTAACCTAACTTCACCTAACCTAACCTAACCTAACCTAACTTTACCTAACCTCACCTAACTTCAAGGTGCAAGCAAAAAAAAGTGAGAGCAAAAAGTGTCATCAAAAAAAGTGAGAGCAAATGTGAGAGCACAAATAATAAACTTAGTTATAACCTAACCACACCTAACCTAACCTAACCTAACTTTACCTAACCTAACCAAACCTAACCTAACCTAATTTCACCTAACCTAACCTAAACTAAAGTAAACTAACCTAACCTAACTTTACCTAGCCTCACCTAACTTCAAAGTGCAAGCAAAAAAAGTGAGAGCAAAAAGTGTCATCAAAAAAAGTGAGAGCAAATGTTAGAGCTCAAATAATAAACTTAGTTATAACCTAACCTCACCTAACCTAACCTAACCTAACCTAACCTAACTTCACCTAACCTAACCTAACCCACAGAAACCTCATGTAAAGATTTTGATTTTACATTTTAACATTTTACATTTTAACATTTTAGATTTTTCATTTTTTCATTTTTACTTTTTTAGAATTTACATTTTTGATTTTTTGTATTTTAGATTTTAGTTTTTTTAGATATTCATTTTAAATTTAATATTTTTTGATTTTAGATTTTACAATTTACATTTTCCGAAAAGAGTAAACTACAAGGTCACATACCTAACCTCACCAAACCTAACTTTACCAAACCTAACTTAAGCTAATCCAAAGGCTAATGCACATACAGAAAGTATATAAGGGTACATGCAACTATCCTTATGCTAGTCTTATAGGCTACTGTACAACATGATCACTACCCCAACAGGGTATTTTTTTTCATTTTGTTGTTTACATATTTGTCAATTTTCCAATTTCCCATTTTCAGTTTTTTAAAATGTCAGTTTTAAGTTTTTCAATTTCATAATATGGAAACATGGATTTTGCATTTTGTTGTTTACACATTTGTCAATTTACCAAATTCCCATTCACAGTTTTAAAAATTTCAGTTTAATGTTTTTTCTATTTTATCAATATGGAAACAGAGATTTTCCAATTTGTGTTTTACATGTTCATATTGCATTAGGAGTGGAGAGAGGTGGGTAGTAATTAAAAATGTACAAGCAGTGTCCATACAATATTTTATTTTATTTTGAATACATGTACACTATTTACACATAATACATTTTTATATATAGTCTATTCGTTTTTGTTATAAATTGTACAGTTGTTTTTATTTTGTTTTCTATTTTATTTATTTCAGATTAAGAATACCATTTTTTTAATTTTTGTAGTGCCATGGTTTTATTTAATAAATAGTTTTGTTTTATGTATTTGCTAGTTGCAGGCAGAAGATTTTGATATTCATAACTTAACTCTTTAAGCATGGTTAATGATTGAGTAATGACCATAGGCATGTGTACCTATACCATTAGCATCAATCACTCTTTTTTCATCACCAGGACACAAAGCAATTTTGTTTAGTCTTATAGATAATATGTCATGTTGTTTAGAAGCAATAATGTTAATGGGTATTCTTTTTACATTGTTTTTCATGACACAATCCTTATAATCCTGAAAGCTTATACAATTTTTGACAACACCTCTGCTAATACCTTTAATCTTTTTGATTTCTTTACCAATTATGTCTAAAGCATACATTTTAGATCTAAGTCCAACAAATGCTTTTATAATTTGTCCACAAGCCTCGTCTTTGAATTTCCCCAACGTTTTCTTGTTTGATGTAGAGTAATATACGTGATTAGTAGGATAATCTGATGTGTCAAGGTCTTCTAGGAAATCCAACTTGTCTTGATATACGTCTGGGGTGTTAACCAAATAAATGAACGAGTCAGTATCCATATACATGAGTTTAAGATTGTCCATGCCATAATAGGGTAGCAGGACATCATAGTGGTGGGAATACATTAGAGTCTTTGAAATATCCAGTATACACATTCCAATATATATAGGCTTATTGAATACAATGTTACGTTTAGCCATGTGGAAAGCAGCTAGGTTAGGACCATAAATGGTTCTGTCAATAAATGTCGGCTTTGCTATTAGCTTTTCTACCTTTTGCTGTCAGTCACAAGACGTATGTCTATTCTTTTACGGATATTTTCCATTGTTTTTCCAAAAATGGCATTGTTGAATAATTTGTACAGACTTTTCTCAAAATCATTTTTGGCTTGTTTTCGAAGGTTGTTATTAAAATCAACGTATGCCTTTAACCAAGGTCTTTGCTTAAACTTTAACACACGATGAATTTTTATCAATTTTATTCCATGATCTAAAGCCTGTTTTAATGCCATATAGTGAAAAACATATCGCCTTCGATTTCCAAGATAAGGAATTAGTTTTTTCAGAGACGAATCCTTAGGTTGTGTACACTCTGGTAGGAAAGGTAAATCGTTGTGTAGATCATGAAGATCAGATGGGTAATCAACATCAACGTCTAGAATGTATCCCACAGGATCGTCTTCCTTTAGTTTTTCTAGATCAACAGTATCTGGAGAAACCCACTGAAATCCACCGTAAGGAAGGGAGTGGCACATAGCCCACCCGTATTGGTTGTTGGCATCATCATAGGTAATAAACTGCGATGGTTTCTCAGAATCATAGGTTTCCATGCATTAATTGTTAGCTTCAACATACCGATGAGACAGCTGGCATATGCCTCCACGTATTCCAGACTCGATTAGAAGAATCTGATCGTAATCCTGTATCAATTCCAGTTCAATTCCTGTGTAAAGAAGCATTGCCTCGAAGCTTAAACCAGGCGAAGTAAAAAAGTGTGCACATCCACTCGCTGTGTTTCTAGAGTTTTGTTTCTAAACGTTTCAAAGCTGTCTGCAAGAAGGAGTACATCTGAAGTTAGGTAGAGGTCACTATATTCCCCTAGAGTTTTAATGTTGAACTGTTTCCAGACAGTTCATAGTCTTCTTTACTAACATTTTCTTGACTTAATTTGTTAAAGAATGCCTCTTTTGGAGGTAAACACGTTTCACTTAACTTTTCCCATGAGTCAATGTAGTCATAACAAAATGCCCCTTTACGAGACATGAGCATTGCATTTTATTTTCCAAAGTACTTGTCTGTTTCAGGGTATGATGTTAAGTTGGAAACTATGTTTTCCAAACTACTCGGCATTAACCGAAACGTGTCCACAAATCTAAGCTTAACATTTCCTACATATTTGGTGAAGGAAATGTACATTCCTTTGGAGTTAGCGATAACATCCACTCTCTCAGTGGTACATCCCAATTGCTTTACAATGAAATTTGCGTCGTAGCCACTCAAATTATGTAGAAATACAAGAACGGGGTTTCGTGTTTTACACCTCAAATTACAATTATTGTGAGCACTTCCACGGTACTCCCCTGTAATATGGCAATGGTCTCGAACTTTCCAGTCCTCTTTGGTAAACGGTTTTTGACACAAATAACAGGTTTCAGAACATTGGAACTCTGCTTCATGATCCTCAGTTAAAGCCTTTGGAATATTTAAGCTGTAAAGGCGATCAATTTCATTAGCTATTGAGATCAAACAGTCCATAAACTTTTCTGCAGCGTCAGGTCCACGATAAATAAGAGGTTGGCTTGGAAGGTTTGTCTTTATGTGTTCCACAGCAGGTGAGGTTTTAACATATATACCAACACTCTGCTTCATATACCAAAGCTCATAGGAACATGACTCTGGTATGGCACTGTATAACTTGCCTCAGGATTAGGTAGACATGTTTGATAGGGTAACAGTATACTTTCAAAATCAGCATAGATAACGTAAGGTATTCTCAGCATTTTTTCCACGTTTAAAAATTTAACAATTGAGTTTTTAATAGGCATTTCAACCCTAGCAATGTCATGCAGGACACACAAAGCTCTATGTTCTTTCAATTTTTCTATTCCTTGTTGACCATATCGATTATCGAAGTGAGTAAAACACCGTTTACACGTATATATCTTATGTCCATGGTGAGTAATCTGATGTCCTACTAGTTTATCAAAATCTTTGATAAAGACCTACTGGTTCTGTCCGGATTATGAACTTAGCAGAAGGAGGTCGCGATGGTCTTGTAGCTCTTGATCCACAACCTTTAGAGGGAACAGTTTGTTGTCTTGTTCCAGTCCAAATACCTTTATGGATATGTTGTTGGCTTTTTCAAATTTGGGAATGTCAGCTAGCGATGTAGGAAACAATATTACTGAAAAATCATGCTCGTTTTCCCGGCCCTTGTATTTACTAATGCGTTCAGCATTCGTTTTAACCAGTTTTGCTAAAATGGCATACATAAAACACTTTTCATCCTTTAAGTTTTGAGGATTAATGCAGGATTTTCTTGCTTGTATAGCTGCTGGTAATGGAATATATGTGCTGCCACGCTAGGGATTGTTCTTATTTATTTTCAATCGTACTCCTTCCACTGCTAACAAAGCCCAATTACTGCCTTTTAGCTCAGATTCTTCAATTTCCGTAGATAACTTTGTAAATTGTGTTTCCAAGAAACTACTCAAGTCTGTTTCCAAAAATAGGGCCTGATTTCGTGTTTTAAAAGCACGATCTGTAATTTAATTGGTAGATGTATGAATGAATCTACATTCAGCCACAAGATTAACTTTGATCGACTTGTGCATTGCTAGTTCTTTCTGCATAGCTAGTATTATTTGTTGTTTGGACTCCTTAAGGTATGAATTTAAATCCCTACGCGTATCACAACGTATGAAATAGGATTTAAGTCGACCTTCAAAAGATGTCTCATATTCAATAAGTCCATTTTTGTCAGGGACCAATGACAGTAGGTAATGTTTTGTAGGCTCTGCTTTTTGTCTTTTAGCTGCCGACACAACATTACAACATTCTTCATGCCGACGTCCGTTGTACACATTGTTGAATGCTCTACCACAGGTCTTGCCCTCATGGAATTCACCACACGATATTTCGTGTCGCTTTCTACGATAGTCTCGAAGAAAAGTCTTTCCACACTCTTTACACATATAGCTAGGAATGGGTTCTTCCATTATGAATGTTGATTTCTGCAAACAGCTGCTTACTACGTATCACAGGGCTAGAGGTTGGTCGGTGAGACGGTCATTCACGATGTGAACACCGTGAGAGGTAGTAGTCAACTGGTGATATTTTTTAGGGTCCTCTAATATACCCTAGTCTAGACCAACAGCTCTTTACGGCGTATGACAAGGCTGTAGACTGGGCAGTGAGACGGTCTTTCACGATGTGAACACTGTAAAAGATAGTAGTCAACTGATTATATACTTGCTAAGGGTTCTCTAATATATCATAGTCAAGACCAACAGCTACTTACTGTGTAGTACAAGGCTGTACAATGGTTGTTTCGACGGTCTTTCACCATGTGAACACCATGAGAGATAATAGTCAACTGGTGATATTCCTTTTAAGGGTCCTCTAATATACCCCTAGTTAAGGGTAACAGCTGCTTGCTGCATATGACAAGACTAAAGACTGGTTGTTTCAACGGTCTTTCACAATGTAAACACTGTAACAGGGAGTAGTCAACTGAAAATATTCTCATAGCCTACTCAAAGTTATCAGGTACTTACTGCATGTCAAAAGGCTGTACACTCATGTGTGTTAGGCACTCTTTCTTGCTAAGGACCCCAATATTCCCTACACAAGGCTATACATGTTAGTTCTAAACACTTAGTTGTTAATTGTATAATAAATTTTTATACAAAGCTTATACAAGCACGTTTTTCGTGAGGTAAAACTTTGTTAAATAGCTGCATGCGACACGCAAAGTATGTTTCCGCTATCTAGCGGTGACTATGAGTACTACTTGAACGACCAGAATGCTACCTAGCGCTCCATTTCATCACTCGCTCACTGAACGACCAGCATGCTATCTAGCGGTCGATATCAATACTCACTCAACTACCAGCCTGCTACCTATCGGTCAATATAACAACTCACTCCACTACCAGCATGCTACATGGCTTTTTTGTCAGTGTTTTGTTGGCTTTTTCGTTGGCTTTTGTTGGCTTTTGTTGGCTTTTGTTGGCTTTTTTGTTGGCTTTTTTGGCTTTTGTATTAGATCTTTCATATTTGCTCTTGCTTGTTGGGGCTTATTTGGTCTTGGAAAGTATGTCAGTCTTTTTTTATGGCTGCATAATGCTTACAGCCATGTTTGTAAGCAGCAGCAACAACAACAACAGCACACAAAATTCCTAAAAAATCCAAAGTACTCTAAGGTTTATCAATGACTCTCAACTCTTACACTTACCTCTATCCCATGCCTAGTCAAAAAAATTGTGTATTTTTCAAATTTTTCAAAAAATATTTGGAAAGTAGGCTATATCATTAAACTAAAAATCCTGAAAAGACATATGTTAACTCCATCACCTACCACTACAGCACCCTCAGTCCAAAAATAGTGTATTTTTCAAATTTTCCAAAACATATTTCCGAAATGGGTTATATTTCCAAAATTAAAAAGTTTACAAAAATGTTTGTTTGACATAAATGAATGGCCTTTACCCCCCCCCCCTCTAACGCCGTACCAAGTCCCAGGTCTCTAGGACAACAAACATAAAAATTTTGAAATTGGGCTTATATATTTCCAAAATTAGGAATTTTACAAAAACGTTTGTCTGACATAAATCAGTGGTCAGTAAACCAAGTCTCAGGTCTCTAGAACAACAAAAATAAAATTTTGATAATAGGCTATATTTCCAAAATTAGGAATTTTACAAAAACGTTTGTCTGACGTAAATCAATGGTCTTCACCCCCTCTATCCCCATAAAAAGTCTCAGGTCTCCAGCTCAAAAAAATAAAATTTTGAAAATGGGCTATATTTCCAAAATTAGGAATTCTACAAAAACGTTTGTTTCACATAAATCAATGGTCTTTACCCCCTCTATCCTCGTACCAAGTCTCAGGTCTCTAAGACAAAAGAAAATGAATTTTGAAAAATGGTCAATATTTTGGAAACTAGGAAGTTTACAAAAATGTTTGTTTGACATAAATCAATGGTCTTTACCTCGTCTAGCACCATACCAAATTTCAAGTTTCTAGGACAAGGGAAATGTATTTTTGAAAAATGGTCACTATTTTGGAAACTAGGAATTCTGGAAAAAAGTTTGTTTAACATAAATGAAAGGTCCCTATCCCCTCTACCTGCAAACCAAGTTCCAGATCTGTATGACAAAAATGAAAAAAGTTCAATTGGGAAAGTAGGCGATTTTTCATAAAACCAGACATTCTAAAAAGTGTTCTATGAGCATAAAAGAATGCTCTCTATGTCCTTTATTTTTTATAATAAAACTTTTATTTTTTACATTTTTTTGAAAAAAGTTCAATTTTGAAATTTTTATATTTTGGTAACTAAAGTGTTTACAAAAAAAATTGTTAAACGTAAATCAATGGTCCCTACCCCATTTATCCTCAAAATAAATCTCAAGCCTCAAAATTAAAAAAATGGTATTCATAATCAAAAATAAATAAAATAGAACACAAAATAAAAACAACTTTACAATTTATAACATAAAAGAATAGACTATATATAAAAATGTATTATGTGTAAATAGTGTACATGTATTTAAAATAAAAAATATTGTATGGACACTGCTTGTACATTTTTAATTACTATCCACCTCTCTCCACTCCTAATGCAAAATGAACATGTAAAACACAAATTGGAAAATCTATGTTTCCATATTGACAAAATAGAAAAAACATTAAACTGAAATTTTAAAAACTGTGAATGGGAATTTGGTAAATTGACAAATGTGTAAACAACAAAATGCAAAATCCATGTTTCCATATTATGAAATTGAAGAACTTAAGACTGACATTTAAAAAAAACTGAAAATGGGAAATTGGAAAATTGACAAATGTGTAAACAACAAAATGCAAAATCCATGTTTCCATATTATGAAATAGAAAAACTTAAAACTGACATTAAAAAAAATGAAAATGGGAAATTGGAAAATTGACAAATGTGTAAACAACAAAATGAAAAAAAAAATACCCGGTTAGGGTAGTGATCATGTTGTACAGTAGCCTATAAGACTAGCATAAGGATAGTTGCATGTACCCTTATATACTTTGTGTATGTGCATTAGCCTTTGGATTAGCTTAAGTTAGGTTTGTTAAAGTTAGGTTTGGTGAGGTTAGGTATGTGACCTTGTAGTTTACTCTTTTCGGAAAATGTAAATTGTAAAATCTAAAATCAAAAAATATTAAATTTAAAATGAAAATCTAAAAAAACTAAAATCTAAAATACAAAAAAATCAAAAATGTAAAATCTAAAAAAGTAAAAATGAAAAAATGAAAAATCAAAAATGTTAAAATGTAAAATGTTAAAATGTAAAATCAAAATCTTTAAATGAGGTTTCTGTGGGTTAGGTTAGGTTAGGTAAAGTTAGGTTAGGTTAGGTTAGGTTAGGTGTGGTTAGGTTATAACTAAGCTTATTATTTGAGCTCTCACATTTGCTCTCACTTTTTTTGATGACACTTTTTGCTCTCACTTTTTTTGCTTGCACTTTGAAGTTAGGTGAGGCTAGGTAAAGTTAGGTTAGGTTAGTTTAGTTGAGGTTAGGTTAGGTGAAATTAGGTTGGGTTAGGTTAGGTTAGGTGTGGTTAGGTTATAACTAAGTTTATCATTTGTGCTCTCACATTTTTTCTCACTTTTTTTGATGACACTTTTTGCTCTCACTTTTTTTGCTTGCACTTTGTAGTTAGGTGAGGTTAGGTAAAGGTAGGTTAGGTTAGGTTAGGTTAGGTGAAGTTAGGTTAGGTTAGGTGAAGTTAGGTTAGGTTAGGTTAGGTTAGGTGAAGTTAGGTTAGGTTAGGTGTGGTTAGATTATAACTAAGTTTATTATTTGTGCTCTCACATTTGCTCTCACTTTTTTTTGCTTGCAATTTGAGGTTAGGTGAGGTTAGGTAATGTTAGGTGAAGTTAGGTTAGCATGTTATATGTGTAAGTGGTTGTGTTCAGTGACCATTTTGTGTATTAGCCCTGTGCTAAAAAGTAATATATTAAATATTAAATAAATAAAAATTTATAAATTAACAACAAACACATATTGATTTGAAAAGCCCGCCATTAAAGAGTGTGGTAGTGCGTGGCGGCCATTTTGCCCATTAGCCCCTGACCCAGCTATGACTGTCCCCTCCATAAGAATAACATAGAGTGGTTGCGCGCGGCGGCCATCTTGCCCATTAGCCCTTGCACCAGCTTCGGCCTTTATATCCTACTTGCGTGCAATCCAGGTAACGGGCTCGCAGACTCCTAGGTTGGTGTCCCGGTGAGCCGTACTATCGTAGTCGTTCAGGTTGGACAGGCGGACGTACGGCCGAGACGTCGTGTTGATGAGAGTCTTGGCAACTAGCAATCCTTTTGTCTGGATGTCCTCATATTTTGGCTCGATGACAGCCGCCACTCCCTCAGCTGTTCCGCCGATAATTACGGCATTGCTGACTTCCGTCTTGGCGGGAACGATGACGTCCTCTCTCAGCCTTACTCGTCGTGCGGCGACGGCCTCGTGTGCTGGTTGCAAAGCAAGTTCCTCACCTCTGAGGTGCAGAGTGTTGGTACTCAGATCCAAGATGATGTTGTTCTGGTCCAGGAAGTCCAGTCCGATGATCACTTCATTTGATACGTCAGCCCCAAGCACTGGATTCTTTATCGCCCGTCTACCAATGACGAACTCCAGTGATGCTTCGCCATGTACCGGTGCGGTCTCTCCGGTCGCGGTTATTAGCTGGAGGTTCCTTTGTGTGCGTTGCACTCTCCACTTCGGGATCACGGTGGGACTGACGATGGTCCTCGATGCTCCCATGTCGATTAGCATGGGCCAGCTCTCTCCGTTGACGACTCCGTCGACCATCATGCTGCTATTATCCCTCCGTAACAGCGTCACACGAACTTGGACTGCCGGGGCTTGACGACAGTCACAAGCCAACCTTTGCCCCCCAAGGCTGGCTAATACTCGCTTTCCTGGGCCGTGCGGTTTCCCTACGACTGACTGTCCCGACGGAAACCCTTGGCGGCGGCAATCACCGCAGTCCTTGCTCAGGTGGCCTCTCTTACGGCAGGTCTAGCAGGTCGGTAGTCCTCTTCCGGACCGCCTGTCCGGATGTCCTTCGGCTACGTTTTTGTTGGTGGTACTGCGACTCTTGAAGAACCGGCCTAGCGCCTCCATCAATACGTCGGCCAGGGGCTTGGTCTCGTTAGTTTTTACTGGTTCGTCGACGTCCACTTGACGCACCCGCGCGTGCATTCTAGATGCCTGTTTTGCCGTCTCGAACTCAAGTGCGTGGCTCAGCGCATCTGCCAGGGTCTTATTGCGCGCGAGTCGCAGCGCCTGTTGAGTGTCCGAGTCCCGTAGCCCGTCGGTGAAGGTCTGCGTCGCAATCTGTTCCAGAAACTCGGCCGGTGCTGTTGGATAGGCGAGCCTTACGAGGCGTGCGATGTCCATCTCGAACTCCTGCAGGGTTTCCGCATTCTTTTGTACCCTGGTCCGGAGCTGCATCTGGTAGGCCTGCTGAAGATGGCTATTTCCATATCGGGACTCCATATGGGCGATTAGTGAAGCGTAGTGCTGGGATCCAGTCGGGATGGCCTGAAGGACGTTAAGGGCGTCCCCTCTCAGCGCTACAATGAGAGCTGTAGCCTTTTCCATGCTGTTCCAGTTGTTTATGGAACAGGCTGCCTCGAACTGACGTAAGTAGGTGCTCCACGGGACCTTTCCGTCGAAGGTTGGGGGCGTCACTCTGCTATGTCCCGTTCCTGATATTCCCAGTGTAACGGTGGGCGGGCGGGCGTTGGCGCAGTTCGGCAACTTCCTCTTGTAGAGCGTTGAATCTCGCTTCCATCCCCGTCGGCGGGTGTTGGCTCAGCTCAGCAATTTCCTCCTGTAAAGCGTTGAATTTCTCTTCCACCTCCGTCAGTGGGCGTTGGCGCAGCTCGGCAACTTCCTTTTGTAAGGCGTTGAATTTCTCCTCCACCCCCATCAGCGGGCGTTGGCGCTGATCGGCAACTTCCACTTGTAAGGCGTCGAACTTCTTTTCCACTGCCGTGACTTCCTCACGCAGACCCAGTTCTAATTTCTTCAGGTCCTGTGTCAACTTATTCTGACCGTCTACCATCTTCTTCTGGCCGTCCTCTATCCTCTTCAGGTCCTCCGCTAGCTTATTTTGACCGTCTTCCATCTTCTTCTGGCCGTCTTCTAGTTTGGCAGTTAGGTCCTCGGCTAACTTCTTCTGGCCGTCCTCCATCTTCTTATGGCCGTCCTCCATCTTCTTCTGGCCGTCTTCCATCTTGGCTTCCATGCCACTTAACTTTTCTAGCAGTGCTACAAATTGCGTTTCCATTTTAGATGTTTGTCTTGTAAAGGGCATGCACTCACAGGAAAATTAAAAAAAAAATTACCTGCTCGGGTTTTGAAACCAGGACCATCAGGTGTTGTGCTTGTGTTTGAGTTCGTAATCCGGCTTCTGACACCAGTTATTACGTGCCACCCCCGTAGTGGCACTTTTGTTAACTGGATTACGGTGGGTTGAAGCACAGCACAGATTGTTCCTTTAAAGAAATAATTAACTTTATTGCGGCCAGAAAGGTACACCACTCAACAGCAAATACAAGCAATTAGAACCTTACTCCAGTTTCCTCAAGTCTCTTCCTTATGGAGCGCTCTTGCCCCTTTCACATAGTCATGCAGCTAATCCTCCACTAATGAGACCCGTGTCCTCGCTAGGAATACCTCCACCTCTTCCTTATGTACTAAAACTACAGTTGCTTACGATAACCTGCTACACGCTGCTTCGCTGTCCACAAGCTGGGAAACAATGTCACTGGATTTCGTAACTCGCACGGCACTTCGCCACAATACCTCTGTCGCTCAGTGAAATCACACTCGCTCCAATCACAGGCAGTCCCCTGTATGCTTCTCACCCCTCGCTGTCAAGAGAATCAGCTTCACTAGGGGTTTCGCAAGTCACGTCGCCAACAACTGTCGCTCAAGGTAAGCGCTCGCACTAGCTCGAAAGTAGTGTGGTAGTGGGGGAGCTGCACCACTTCTTTTTGAACCCTCCTCGTATCGGCCCCGAACTTGATATCTCGCTAACCAAACATGGGATTAGAACATACAGGGTGTCCTAGCACTCGTAGTGACGTCCCCTACTTTCCTATAGCCTCTTAATTTAATGAAAAGACCAAAACTAAAAGGTCATTCGCGAGTAGTGGGGTAGTGTTGGTTTCCTCAAGTCGCGCTCGTGCTTGAATATGTATGGCTATGTTGGGAAAGGGTTAGGTGGTTAGGTGGTGGGGGAGGAGTAGGGTCGAGTGAGGGGTCGTTTAGATGGTATTTTTTCCGCTCTAGGTGATGGTGAGGTTATTTTTTAAAATGGATGGAATTGGGAAACGCCATTTGGGGTAAACATGTTGTTTTTTGACATTTTTGGCGATGAATGTTTTTTTATACGCATGCGCATTTGAGGAGTTTTGTAAGAGGGCGGGCTTTTTAAATGATGATTTATAAATGAATGTTTTTAATATGTATTGAAATAAACCCCAAAAACTAATAGGTCATCGGCTTTTTACTATCTCGCTAACCAATAATCGGATTTAAACCTATGAGGTGTCGTAGGACTCGTGGTGAACTCTCTCTTTCTATGGACGGAGTATATTCACCCCAAAATAAAAAACGTGGTAAGGGGGTGGGGAGCTGCATCACTTAGGAAGTTGTGAGCCCCCGCAACCTTGGAATGGAAAGAGCCATGCTAGGAGGGCGTGCTTGGATTCGTTTTTTTCGTCTCGTCATGCTCTTTACGGGAATGTAGGTATTGAAAAGGTGAACTTAGGGTTTTGGGTAAAAAAATGCGTTTTTCACATTTTTGTCGATTTTCGGAAAACGGGCCATGCTAGGAGGGCGTGCTTGGATTCGTTTTTTTCGTCTCATGGTGCTATTTACGCGAATGTCGGTGTCGAAAAGGTGAACTTAGGGTTTTGGGTCAAAAAATGCGTTTTTCACATTTTTGTCGATTTTCGGAAAACGGGCCATGCTAGGAGGGCGTGCTTGGATTCGTTTATTTCGTCTCGTTGTGCTCTTTACGGGAATGTCGGTGTCGAAAAGGTGAAGTTAGGGTTTTGGGTCAAAAAATGCGTTTTTCACATTTTTGTCGATTTTTGGAAAACGGGTCATGCTAGGAGGGCGTGCTTGGATTCGTTTATTTCGTTTCGTTGTGCACTTTACGGGAATGTCGGTGTCGAAAAGGTGAACTTAGGGTTTTGGGTCAAAACATGCGTTTTTCACATTTTTGCCGATTTTTGGAAAACGGGTCATGCTAGGAGGGCGTGCTTGGATTCGTTTTTTTCGTCTCGTTGTGCTCTTTACGGGAATGTCGGTGTCGAAAAGGTAAACTTAGGGTTTTGGGTCTAAATATGCGTTTTTCACATTTTTGCCGATTTTTGGAAAACGGGTCATGCTGGGAGAGCGTGCTTGGATTCGTTTTTTTTTCGTCTCGTTGTGCTCTTTACGGGAATGTAGGTGTTGAAAAGGTGAACTTAGGGTTTTGGGTCGAAAAATGCGTTTTTCACATTTTTGCCGATTTTTGGAAAACGGATAACGTGATGATGACGTGCGTGATAGTATGTTTTCGTCTCGTTGTGCTCTTTACGGGGATATAGATATGGAATAGGTTAAAAGCTGGAAACATGTTTTTTTTAGTCACAAATGGGTTTTGTGATTTTCCCTCATATTGTGAAAACCGAAAACGTGAGAATGACGTGTGTGATAGTATTTATTTCGTTTCATTGTCCTCTTTACGGGGATATAGATATGAAAAAGGCAAAAAGCTGGAAACATGGTTTTCTTATGGAAAAGGTGTTTTTTGTTCATTTTCGCGTTATTTGGAAAACGAATGAGGCGATTTTTATGATGGTCATGTCGATGTATTTATGTCGTTCTGTTTACGGGAATGTAGGTATGGAAAACCTAAAATGATGGTTTCCGTTATTTTTTTCGAGATCGTTGAGGAAAACGGGGAAAAAATGTAAGAAACCAGATTTGAAGTCACGTTATGTTATGCGCTATGATGTTAGTAAAACATTTATGCATTATTATTATTATTATTTGTCTTGACTGGTCAGGGCTCACACGCAGAGAGAGAACATGTTTAATGCAATGAGAATTGAAAGCATTGAAGCTAGCCCACGGCGATCCAGACAGACACAGGTCTTATCATCGTACGTGCCTCGCAGCAGAGAGAGATAACAGCCTGTTGCTCGCATGCAGGTGGCTGTTATCTGACCCAGACGTGTTACTCGATATCTCGATGAAGGACATACAGCTCTGTCGAAAAGCTGATCATTGCATTCCCACGCATACTCATGCAGGGATTGCAAAAGCTTGTGAGAATCGCTCTGACTTGTGCGCTCCATGACATACTACTCGTAGGAACAAAAAAAAAGTAAAGTGTTAACTTTGCATCTTGTTGAGGAGACATATATGTTCTGAGGGTAAGAGAGACTCATCATTCTCGTGTTCATCTTTGAAGGTGACGGATGCAAGTGCCTTATGCTCTTTGTGAAATATTACGTGAACTGCGGCCATACTTGTACTAAGGTAGGTTCATTATTGTTAATTATGACATGATTGGTTTTATTGTTATTTTGTGTATGCATGAAAAGTAAGTTAGTGACTGATGGTATTTTTGGGGGATTTCGTTTGTTGCAGATTTTTAAAAACAACATCATTAAGTCTGGGAAAGCAGACAGAGAGAGACAGTGACAGTGACAGTGGCGGCAAAGAGCACATTTGCTGAAAGTAATATAATTCATTATATGGTGAGTACATGTTGTTCCATTACTTTTATTGTTGTTGTTGTTGTTAAATGTATGTTATTTATTTCACGGAAATTTATATACTTATGGCGTGTATTTATTATTGTTTCAGAATGAAGATATATATGGAGTGAATAGGTTTTAACTACTTTGACGCTTTCGATATTAAAAAAAAGAGGTGAGTCTTTGTAAATGACTTTGTTATTTTCGAGTGAGTGTCTTATTTATGTGTGCACACTTGAAACCTTTTGTTTTTAGCAAGTCTTATGAATGAATGAATGAATGAATGAATGAATGAATGAATGCACATGTTTAATGTATATAACCATGACTAATAACGGATTGTATTGGTTTGTTTTTCAGATAAATCATTGGAAACAAAAAAAACAAGATAAACCTTGTCGTTGATATTAAAACTATAACAACTTTGTTGGTGATCATTTCCTGCTGGGGGCCCAAATTACTACAACCATTGTCTACCTGTGAACGAGATTGTGTGTGCCAGTCAGTAAAAATCGATAAGTGTGGTCGTTTGGAATTGGAGATTTTGGATTAACCTATTTTAAGGTAAGGGTTGCACGTTTATTAGTCCATTTTATAATCATGTCTATATCAGAGAGTGAAGTGTTAGTGTGGCAGCCTTTGGCCAAATGTTTCAAAACGCGAGTATGCTCAGGCCGAATTTACAATGCGAATCACTGTCTGTCGCCTAAAGATTTTGTGGAATTATGTTTTCCCATTTTTTTGAGTGAATGTGAACAAGGCTTAAGATTGCATCAGGCTTTAAAAATAAACTTCGAACTACTATGTGAATTTACATTGATAAAAAATAATGTTGAAGAGAAACACACCTTCAACCTTTGTACAAAAATGGAGAAAGTACTGATAGCCGATAATTTGGAAACGTGGTATCAGGAGAAAGCTATTCAAGCGCTTATCACTAAATTTGATAAGTTGCAAGAGGGTCCCAGTGGCTTGGCCCTCAATAGCATTGCCTATTTGCAAATCAATATTTGTAAATACAATCCATTGAATGCAGGAAGTAGCTATATTGCCACACCGAGCTTTATCGCTTCCAGAAAGGCAGTGATCAACATACGCAACAAAGACGATTACTGCTTTTTGTGGAGTATAGTGAGCTGTCTGCAACCCTGTGAAGACAGTCATGTTGATAGACCAGGGCAGTACAAAGATGTGTTTAACCGCATGAAACAAACTCTCAATCTCGAGCGTGTTTCATTTCCCATGCCTCTAGATAAAATTCATTTATTTGAGAAAGATAATCCAAATTTCTCTTTCATGGTGTATGGCATCGAAGGATCCAATATTGTGGGCCCCTTGTATGCCACCAAACAGGTAAAGCAACATCACATTCACCTGCTTTTCCTGTCTGATGGGGATAAAAGCCATTACTGTTGGATAAAGAATTTAAGTAAATTGGTGAGCAGCCAAGTGTCTAACCATAAGTGTGCAAAACACATTTGTGAGCGCTGCCTTCAGTATTTTACAACTGATGAACTTTTGAAACGACATACGGAAGACTGTGAAGGGCAGACGGCAGTAAAGCTAGTCTTGCCCGAAGGGAATGACGCAGTCTTAAAATTTAAGGCCACTAATAAACAAGAGATGGTACCATTTACTGTTTACGCTGATTTTGAGGCCCTTACTGTTCCCATTCAGGGATGTGAACCAAGCCCCCATACAAGCTCAACCTATCCAGTGCAGAAACATGAGCCTTTTGCTGTAGCCTATTATGTTGTCTGTCACTATGATAATTCACAATGTGAGTATGTAAGTCATAAAGGTCAGGATTGTGCGCGGTGGTTTGTTGATCAAATGGCGGCTTTAGCAGGCAAAGTAGAAACTATTTTGAACAACCCTGTACCAATTCAGATGAATGACGTACAGCAAAGAGAATATGATCAAGCCACCACCTGCCACATATGTGAAAAGCCAATCTTAGGCGGAGAAAAAAAAGTAAGAGACCACTGCCATAGGACAGGGCATTTTAGAGGTGCTGCCCATAACGAATGCAATTTGAAGTACTCTACACCTCGCTTCCTCCCTGTCTTCTTACACAATTTCTCCCGGTATGACCTTCACTTCATTGTAAAACAATTTGCTCATGTAGATAAGAGCAAATTCAGCATTTTGGCTAAGAACCATGAGAGCTTTACCTCACTTTCATGGAGAAAAGGAAGCATGAGCATTCGCTTTCTCGACTCATTCAAGTTTATGTCTAGTTCGCTGGATAGTCTTGTGAAAGGCTTAAGCCAAGATGAGTTGAAACATACCCATTCCCACTTTACGGATACAAATCAATTTAAATTGTGTGTTCGTAAAGGTCATTTTCCATACGATTATGTGGAAAGTTACGAGGTGCTTGAAGAAACGACTTTGCCGCCAAGAGAAAAATTCTTTTCTCAATTGACTCAAAGCACCATCAGTGAAGAAGACTATGCCCATGCACAGCATGTTTGGCGAGTGTTTGGCATAGAAACCATGGGCCAGTATGCTATGCACTACTTAAAATTAGACGTGTTGTTGTTGACCGACGTTTTTGAAACGTTTCGTCAGCTATGTCACAGGATTTATGGCCTTGACCCCGCTCACTACTATACCAGTCCAGGGTTAAGTTGGGACGCCACCCTCAAATTTACCCACATTGAGCTTGATTTACTGACGGATCCCGATATGGTACTCATGATGGAAAAAGGGATTCGTGGGGGATTCGTATCGCTCAATCAGCGACATGCCAAGGCAAATAATCATTACATGCCTGATTATTGTCCCGAAGAACCAGAATCCTATCTAATGTATTTCGACGTAAACAATTTATACGGTCACGCTATGAGTCGACCACTGCCGTACAGAAACTTTGTCTGGCTGTCTGAGGATGAAATTAAAGATTTTAATGTGCATAGCGCTAGCAAGCAACAGGACGTAGGGTATGTTCTTGATGTCGACTTAGCTTATCCCCCCCATCTCAGACAGCGTCATGGTGATTTCCCCTTTTGCATAGAGAAAATAGTGCCGCCCGAGAGTAAGGGCAATCATAAGAAATTGATGGGTACCTTGTATGATAAAAATCACTATGTGTTGCATATTGACATGCTGGTAGAATGTTTAGCTCAGGGCTTAACCCTGAAAAAAATCCATAGAGGTATTTCTTTTTGTCAGAAACCGTGGTTGAAACCATACATGGATTTAAATACCAGTCACAGACAAAGTGCCACTCAGCCATTTCAAATCAATTTTTTTAAACTGATGAATAATTGTATCTATGGCAAGAGTTTGGAAAATGTACGGCAGTATAGGGACATTAAGTTGGTCAATACATGGCATGGCAGATGGGGGGCTCAAAAATATATTGCAAAACCAAATTTCAAATCTTTAAACATTATTGATCATGATCTATTGACTATTGAACTTGCCAAAACTAAAGTGGTCATGAATAAGCCTATCTATTTAGGCCAAGTCATATTAGATTTTTCAAAATTGCACATGTATAAATTCCATTATGGTTTTGCAATACAGCGATTTGGTACCATTTCCTTGTTATATACAGACACTGATAGTTTTATTTACCATATCCGTGACTGTGATCCGTATGTCGTTATGAAACAAAACCCAAAATGGTTTGACACGTCCTCGTTTAGTGACAAGAACGTGTTCGATATCCCCCGTCTGAACAAAAAAGAAATTGGTTTAATGAAAGATGAGTGTTCAGACACCATGATGACTGAGTTTGTAGGTCTCGCTCCGAAAATGTATAGTTTTCGACAGGTGGATCGATGCGAATCTATGCGAGCCAAAGGGATTAGCCAGCATGTGGTTAAACGTCTCTGTGTGGATGATTATTTACATGTCCTTCAGACCCACACAGCCATGGCACATAGTCAGTTTAGGATTCTCTCAAAAAATCATGATTTATTTTTAATGAAGCAGCGAAAACAAACACTCGCTTTGTTGGACGACAAGAGACAGTGGTGTCAGGATATGATGACAAGCGTCCCATTTGGTTACAACCAG
Source organism: Meconema thalassinum (assembly GCA_946902985.2). NCBI lineage: Eukaryota > Metazoa > Arthropoda > Insecta > Orthoptera > Tettigoniidae > Meconema > Meconema thalassinum. The sequence continues at coordinate 1,338,601,208 of OX336389.2, forward strand.
TAGTGGTTGTAGCTATTGTTGTTGTACAACACGGCAAGTGTTTGGTTTGGTTGCTATCAAATGCGAGATGCCATCTTGAGCCTCGGAATAAAAATAAAAAATTGTAGTGTATCATATAATTTTTGTTTTTTAACCTGTGTGCATGGGTGTATGCATGGATGTGTGAATGCCTGTAAATAGTTGTACATAAACTGTATGTCTTGTGCTATTTGCCTGTCAACGCATAAAGAGAGCCATGCATCAACGTTTGCATGGTTCACTGTGCACAGGCTAGATTAAAAACATGTTGACTTCTTTAGGTTAGGTTAGGAAAAAAAACAAACAAGTAGCCACCCTCACTATTGTTGTCGCTTAGTAGGCCTCATGTTTCAGTAAAGTGACCATTCACCCTCAGTAGGCACAGATTAATAGGCCAACTAGGGTGTGGCTTAGTAGGTCTCATGCAAGAACAAAAGAATAATAATAATAATCGTGGACAAAACTCTCACTTTATGGCTAGAGTTATGAGTGGTGATATATTTGAAAACAACTCCAGTCCAATATCTGAACAGAAATTGTTTCTTTAACCTGTTGCATGTTATGTTTGCCGCCTATAGCTAAAGAAGTCACCAGACAAATGGTTATTTATTTGTGTTTTGCTTATTTTTTTATTTTATTTTTGCCATTGACTTAGGGGACAGACAGTGTATATAGTACATTGTATTTTTTTTATTCACTTAGTAAACGGCAACGACTACTTTTCAGATTCAATCATGATCCACGGTGAAGATCGTTTTATCGTCACAAAACACACCACGTTCAATGAATATGCCACGATGGTGTCTCATAATCCTCAACGTGTGGCCTATCCTTCAGAATATAGAAACACGAAAGTACGCATTGACACCACATTTTATGACAGCTTCATGAATCGTGATGATAATGATGATGATTTGTTTCATGATCCAGGGCATCACTTTTGTAAATCCTGTATGCTAAATTTTGGCTTTGAAAATAATGTATCCACGCAAGTGATTCATAAAGCATGGTACGGTTTAACCATGAATCAAGTGATTGTTAAATTAGCTGACGAGGATCACTTTCCAGATTTCTGGTGTACAATATGTACAAAACCCCTGTTTAATGTTTATTTTCCAATAACCTCTCAAATGTTTTGTTTTCATTTTTATAAATTTCCTGCTGAGGAACCAATCACTTCGTATCGACAACAAGCATTTCGCCAACTTTGTCTTAGCTTACCTATCAATCAATATTCGCCTCATAGAATGAGATTTGTTAGAAACTAACAACGTTATGTCATGATTATGGCTTTTTTTTTGTTTGCATTCGGCTCTCAGGTGCATACTTGACGTTTAGAATACATTTGGCTATTTTTTTGTTTGTTTTAGTTTATCGTTTATTCACGTTGATGAACACATACACACTGGTTTAAATTTGTAGTTTTGAATTTTGTTTTGTTGGATGTAGACATGGTTATTAAATGCATAGCGTGTTAACTTTGCCTTTTATAGGTTACCAAAAGCATTCACATGTTTGCTCTTAGTATCTGTTGATACTGTTTATTTAACAGAATGCTCTGTGAATTTGCACAACAACAGAGCAAACGAATACAAGTCATTCGACTAGGGAATGATAGGCTAATTCCCATTCACAACAGAGACATGCATTTACCTCCAAGAGAGATTCACACTTAATTTTGATAAAACATTTCCTATTAAATAATTTCCAAATGTATGTTTTGACTGAAAAAATGATACAAACATTATTATTATATTTTTATCCAATACTATCTATCTACAACTTCAGGTCATAAACACTCAGGATTTAAAAAAACCAACAATATACTTTAATGTACAAAGTTATTGCTATTGTAATATAAGAACAAGAGTGTTAGAAAGTAACACTCTTTTCTTTGGTTATAGACAACCATGGACGCCTTGAACGCCATTGGTCAAGATTGTGGCTTTGCACGCAAGAAAATGAGTGAATTGCCTACGCAAACACCCTTTCGCATACATAAAATTCAAAAACTGAAAACCAAATTTGGTGAACGAGCTCTTTGCATTTGTCAAGACTTTGAGACATTTCTTCCCACACGATTTAATAACCTACCTGATAATGTCATGGAAGATGTCAATTCCAGTATTCACCCTGTCTATTTAATTTATGAGGGTGAAAAAAATAATCGATGCATGGTTCGTTTTGTAAAAATTGAAAACGAATAATCATTGTACGCTAGCCGTAACTTTTTTGTTTATTCATGCCCTACTCTTTAATGACTATAATAAAATAAAATTATTTTTTGGGTTCAACAGTTTGACGTTTATTAATTGTTGCTCAACGTTTACCATGATAAATAATAATAAAAATAAATTTTCAAAACTTATGCTTAATGGTAGATTTTTTTGTTTGTTTATAGGTTTAGTACAATTACCATGTATATATAATTTTTTATAATAATAATAATGAAACTATTAGTTAAAATAATGGACTTTTGTCCTTTTTTTATTGTTTGTGATTGAAAAAATAGATTTACTACAATTAGTAATAATTTTTAACGATGCACTGCTGTCCCTTTTTTATTGTTTGTCATTTATAATTATAATAATGAAACTAAGAGTGAATAATAATAATGGAAAAAAACACAACATGGACTCTTGTCTTTTTATTTATTTTTTTGTCATGATAACAGTGATACTATACATTTTTTTAAACATAAATTCATTACGTTAAAGTCCATATCTAGATAAAAATAATTTGCTCTTCATAGCACCAATCACTATAAATGCTGCCATTCGTTCTGCTAGACTGGCATCTGAAGCTGTTAATCGTTGCTTGGCAATGCTTAACAAGACTTTGTCGGCAATGCGTCTTAGTGTGGGATCACTGTTTTCATAGGCTTTATCGTGATTAAGACATGCATGATCCAAAGCATTGATTCCCATATTCCCTCTCCTCAAACGATCTTGAAGACGAGTACCAGGGCCGCAAAAGCTGTAAGCAGGTAAGTGAGCTTCGAATGGTAAGTTTTTAATAATGTTATCAATAATTCCACGGCCAGTACACCTGGGACATAGAGGTTTCAATCGGTGAAAAACACTTTTTTTGTTGTTCTTCTTCTTCTTGTTCTTGTTCTTGTTCTTGCTGTTGTTGTTTGTCGGCAGCTCCTGACGAGCATGGTAGGTGGTGGTTGTTTTCCGCATGACAGCCATGGAATGATGAAACAATGTCTTTACACTGAGTTTTATGACCATGATATAATTTCATTAATTGGCATGTGGCACACTGTCGAATGGAAGGTATTTTTGCCATGGTTAATTGCTTGTGATGGGAAAAATGACTGCATGGTTGTAGTTCACTCAATACAGAGTCGTTAGTCCACTCGGCAGGCGCCTTTTCCCAAATTTCTTTGACAGCGTTGGCAGCAACATAAAAAAGAAATGATTTAGGTAGTGCTAATAATTCATGTTGTGTAAAGCTAATCAGTTTTTTCTTGCACACAAAGAACTTTCCAATAGCCTTGTCGATTGTAGTGGCGTCCATGTCTATAACGTTGATGTTATCACCTCACGTGTACACGTCTCACTGCTATCATTGGACGATACACTTTCAGTTTTCATTTTATTGAACAACTCCCAACATGCACTCGTGGTGAGCCAATGAAACAATTGCCATGCATGCGCTAAGGCTTTATTCTGAATATTGTCGCAAGGACAAGTGTCCATAAGCGTTTGCAGGGATGGACAACCCAGATCTAAAAGGTCAATACATTGACAGTGAGAGGGTAGAAATGGTTGAAGCCACTGGCGTTTTTCACTCCCTTTAACAAATAAGACATTGGCCGAGGACAAATGGGCTTTCATGACAATGTCAAGATACTTGTAAGAAATATCACCCTTGTTCCATGCTAACTGCAAATGATTTTCAATCCATTGGCTCTGTTTTTTATCTTTTTCACTAAGCAACTCGAAAGCATAGGGAGGTTTAAACACCAAATAAATAGGGTTAGACACCCAAAACGTACTACAATCGATAAAAGCAACTTCCTTAAATATAAATTTGTTGTCTGCAATTTTAAACCCCTGACAATCCACGATGAGTGTACGCATCATGCTTTTTTTTATTGTTACTTGTTACCTCATTGACGTCTAATCAACAACTAACCCATGCCATGGTTTAACATGGCAAAATCAAAGGACTTTAGGGGAAAAAAAGGAACAAATGAATTGAACAACAGCGAAATATTTGTTGAGGTTTTATTCATAACAAAAAAAAAACTTACACTTTTATTACAAACAAGTGTGTTGGCTTAATTTGGAACAGCATTCAAATGAATAGTTTGCACATACGGTCCACAGGTATCTCCTAGTTTTGTAGGGTCTGGTACAATAACCGGATAATTCAAACTCCATGGAATATTGCCCACATCATAGCGATTGAGGTAAGGGCAGGATGGACTCCATCGCTGATGATCGCTAAAGGCTCGATCCCCTATTTCCCAGTTTCCAATTTCAATGTTGCAAAAAATACACTTGACCACATCCCCACGTTTTAAGTAATAAAATCCGCTCGCAGCCAATTCTCCACAATCCATAAAGGGAACTGTCCATGCTTCAAAAGTTTTCAAACGATTAAATTCACATTTTAAATTCCATGGTTTGTCTGTCACGTTGTTGTTGCTGTTGCTTATTGAGGGACACATGATGTTTGTTGTTGTCGTATGTGCGCACAGTGCCAGAGCGCAACAGATACTGTGCATGCAGACGCTTATCATCAATCCTATGAATGATGATCTTTTTTTGTTTTCATTCGACCACAGATGGCTTACATGCTGGTGACATAATTGGACAAAGGATGATATTTCACTTGTCTAGCATGAATAATCAAACAGTAGGCACTGGTATGGTCTGGGACATTTTCTTGTGTTTCAAAATCTACCCTTAAATCAATGGTGGTGATTTTCATAGATTCTTCTAGATACGAACAGTCGAAAACAATCAGTGGTGCTTTTGCTTTAAACCCTTGTGGCGACAACATAGGACAATCCTGTTTTTCATAATAAGACGATTGAAATTTAGCGAACATGTCATAAAGGGGACCAAACTTATTTTTTGAAAAATTGAGTTCCAACCCCTCATAGGGAAAGCAAACATTATTTAAAAATAGTCGTATATTTCTCAAGTGAATGTGATCAAACAAGGTGACATCTTTGCTTTGTTGGTATTTTCTATTGGTTTGAAAACCAATAATAACATAGAGGGGTCTCTCGGTAGAGCGAGCCGATTTGACACTCCAACTATGAGTGTCAGTGGTAGGTAGCAAGGGGTATTCATGCAGACACCAACTTCGAAAGGCGATAGGCAAGGCTTTATCTTTTTGCACCAAATTTAACATGCTTAGCTTTTTACGATCCGATAGCGTCACATGGGGCACTTTCCATAGTAATCGAAGCAGTTGAATTTTTGAGTCTATCACTTGGTCAGAGGCTCCTTTCAGTGCATTATAATCACTGCGGTCTCTCACCAGATACAAACTTTGTCTTGCGTTTAAAATAATACGCTTGTGATCTTCGGCAAAGCCAAGGAGTAATTTTAAGGGTAGGAAGCCTGTAAAAGTGCCATCGGTATGAACTAGCCAGTTATTGCTACTGTTGGGACACCATCCTGCCATAGAAAGCGTTTTACTTTCCTCCTCGCTATAGGATGGATATAATTTCATAAGACTAGTCATGCCCACATTTCGAGTCATATCTATGACAATATCATTTATCACATAACGTACTTCAGAAAACAGAAAAGCCAAACCATGATTCGCCAACGCAGACGTTGTGGGCGTACTGCCATCTGCTTTCATTAATTTACCCTCAATTTGAAGGACACTTTCATGAGGTAGAGTAAAAATATCTTGATTGTTAATTATGAATTGAATCTCGTCATTGTTATTCAGACCTGTTGCTTGAGGTTGATAGGAATGCATATCAATGCGCACGACGCCATCTTCCACTTGTATGGGATTTAACACTTGCAACAGCTCTTTGTTCATGATTGGGGTGTAGCGTATAACCAAGGCGTTGTAAGCGTTGTCGGTTTACCCGTGTCAACCGTTTCATACACGGCGGGCAACTAACCGAGCTCGTAGACGTTGTTGTTGCTTTATAGATAAATTTCATAGCGTCTTTAAAACCAACTTGTAGGTCACAGGGGTGTTGGCGTCCAAAGCAATCAGTTGTTGGTTTCTATTCACTAAGCGTAAGGTAATATTACTAATATCACTGACACACACAGGATGATAGAGAACCACTGAAGGGTTTTCACGAATAATATAGCCGCAAGGAGAGGTGACAATAAAATCATACAGGGAATGGCTTTGTTCTTGATTCGTAAATACGTCTCTAATAATATTGCAAGTTACAGAAATGTGATGGTCCTCGATGAATTTCACTGGATAATCTGATTCATGGGGTTGCTGAGCTGCCAACACTCTTGGTTTAAATCCTAATAAAGGACCAATAGAATGAACTCGTGTTTCAAAGTCAATGTTAAACGTAGAGAAAATACGACAGCGATGAGTTATTGTATTGGCTGTAAGTTCAAATTTGTGTGTCCCATCCGCAAATGGTTTGACACCAAATTGTTTTATCATCGACACGCTAATGGCCTCATGCACATCGTCTATAGTATAACCTCCAGGGGGTAGTGTCAACATATAATCATCATAATAAAATTTGTCATTAATATCCACTTGAATATTGTAAATTCTGTTGTAACTTTCCAAAGAAATTAATCCTAGCACATAGGATTGTTCGGGATGCAATTCAATGGGAGGGAAAAAATCCAGGGACACTTCAGGCCCGCGACTGTGCACGGTAAAGGTCTTGGCGTTGACATTCATAATGATGAAACTGATGGCTTAACGCGACCTCTTATATAAAAAATGTAAACTCAAACGGCCACACTCTTGACTGTCAAAGGTTTGTTGACGATTCACATTATAGAATATCTTTACCCGGTTTCCCAAATAACGTATCAACTCGATCGGGGGTGGTAAATTTCCATAACTGTCAAAGTACCATACTGTGGAACCTTGTTTCACATAGGCTACAAAATGGGTTCCTGGGCCTGCATCATCATCTAAATTCATCATGGCTCGTTCTTCTTTCCACGGTGCTTTAGGTAATTCATTTCGCATAAATACACCTCGAAAATGAGAAATCTTTAGTTGTTTGGCATAGCTTTCCACTTCTTCATGGGTCATGGCATGACGAGGCAGTTGGCTTAAGCGCTTATCGATGAAGATGGACATTTTTTTTTTTCCTTAGACGGTAGGCCATTACCTTGTGGATAAAAGACTGGCTTTAAAGGGTTGCCATTTCTAGCTCCCATCGCAATGGCTTCTAACGTTTTATTGTGTCGCTCGCTTTCTTTGAGTTGTTGCTTGCCTTGCTCGACGGCTTTTATGGTTTTCGCTACAGCGCTGGCACCACCCAAAAGGGACCCCAAAGCTGCCAACCCTGCAAATAAAGCCGGCAAAAAACCCCCATGCTTAGCAACAGGAATGACTCGCCCACGTTTTTGCTTTCTTTCTTTTCTTTTTATCGATACATAATGCTGCGATTTCGGAGCTGTAGACAATCGCACCGCTTGTAAAGCTTTTTCGATAGCCACTCTTTTTAGATTTTTTTTAGTTTTTTTACGTTTTAACACTGGGTGTGAGGCTGATCGACTTGGTTCCCGACCTGGCTTTTTTCTCTTTTTGAGATTTGATTTTTTCATGTTCATAGCATATCTTTTTTTCACCATGCTGCTACTTGGTGAACCTTTCACAGCAAACATTCGATAACAACTAACGTAGAGAACCTTATTTCATAGCACTATATTCCAATTCTATATAAAGCGGGAAATCATTCACCGTTTTCCCAGCTTCCTTTTCCTCAAACGTAAGCATAAGATGAAAGGATAATTCATCTCCCACATTTACTCTTTGATGGTTGTGGGCCAACACTCTATCACCGTTTAGTTGTATTTTTAAATGTTTCTCATCAGGCATGGCATATTTAATATGAATGACACCATCATAATGCAGTCGATAACGACTTAAACCGGAAGCAAGCATATAGGTAAGATCATCATTCACCAGTGGTAGTGGTGGTGGGGAATGGTTTTCGTCATTGTCCAGTTTTTGATTTGACAGGTACACTAAAAATACAGATGGGACAAATTTATAAAGCCTTTTCATTTGATAGGTCACATAACGTTTCGTGCAGACATCATTTTCGTCTCGAGGCTCTTGCACATCAATAATACGATGATGATTGGCTGAATAGCCCTCAGCGGTTAGTCTCGGGGCCATGTGATAGACACTTTGCACTTTGCGATCGACATAGCTTTTTGTTGCCACCTCTCGTGACTGTTTTGACAAAGAGGCGGCCGTGGCCATGGTTACACGAGCTCTCCCAAACACGTCCATGGTGATAGACGTTAACTAACCTATCTTACTCACCGTTTGCCTATATATATAAACCTTATACACACATGAAAAAAACTCAGTCATCGACACAATGGAATTAATGAAACAACCCCATGCTTTGCCCGTCTCTGATTTGGTTTCAGAGCTATCACTGTCCGTGTGCGAACCTAAACGTCATGGCACCCTATTCCCATCTACCGTTCGATGTATTATGGTAGGGCCTTCGGGTTGTGGAAAGACCAATGTTTTGCTGAACATTATTACCGCACCTCATGGCCTACGATTTCAAAATATTTATATTTTTGCCAAATCCTTGTACCAGCCTCTGTACGTGTATCTGGAACAAATTATGTCTTCGTTAAATAAAGAAGCCATGGGCTATTTTACATTCACCTCACCTCAAGATGTCATTCAACCAGACCGCATTCAACCAGATTCCATTATAATTTTTGATGATATTGCCACTCAACGACAGGCCATTATTCAAGAGTATTTTAGTATGGGACGCCATAAACAAGTGGATTGTTTTTATCTAGCTCAGACCTATTCCAAAATCCCCAAACAGTTGATTCGTGACAATGCCAATCTCATCGTTCTCTTCCGCCAAGACTCTAGAAATCTCTATCATATTTTTCAAGATCATGTGAATCCAGATATGTCCTTTACAGCTTTCACGCAATTGTGTGCTTCGTGTTGGAACCATCATCCCCATGCCTGTTTGGTCATAAATAAACAGAGTGAACGATGTGAGGGACGTTATCGCTTGGGTTTTGATCATTTTATTTCTGTTTAAAAAGACCTAGGGTTGGACATTTCCTGTTAGTGTGTCTTTACCTTTACCATGGCGAACGCCATAGGGTACAAGAAACATGTTCAAATCATGCAGCGTATTATTGAGGCACGAAATACGATTCGACATAAATTTCGTGAATTGCAACGTTTAAAAAACGTCAATCCTTTACCCATGATAAAACATGCTCCATCATCGGTTGATCCCATGAGATTTAAACCTAATGCTTCTGCTGCTACTGCTGCTGCTGCTACCTCTCAAACCAAACCCATAACAAGTTCAAAATTTACTCAAACAGAATCCACACGACAGGTAAAATCCTCCTCTTCCTCCTCCTCTAATGTTAGTGAACAAGAACATCAAGAACATGAAAAGAAAGAAAAAGAAAAAGAGCATGAACAAAGTGAAAGTGACAGCGAAAGCGTATTTAGTCCTGAAAGAAAAAAGAAATCGTCACCCCTTCAACAGTTTCTAAAAACAAAACAAAAATCTTCCGTCATAGCGGCAACACCGTCTTCCTCCACATCGTCTCCGTTTTCACAAGTCTTGGCAACCCCTCAAAATAAAGCTCAACTCAAAAACATTTTAATCAAACATTATGGGGCAACCCTGGAACCGTATTTGACCCTTCTATTTATTGGAAAGACAGATACCACGTATGGTGTTCGCTATGAGAATGATAGTTTTAAAATTGGGGATTCATCCATTAAATTTGCTCGTACGAAAGCTGTCATTAAAAAGATCAACTATAAATTAACACCAGGTCTGTTAAAGCTGCTATTTTCTCGCACCCCCTCGACACAAGATTTTACGTCCGAGGACCTTGCTAAATATAAATCCATTTTATTAGACACCAACGCTCACAAAAGAAACTATAAATCCTCTCAGCAGGTCAATGCCAATATATCCCAAAAATATAAAACCATCATTGCAAACATCTTTGGTAAGCAAAAACATCACTCTGCCTCTGGTGTAAGGTTTAAGAAATTAAAACCCTACCTAGATATAACCTTTTGGAATAATCCCAATCAGTTAGTAGAGCGCTTATACTTGCTTCATGCATCAAAACAAGCTGGTCACACTGGACATGAGGCGGAAATCGCCGACGTTGAACAACAACTCCGAAATGCTAAAATTATCTTATAAGCCATCCCCCATCAAAGTGGGCATTGCTCATGAATTGCATAAACCAGCCCGACGCATTTATGAACGTCGTCGTGTCATTTCCAAAGGAATCGATGACCTTTGGCAGGCAGACCTGGTTGAAATGATACCTTATTCTAACGTTAACGACGGTGTACGCTATATGTTGACTGTCATTGATGTCTATTCCAAAATGGCTTTTGTTCAACCAGTAAAAAATAAAACTGGTATCTTAGTCACAAAGGCCTTTCAACATATTATTGAACAATCAAAACGTCAACCTCACTTGTTACAAACCGACCAGGGGAAAGAATTTTTCAACAAGGATTTCTCCAGTTTTCTCAAATCTAAGGATATTCACCATTATGCCACCTATAGCAATCTCAAAGCCAGTGTGGTCGAGCGGTTCAATCGAACATTAAAAAGTTATATGTGGAAAGAGTTTACAATACATGGTTCCTATCGATGGATAGACTGGTTACCTCAACTTGTGTCTCGCTACAACAACACCATTCATTCCACCATCGGCATGAAACCTCGCCTCGTCACCAAGAACCTACCCAGACTCAATAGACTGTTTAACCCTATAAAAAGGGTAGATCCAAGGCGACATCGCCTTAAAATTGGAGATTTTGTTCGCATTAGTAAACATAGAAGTGTGTTTTCAAAATCGTATACTCCACAATGGTCGACAGAAATTTTTAAAATTCGCCAAGTCAAGCTAGGTCAACCAGTGACGTATCTCTTAGAAGATCAGAGCGGTCAACCCATTCAGGGACGATTCTATTATGAAGAAGTGCAAAAAACATTATATCCCAACGATTATCTCATTGAACGAGTAATTAAAGTCAAAGGTGCAAAATATTTTGTAAAGTGGTTAGGTTTTCCTTCCACGTATAATTCATGGGTCAATAAACATAATTTTTTGTAATAAAACCCTATTTAATTATTTTGAAAAAAATAAAAAATAAAAAAAATGTATCATATGACCTTTCATTATTCCCACCCTTTTGTTTATTACATGTCCAATAACCGCTTTGTTCGAGCCCATGCCAATCTGTTATCATGATGTTATACACTCACTCATTGTTTCAAACTTTGCGTTGCATGATGAGTCCATAATGAACCTAGGCTATGACATACACATTATAAATCCGCACACTGTATAATGACACCAGCCTCTTATCTCTCTCTGCTGCGAGGCACGTACGATGATAAGACCTGTGTCTGTCTGGATCGCCGTGGGCTAGCTTCAATGCTTTCAATTCTCATTGCATTAAACATGTTCTCTCTCTGCGTGTGAGCCCTGACCAGTCAAGACAAATAATAATAATAATAATGCATAAATGTTTTACTAACATCATAGCGCATAACATAACGTGACTTCAAATCTGGTTTCTTACATTTTTTCCCCGTTTTCCTCAACGATCTCGAAAAAAATAACGGAAACCATCATTTTAGGTTTTCCATACCTACATTCCCGTAAACAGAACGACATAAATACATCGACATGACCATCATAAAAATCGCCTCATTCGTTTTCCAAATAACGCGAAAATGAACAAAAAACACCTTTTCCATAAGAAAACCATGTTTCCAGCTTTTTGCCTTTTTCATATCTATATCCCCGTAAAGAGGACAATGAAACGAAATAAATACTATCACACACGTCATTCTCACGTTTTCGGTTTTCACAATATGAGGGAAAATCACAAAACCCATTTGTGACTAAAAAAAACATGTTTCCAGCTTTTAACCTATTCCATATCTATATCCCCGTAAAGAGCACAACGAGACGAAAACATACTATCACGCACGTCATCATCACGTTATCCGTTTTCCAAAAATCGGCAAAAATGTGAAAAACGCATTTTTCGACCCAAAACCCTAAGTTCACCTTTTCAACACCTACATTCCCGTAAAGAGCACAACGAGACGAAAAAAAAACGAATCCAAGCACGCTCTCCCAGCATGACCCGTTTTCCAAAAATCGGCAAAAATGTGAAAAACGCATATTTAGACCCAAAACCCTAAGTTTACCTTTTCGACACCGACATTCCCGTAAAGAGCACAACGAGACGAAAAAAACGAATCCAAGCACGCCCTCCTAGCATGACCCGTTTTCCAAAAATCGGCAAAAATGTGAAAAACGCATGTTTTGACCCAAAACCCTAAGTTCACCTTTTCGACACCGACATTCCCGTAAAGTGCACAACGAAACGAAATAAACGAATCCAAGCACGCCCTCCTAGCATGACCCGTTTTCCAAAAATCGACAAAAATGTGAAAAACGCATTTTTTGACCCAAAACCCTAACTTCACCTTTTCGACACCGACATTCCCGTAAAGAGCACAACGAGACGAAATAAACGAATCCAAGCACGCCCTCCTAGCATGGCCCGTTTTCCGAAAATCGACAAAAATGTGAAAAACGCATTTTTTGACCCAAAACCCTAAGTTCACCTTTTCGACACCGACATTCGCGTAAATAGCACCATGAGACGAAAAAAACGAATCCAAGCACGCCCTCCTAGCATGGCCCGTTTTCCGAAAATCGACAAAAATGTGAAAAACGCATTTTTTTACCCAAAACCCTAAGTTCACCTTTTCAATACCTACATTCCCGTAAAGAGCATGACGAGACGAAAAAAACGAATCCAAGCACGCCCTCCTAGCATGGCTCTTTCCATTCCAAGGTTGCGGGGGCTCACAACTTCCTAAGTGATGCAGCTCCCCACCCCCTTACCACGTTTTTTATTTTGGGGTGAATATACTCCGTCCATAGAAAGAGAGAGTTCACCACGAGTCCTACGACACCTCATAGGTTTAAATCCGATTATTGGTTAGCGAGATAGTAAAAAGCCGATGACCTATTAGTTTTTGGGGTTTATTTCAATACATATTAAAAACATTCATTTATAAATCATCATTTAAAAAGCCCGCCCTCTTACAAAACTCCTCAAATGCGCATGCGTATAAAAAAACATTCATCGCCAAAAATGTCAAAAAACAACATGTTTACCCCAAATGGCGTTTCCCAATTCCATCCATTTTAAAAAATAACCTCACCATCACCTAGAGCGGAAAAAATACCATCTAAACGACCCCTCACTCGACCCTACTCCTCCCCCACCACCTAACCACCTAACCCTTTCCCAACATAGCCATACATATTCAAGCACGAGCGCGACTTGAGGAAACCAACACTACCCCACTACTCGCGAATGACCTTTTAGTTTTGGTCTTTTCATTAAATTAAGAGGCTATAGGAAAGTAGGGGACGTCACTACGAGTGCTAGGACACCCTGTATGTTCTAATCCCATGTTTGGTTAGCGAGATATCAAGTTCGGGGCCGATACGAGGAGGGTTCAAAAAGAAGTGGTGCAGCTCCCCCACTACCACACTACTCTCGAAAAACACACACACACCGCTTGAGAGGTCGCTCTTATATAGCAGGCCGGTGACTCAATAAATGCTTCTAGACCCATCCAGGGTTCACGGCTTCTCGAGGTTTCCATCACTGGCTGGGTCACGAATATTCTGGACCATCCATTTGTCCTAGTAGTCCTGTTGCGTAAGGCGCACGCAATACACTGAGGCAGAGCACAGCCCAGCCCGGGTGCAGTTGTGACTCATGCTGCGAGCGATGAAACAAACTCACAGCCGTAACAATATTCTTATAAATACAACGGTCGTCAGAGGCAGAGATATAATGCGCGGACAGAACTGTGCTCGAGCAATATTGTTTTCATTCGTGGATGTGGAGGGACGTCCCACTTCGCTCACCTTCCTCCACACACTGCCGTCCTTCACTGAACATGCAACACCAGTGACAGACAATTTGAAGAGACATGACCGCCTCACCATACATGGTCTGTAGGCATTCATGGATGACTGACACACTACTGTCGACCAAAATATTTTGTGCACTCCAGTTTGAAGGTTGTTTGTGAAGTAATAGATATAGACCTACGTAAAATCCAATACCATCATGATTTCCGTCGTTCTATTTTACATTAGTTCATGTAGGTTTGGAATTTTTAATTTATAATTTTTTTTTTTTATCGCAGTTGAAACACATAAAGTGCCCGTTTTTAAGCGTGTTTCAACCATCATCATCATCATCATCTTCCTAGCATTAATCCCGCTTTATTGCAGTGTCTGCTTTTCTGCACTTTTTCTTCCATACTGCTCGATCTTGAGCGTCTCTAGTTGTGGCATTCACTAGTTGCATGTCCTCCCGCATAGTATCCAGCCAGCGCTTTCCCGGTCGCCCTCGTGGTCGTCGGCCTTCTGGACTGATGTCAAATGCAGTTCTCGCGACTGAAGAGTGATTGCTACGCAGTACATGGCCATACCAACGCAGACGGCTCTCCCACATTTTTTCATGGATTGGAGCCACACCAAATGTAGCTCGAACCTTGTCATTCCTGATGCGGTCCGGTCTAGTAAGTCCCTGTGTCCAGCGAATCATCTTCATCTCCATGACATGTAGTTGTTGTTCATGTCTCTTTGTTACAAGCCAGCATTCAGTACCGCACAGTGCTACTGGTCGAACGATGGTTCTGTAAATTTTCGACTTCAGATATAGTGGCACATTCCGGTCAAAAAGGACTCCAGTAACTTGGCGCCATTTCAGCCTTGCAGCGTTGACTCTGTTTCGGACATCTGGGAGTGTTCGGCCATCTCAACAGATTAGCGTACCCAAGTATTTGAATGCAGATGATTTTCGGAGTTCAGTGCCATCAATGTGAATAGATCCTTCACTTGGTACTCCACACTCCATATACTCGGTCTTCCCAATATTAAGTTGTAGGCCATGGGTGCCTAGTGCAGTTTTCCAACATTGAACATGTTGTTCCAATTCTTGGCGAGACTTGCAGGATACAATGATATCGTCAGCATAGAGCAAGGTCCAGGGATGTGGTTGCAGTAGTTCGGCTGCGATGGTGTCAAGACAGATGATGAACAGGAGCGGAGACAAAGCTGACCCCTGATGAACACCAACTCTGATGGGAAAAGTTGCGGAGTTTCCTGAAGCACATCGGACATAGCTGGTGACATTCCGCTAAAGAAGCTGAACCCATTGAACATATGCTTCTGGTACCCCATGCTGTCGTAGTGCATACCATATTAGATCACGAGGTACCCTGTCGAAGGCCTTTTCAAGATCCAAGAAGGCTATATGGAGTGGTTTCCGCTTTTCTAGGTGCCTTTCCATCAAAAGACGAGCGGCGTGAATAACATCGATTGTCCCTGTACCTTTCATAAAACCACACTGGTTTGAGGCAATCTTGATTATGTCACGAAGGCGTGTATCCACGATACGCTCAAATATCTTCATAGTGTGGCAAAGCAGGCGAATCGGTCGATAATTTCAGCAGTTGTGCACATCTCCTTTACCTTTCCATATTGGTATTGTTACACTGCTGAGCCAAGTAAGAGGAGCTTCGTTTTCATTGATGATCTTGTTGAAGAGATCTGCTAGAAACTGAGCTGCTTGTGATCCAAGCATCTTCCACACCTCCGATGGGAGATCATCCGGTCCAGTTGCCTTTCCACTTTTCATTTTCTTCATAGCGGTCTCCACTTCGGCAACCGTGATGGCTGGTACTGGACCAAGTACAGGATCCGCAGCTGGTAGTGGCGGATGCGGAAATTCTTCGTTGCTAATATTTTCGAAGTGCTGTTTCCATCGGTTAAGGATCTCATTAGGTTTCCGTAGAGGTTGTTGATTTTCATTCTTAATGATCATAACATGTCCAACATCTTGAGTGGAACGATGGCGATTCTTCGCTAGTCTGTAGATATTATTTGCTCCTTCTGCTGTGTTGAGGTCTTCGTACATGCTCTTGTAATGGTCTGCTTTAGCCTTTGCCACTTCCTGTTTTGCCACCGGCTTCAATCTTCTATATTGCTGACGATCAAGATCCAGTCCCGATTGGAGCCAGGTCTTATACGCTAACTTCTTCATCCTGATGGCATCTTGGACATGAGAATTCCACCACCATATCTCTTTATTGATAAAACTGCGTCCAGGTTTTGATTTACCCATGATGCCAGTGGCACAAGTCGTAATATGTGTGGAGGCCTTTGCCCAGATTTCATCAACGTGTTGACCTTGTTCTGGCATAGATAAAGAACCTATAGATGTTTTCAGCTGGATGTGATGTTGTTTTAATTTGCACCATTTAATTCGTTCCGATGTAGATTTAAGACTTTTCTTGCCGAGATCAAGGCGAATCCTAAAATTGAGGAGAAGCAGATGATGATGGGGTGCAATAATGTCTGATGGTATGACTTTTACATCAGTAACAAACTTCAGATCACTCCTTCGTACCAGCCAATAATCAATCTGCGTATTTCTTCCACCACTACTGTAGGTAATGAGGTGCGATGGTCGCTTTTTGTAAAAGGTGTTAGTCACAGCTATGTCTAAGGCCTCAGCAAATTCCAGGATTCTGTTTCCATCCTCATTTCGCTCTCCAAAGCCTTGTCCACCACGTACTCTCTCGAAACCATTTCTATTCCCTCCAACGTGGCCATTTAAGTCACCACCAATGAACAGGAGTTCTTCTTCAACAAACTGTAGCTAAGTTTCGAGGTTGTTCCAAAATTCATCCTTCTCATCATCCATGCATCCAGTTTGTGGAGCATAACATGAAACCACACGTAAGGTTTTCGTACCAGTGTCGATCTTAATAGACATCAATCGGTCAGAAAGACGGTTTACTTCAGAGACATGATCTCTGAACTTTGTACTCACGGCTATAGCTACGCCATTCCTGCCTGATATCTTTCCGTGGTAGAATAACTTGTATCCTTCACCAATATCCTTGGATTTTGAGCCAGACCATTTGGTTTCCTGGATGCAGGCAATATCTACTTGTCGGTTCTTCAAGGTATCTGCAAGTTCTCGGCTTTGACTCGTAAGAGTACCAATGTTAATGGTTGCCATTCTGATTTGTTGGACTCGCTTCTTTAGCCCACCCCGTCCTTGAGTGGGGAGCCCTTGCACACTTCTCACACAATTCGGGCGATGATGACGCGCGTCGCCTACAGCGTGGAACGCCCTAGCAGTTTCATCCATAATATTTATTCTAGCCAGTGCATTGAGATACAACAGAATTTGTTTTACCGACCGGCTTGTTATTAAGCCTGCCATCGAACCCTCCTCCTTCCTCATCCCGGACTTGGGACCGGGCAATGGCGGAGTTTCAACCATGCGTCACATTTAAGAATTATTATCTCACAAACCCGTCATCAGATCGAATACAAATTTTAACAAAATTTACATTGGAATGTTTTATAACTGGTTTATTAATTTCAAAATTTTGTGTGTCCAAGAAACAAAGTTGTTATCATTTTTGTAAGGTAACTTTTTCTCGGCTCGGGGGGGTTGGAAAATGTAGTTCTTGGTTGCGTTGTAATCCTTATACATCAAAAGTTATACTGTATGACTGTGAAATACGTAAATTAATTCACTTATTTTATATCGGTTTGTATTTGTACGGGGAATTAAGACATAGTTCACCAGCTAGCCGCTCCGGGAAATGCTGTACAGCGTTGCTGATATGGAGCCCATCACTTCCGAGAGAGGCGCGCCATGACGCGTGATGGAGCCCATCTTGGCAACGTTGTACAGCTTTCACCGGAGCGGCTAACTGGTGAAACATGTCTTAATTCCCCGTACAAATATAAACCGATATAAAATAAGTAAATTAATTTACGTATTTCACAATCATACAGCATACTTTTTTGATGTATAAGGATTACAACGCAACCAAGAACTACATATTCCAACCACCCCGAGCCGAGAAAAAGTTACCTTACAAAAATGATAACAACTTTGTTTCTTGGACACACAAAATTTTGAAATTAATAAACCAGTTATACAACATTCCATTGTATATTGTGTTAAAATTTGGATTTGATCTGATGACGGGTTTGTGAGCTAATATTTCTTAAATGTGAGGCATGGTGGAAACACGCCTAAAAAGGGCACTTTTTGTGTTCCAACTGCGATAAAAAATATTATAATATAAATTAATAATGCCAAACCTGCATGAACTAACGTAAAATAGAACGACAAAAATGATGACGTTATTGGATTTTATGTAGGTCTATTGGTTACTTTACAAACAACCTTCAAACTCAAGTACACATAATATTTTGGTCGACAGTAGTCCCGCGTGCACATTTATACCGCACTTCCATTGGCTACCAGGTTGTCAGTACACGTTTGTCTTCCATCGAGAGTTGTACTTGAATGATATCGTCATCGGTCACACCAGTCGCCAACCTCTCAAACCTGAAAATCCCAACTTCCCACTCAGAATGTCCCTTTTCACTAGTAAATATCCCACGCACGGATTTATTTTGTTCAAAATATAAGTATAATGAATAAAGAATGTGCTCTAGAGTCTCGATAATGGTTTTACTAATTGCAGTACCATATGCGCTAAAATTGATTTTAACGAAACACACAACTGTCTAGTAAACTATCATTATCATACACTTAAACATTCACTTAATACACGTTTTTTTTTTCATTTAAAGAATGAGATGTTTATCTTTCCCTGTATAAGTCTTTGTATTTTTTTAAATTATGATTTCACAAAAACACAAAACATAAGTCTTAATATCCAAAAACACACAAAACTGTCTTATCGCACCAGCGACAGTTGGCGATTGTAATGTAATACTATACTTCCGTGAAAGGTTTATTTAATCTATCGGCATGTATGAATCGTATTTATTGTGCACGTTTTCTGTGCAAAGGAAGCTTTTATGTATTAATGGCACTTCAGCTGGTGATATTTGACATCGGCCAAATCAAATTGATCACATCGCGGTGAGCAGGAGGTTCAGAAGAAGCTTGGAAGATGTTAGGAACAAGAGAGGAGCGGATGTTGGTAGTGACCATCATCTTGTGGTTGCCAACTTCCGCATGAAGATCGTGTCAGTCCGCCGAAAGTTTAACACTCGGCACAACAAGTTTGATGTGGGCAAGCTTAAGAACCAGGAGAGATTGGACCAATTTAAACTGGAGCTCAGAAATAAATTCCAGGTGTTGGACTCCGAGACAGAGAAGGATATGGAGACGGTGTGGAGCGAGGTAAAGAATAGCTTCGTGGAAACCAGTGAGATGCAGCTCGGGTACAGGAACTACATGCGGAAAGAATGGATATCCGATCAGACCTGGGACAAGATACATTATAGGAAGGAGATTAAGGCCAAGCTCAACACCTGCAATACTAGGCAGCAGAAGGCTCTCACACAAGCAAAGTATTCAACAGCAAACAGGGAGGTAAAGAGGAGTGTACGGAAGGATCATAGAGGTGGATTTATGAGCAGGCGGAGAAAGC
The DNA here is from genome assembly GCA_946902985.2 of Meconema thalassinum. NCBI lineage: Eukaryota > Metazoa > Arthropoda > Insecta > Orthoptera > Tettigoniidae > Meconema > Meconema thalassinum. The sequence goes on from OX336389.2 coordinate 1,338,620,976, forward strand.
AGAAGAAGCGGCAAGAAGGGGGAGGGGGACGTTAAGGAGCTCAGTGGCATCACAAAGATGCTTTCGAAGAAAGGTTTTAATAAATCTAGGCCTGTGAAGAGCAAGACGGGCGAGATCCTCACGACGTGTGAACAGCAGCTGACTAGATGGAGAGAACACTTTGCGGAGGTTCTTAATAGAGCTAGAGGACCAGAAAGTAAGCAGCGAGGAGAAGATGAAGAGGAAGCAGAAAGTGACCCAAGCATCAGCCTTGACTCCCCAACTCGGGGCGAAATACGGACAGCGTTGAAGCAGATGAAGTGAGGGAAGGCACCAGGTCAGGATAATATCCCAGCGGAAGTACTGAAAGCAGACCTGGATATTACGATCGATCTGCTGCACCCGCTGTTGGAGAAGATCTGGAAGGAGGAGAAAATACCAATCGACTGGAAGAAGGGGTTGATAGTCAAGTTGCCGAAGAAAGGGGACACCACAAACTGTAACAACTGGAGGGGTATCACCTTGCTGTCCATTCCGAGCAAAGTGCTGGCGAGAGTCATCCTGAATCGTATAAAAGACTGCGTAGAAAAAAGGCTTCGGAAGGAACAGGCTGGATTTCGACAACATCGCAGCTGTGTGGATCTCATCAACACCCTCCGAATCATCCTGGAGCAGAGTGTGGAGTGGCGGAATACCCTTTACCTCACATTTGTTGACTTCGAGAAAGCCTTTGACTCCGTAAATCAAAGAATCATGTGGAAGACCCTCGAGGAATATAAAATTCCAACAAAGATCATCAGAATCATGGAAGAGATGTACGAAGGGTATGAGTGCCAGGTTCTTCACGAAGGCAAATTAACAGAAAAGATAAAAGTCAGTTCCGGAGTGAGACAGGGGTGTGTCCTTTCCCCCACTCTGTTCCTGTTGGTCCTGGATAGTGGGATGAAGAAGGTAATGGGAGGACGGAAGAGGGGTATTCAATGGGGTATAAATGACAGGCTTGAAGATCTGGATTTCGCAGACGTCTTATGGCACAACGGTACCGAGACATAGAAGATAAGCTGGGGAGGTTGCAGAGAGAAGCAGAACGTGCAGGACTGATGATCAACACCAACAAGACCAAAGAGATGAGGATAAATTCTGACATCGCGACTAGTTTGACAGTCAACGGAAAGGAAAATGAGCGAGTTGAGAGCTTCCTCTACCTTGGAAGTATAGTCACAAATGATGGGGGAGCAGAGGAAGATGTTCGAAGCCGTATCAGGAAGGCAAATGGTGCCTTTGTCCAGCTCTACCCCATCTGGAGAAATAGAAACATTTCCAGGAAGTCCAAGCTCCGCCTTTTCAATAGCAACGTAAAGTCAATTATTCTCTACGGCTGTGAAACATGGAAAGTCACAAAACCGATCAACAACCAGCTACAGGTGTTCATTAACAGATGTCTGCGTCGCATCATGAATGTGAGGTGGCCAGACATAATCTCAAATGAAAATCTTTGGACCATCACCATTCAACATCCGATTACCATCCAGATCAAGGAGAGGAAATGGCGCTGGATTGGTCACACACTAAGGAAGCCGGACGGAGCTATTGAGAGGGCGGCGCTAGACTGGAATCCTCAAGGCGCCAGGAAGCGAGGTTGACCTAAGAAGACCTGGAAGAGGACGGTCGAAAATGAAATTGCAGAGGTGGACAAGAACTGGAGTCAAGTGAAGAGAATGGCCAGGAACCGTACTGCGTGGAGAAATTTCCCCAAGGCCCTATGCTCCGGAAGGAGCGGCAGGAATTAAGTAAGTAAGTAAATATCCCAAATTCACCTTACTGTTTGCACAAAAAAATCCCTTTCGTAAAAATATTTGTCTAAATGTCCCACAATTTGGGACAAATCCCACGAATTGGCATCACTGGGGCACACCGATCTGCTGCTGCTCCTCTCTATTCATCCGCGCTCTGCGCATGCATCATCCCCCCTCCGCTGACGCTCCTTCCGTGGTTGAACCAGCCACGGGTGTGGATTCTTATGGCGATGGTTTGTGTCACCTGGTGTACCATCTGATGGTGCAATAAAATTACGAAACTTACTTTCGGAACTTTCCTCGTGTAGAAATTTATAGGTCCGTGATAGTTAAGTGCAGAAGATTATTCCCCCTGTACTTCCGTTACTAGAAACCGGAAGGTAGTGTGCCGTTCCGAAAGGAAAATGCTTGTTTACATACTGCCCTTACAACAAAACGTGCCGTGTAAGGCGGGCGCACGATCGTCTGATTAGCCTCCAATCAGGTACTTGTAGGACTCGACCACGTGCATCTATCATGGTGTTGCTTGAACAGGTCGAGGAGGCAAGGAATACTGTATCCAGAGCATCGCACCGGGAGAGCACGCACCATATGCCCGACGTCTGTTCAGGAGCCAGCACCAAAACCAACCCGAGTGGGCCGGGCAGCATTTTTCTTTTCCAGCCCTACCCTAGCCACAGTAAGTATTTCCGAGCTTCTTATTGGCTGTTCTGTCGTGCCATTCTCCTGGTTCCGAATCGAGACGGTAGATGGTGGCAGGGGGTCACATCCGTTCAAACATGGAGCTAGGTTATCGACTGAGATGTGGATAATATTCGATGTTGAATTGCATTTTTGACGTGAAACAGGCATGAAACTTGCTTTAGATCAAGTTTAAAACATCCCACGCAGCAAATGAATGCGTTCTAATCAACATTTAAGGTCTAACTGAAATCATTCGACATTTAAGCACATGGATCTATGATCCATGATAATAAGCAGAATTGCGCCACGAATGGTAACGTGCTACCTTCATAAATTTATGTATCGGGTTCAAGACTGCCCTAGGGCAGAAATGTATACTCCTTTTGAATTATTTTATTCTATCCTCCCTACCTCTTACTGCATGTTTTCTGCCTTGTTTTATTGAAATTATCTGTGGGGGTGATTGAAATAATAAACATTGCTAGGCGGAATTGTTCCCTTTTCTCACTTGAAATTATATTTCTCTACTTACTGTTCAACGCGGCTATCGTTCTTGGCTGTTTCCCCAGAGGTCCGGGTTCGATTCCCAGCTCTGCCGAATATTTTCAATTCTGGTGTGAGGGCTGCAACGGGGTACACTCAGCCTCGTAAGCCAAACCTGAGTAGCGGTGGGTTCGATTCCTACCTCAGCCATCTTGGAAGTGATTTTCCATAGTTTTCCACTTCTACTCCAGTTAAATGCCGAAATTGTTCTTAACAAAGCCACGTCCGCCTCCTTGCAAATACTTACCTCGATTCTGAACCAGGAGAATCATGGCACGACAGAACAGCCAATAAGAAGCTCGGAAATACCTACTGTGGCAAGGCAGGAGGTGAAAAAAAGAATGCGGCCGGGCACTCTTTCCACTTGCTCGAATGAACGGGCATGAATCGAGCCAGGCGTGCTTGGTTCCGCCCAAGGATAATGTAGAAAACACTAACAATAGCAATCTAGGAACGTTATATCTATGTTCATATATCTCTAATGAACGTTTTGAAATGTTATGGAGTAAATATTGTCTCTTTGTGTATTACATGACAGTAGTTCACTCATGGTATCAATTTAACTCGATAAACGCTTTGACTTCTCAAAGCTGAGTACAGCCATGAACATTCATCGAGTCATGCCAGATACACAGGCTAGACCTTTAGCAGGGTATTATAATTAGCATAAATAGTTGTATTACGGACAGAGCCTCCGTGGCTTAAGCGGCAGCACGCCGGCCTCTCACCGCTGGGTCCGTGGTACAAATCCCGTTCACTCCATGTGAGATTTGTGCTGGACAAAGCGGAGGCAGACGGGTTTTTCTCCGGGTACTCCGGTTTTCCCTGTCACAAATTTAATTCCAGAAACATTCTCCACTATCATTTAATTTCATCTGTCATTCATTTCATCATTGTCCTCGAGGAGTGCGTCAGGCCTCGGCAGCCGGCACAGTCCATATCCTCGTCGCTAGATGGGGGCTTCATTCATTCCATTCCCTGACCCGGTCGGTCGACTGTAAGCAGGCTGTGGATTTTCATTTTCAGTTGTAATACGGACAAATGAATACGTCTCAATATTCATCCTTCTCTTTCCATAAAATAAGTTGAAAATTTCAAGATAGATCAATCACTGGGCGACGTGCATGTAGGCCTATCTCGATAACTTATGAATGGCTGTTCTGATCACAACTGAATTTTGTGTGCTTGTAGTACTGCGTTCAGAAATTGGATTCTATGCTATTTTCGTAACACCACCATTACCCATTGTTATTAACAGGTGATACCAACTGTAAACTAACCCTCCACGAACTTACAAATGTTTAACGAAACATTTGGGGTTGGACAAACATGTGTGAATTAGGTAAGCATCATTAGTACACGATCAATACAATTATAGGCTGTTTCAGTGATGCTAACCGTTCGCAAAGGGGTTTAGTTTCTTTAATGCTACCTTTGAAGAACTTGCGATAGGCTGACAGAATGTTGATAAAATGTTGCGTTTTTGATTTACTAATTGTGATAAACTGAAACAATACAATATTTGATACCAATTTGAATAATCCTTAACGACAAACGTTATTTCGTTCCAAATTTCGGACGATATTACAGATTTAGGAAGAATGCTGTATGGTTATTAAAAGAACATCTTATTCAATACCTGCTGAGACAAAATCGAAATGTATTTTACGAATTATAGTTCTGGTCATGTAATTATATAATTTGTTTTCAAGCCTTCGAATGTAATATCCACGTCAATATGTGTTTTGTCATCCTGAGCATGCCTAATTCTTACGTAGATCAACTGAATACCCAAATGCATCAAACCCTTCATTGTAGAGTAATATGTGTGAACAAATTTAAATCACCAAAATACACGCAACTTAGCCCATGACGAACGTTGGCCTACCAAGTGACTGCTGCGAAGCAATTTGGCCTATAGATGGGGTGACGCGTATTCGGGCCCCCTCAGCCGTTTATCTAGGTGTCCCTGACCTGGGTGTTGCCTCACTATCAGACAGCTAATCAGTTGTCCTCATGAGGCTAAATGCACCTTGTTCCAGCCCTCGCGTCAGTTTCTAAAAATCCTGACAGAGTAGTGAATGAAACCCGGGGCCTCCGTTTGAGAGACACGGGGTCACCATTTAAATTGGAAGATTGTCCACCACTCGCAGGGATGAAAACAGCGATGATGGAAACACAGCTACAGCTTCAGGTAGGAACGGGCCAAAGTGAAATGAAGTTAAGTCTCAAACGAGAGAATTATAGAGGACACGTTTAACCATTTGAAACAATTACGGGAATGTTTGCATATGTTATAATGTTAAGTAACACAAATCACAATAGTCTGAAAAATTAAGACTTCTTTTCAAGTACTCCAAACTGAGAAGGTGTGGGTTGATATAATTTATTATTATTATTATGCTTATTACTATTATTATATAATAAATGCTTCCAAGGTTTAGGGGATGTGTTCTATCTCCACTCCACAGTGTTTGGGCCCATAATCCGCCACTTCTTGACATTGAATTTTACCATCAGGGTTTCTTGAAATTGATTTTACTATGTGTAAAACTAGGCAAAGGTACGGCATTTTGTAATAACAATGGGTTTTATCAATTTGTAACACAGTTTCCCTGTGGAATAACGAAACCTATTCGGAATGTCCCTCGTAGTTCTATACAGCTACGCTAATAGTTCTTCCATGTTTTGTTATTTTTCAACAGAGGTTTGATCCAGCACGGATACAGAAGCCAGCGGGTTATGAATGCCGCGTGGTCTCCTGGGCGAAGGCTCTGCACATGAGTGTTCCGCCAATTTACCACCACGTCTCACCAGCATGGCAATTAAGGAACAGTAATCTCATCAGAAGCTGCCTCAATCTCTCGAGTACTCACTCACTGCTCAAACCATCATAATGTATAAAGTTAACCCTGGAGATGTGACATGCCATTTCATTATATAAATGTACAGGGTGTTTAATAATTCACATTACAGATTTTGAGAGCCTGTTGTGGGCAGTGCCGGATTAAGGTAAAATGAGGCCCAAGTCCCTCAGATTTTTGGGGCCCCTTTAATTTTTTCAAATAATTTTTATTTTTTAGCATCTGTACATTTAATAAAGTATGTACCAGAGCTCTTTTCTCAAGATGAATAATACACTTTTTATTAAATCATATACTGTATACATATATAGGCCTACATAAATTTCAATTGAAACGTTCATCGTTATTTGAAAACATTTCAGATGATTTGATGAACAATTTAACAAATCATACTACTTTTTACTTCTGTAAAATGTAAACTGTCTCAGTTCTGGATAAAATTTTTCTAAATCTTCGGAATAAAATTTTGGGCCCCCCAGATAATTAGGAGCCCTAGGCCTGGGCCTAGTCGGGCCTAATGGGTAATCCAGCACTGGTTGTGGGGACCAAGACGGTTCGGTTTAGCATGGGAACTTGAGTCCGGAAACGTACCGTCTTGCCGTTACCCGCAATAAAACCACCACAGCACACGTTCTAATCTCCCGCATTTTCGGTGCTACTGACTAGAGTACGTACGTCATTGAACGATCACCTGATGTCCCATATCCCGTACAGGTTGTATCCCCTACCTGCTTCCACGAAATCTCTCGGGTGCCGCGTAATTTGTGTTCATTGAAAATGTACTGCATGAGCTGTTAGACTATGTGCCACTGCATGTGCGTCAAAACATGTGGTTTCAGCAATGGCTCACCACCTCATTTTTCACTTGCGGTCCGAGATCCAAGGATCATGTAAGTATAAGAGATTCGTCACTTTTGGTTATAGAATTTCCGAGAGAGAACACCGCCTGAGGCTATGGATTGTACTGGCAAGTCTGGCAACATAAAAAGTAAAAAGCCATATGAATGAAGCCTTTATTACACGTAAATGAACAGTATGTTTTGCGATGAGTTATTGATTATTGATGAAAATAACACAAACATAACTGCGCCTTTCGCGAGGCGCTGAAATATACGTCTAGATAGGAAAATAATACATTTTGATATATATCAAAGTTGGCAATAGATTTGTCACGAAGGACTCAGTTATGCCGTTCTAGAGCTTAATTCACCTCTAGGCTAATTAAAAATGCTCTCATACTCTACAGAATTGTTGGGATATTCGATGAATATAAAGAAAACTGTCCAAATGCACACACTACATTGCCATAACCTCACTTTTTGCCTAGCATGCCCGCTGCCACCCACCCTTCCCCGCAGCCCTAAACCAAAATTTTTATTGCAATGCAAAGGAGAATGGGTAAGAAAACAAACAAGAGATGAAATGCACACATTTATTCTCTATATATTTTTATTCGAGAGTAGTCCATATTGCCCACTAGTTTTACACATGGTCAACACCAGGAAGATGAAAATTGCCGTATTGTTCTTACTATCATTATAATTCTTACATCCCGGTGCTTGGCAATTTTTCGTCCCTTGCAGTGGCATGATTGACTCTCAATTCAATTCAAATAAACAATCAAAATACTGAACAAATCAAAACAACCAACAACACCACGAGGAAAATCAATCAAAACAGACTATTCCCGCTTCCGCCAGTCGGTTTGATGTGAACGTTCATGAGTGCCAACTACGGAACCTTAGTGCTAAAATTAATTCTTCATTAGTTGGCAGAACATCCAGTACAGGACCTTACCCCGACCCACGCGCTCCCTATGAACTGTCATCCCCCTGCCGAGATCATCTGCACCAAAGCCTTGGGCAACAGTGGATAGGTCGTGGTGGCCCGATTGCTTTGCCTGTACGTTTACCTGACTTGACAGTACTAGACTACTACCTGCGGGGTCTTATGAAAAACTTGATTTACGAGACCCCTGTGGAATACGAGGAAGACCTACTGGTGCGGGTTATGGCTGAGATGGATGTTGGAGGACCAGGGATTGGTGATGGTGTGTACCAGAACATGGTGCTGAGGTATCGTGTCTGTGTTGACTTCGGTGGTCGTCACATCGAGCCTCACTTATAATTGGACCCAGACGACAATCACCAGGAGTCAGACAGAGCACCGCGGGAAGCTATCGGGGGACTGTTGAAAAAAAAAAAAAAAAAAAAAACATTGATCTGGACTTGTTAGGCTGCAACCTCTGTCAACAACCATTGGATCGGAGGTACAGTCAGGTTCCAAAAAATGGGTGATATAAGATTCCTAGTGGCCCTCTACTAATTGTTTTTGTCCCGGGGATATAGGACTTGTTCCGGGGATAGAGGGTATAAAATCTTTCGTTTAAGCCAACATACAACTTTCTACGATAAAAAGTTTTAAAAATCTTGTCTACTTTCCGAATAAAAAATCACAAAAATCTAAAAAATAACTAAGTTAATGCACGGTAGAGAAGAGAAAAATCCCATTAAAACGAGCCATCGCACAGAAGCTGCTAAGTGCACCTGAGTATGGAAAAAATAATATGTCACACCCGGGGTAGGGGTAGTTTTTATCTTGGGGTGTAAATAAGTAGTCCATGGGAAAGGGGGCATTATCCCGAGTAAAAGAACACCTCACACAAGTCTCTGGCAGGGACCCGGAACAGAACTGAAATGCGTTACGTAACGCTGTGTTCCACGTTACGTTACGTATGCCATACCGCGGCCCCGAGCTGGCTCGCGGTATCGTTCCGGAACTGTAACTTGGAACTCAGTACGAGCATGTGGAACGTTACAGCGCTGGAACGGTACAGTCGGAATTCGAATCCCAACTGTACCGAGCATCAAGGTACGTGTTAGCGGAACGTTACGTATGTAACGGTACATGACTGGAACGATTCCTCAGCGTTACCAGTTGGAAAGTTACTCTGTGTACCGTTCTTGGTTATCGAAATAGAGTAACGTTTCCACCAGTACCCGGTTACACTGTGTACCGTTCCAGGTTATACCAACCAGCCACCCGGTATCTATGCGTAACGTTCCAGGTTCTCATGTTCCAACGGAAAGTGGAACGGTACAGAGCCTGTAACAGTACAGCAGCATTTCCCAAAATGTATGTAGGCCTACAGACTATTACAGGACTGTTACCGGTACTACTGTCCATTAGCTATTAAAACCATTATGGCTATTACACGGAATTTTTACGTAGACTATTACGGCTATTACACAGTCTATTTAGTTACCACGGCAATTGTAACACTGCGTTTATTACACTGTTACGCTGGTTGTTACAAACTGTCACATAATAGCCTAATTACACAACAACTACATCAATTACATACCTGTTATCTAATCTAGGGGCATTTCTTTCATGATATCGAAATACTCTATCTAGCCTAAGGATATTTTTCAGTATCTACTGTCCTACCTAGAACCCTGATGAAAAGATCCTTTTTTCTGCGTCAACAACTATCCCAATTTCAACGATGCCATATGCAATTCCAGGCAAATTATTTATTCAAACATAGGATAATTACTTCTTGAAATATCAATAAAAATAAAAATAAAAATACTGATTTCAGTCTGAGTGCGTGCCGCATCAGACAGGGCAAGGCACGTTGCTCGTTTCGATCGCGGTCATACTGGTTACACTGCCTACGTTAGAAATATGTTTCCTGAAAACAATACGATGGATCCCATTGATTCGAAATATTTATTGTTGCTCCATATAGAGGTTTGGAACTAGGTTATTGTTCATCGGTCCATGTAGTTGAGGTTTTTATGGAATTTGTCTGATAGGTCTAAACTTTGTTATTGTGATGTCTGTAGTAACGAGTGTATTTGTAATGATAGCATGGCTTGGGAAGGAGTAGGCCGTAACCTTGACTTAGGAACTATCCACGCATTTTCCTGGAGTAGAAGTGGGAAACCACGGAAAACCAATCTAAGATGGCTTAGATGGGAATCCAACTCACCTTCTCGCAGTGTTGCCATATAAGGCAGAGTGTAACCTACACAGCAAACTTTAGCTCCTTTGTGACCAATAATAGTATTTCTTTTCTAAATTAAACCTCCCGTTCTTGCTTTTCGTTTACATGTTAGCCTATTTTCATTTAATAGTGATAGAAGCCATTTTTCAGTGATGCTTAATTCTAATAATGAAGGCTATTCAGTCGTGTTGACCGACTGAAAAGCTTCCTTTATTATTTAACTTTATGAAAGATAGACCTATGACATCACATATAGTCCGTGTGTGTGTACGTATGTGTGTGTTTGCATGTGTCCGTCGCCTCGCTCCCCTCCCTAATAAAATCTAAACTGCTGGAGCGATTTCAACGAAACTCGGTAAGGTCATAGTACTATTTTGTCCAACTCCGACTGTGCTCTTCAAATTTTATTACACCTCACCAATCCAACATGGCAACTGTGCGAAATATTTCACCGGCATTCCATATCTCCGAAACTATTACAGATATCATCCTGACGTTTTGTATGAAGGAAAAAAGCACTAATAGAAGTGTAACGATGGGACTCTCAAAAACCTCTTTACAAAACGAACATGGCGGCCAAGCGAAGTTGTTGTATTTAAATAGCCTTTTCTCGCATTTAAACCAAACGAGCGCCGTCACACATGGTACATCAAATGGTATACACCTTGTAATGCACTGACATCCTATTCAGCTCAATTGTTTACATAACATCAAGATGGCGGCTGTGCGAAATTTTAAAATTAAGGTTTAATTTCTTGTGTCCTAATCATGCGATCGAAACCAACGTTTGAACAATGAACCTACGCAATAATCATCTAATAGTACATAGCTCTATGGCCTACAAAGTATATACAAATCCAATATGGTGGCCATCGGAAATATTTAGACAATTCTCAATGTCAATTAATCTGTGACAGCAATCAAATTTAATTGTTTTTTTTAACCACGAAATGGCGCCAGCGTCAAATTTTAAAATCTCGCTTTTAGCCTATTTCTATTTATGAAAAAATAGGCTTATGGGATCACCTTTCATCCGTGTGTGTACGTCCGTGTGTGTGCCCCCCTCCCCCACTAATAAAATATAAGTGGCTGGATAGATTTCAATTAAATTCGGTAAGGTCATAGTACTATTCTGGCCGACCCCGACCGTGCCTTACAAATTTTATTACGTTTCAAAAATCCAACATGGCGGCTGTGCGAAATATTTCACTGGCATTCTATATCTCCGAATCTCAGAAGACTTCTGTTACTTAGGAAGCAAAATAACCAGTAATGGACGGAGGAAAGAGGATATAAAAGTAGGTTGGATCAGGCAAGAAAAGCATTTCTACAGAAAAGAAATCTGTTGGCATCGAGCGTGGGCTCTATGGAAGTGAAAATTGGACTATTGGTGCAGCAGAAAAGAGGAGATTTGAAGCGTTTGAAAGGTGGTGTTACAGGACAATGATGAAGATCAGATGGGTAGATAGGGTTACAAACGAAGAGGTATTAAGACGAGTGGGAGAGGAGAGATGTTTCTGGCGACTGCTAATGAAGAGAAAAGATAGGTTGGTAGGACACTTACTAAGACACCCAGAAATAGCAAACTTAGTTATGGAAGGAAGGGTCGAGGACAAGAACTGTAGGGGTAGACCGAGATTAGAATATGTTAGTTTGCCTCGAATGTAGGGTGTGGTAGCTATGTAGAGATGAAACGCCTAGCTCAGGACAGGGAGGCATGGAGAGCGGGATAAAACCAGTCAAAAGACTGAAGACTCAAACAACAACATCAGCCGATATGAATGAATTTGATAAATACCAAAGACACAAGATAAATGTATAGCGTAACACTAAAAAGTCCCTTGGTATTAAACCTTATATGGTGCACCATAAAGAAGGATGGAAAATTGAACGCCTAAATCAACATACCGTAACATGATGTATGAAAATATGATAAAATAATCATTTGCAACAAATTTCAAACACATATTAAAACTCTAAAAATGCCCGATTTTCCTACAGACCACTGCCAGTGGAAGAACGTGGCTAGTATTAAGGGACTTTTTTCAAGAAACATTGTGTGTCTGTGTGCGTATATGTGTGCTCCCCCCTTTCAATTGAAACACGAAATTTTGTCCAGAGGTAGCACTAGAAAAGGGCACCTCAGTGTCATGTTTATTTTGCCGCTATCTTTACCAAATCTCAATTGTGGCTACTCAATTGGTCAAAACTTAACATTAATAAACGACTAAACTAATCGTCAGGGACCCGGAACAGAACTGAAATGCGTTACGTACCGCTGTGTATGCCATACCGCGGCCCCGAGCTGGCTTGCGGTATCGTTCTGTAACTGTAACTTGGAACTCCGTACGAGCATGTGAAACGTTACAGCCCTGGAACGGTACAGTCGGAACTCGACTCCCAACTGTAACGAACATCAAGGTACGTGTTAGCGGAACGTTACGTATGGAACGGTACAGTCGGAACTCGCCTCCTAACTGTACCGAGCATCAAGGTACGTGTTAGCGGAACTTTAGCTCCTTTGTGACCAATAATAGTATTTCTTTTCTAAATTAAAACTCCCGTTCTTGCTTTTTGTTTACTTGTTAGCCTATTTTCATTTAGTAGTGATAGAAGCCATTTTTCAGTGATGCTTAATTCTAATAATGAAAGCTATTCAGTCGTGTTGACCGACTGAAAAGCTTCCTTTACTATGTACATTTATGAAAGATAGGCCTATGACATCACATATAGTCCATGTGTGTGTACGTATGTGTGTGTTTGCATGTGTCCGTCGCCTCGCTCCCCTCCCTAATAAAATCTAAACTGCTAGATCGATTTAAACGAAACTCGGTAAGGTCATTGTACTATTTTGTCCGACCCGACTGTGCTCTTCAAATTGTATTACATCTCACCAATCCAACATGGCAACTGTGCGAAATATTTCACCGGCATTTCATATCTCCGAAACTATTACAGATATCACCTTGACGTTTTGTATGGTGGAAAAAAGCACTAATAGAAGTGTAACGATGGGACTCTCAAAAATCTCTTTACAAAACGAACATGGCGGCAAAGCGAAGTTGTTGTATTTAAATAGACTTTTCTCGCATTTAAACCATCCGAGCGCCGTCACACATGGTACAGCAAATGGTATACACCTTGTAATGCACTGACATCCTATTCAGCTCAATTGCTTACATAACTTCAAGATGGCGTCTGTGCGAAATTTTAAAATTAAGGTTTAATTTCTTGTGTCCTAATCATGCGATCGAAACCAACGTTTGAACAATGCACCTACGCAATAATCATCATCTAATAGTACATAGCTCTATGGCCTACAATGCATATAAAAATCCAATATGGCGACCTTCCAAAATATTTAGACGATTCTCAATGGCAACTAATCTGTGACAGCAATCAAACTTAATTGTTTTCTTAACCACGAAATGGCGCCAGTGTCAATTTTAAAATCTCGTTTTTAGCCTATTTCTATTTATGAAAAAATAGGCTTATGAGATCACCTTTTGTCCGTGTGTGTCCGTGTGTGTGCCCCCAACTCCCACTAATAAAATCTAAGTGGCTGGATAGATTTCAATTAAATTCGGTAAGGTCATAGTACTATTCTGGCCGACCCCGACCGTGCCCAACAAATTTTATTACGTTTCAATAATCCAACATGGCGGCTGTGCGATATATTTCACTGGCATTCTATATCTCCGAATCTCAGAAGACTTCTGTTACTTAGGAAGCAAAATAACCAGTGATGGTTGGAGGAAAGAGGATATAAGAAGTAGGTTGGCTCAGGCAAGGAAGGCATTTCTACAGAAAAGGAATCTGTTGACATCGAGCGTGGCACTCTATGGAAGTGAAAATTGGACTATTGGTGCAGCAGAAAAGAGGAGATTTGAAGCGTTTGAAATGTGGTGTTACAGGAGAATGATGAAGATCAGATGGGAAGAGAGGGTTACAAACGAAGAGCTATTAAGGCGAGTGGGAGAGGAGAGATGTTTCTGGCGACTGCTAATGAAGAGAAGAGATAGGTTGGAAGGACACGTACTAAGACACCCAGGAATAGCAAACTTAGTTATGGAAGGAAAGGTCGAGGACAAGAACTGTAGGGGTAGACCGAGATTAGAATATGTTAAACAGTTTGCCTCGAATGTGGGGTGTGGTAGCTGTGTAGAGATGAAACGCTTAGCTCAGGACAGGGAGGCATGGAGAGCGGGATAAAACCAGTCAAAAGACTGAAGACTCAAACAGCAACATCAGCCGATATGAATGAATTGATAAATATCAAAGACACAAGATAAATGTAGACCGGTAGCGTAACACTAAAAAGTCGCTTGGTATTAAACCTTATATGGTGCATCATAAAGAAAGATTGAAAATTGAACGCCTAAATCAACATACCACAACATGATGTATGAAAATATGATAAAATAATCATCTGCAACAAATTTCAAACACATATTAAAACCCTAACAAGAAGTTCCGTGACGAACTAAAGAGCCTACTTTTCCTAAAATTAAGTTTCATACCAATGATTAAACTAGTGTATATGAACCTATCTAGAATAATGACGAAATTAAGTTGTTAATATCGAAATGTCAAATTAGTTCGAAATATACCTGGTATAATGTAGCCTAATAGAGCAGTACTGTTGGCAGCCCTGGCGACTTAATATATACATCTTCGTTCCATCTCTTAAGGTACAGAATACACAATTTGGTTGAATTCCAATGAACTTTACATGCAGTTAGACTCTGGATTTATCAGCACGCGTAAAAGCATGCTTGGCAACAATGTCATGAGTGTGCTGGTCAGAAATGATCTGAAATATTATGATATCTTGTTGTGCCAATTATGGATGAAATCCATTTTTAGTATACAAGTTACATGTTTTCTAAAATTGAACCTATCTGCAGACATAGAATCATGTTGGTAGCACTGTCTTATATTGATTACTCCAAATTTATCTAGAATGCCAGGTGCTATACGTGTGCAAATTATGGAGCTGTTGGCTTGCATATTTTCTGATTTATTGATATTAGGGAAAAAATATATAGACAGCATTTATTAACAGTTGGCAGCCCTGATTCCTCTTAAGAATAAGCATAGTCATATCTGTTATGGTACACATAGCACATGCGAAATTTGGATGAAATCCAACTGATAGTATAGGAGTTACATGTATTTAAAATTTGGTGCTATCAGCAGGCTTAGAATCATGTTGGTAGAACTGACTATATAAGTTACTCCAAATTAATCTAAAATTTAAGGTACTAAACGTGTGAATAGTTTAAAGCTGTCGGCTTGCATACTTTCTGATATTTTGGTATTTGGATAAAAAATAGAGAGAGCAATTATTAACAGTTGGCAGCCCTGGTGGTTCTTACGAATACGCTCAGTCATATCTGTCCACATATTACATACAAAATTTGGTTGAAATCCAATTGATAGTGCAGAAGTTATATGCATTTAAAAACTTGACCTATCAGAAAGCTTAAAATTATTTTGGCAACATTGTCACGCATGGCCTCCTGGAAATTAAACAAAAATAGCATTATCAACTTGTGTGCCAATTTTGGAATAGCTCCCATGCATACCTCGCAAGATATCCAACATGGAGCTCAAATTTCTAGTGCGTTTTTTCAGCAGTTGGTAGCACTGACATCATTTTCAAATATGGGCTTGAGATATTCCGGTATACATCTTTACTCATACTAAAAAATGGTTTCGATTGCTGTAGCCTTTTATGAGTTGGTAGGGGGGTGGGGAGACACACACAGAGCCAGACAGGCAGACAGACAGATAGACAGACAGAAACACATTTTCCCGGATCGATCTCATATGTCTACTCTTTCCTCATTTTTGCAAAATGTCAAAAGTAGACTAAAAATGCCTGATTTTCTTACAGGTCACTGCCAGTAGAAGAACGTGGCTAGTATTAAGGGACTTTTTTCTAGTAACATTGTGTGTCTGTGTGTGTATATGTCGGCTCCCCCCTATCAAT
Organism: Meconema thalassinum; assembly: GCA_946902985.2. Lineage (NCBI taxonomy): Eukaryota > Metazoa > Arthropoda > Insecta > Orthoptera > Tettigoniidae > Meconema > Meconema thalassinum. Next base: position 1,338,636,849 of record OX336389.2, read on the forward strand.
TGAAACACGACATTTTGTACAGAAGTAGCACTAGAAAAGGGCACCTCAGTGTCATGTTTATTTTGCCGCCATCTTTACCAAATCTCAATTGTAGCTACTCAATTGGTCAAAACTTAATATTAATAAACGACTAAACTAATCATCAGGGACACGGAACAGAACTGAAATGCGTTACGTACCGCTTGTGTTCCACGTTACGTAACGTACGCCATACCGCGACCCTGAGCTGGCTTGCGGTATCGTTCCGGAACTGTAACTTGGAACTCAAAACGAGCGTGTGGAACGTTACAGCCCTGGAACGTTACAGTCGGAACTCGACTCCCAAGTGTACCGAGCATCAAGGTACGTGTAAGCGGAACTTTAGCTCCTTTGTGACCAATAATAGTATTTCTTTTCTAAATTAAACCTCCCGTTCCTGCCTTTCGTTTACTTGTTGGCCTATTGTCATTTAGTAGTGATAGAAGCCATTTTTCAGTGATGCTTAATTCTAATAATGAAAGCTATTCAGTCGTGTTGACCGACTGAAAAGCTTCCTTTATTATTTACATTTATGAAAGATAGGCCTATGACATCACATATAGTCCGTGTGTGTGTACGTATGTGAGTGTTTGCATGTGACCGTCGCCTCGCTCCTCTCCCTAATAAAATATAAACTGCTGGAGCGATTTCAACGAAACTCGTTAAGGTCATGGTACTATTTTGTCCGACCCCGACTGTGCTCTTCAAATTTTATTACATCGCACCAATCCAACATGGCAACTGTGCAAAATATTTCACCGGCATTCCTTATCTCCGAAACTATTACAGATATCACCCTGACGTTTTGTATGGTGGAAAAAAGCACTAATAGAAGTGTAACGATGGGACTCTCAAAAACCTCTTTACAAAACGAACATGGCGGTCAAGCGAAGTTGTTGTATTAAATAGACTTTTCTCGAATTTAAACCATTCGAGTGCCGTCACACATGGTACATCAAATGGTATGCACCTTGCAATGCACTGACATCCTATTCAGCTCAATTGCTTACATATCTTCAAGATGACGGCTGTGCGAAATTTTAAAATTAAGGTTTAATTTCTTGTGTCCTAATCATGCGATCGAAACCAACGTTTGAACAATGAACCTACGCAATTATCATCATCTAATAGTACATAGCTCTATGGCCTACAAAGTATATAAAAATCCAATATGGTGACCTTCCGAAATATTTAGACGATTCTCAATGTCAACTAATCTGTGACAGCAATCAAACTTAATTGTTTTTTTAACCACGAGATGGCGCCAGTGTCAAATTTTAAAATCTCGCTTTTAGCCTATTTCTATTTGTGAAAAAATAGGCTTATGATTCATCTTTTGTCCGTGTGTGTGCGTCCGTGTGTGAGCCCCCACGCCCCACTAATAAAATCTAAGCGGCTGGATAGATTTCAATTAAATTCGTTAAGGTCATATTACTATTCTGGCCGACCCCGACCGTGCCCTACAAATTTTATTACGTTTCAACAATCCAACGTGGCGGCTGTACGAAATATTTCACTGTCATTCTATATCTCCGAATCTATTACTCATATCAACCTGAAATTTTGTACGGTGATAAAAGGCTTTACTACAAAATCGTTCAAGGGACTTTCAGAAACCTGTTAACTACAAAACGAACATGGCGACCATGCGAATTTGAAACATTTAAATAGACTTTTCTGGCGGGTTAAAAATCCGAACGCAGTGAAACTTGGTACAGCAATTCTTTATACACTTTGCAATGAACTGACATATATTTTTGTCAAATTGTTTACATAACCTCAAGATGGCAGCTGTGCAAATTTTTAAAATTAAGTTTTAATTTTTTGTGTCGCAATCATGCGATCGAAATCAACGTTTGAATAATGAACCTACGCAATAATAGTCATCTAATAGTACATAACTCTATGGCCTACATATGTTACAATCCAACATGGCGAGCATCCAAAATATTTAGACGGATCACAAAATCTGATAATCTGACAGCAGTCAAACTGACATTTTGTGTGTTGATAGAGGCTATAAACATAAGTTCACCTATGGAACTTTCATAACCTGGTGATCACAAATCCAACCTGCCGGCGACGCGAAATGCGAATATTGAAAAGGATGAGCACAGTGAAACTTGGTATGGTATATGCTTATACAAATTTTAATCCACTGGCATCTAATTTATTTCATTTTTTTTTTCAGAACCAGAAGATGGAGGCTGTGCAAAATTTTAAAATCTCGTTTTTACCATTTATTGTGTCCTAATCATGCAATTGAAGTTTGAATAATAGTCTTACACAATAATCTTCATGTAATAGTACATAACTCTAAGGCCTACATATATAACAATCCAACATGTCGACTATCCGATATATTTAGACGGTTCTCAATATCTACGAATCTATTACAGCAATCAAACTGAATTTTGTATGTTGATAAAGGCAATTAACATAAGCAGGATAAATGAAACTGGGCTACACATTTCTTCACGGAAATACTTGTTATTTCTTGTGTCCTAATTATGCGATTGAAGTTTCAATAATACATTTACGCAATAATCTTCATGTTCTTATATTATATTTTTAAGCGAATGGCTTTTAGTGCCAGAAGTGTCCGAGTACATGTTCGGCTCGCTCAAGTTTGCAGCTACTTCTATGCGGACACCCATGGGGTGAGCTACAAGTACCGTCCCGTGTGGTGGTTGTCTGGCGAGGAAAGTGTGAATGTAAGGATGAGGAATTGGAAGGTAGAGGCTGTGGCCTATAGTTGGGGACTAACCCCGGCATTTGCCTGGAAGGAAGATAGGAAACTACAGAAAACCATCTTCAAGGTTGCCGGTGGAGAGTTTCGAGCCTCCTCGCCTACTGGATGTGAGCGACTGCCTGCAGTCACGCCGTAACGAGCACGGCTAACTCAACCGGTATCTTCAGGTAATAGTAGTCTACAAAACTCTATGGCCTACATACCGAACGGTCCACTGGCCCCTTGCGATCCAGTTTTATGCATTCTGTCACATGTACTACAATTCTGAAAGACATAGGTCCCTCTCCCTAAACCGGGGTAATATAACGAGATGTGTGTTTACGGGCTAGATGACAGCAGGAATCGTGAGCGCCACTATTAATTCAGTATGGGTACCTCGAATGAACCCGTTAAACGAGCAGAGATACGCAGAACACACACTTGAAAACAAGAGGTGCACGCACACACCGAGAGCAGGTATTGTATAGACCGGGAGGTGCGCGTTGCAGGTCAAATGTCGCAGTAGCTCACATGGCAAGCGCGCGATTGGAGTTGCCTGGCAAGTGGCAAGGTTATATACTTAATCGTTTTCACAGACTGATTAGTTTTTTTTTCGTTATCGTTTTACCCTCCAGGGTTGGCTTTTCCCACGGACTAAGCGAAGGACGGTGTCCTGCAGCTTGAGGCTCTGAATCAGGGGATACAACTGGGGAGTGTGACTAGCAATTCGCCCAGGCGGCCTCACCTGCGAAGTGAACAAGGGCCTGGTGAGGGGATGGGAAGAGTGAGAGGGATAGGAAAGGAAAAGGGAAGGAGGCGGTCGTGGCCTTTGGTTAGGTACTGTACCTTTCCAGCATTTGCCCGAAGACGAAGTGGGAAACCACGGAAAACTACTCGAAGATGGCTGAGGTGGGAATCGAACCCACTCTACTCTTCTCCCCGAGGCTGAGTAGACCCCGTTTCAGCCCTCATACCACTTGTCAAATTTCTTGTTAGAGCCGGGTATCGAACCTCAGACCTCCGGGGTGGCATTTATGCATGCTTACCACTACACCACGGAGGCGACACGATTTGTTTATTTGGCTCTGTAAAAGACCATGTCACTGCGGAGGCCCGGGTTCAAATCTCGGCTCTGCCACGAAATTTTGTTCCTGGTCTGAGGCCTGGAACGGGGTTCACCCAACCTCGTGAGGCACACAGACTTAGTAGAGGCAGGTTCGCTTCCTGCCTCAGCCATCCTAGAAGTGGTTTTCCGTGGTTTCCCACGTCTCCTCCAGGCGATTGCTGGGATGGTTCCTTTCGACAGGACCACGGCATCTTTCTTCCCACTCCCTTCGCTGCCCTTTCCTTCATTAGACCCAAGTTCGTGGTCACTTAGGCGATTAGCTTGTCACCATCCCCAGTTGTATCTGCTGTCAAGGTGTGTTCAGCTCCGAGGCACTGTCCTGGAATTCGACGGTAGAGGACTGATCCCTCGCAAAGTCCGGGGGTAAAGCCGAGCTTGGAGGGTAAGCGATCAAATAAAAAGAAAAAGAAAAGAAGACCGTGTGTATCGTTGCATAAGCTAAGGTGCTGGATTGGACAAGGATGAGGAGGTGATTGTCTCTGGCTAGGGCACAGGCAACCAGTTAGCTACGTCGTACATGTTACAAGCTTCGTAGACCACAGTTAGGGCAAAGTGTGCCCCATTGGAACGAAAACAACATGCGATGGCAAGTCAGTATGTAGCTGCGCGAACTCGCTCCTTCGACGTAATTCACAACACGAAGCGTATTCACAGCCTCGAGATGTATTCCAGCGAAGAGCATATGAATATGTTCAGGCGCGGATCTAGAGTTTGGCTATTTTTTTTTTGGGGGGGGGGGGGGTCAGAGAATCGAAATAGTTAAGCAAAATGGCATCACTAAAAACGCAATCACAAAATAACCAAACGTACAAAACCAGACCAATTTTTTGCAAGCTACATGGATAGAAATTTGATGCGTTTAGCGCACCTAAAATATTCGTACAAATTGCAACGGCGTGTTTTGCGACTTTTACATCGAGCTTCGAGAAAAATACCAAAGTACGTTGCAGTTTCGGCAAGTCGGGTTGGTACCGACAAAGGGAGAAAGTCACAGCTTAAATTGCCAACCAAGCTTGCAGTTTGGACGTCGGAAAAATTTTTTGGTGCCGAAAAAGCCCCAAATTCCTATTCGTGCATTGCTGCACATTCATCGTGACATCACTATAAACATCGATTCAGTAATCACAAGGTTTGCTAAACAAAATCGATGAGTTGATTTTGTTATATAAATACTCGTTTTTATATAACAGGTATGAAGTACCGTAGTAAATAAGTACAGTTGTAACAGAACATAATAATTGCAATAAAGAAATTTTCAGTATTGAATAAAATGAAAAAAAAAACTGTTTTTCAGTTAAAATTCGTTAAGTTTAATTTGTCTGGTTATTGTGTTTTGGTTTTTTGAGTTTGTAAAAAATTTGTTCTCCGTTGGGGGGGGGCATGACCCCCGTGACCCCCCCCCCCCTTGAATCCGCGCCTGAATATGTTATATTAATGGAGGAGCTCGACAGAATGCATACCAGGCGCATCGTCTTTACCAAGAACTCTATCCGGATAGACAACGACCGACAGGCATGGTATTTCGGAGTGTGGAAAGACGTCTGGGAGATACTGGATCCCTGGAAAAAACACGGCCTGTTTGAGATCATCGCGTGACGTCTGCTCACAATGAAGAGGTTGTGTTTGACGCTATCCGGCGTCACCCTCATACTACCACACGGGCCATTGCACTGGAGACGAACATCAGCCGAGCGTCTGTTATGCGGATTATGCACACCCACTGGTCTCACCCGTACCATCTGCACTTACACCTGGAGATACATGGTCATGATTTCGAAGCACGGGTGGCGTTCTGTGGAAACTGATCCGGCTTTTCTAGCGACCATCTTATTTACGGACGAAGCACGATTCCACAACAATGGGACCGTTTATCGTCATAATATGCATTACTGGAGTGTGGATAATCCCCATTGGGTGCGACAGACATCCTTTTAGGTACACCCCCGTGTGGGTTGCGGGTTAGAATACACACACGGTATGCTCTGCTTGTCGTAGGAGGACACTAATAGGGCCGACAAGACAGACTGACATGACTGACTTTGATTTTGAAGACTCCCTGTTGATGGGAAGAGAAAATTCATCGACGGTATCCCCTGCCTGTCGTAAAAGGTCTTTTCCGACTTCCGGTCCCATTTTTGGTTTGACCCTTAGAAATAAACGTCATGCTGCCTGGGGAAGGGCCACCAATTTGGCCATCTGGCCAGAAAGCCTGGACGGTATTCCCCATCCCGTCAGGTGGGTGCGCCATGTACCCTTGCAGTGGTATCCGCCTCACAACGGAGGTCCCTGCACGGCCGAATAATTTCGCCAAACATATCACTGTGCATGCCGAGGGGGAAGTGCCTATTCAAGGCACTGGGACCACGGGCAATACCTGCTATGCCAGGTAGGTATTGCCTTGGCTGGGTGGCGCCCACATTGATGACCCTCGTTCGGAGTAGGTTTTATTCGGGGAGGGTGATTTCGGGATGACGCGAAAGCGGCCCAATAGATCATCAGAGGGTATCCCCCTTAAATAGCCGTCTCTTGAGTGTCGGATCAGGGATAAAACTTTCATTGCACGTTTCCCTGTTGACAAGTCACATCGCTACCTGGTAGCTATCAGGACAGACGGGGATTATTTCAAAGTGGTGAAATCAATGATCTTTTCCGAGGAATTCGAGGGGAATTTTGGAGATCTAAACGGGATTTCCAAGCTCCGGAACGGACAGCTCCTACTGCATACAATTAGCCGACAGCAAACCGAAACGTTGCTGGAATGCACGCATTTCAGCGAAATTCCCGTTAAGGTCTCAAAACACGAAACGCTAAATGAGGTCCGTGGAGTTATTTTCCATCGTAAATTCATTTTGAATAGCGATGCGGAATTGTTGCGGAATCTGGGGAAGATAGGCGTCACCAAGATTGGGCGCATCACCCGAAAGATTGGAGAGAACAGCGTCGATACCGGCGCTTTTATTCTCCACTTCGAGGGTGATGTTTTACCTAAGCAGATGTAGGTCACATCGAACCACTGCGATGTTCGACCGTACATCCCTCCACCTATGTGATGTTATCAATGCCAGAAATTCGGGCATCTTTCTGCCAGGTGCACTGCCAAGGCCGTGTGTAGAGAGTGTGACAAGGGGACACATGAGGATGAGACGTGTACGCCTCCCCCGATTTGTCCTAACTGCCAAGGAAGCCACTCTCCACGATCGAAGCAGTGCCCTGAGTTCTGTAAAGAAGCCACAATCCAAGAAATCAGAACATTGCATCGGCTTTCATATTACGATGCTCGCAAGAGGTACCGTAATATTAATGCCCCCGAATTTCGGGTGACGTTTGTGGCCACAGCGACGCCCTCATTCACCCCTGCTGTCACAGTTTCCAGTATAGTACTCTCGACGTCCGGTAATTCAGCAGATTTGAAATCACCCCTCGCTGTACCAGCGAAAATTGTCGGATGCTTTTAGCATATACTACTAATGTGCGTCAGTACCCAATACGACCAGAGGTACGCCAGCCAGCCTCGAACCACTCGACCTGTTGGTATTAGACTCGATTGCTCGTGTACTGAAATAGGAGTGGCTGTGGGCCCTAGCCTACTTTTCACATTTTGCAAAAATGAGGAAAAAGTAGACTTATGAGATCGATCCGGGAAAATGTGTGTCTGTCTGGCTGATGTAGGTCCTAAACGGCTGCAGCAATCAAAACCAAATTTAGTATGAGTAAAGATGTGCACCGGGATATCTCACGTCCATATTTGAAAATGATGTCAGTGCTACCAACTGCTGAAAGACGGACTAGAAATTTGAGCTCCATGTTGGATATCTTACAAGGTATGCATGGGAGCTATTCCAAAATTGGCACACATGTAGATAATACTATTTCAGTTTAATTTCCAGGAGGCCATACATGACAGTGTTGCAAACATAATTTTAAGCCTTCTGATAGGTCCAATGTTTAAATGCATATAACTTCTACACTATCAATGGGATTTCAACCAAATTTTGTATGTAAAATGTGTACATAAACAGATATGACTGAGCGTATTCTTAAGAGCCACCAGGGCTGCCAACTGTTAATAATTGCTCTCTCAATTTTTTTAAATCCAAATACCAATATATCAGAAAGTATGCAAGCCGACAGCTTTAAACTATGCACACGTATATTCTGACATTTTAGATTAATTTGGAGTAACTTATATACATCAGTTCTACCAACATGATTATAAGCCTGCTGATGGTACCAATTTTTAAATACATGTAACTTCTATACTATCAGTTGGATTTCAACCAAATTTCGTATGTGCTATGTGTAACATAACAGATATGACTATAAGTATTGTTAAGAGCAATCAGGGCTGCCAACTGTTAATAAATGCTGTCTATATTTTGTTACCCTAATATCAATATATCAGAAAGTATTCAAGCCAACAGCTCTATACTTTGCACACGTATAGCACCTGACTTTCTAGATTAATTTGGAGTAATTAATATAAGTCAGTGCTGCCAACATGATTCTATGCCTGCTGATAGGTCCAATTTTAAAATACATGTAACTTCTATACTAACAAATGGATTTCATCCAAAATTGGCACAAGATATCATAAAATTTCAGATTATTTCTGACCAGCACACGCATGGTATTGTTGGCAACATGCTTTTACGCGTGCTGATAGATCCAGTGTCTAACTGCATGTAACGTCCTTTGGACTTCAACCAAATGTTGTATTCTGTACCGTAAGAGATGGAAATAAGAATATATTTAGTCACCAGGGCTGCCAACTGTAGTGCGTTATTAGGCTACATTACACCAGGTATGTTTTGAACTAATTAGATATTTCGATATTACCAACTTAATTTCGTCATTATTCTAGGTAGGTTCATATACTGTAGAATATTCATTGGCATGAAAAGTAGGCTGTATAGTTCTTCATGGAACTTCTTGTCTTACGTATGAAACCACCCAACAATCTTCTTCTTTCCTGGCGTTTATCCCAGTACAGAGTCCGCTGCTCTACCACCCAACCATCAGAATATAATAAATAGGGGCCGGAGTTTGGTGGTTTTTAAAATTGTCATTTTAGGTTTTCAAAAACATAAAATTGTTTTTTTTTAGGTTTTTATTAGGTAGAATGGGTTTTTACAATAGGTTCTTATGTTTAAAGGGTAGCGAAAGTTGACATACATTACATAAGGCTTAAAAAATTAATACCTCATTGTTAGTAGACAATCTGATTGCAACGAGAGAGTAAATATTTTACATAATGATGCGTAATCAAATTATCACCGATAACTTTACACTTGTAGGGATTGCAATAAAGCCAAGGATGTTAGAGATGATTTTCACACTCTATCTCGTTCAAATAATGTTGATTCTTTACAATATTGGATTCTTGGGAATAATAAGAGATTTATTCGCTCTTTCCTCTCGGTAAATAAACAAACAATAATATATAAGCTGGAAAGTGCTGAAAATATTTCATTTTTCCTGTAGGTAGGATTGCTTTCAATCAACTGGAGCTAGGAATAAACACTAACTTCACATTTAATTTCAAGGATTATGGACAAAATTTGAAATATACTACAATAAATGGTACAAAACTGGAATTAGTTATTTTTAGGTACTCGCGTATTATTTAGTTTATTAGGTAGTACGGAATTTCAGTGTGATTCGTAAAAGTATTTAGAAGTATGCGAAAAATATATAAGAACCTAAGAATCCGGTTCCTCATAATAGGCTAACTGCGCCCCGATAGTATAAGGTAGTTTCTCTGTTGCTGGATAGCGAATTTTTGTACAAACTCAATTGTCTAGAATAATGAAAAATATAATAATAATAGTATACTAATAATAATCATTATTGACTAATAATTATGAAAATAATAATAACATAACTGTCTAATGATGATAATAATAATAATAACAATAGTCTAATAATAAGTATTTTGCTGTCCTCTTGGAGTGACGATGTGGGTAGTCATAATATAGCCTTATTCTGAAAGCAGAGACATGAAATGATTGTCAATGATATGTAAGCCAACCAAAATTTGATTAAACTAGAGAATCGTCTGTACTCCCCTTTCCAACTCCAGGCAGCTTGAAATGTATAAATTTTATATGTGGTCTCAAACCTCATGTCTCGGTGATAATCAACGTTGAAGTACAAACAAACACTACGGTGTTCCCGCAACTTAGATCTGTTGTTTGAGTCTTCAGTCTTTTGACTGGTTTGATGCAGCTCCCCATGCCTCCCTGTCCTGAGCCAATCGTTTCATCTCTACATAGCTACCACACCCTACATCCGAGGCTATCTCTTTAACATATTCTAACCTTGGTCTACCCCTACAGTTCTTGTCCTCGACCCTTCCTTCCATAACTAAGCTTGCTATTCTTGGGTGTCTTAGTATGTGTCCTACCAACCTATCTCTTCTCTTCATTAGCAGTCGCCAGAAACCTCTATCCTCTCCCACTCGCCTTAATACCTCTTCGTTTGTAACCCTATCTACCCATCTGATCTTCATCATTCTCCTGTAACACCACATTTCAAATGCTTCAATTCTCCTCTTTTCTGCTGCACCAATAGTCCAAGTTTCACTTCCATAGAGCGCCACGCTCCAGACAAAGGCTTTCAAAAATGACTTCCTAATACCTAAATCTATATTCGATGTCAACAGATTCCTTTTTTGTAGAAAGGCTTTCCTTGCCTCAGCCAACCTACTTTTTATATCCTCTTTGCTTCGTCCATCACTGGTTATTCTGCTTCCTAAGTAACAGAAGTCTCCTACTTCCTTCAGCTTTTCACCTGCCAATTTGATCTCCATAGAGGTTTCTGATTTATTTCGGCTGCATTCCAGTATTTTTGTTTTACATTTATTAATTTTCATCATGAATTCCTTCCGTAAGACGGAATCCATACCATTCAAAAACTCATTCAAATCCTCAGGCTTGTCGGCCAAGATGACGATGTCAGCAAATCTCAGAGTTGAAATTATTTCTCCTTGAATCTTCACTCCCACTTTAAATTTTTCTCCAATTTCCTTCATTGCTTGTTCAATGTAAAGATTGAAAAGTATGGGTGATAAGTTGCAGCCTTGCCTTACACCTTTCTGAATACCAGCTTCTCTCTCATGTCCTTCAGCTCGAATGACTGCTGTCTGGTTTCTGTATAGATTGTATATCACCCTCCTATCCCTGTACTTTATTCCAATAGATTTCAAAATGTCAAACAATTTAGTCCAATCAACGTTATCAAAAGCCTTTTCTAAGTCTACAAATGCCATGAACGTTCTCTTATCTTTCCTTATTCTACCTTCCAAAATCAGCCTAAGACTTAGTACAGCTTCCCTTGTTCCTACATTTCTCCTGAAACCAAACTGGTCTTCACCCAACTCCGTTTCTATCTGGCTTTCAATCCTCTTGTAAATTATTCTAGACAGGATCTTTGAAGCATGAGTAATCAAGCTGATTGTACGGTAATCTTCACATCTGTCAGCTCCCACTTTCTTTGGTAAAGGGATGATAACATTCTTCTTGAAATCAGGGGGTACCTCACCTGTCTCATAAATCCTACACACCAAGTGAAATAACCTGATCAGATCGTTATCTCCTATGCAGCCTAGCAACTCAATCGGTATATCATCTATGCCTGGTGCTTTGTTCCTGCCTAAGTCCTCTAATGCTCTGTCAAATTCTGATCTCAATATTAAATCTCCTTTTGCATCCTCATCAATTTCCTCCTCACTTTCCATTACATAATTCTCAATCTCCTTTCCCTTATACAAGTACTCTATGTAAGCTTTCCATCTCTCGACCTTTTCTTCCCTATCTGTTAGAGGCTTTCCATTTGTGTCCTTAATATTACAGCACTTAGTCTTCTTTTCCCCAAAAGTATTCTTAATCCTTCGATAAGCTGTGTCTACTTTTCCTAATTTCAGACAATTTTCTATACCTGCACATTTCTCTTTCAACCATTCTTATTTCGCTTCCTTGCACTTCTTGTTAACCTCATTTCTCAAACGTCTGTATTATGCTTTTCCCTTTTCATCTCTTAGATTCTTGTGTTTCCGCCTTTCATCCATCAATTCTAGTATAACCTGAGTGATCCACGGTTTTCTACCTATTCTTACTTTCCTACCAATGTTTTCTTCTGCGGATTTTGTTATTTCATTCTTCAAAAGTGCCCATTCGTCTGCAATTGAAGTTTGTTTAGGGGTTTTGATTAGTCCTTCCTTTATACTCTTCTTGAATCTTTCGTTTACATCCTTCACTTTCAGTCTGTCTATTGCCCACCTTTTTGGCTTTTGACTTTTCTTCAGTTTCTTCAACTTTAATCTGCATTTCATTACAACCAGATTGTGGTCAGAGTTTATGTCAGCACCAGGATATGTTTTACAATCCAAAATCTGGTTTCGAAACCTCTGCTTGACCATAATGAAGTCGATTTGGTAACGCCCTGTATCTCCTGGTCTCATCCATGTGTATATTCTTCTATTGTGGTTATCGAATAAGGTGTTAGCTATGACCAACCCATGTTCGGTGCAGAATTCCATCAGCCTGCTTCCTCGATCATTCCTTTCACCTAATCCAAAATCTCCTACTATCTTCCCTTCTCTCCCTTTTCCTACCACAGCATTCTAATCTCCCATTACTATAACATTTTCATCACTTTTGATATACCTCAGAATGTCATCTATTTCTTCGTAGACCTTTTCAACATCCTCATCATCAGCTTGACTGGTAGGCATATAGACTTGTACCACTGTGGTGCACGTAGGTTTAGTATTGATTTTTGCTACAATAATCCGTTCACTGTATTGCTCATAATATTCCACCCGCTGTCCAAGTTTCCTACTCAATATGAGACCAACTCCTGCTTGGCCATTGTTTGATTTAGTGCTAATGACCCTATAGTCTCCTGACCAAAAGTCCTGCTCTTCCTGCCAGCGCATTTCACTAATCCCAACCAAATCCAACCTCAACCTATCCATTTCCCTTTCTAAATTTTCTAACTTTCCACTTCCTAGCAGACTTCTAACATTCCACGCTCCGATCCGTAGAATGTCAGATTTCCTCTTTGTCACTTCTATGATGTTAAACCCCTCTCGAGTAGTCCCCACCCGGAGATCCGAACGGGGGACTAGTTTACCTCCGGATTGAAATTTTACAAGGGAGGAGGCCATCATCACATGTAATTATGCATAGAGAGGTGCATATCCTCGGGAATAGCATTACGGCTGTAGTTTCCCGTTGCTTTCAGCCGTGCAGCAGAACGCAGTGTAAGTAGTCTGTCCAAAAAGGAAACCAGTATACTTTTGAGTATGTTCCGACAGCTTTATGTGGTAATAAGATTGAACTAGGTCAAGCGATGTTAGGTACATTTTCGCTTTAAATTTACGTAAGATATCTCGTATCTTAGATCTACTTAGTTATATACGGAAAATGTGCCACGGAACCGCTTGATAGCACTGTGCTTTGCCCATTGCCCTACCTCACAAATCGTGTACGGTATCCCAAAGAAATTTTGATCAACCGATCACAACGAGGGGACGGAGTCGCGCAGCTTCTTTTGGGGTACAGGATCTCTACATTAGCTGAAACAGAAGGCTGGCGTGCTGTGAGGTGAGCGGGAAAATGGGATTGAGTGAGTAAATGCATGCACGTCGCCCAATAAAAATAACAGCTACATCGCACGCCTTCTGCTTGACCTTGAGACGTCATAATGCAGCCTTGTAACAATACAATCCCGTTAAATTTGTAACGTTCCGTTCCGTCTGTTCGTTCCGTTATTATAAGTAGAATGTTCCGAACTGTAACGTATCGGATATTCCTCTGTTCATTTCGGTACGGGACAACGTAACGTTCCACCCGTCTCCAATACGCTGTACCGGTACAGGCTCGGCTAACATTCCACTGTTTCAGATACCGGGTACGGTTTCAGAATCAGTTCCGTTCCAGGACGGTAACGTTACGCTTGGAACAGACAGCGGTAACGTTACAACTTGTAAATAACCTTGGAGATAACGGAATTTCTCCGTTCCACATAGACAAGAGTTCCGTTCCGCGTTACGTTCTGTTCCGGGTCCCTGGCTCTGGCATTATTGGACCGCAGGATATTGGGTTGGGGGTTGAACGAGGGTGGCTCAATGCGATGTTGGTTAGGACCGCTACTGCTACACTACTCACGAACAGTTCTATCATTTTGTTCCAACTTGATTAAATGTCCTACCACAATGAAATATATGAAAATGTATACTTTTATCAACAATGGAGAAATCACGCGCATCAAGCCTATGAATTTCTGTAGACTAAGCATCCACTTAGGGATGAGTTATGTGGGTCACAAAATTAATGTTATTCTAAAATACGTGTTTGTTTGTTGGAATTGTAAAAATCAATGTCTTACCAAGTTCGTGGCAGAACGAAAACAGTAATTTTGTTCTATGATAACAAAGAGGAAGTCACATAACACAGAAAACATTTATTTGAGAACTTTCACATCGTAGCATGTATAAAGCCCACGCATGTGTAGGGAATCAGTTTCCTAGGGCTAGTTATTGTATTTTTAACACATTCTTTGAGTGAACGAGTAATAGCTGCTCTCTAATAATCTATTATTGATCTATTTAACCAATTACTAAACGCGTGCAAAATATGCAAAATTTCAGTGACAAGAGTTTGTGAGATGTCTCCTCGTTAGCAGCATAATATAGTCTAAAAATGTAACCTTCAAATACATATCACTTAAGGTGTATACGGACTCCACTTAAATGTATAAAACACGGATGAGAGTGAACAAAACAATCCTTGCAATAGCACAGTTATGAATCACAGGAGCTTTTGTCACCACCGACATTTAAACGAAAACTGATGCTACTGGATCTGAGTCATATACAGGGTGTAATTGATATAATGGAAGTCCGTTACACTGGTGATAGAAGAGACTATTGTAAGCTTCCTAGGTAAAAGAAAATTGTCACTTGTCTTTAAATTGATAATTTATCATTAAAAAATTAATGTTTTTAGGATTTTCCGAAATTCTTCAAACAGAAGGTGAGGCAGCAGGCTGGGGGAAACGAGGCGGGGCGAGGTGGGACGATGCACGGAGGAGAAGTTGTTACGTAATCGGAGCGTTAACCTAACTAGTTGAGGGGAGGTATCAGCTGTTACGAGAAAAGCGAGCGATACCCGTCTCGTAAGAAAATTTGTATTGCTGTTGTTGTTGTTGTTGCTGTTGTTGTTGCTGCTGTTGTTGTTGTTGTTGTTGTTGCTGTTGTTGTTGTTGTTGTTGAAATTGCACGCAATGTCTTGGGACATTATGACCGGTAGTATTGTGTAGCCTACTTTGTGTCATTGCCGTCCGGCACTTTAATGAAATACAGTGTGACAAAATTCCGACATCCCGCAGTCTGTTCAGAACTAGCATTTAAGACGGAAGGAATATACTTGATGTTTTGTTTGAGAGGCTTGGCAATTTTGGTCTTTAGCCCCATGTGGTTGGGTGTGGGAAGAATTTGTCTGATAACCTGTTTTTTGTGGTTTCTTTAGTAATGTGGGTATTTGTAATTCAGGTGAGGATTGGGAAAGAGGCGGCCGTGGACTTAAGTTAGGAACCATCCCAGCATTTGCCTGGGGTAGAAGTGGGAAACCATGGAAAACTAATTCAAAGATTTAATACTAGTATGGTACCACATGTACATAGTAATAATAATAATGATAATAATAATAGCCGGTCTTGTGGTGTTGGGGTAGCACGCCTGCCTCTCACCCGGAGGCCTCGGGTTCGATTCCCGGCTCCGTCAGGATTTTTAGAAACTGACGTGAGGGCTAGAACGGGGTGCACTCAGCCTCGTGAGGACAATTAAGTAGCAGTCTGACAGTGGGGCAGCACCCCGGTTACGAAAACTAAGATTAGCGGCCGAAGGGACCCGATGCGCTGATAACGCGTCACCCCAATATCTGCAGGCCAAATGGCTGGGCAGCGGTCGCTTGGTAGGCCTAGGCCCTTCACGGGCTGTAGTGCCAGGGGTTATTTATTATTTATAATAATAGTAATAACATTAAAGCAAATATAGCGAGTTGGTTGGTCCTATCAAAAGGCAATGGCATTTAGAACGGGTGAAGACCATACCTATCGTTATCTCAAATACGGGCGTGATCCCAAATACTTTGCTCCAAGACCTTAAAGAACTAGTTCTGGATACTCAAATGGACAAACTAATGCAGAAGGCAGTAGTTCTCTCAACAACCCGAATCGTCTGGAAATTCATGGGTAGCGATTTCGACTTTCCAGCTTAGAAATGGCTGTTTCAGTAGCAATAGTTTGGTTCCCTGAAGCCCGTATAGTTATGTTGTGATGAACCAGCAAAATGTTATATGTACTGTATAAAACAATAATAATAATTAAATGATAGTGAGGCTCTGAGCTCAGGTATTAGAGTGCTATCCTTCTCGAGGGTTCGAACTAGTCTGAGTCATGTAATACATGAAGGTGAACAAATACGACAGCCTTATGCCGATGGATGTAATGGCACGTACATGAAATTCTGTGAACACAACATTCCGGAATCTCGAAATCCCGCCAAAAAATAAAAATAGTGTGTGCAACAATATATTATTATTATTATTATTATTATTACTATACACATTATAAGAGATTATATATTTACTGAATGTTATTTATTTTTAAGTAGGGTTCCAATTGTTTAGGACGTTCAGTAAATAAATATTTTTGGTAACAATGATGATGGAAGAGACTTGAAAGCTTGTTGTGATGGTTGTTGTTAATTCATTTTAGGGGCTTGGGACATTTATCAGCCCCGTGTAGTTTGGTGAATGTTGGATTTGTCTGATAAACTGTGTTTCTGTGGTGACTATAGTAGTATGTGTAGCTGTAGTTATTAGGGTCGTGAATGAGGTTGGTGCTCCGGGACTCCAAGTACCATACTATCCCGGCATGTGCTTGGAAAGCGCGTGGAAGAATCCAGGGAAATCCAAACCCAGGATAGCCACTGTCGGTGCTGAGTTCGGACCTCCAATCACCGGACTTGCTGCGATCGTGGTGTACGATTAAATGCGCATGCCTACACCGCGGGGGTAGGAAAGAAAGCAGCCGTGGTCTTATGACAGGACATTCCAACTTTGGGCTCGTGGGATGCCACGGGAAATCATCTTGTGGCTGCAAATGGTGGGAAGTAAGGAGACTTGTGGTTTTACATGACCGTAAATTTCGTGATCATGAGCTACTGGACCTTCTTTTTATGTGGAATCCGAACCACAGGATATGGCATTTCACTTCGAAAGTCTCACATGCATTGACCGGGAATCAAACCCGGTCCGCCGTGGTGAGAGGCCAACAGCTGGACCACTGCGCCATCACGCACAGACTTGCATATCGGACGGTGATGGTAAGCTGCCTCAATACTAGCACCCCATGTAGATGATGTAGATAATAATATTAATAATTAATTTAATTTAATTTAATTTATTTATTAAATACTATTTATGTTACATTATTGTGATATGTCTCACGAATATGATGACAGTACAGATTATCTGTGAGACATATTAATTATTATTTACAACATATATATAGATTATATTTCAATACAAGAGTGCATGCAATTTTTTTTTTGTTATGATAATGATAAAGTATTAATGTAAATAATTAAAGACACAAAAAGTTACACTATAGTAGTTATATTAATAAATTTATGTTATGAGTTAATGTTTGGTTAAGTAATATTTTTTAATGCGGCTTATAGCTAGTTGTTTGCTGTTAATGTTCGTCAATGCAGGTGGTAGTTCATTTAGTAGTGATGGTATAATATAATCTAGTCTCATTAAACCATAGCTATTTATACATAAGGGTTTTACATATTTAGTATTTGTTATGGCTCTTGTTTGTATGTTGTGAGAGACCTTATGCCTGAATCTTGGATCATGGTAGTAGAGATTCAGTACAGTAATTTGGAACAACTCTTTAATATTAAAATAAGGGATATCAGTGAAATATTTAAAGAACCTGTTTTGGCTATCTTGAAGATTATTAATTAAAGTTGTGTTTTGATTTCCCCAAGCTACTATAGCATATCTTAATTTGCTTTCAATCAGAGCACTATAAATTGTTTTGTAAGTTTTCCTATCTACATAAAATCGAAGGTGTAGAGGTTTGCTCTTAGGTTTTTCATTATGTTTACTGTGTGTGTATTCATTTTAAAGTGTTCATCAAGGGTAATTCCTAGGTATTTTTGTGTCGAAGTACTATTTATGAAGG
Source organism: Meconema thalassinum (assembly GCA_946902985.2). Lineage (NCBI taxonomy): Eukaryota > Metazoa > Arthropoda > Insecta > Orthoptera > Tettigoniidae > Meconema > Meconema thalassinum. The sequence continues at coordinate 1,338,654,983 of OX336389.2, forward strand.
TGTTACATTTGCAACCTGCCAGGATGTTTTGGTGTATGCATGATATGCTGTGGTGCGTTAGTTTGTATTTTTCTTGTGTGAAGTGATCAACTCTGACGTGCATTATTTTAGATTTGGTTGTATTTATATACAAATTATTGTCATGACACCATCTTGTGATGTTATTGAAGTCTTCTTGAAGTCTATCAAAAGCTGTTTTAGAGTCTTTATGTATGGTATATATAGTGGTGTCATCAGCATAGATAAATATTTTACTGTGTTTAATGGTTTCATTCATGTCGTTTACGAACAGGTTATATAGTGTAGGTGAAATAATACTGCCTTGAGGGATACCCCGGGTTCCTTCTACTGCGTCACAGATAGTGTTATTGACCATAACTGCCATTTCCCTGTTTTTCAGATAGCTTTCAAATAGTTTGTAAGTCGTGCCTCTTATTCCAATATCGTGTAATTTAGCAAGTAGTTTATTGTGGTTTATTGTGTCAAATGCTTTAGAAAAGTCAAGAAAAAGTACCATTATGTGATTGTTCTTATTTAAGGCATTATTTATTACATTAGCAAATTCAGCCAGGAGTAGTTCAGTACATTTTCCCTTCCTAAAACCGTATAGGTGTCCCTTTAAAATATCATATTTATTTAGGAAATTCTTCAATCTCTTATCCAAGCATTTTTCCATTATTTTGTGTAGGATTGATAAAATGCATATTGGTCTGTAGTTGCCAAAGTCTAAGTGATCGCCTTTCTTATATATTGGTTTAATAATTGTGTATTTCATATATTTTGGTATTATGCCTGATTCGAATATCTTGTTTATGAGATGTATTATGATTGGTATAGTTTTTTTGGATGTTGCCTTTATGTCTTTCAAGCGTATATTGTCCGCCCCAGGCGATTTGTCTGTTTTTAAATCCTTAATTATGTTTTCTATTTCATGTTCATCAGTTTCAAGTAATGTAAAGGAATTCATTAATGTGTTTCTATTTGATTGCCATATGTTGATACTACAGTTATGAGCTAGGCTGTTTACTTCTTCACTAAAGGTATTGATGAATTTATTGACTATCACTTCGTTAGTATAATGTAATCTTAAGTGTTTGTTTATGACTTCATTGACAGTTTGTGTTTTCCGACCTGTTATATCATTAATGACTTTCCACATTCCTTTATTATAGTTTTTGGAACTATTTATCTTATTTTTATAATATTGATGTTTTGTTTATTAGCTTATTTAATTTGTTTCTGAAAGCTTTGTATTCATCTTTTATTGTAATATTATCCTTGTTTCTGAGCATTGTTTTGTAAAGTCTGTCTCTTTCCTTACATTGTATTTTTAGGTCATAAGTGAACCATTGTTTGCTTTTTCTGTGTTTACGTGTGGTTATGTAAGATGCTTTTTGGTAGATTTCCTTAAATTTGGTTGTTATATTGTTATATATGTCATTAGGATTTTTTAATTCAAGGCAATCTGTCCAGTCTGTGTTGTTAAGGCTTGTGTGTATTATAGTTCATTAGCGTAATTGTCGATTCATTATATTGTGATTGTGTCTTATCATTCTTTGGCCAATTACCCGCATATGTTATGTAGTGGTCAGAGATGTCTGCTTGTATGACTGCAGAAGTATATTGATCTAGTCTGCTACGATAGTATATGTGATCAATACATGTTCTCGAGTCTAAATTTGGATCATAACGAGTACATTGAGTGATAAGTGGTAGGAAACCATGAGTTGCCATAATATTTGTATATTTGATAGCTGATAGACTGCTGTCATTAGAAAAAGTATCAATGTTGATATCTCCTAAAATGGCGTATTCGCTGTACTTACTGGTGTGTTGTGTTATATGTGTCTCCAGTTCATCAAGAAAGGCATTTATGTTAGTGCTAGGTGGTCTGTAAATGCATGTTAATCCAATCTTTTTGTTCATGTGAAGTATTTCTATTACCATTGATTCATGAGTATTGGAAATGTATGAATTATGTGTTCTAATAGCCATGTTGTTCTTTACATATATGGCTATGCCTCCTCCTTTACGATTTGTTCTATTACAAAATACAACATTAAAATTATCCAAAGTAAATAGGTAATTATTAGATTCAAGTATGTTAATTTCTGTTAAGCAAATAATATCCAGATCTTTAATTTTCTTGCCTAAGGTTATGGTTAAATAATCCCAGTTTTTTGATATAGATTGAATATTTAGAGAAAGGATATTGATTTCAGCATCATTTCTAGTCTTATTACAATTTTCGATGAAATAATAATAATAATAATAATAGTCTAATAATAATAATATTAAGAGTCAGCATGTGTAGCTCTGTTGGTAGAGTACTAAAAACAAAAGTCTTGCAACTCGACATACCAAAAAAAAAAAAAGGAACTTAGGTTGGTTCCATCGTTTAGGGGCTGCAACAACGTGGTCAGGTAGCCCCGTATTAAAGAAGTTAGTGTGTCTAAAATTCTATTATTACTATTATTAGTACAGTGGTAGTAGCCCCGTATAATAATAATAGTATTATTATTTTTGTTACAGTTGTTGCACTGTCTTCACACAAAGATAGACCAACAGTTTCTTAAATTAATTTACCAAATCTTTAGGATTTCCATTTTTTATGCATAGGCCATGAGGATGGCAAAATCCTAAACAGATCCACCATCACTAGCCATGTAGCCACTCCCCATGAAGGTGTGTATCAGCTGTTCATAGGCTCGGTTTGTGTATTTCAATGTCATTGGCAGACAAGACGAGGAGGTCACTCAAATTCAGACTCTTGTCAACATTCCTTATCGTTGTAGGAGAGGGTGACGGGGAGAAGTCAGTTATGCTGCTGAGGGTAATGAAGTGTAAGCCCGATTCCAAGACACTGAGCGACGATTTTTGTGATTTAATTCCACCTACACTAATTAAGATCTGACTGAATTTAATGAAGATATTTGCTTAGAAAACCATCTTCTATCACCAGTGTAACGGACTTCCATCATATCAAATACACCCTGTATATCCTACTCTCGCAACTGTACCTGTCAACCAAGCAGACTGACTGCGTGACACATGCAAAAAAAAAAAAACATTTCGACCGCCGGCAATCAAATCTTGAAAGGCTTATACGTCATTCAGGAGAACTGGTACTAAAACTTGCCTCGAACTATCCTGGTGTAATATACCAACCGTCTTCTGGTGAACACAACAGTAGGTACACCGTAGCAAAACCCCGCAACAGAGATTATAACAAGAAATATTCCCTATTACAGAAACCGTGTAAGATCTCTTGGTTCAAAACCTTGAATTACTGAAATTACTTATTTTTGATGTGTAACATCTTTCCGCTCGGTTGCTGGATAGTTTTGTGGGAGTGATTTTGAAAATTGGGGACGGAAGTGCATCGGAACGATCGAGCTGGCAGTGGTGGATCAAACGGAAGAATGCACTGCCCACTCGATCGATGAAACGGAAGTGTACTAGCTGGCAATGGTGGACAACGGAAGTATGCACTGCCCGCTCGATCGATCAAACGGAAGTGTTCTAGCTGGCAGTGGTGGACAACGGGAGTATGCACTGCCCGCTCGATCGATCGAATGGAAGTGTGCCCTAGCTGGCAGTGGTGGATCGAACGGAAGTGTAAGACGCACTGCCAACTCGATCGATCGATCCAGCTGGCACTGGTAAGAGAAACAATCAGCACGCGGTGTCGAAAATTGATACCATGACGCACTCTCGGCCATGTGGAATGTATATGACAGACTGAATGGAAAACGCTCATGCGAACTCTGGTGTCAAGTGATTTAAACAAATGACATGGTACATGTTCGAAGTCTTCGTATCGGTATTTAAATGGTAAAATGCCTTAATATCAAACATTGTAAGTAGTCGGCAATGCATTGGCATAAGGCATTTTAAACTCAATATCACTCAGGAACATTATCGAAACAAGCAAAATATAAATGAAACTTAATTCCGTAATGCAGAATTATTGGAACGTGGAAATAAGTCACCATCTTGTGCACAATATTCGCGTAGTCGAAATAACCGTGGGGTTATTGCGTATAACTGTGAATCTAGAGATCTTGGGTTCGAATCCTGGGCGGGCTAGATATTTTTGCTACCAGATTATCATTTTAAACGATATTTATCATATCAATATGACTCATTTTAACAGAATCCATATGAAATTACGTATTGGTCTGTGAATCAAGAGGACCTGTTTATAAGGAATTTAAGGTTATGAGCGGTGTCGCGTCTATTAATCTAGTTGATCCATATCGTATTCTTTATTTAGGCTAGTGCTGGTGGAAGCTACAAATCATCTAATAAAATGAGTTCCGTATTATAAACTACAATATATGTAAAACACTCCCTTTTACAATAGATTAATATTTGTGCCAATAATACTATAAAATACCGGTGTATCAACAATTCCACGTGAGGTTTCTTCTATGTCAGATGTTACATATCATATGCGACTTCTGTAAGGCTCGTAATTTTTATTATTATTGGATAATGTGCATAATTTGAGGTTCCATCGGGGGTGATACTTCCTGCCTCCAACCCACTCCCCAAATATCAAGCAATTTGGAGGAATTGTTTGTATTAATGAACCTTGAGATGCTGCCAGGCGGACTTGCGTATCAGAAACTGAGTTGGAGCCAGGTACAGTAATTGAATGTTTCCAAATTATATAATGTTTTGTTCGACCAACACAGTTCCATCAATGAAATTAGGGCAACATACAGTGGAAATCAGAATGAAAATTTTTGAGTTATTTATTGAAGGATGTGAGTAGGCAGTTTTTCATTTAATGTGGATGGGTTGGATCGAACACCTAGGATACCAATGTCTAAACTTACATGGAGGCATTTCTTCATCAACTGATTCTGTATTAAGACCTCCTTGTGGTGTGGGGGCTGCACTCCTGAGATCCTGGGCTACATTCCCAGCTCTATAAAGACATTTAATTTTGGTATGAGTGTTGGAACGGCGTACACTCTGCCTCGTGAGGCATAAATGAAAAGAGGTACTTTCGATTCTCACCTCACACATCCAAGAAGTGATTTTCGTGGCTTCCCACTTCCAAGCCAGGCTAATGTTGTGATCGCTCCTAACTTATGGCAATGGCTACCTCTTTTCCAGTCCTGTCCTGAATTACAAAATGTACACACTCTACTACAGATACCATAATAACACAGATTATCATACAAATCCTACACACTTTCCAATACACGGGGCTAAACGAATATGTTATCAAAAGCCCTAAATGCATTAATATCAAACACAACAAATTATTCTACAATATTGAGTTTCCTTTAAAATGTAGTTATAGTACTGTAGGTGCAGGCATATACATATCAGAAAATTTAAGTTCTCCAGTTCAAGCATTACACATTTTATTAAGTTAACTGTTTCAACATACAAACATGCATGTATTGTAAGAATGTGCTGTTCATCAGTGTCAGCCATGGCATCAAGGAGGGAAGTGACCCATTATCATGTGCTGAACTGGTATACCTGGGCAAGAAAGAAGAAAGGAACATGCCGCAACAGGAACATAGGCTAGTTTTAGGAGGACCAGATTTGATTACTGTATTTTTCCTAAGTGTGATCTTGGCTCTCGCTGTTATTTTTTCTTAGTTGACAACTTATTAAAGTAAATAAAACATGATTATTTGTAGCAACATTAAGTGTTTTCTTGTTTTTCATTGAGAGTCCCATTTCTCCTTTCCCCTTCCCAGCATGTTATAGAAATTACTGTATTAGTTTGCGGTGATATATTTTGCTGTAATTACTGTATTTCACCCTTCAAAATTGGTGAACTGGATATATTTCAAAGGGAATATGAAATGAATTACGGTATAGACATATTTTGGAATCCAATTATTTTTCTGACATTTCAGCACCCTAATGAATTTGGCACTAATTACACTAACAATTTTAGTGTAATGAGGATCTGGTTGCACATCCAGTTTCCTTAGCATTCTCCTCCTAAAACTGGACTAGTATTGCTAACAGCATCAACTATATTGTGATATGAATATTGTAACGTGCCACCCCTAGTGGCACTTTCGTTAACTGGATTATGATGGGTAGAAGCACAACGCAATTGTTCCTTTAAAGAAATGTTAGGTTTATTGCAGGTCAGAATTATACACCGTACAATAAGCAGATAGAAAACAATTAGCTGCCTCTATGGAGCTCGACTCACCCTTTCACTCAGTTATGCAGTTAATCCTACCGTAATGAGGTCCGTGTCCTCGGCTAGAAGTAACGGCACTCTCCCTCAAGTCCACACTCACTTGTTCTGAATGTACACTGCCTTGCCGTCTGCAGCCTAGGAAAACAGTCCACTGCGTTTCGCAATCCACACAGCACTTCTCCGCATGCAATAGCCTCACTTGGGTTTCGCACGTCACGTCACCAACTATTGTCGCACTCTCTCAAAAAGCACACTGTTCCTCCCTCGCTGGTGAGGCCGCTTTATATAGCATGCTTCTAGAACCGTCCAGGATTCACGGCTTCTCGAGATTTCCATCACTAGTTGGGTCACGAATATTCTGGTCCGTCCCTTTTGTCCTCGCAGCCCCGTTGCGTAAGGCGCAGGTAACACACAGAGGCAGAGCATAGCCCGGGGCGGCTTTGACTCACGCGGCGAGGCGACGAAACAAATTCACAGCCGTAATAATAGTATCCCTTCCCAGTACTTTTCCTTCGTAGTTTATTCAAGGAAGTATTTGGTTATAATTGGGCCTACTGTAGTTTATTGGATGGGACCATATTTATTAGGCTGGGTAATAATAAGCTGTAGGCATTAGAGTAGCCTAATTCTTGTCACGAATGCAATTTTCCCCAATTGCAACTGAAAGTAATTTAAACATGTACATTATTGATGAGATGGTTGGTTATGACCTAAATTTTTATTAATATTTCTGTTATTGGTATTTTGAATGTGATCTATTTGTTGCAGATCATATTATCTACACACTTAAGAACGTGCTATATTCTATTGGGAAGATTGTGATTTTCGGAACATTGAAGTGGACAGAGCATTTAGGATAAGAATATTATTGTGCAACGGGTTGTGGGACCGAGAAGGGTTGGGGAGTCTAGTGTTTACAAGCTCTGCTCATAGATGGCGCTGCTGGTCTGCATGCTACTAGTAGTGCGTGCCCGACTCCTGACAGCGCTGAAGTCTTGGGAGCTAAGAATTAGCATGGCTGTCGGCCATCTGTAGTAGGGTAATCTGTGCTCTCACCTATCGCAAGGAATTCTGGAGGTTTATGATATTCGCACTGTCGTGTCATTCTCTCTCCCCCCTTACTTTTGGAACAGTATACTCTCACGGTTCCAAAATTTACGGTCAACACTCACACGCCTCACAATGAGGACGGTCCGTATCCATATTCGAACTTTACACCGGCCTTGGGATGGCCAATCACAAGAATCTTGAGGCCTTACACAACTTGATGTGCACGTTACACACAAGGAATGCTTTCATATAGTGCTTTGCTGTCTGCATCGCGCTACTGGAATGATCAATACGTCCGCATTGAACGAATACCGATACTTAGCTTTCCGATATTGCTTCCTTGCTTCATTAATATTGGCTTTTTAATGTTTTATGCAGAATGTGGGATCATAGACATTTGTCTCAGTCCTTTCTCCCTGCACATACCAACCTTACCCGAGCAAAATATGGGCATTACGGAATAAGCCGTATCCCTGTTCATTTCAACCTTACCCGAGCGGAATATGGACATTACGGAATAAGCCGTAACCCTGTTCATATCAACCTTAACTTACCCGAGCAGAATATGGGCATTACGGAATAAGCCGTATCCCTGTTAATTTCAACCTTACCCGAGCAGAATATGGCGCATTACGGAATAAAACAGTTCCCTGTCTGAGAATAGTAACTGTAGCTCTTAACAATTCCTCCATGAATGTAGTTGTTGTTAATGTAGTTCGAGGGCTTGGGACATCTTGGTCATCAGCCCCGTGCACTTGAGTATGTGTTAAACGCCTGATGACCTGTGATTCTGTGATTACTGCTGTAGTGTGTGTTATGAACAGAAATAGGGTAGATGCCCCTGGACTCGAATTAAGGTGAAGTCTCGTGTTTTGCCTGGAGAGAGTGCGTAAAAACCAGGCGAAAAATACAGTTATAATAGCCACTGTCAGTGCTGGGATTCGAACCTCCAATCTCCGGACATGCTACAGCTCTCTGTCACGGTGTTGGTGAGCGATTTAACGCGCACGCATCTCATCCTGGTATAGCAGGTTTGATTCCTGGTACAGTAAAGGCATATGCTATTTGCGAAGTTGCAATTTCTAGAGGTATATAATACGTAAGAAGGAGATCCCCTGGTTTATAGTCCGCTCTTTAAGAATCACATAGATCTACAGAAGAGTTTCTTTCAGTAGCTATACAAAAATCTATTAACATGATTTCAGACAAGTGCTGGGTACGTGTCACACCTGTCACGGTCTCTTGAGGCGATGGCAAAAGAATGAATATGGTTTAGTAATGGAATGAAATGGATGTGGAACCGGAGATGCAGGAGAGAACCCGCCTCGCTTTGTCAAGTACAAATTTCGCATGCACCAACTTAGATTTAAACCCGGGATGCAGCGGGGAAAGACCGATATAAAACCATCCTCAATCAATACAGGGTGAGTTGAATTATGGCTCTTTGTGGTTGCCATTTTATTTAGAAAGTCGGACGTCATGGACATCTGCCCCTTGTACTTGGATTTGTGTAGACATTGTCTGATAACCTGTGTTATTGTGGTGTCTGTTGTTGTTGTTGTTGTTGTAGTAGTAGTAGTAGTAGTAGTAGTAGTAGTAGTAGTGGGTGTATTTGTATTTCAGGTGAGAATTGGAAAGGAGGTGGTCGTGGCATTAAGTTTGGAACCATCCCGGCATTTTCCTGGTGTAGAAGTGGGAAATTACGAAACCAAGATAGCTGAGATGGGAATCGAACCCAGCTCTTCTCAGGTTTGCCTCACGAGGCAGAATGTACCCCGTACCAACCCTCAGACCAGAATTAAATCTCTTGTCAGAGCCGGGAATCAAACTTGGGCCCCCGCGTTTACAGCCAAGAATGCTAGCCACTATGCAACGAGGTGGAATCTACAAGGCTGCGGCCAAGCTTGTGACTTTGTAGCCGCGTCAGAGACGTTCGGTATTGGTTCTTCCCACTGGCGACATTTCTCAGTGGGCAGGCTAGATTGACTGTCGCCGAATTTCACGGCCTCCTATTTGAAATGTCACTGCGTGGCTAGTGTCATAGTGGGATACTCAAGAAGGTCGTGGTCGAATATATGGTATTATTTGCCTCACAACTATCTTTTTATGTAGTAGGGAGGGCTACGTCATAGCATGAGGGTGGCATGGTAGGAACATGAGTGTTATTCTTTTCAGTGGGTGCCGTTAACACATCGCGAACCAAACCCGTGCAACGTTCTATTATTTTGATTGAAGAAACCTATTCTACAAACTGCTGGTGTTAGTAAATGAGCTGAAGAAACATGTACTATGATTTCCTATCTCCTTTTCTGCTCTTAATAATAAAAAAAAGCAGCAATACCCCCCTTCCCCCAAGAATTAACTGAACACGTTAAACAGAGAGTCCTTGCTTTATTTGAGAAACTGTAACGTGTGATCTTGTTGCTTTTTATGGTGTCAGTGGTTCAAATTCATCTACACTTTTTTAGCCTACTTTCGATTTTTGCAAAAAATGAAAGTAGACTTATGAGATCAACACAGGGCCAAAAGTTGTGTGTCTGTCTGTGTGTCTGTGTGTCTGTGAGAAAGTGTGTATGTGTGTGTGTGTACTCTGCATGTCTGCCCCCCCCCCATCAATTCAAGCAAGGTCAAACTGAATTGAACGAAATTTGGTACAGAGGTAGCACTAGTAAGGGACAACCCAGTGTCATGTTGTATATCGCCGCCGTCTTAACAAAAAAGAAATGGTGCCCACCCAAATGTTCTGAGCTTAAATCAAATTATGACTAACCTAATCATTCGATCTCTAAAAAATTTTGCAACAATATACCTTAATGTGGGAAGCGTCTTTTATTCAAACTACAAGGTCATCAGCCAAATAGTTTCAAGGTGGTGGATGTATGAATCATGCAAGTATTATTATAAATGATATTATTATTGTTCCGACTGTGCCCGAGATTTGCTCTTATTGGAAATTAAAGTGAGTTTTATTCTGGTCTGTGTTAAGATTTTATCAATGCCATTTTGCGCTGCATGGGCTAGTGTTATGAGAATCAAGCCGTGTCGGAACGAGCTTTAGATATCTAAAGATTGACCGAACCAATGGAAATTAAGCATTTTATTGTGAGAAATTGGGGTGTGATGAGCGTTTGTCAAAGCTTTGATGCGAAGCTACCCAGCGACAAATATAGAGGAAAAGAGGTAAAGAGCTCTCGCCGCCATACATACAGAAAACCGGTTGAGTCAACAAGCGTGACGGATGGTTATGGCTCGTGCCGGGGACACGCGCAATGATGTATCGCGCCAAAGGTGATCGCCTATTATAGTGTAACCAATCAGAGGGCTGGAATACAACAATTAATGAAGCTACTCGTGAATATTTATACAGCGATTTTCAAGAAGTTTTATACGCAAAAAGGATGCAGGAAATTATTTCAAAATTTATCATGTTTTTACCTTGAAGATTGAATGATTAATACGGCAATAAAGTGCGTATCTATAGTCACCCGCCAAGAATGATAGCCACTTTGTAGAAAAGCCGCCAAATTCATGGGAGAGGGGATGGTTTGTTGTACGGAGAGCGGGTACTTCTATTCTGACTGTGACGGGGCACGAACGTGCTAAGTCGTCCCTTAAAATTGCGGGCTTTTCGTGTAAAAGTATACCGGGAACCGAGGCGAAGCGATAATGTGAGGACTTGTAATATTTTTCGAAGTGATAGTGAAGAAATGCAGTGGTATTGAACATTTAAAAATATTAACTCGAGTGCATTGAGAAATTGTGTGTTGCGAGTTAAACATCAATGATTGTGATAAACAGTATACTGAGGATAGACATTTTGATAGAAGGACAATTGAACTGTATTTTACGTGAACTAAAGGATTTGCTACGAGAAATTCTTATTAAAATTTCCGAAATCTATAACGAAGTGATCGATGATTTTGAGTGAAAGCCTGCATAAACATTTGATATTGTGTGAAGTCAACAGACATTATTGGAAAAATTGTTAGGTGGGATATTCGATAAATATTGAACATTTTTGAAATTTTACCACTGTTATTTACGATTTGAAATTGAGAGGAATGTCTTTCGAAGTTATGAAGTTGGCTGATATGACTTGCTCAATCTCTGATGGAAATATGCTCTACGAGGAAGCAAGAATGTCTGGAGTAACATAGACAGAACTTTGAACATCCTTAAAGTTTACAAAATTCAACATCACAAAATTACGCACTGTGAAAAATTCCTAAATTGAAAATGAAATATTATTTTACTTTGAGATGTTATCAAGAGAGAAGAAGAAGACGGGAGTAAGAGAACAAGGGATGCAGACGGCTGTCCAGGTTCAAACGGGGGCAGAAGAAATAGAGGCGATGTTCGAGTCGAGGCGTAGGGCCTATGAATAAAAAAATATTACGACGAGATGCGTCCGTAATCCAAATATTACAGCAAAGCTACGGATAGCAACCACAGTCTATCCATAAGGAAACAGTAGATAATACAACACAAATATCACAGACAACAGGGAACAGTGAGGTTATACACACAAAAATGAAGAAACATAGACACACACATATCATTATTATTAAGCCTGCATACGCAAATTAAGAAGTTCTTTGCTCTTAATCGTCATCTCAAGAGTGTAATTAGGTAGGTAAATGCGCAGTGATGACTATGTCTGACATTACATAGAATCACGCGGACCACCAGTTAAGAACTATGGGTTCCAGTAATTCTCGTTGGTCAAAGAAGTGTCAGCTTATTTAAGGTCATTTCCGTCTGGAAATGTGCAGCACGGTGTGTCAATCAGCTCACAAGAATATGGGTGCAAGTTTTGATACTCAGTTATTTCATAATTATACACGTAGATTTAGATTAATTACAGTTCATAATTTAATTCAGATTTATATCGTCAGTTTAAGATCCTTAATAGGTTTTACGTCGATGACACCAGACACAGGCTGCGTAAACAACTATCATAAATCTCCACAGAGATTACCTCGAAGCACGTGACTCTAATAGTCACAATAATACCTTCAGCTATCAATCGGCTCATACAATAACACACTCGCGGCTCATCACATGGCACGCTAAATACTTATCGGACGATCTTGTGCTATCGCTCAGTATCTCCGGCATCAATGGTTGCAGGACTCTATACTCCCATGCAACGTGTTCAATAAGACAACAATTACATTAGTTACTAGCCTTATACAAGTGTCGACTGGGTCAAAATAACAAAGGGATAAACCTATCATCATACTGTGAGTAATCAAGAAGATATTCGTTCAAACAGTTGCTCACAAATGGCAAACTCACTTCGCAAAAGGTTTGCATCGATTCCTATCATAAATAAAAGCAATTAGCTGTTGATCCACTTCCCGTAGCATTCATTAGCATGGCTACAACATTCTACACATATCCGTGACGTCAAATACCGTCTAAAATAATCAATAGGCTGTCTCGCTCAGAATTCTGGGTAACTCAAAACAGGTCTGGCCAGCGTGATCTTGGGCGTTTCGCGCCACTAATAGCAACTTACAATGCTCTTTGAGTGCGTTAACAACATCTCTCACTCATTCAATATGACAAAACTGTGTGTCTGGCACACTGATTATAGACCTGAAGTGATCCGTTTGCACGTAGTATATTACTCTTCATTAATACAACATTGAATTGTACAATAACCTGCCCTGTCTGAAAATATCACACCTTATGTTCATCAAATAAACCTATATAAAAGATAAAACACATGCAGTCTAACTGCTTTGGAATCCACAGATATTCCAGTCAGTTCCTATTATTTACATCCATCTCGGGAAAACGATGTGTGTTCACTGGACACAAATCAAAATATAATGGACAACACTTCATACTCCTGTGTCGTTTAAACTGATACGATTAAGTATACTCTGGTTCATAACAAGGTCTGGTAACCTCAAATGTTACACATATTTTTCCCTCTTGGAATTTGTGGCTTCTGAAATCCACAACATGACGTTAACAAAATCCATTACAAAAATGTGGCAGTATGTACTGTCCAAATGATACGTCGAAGTGTAGTAAAAGAAAAATATAATGAGGGCTCCTAAACAGGGTGTACCCTAAGCTTATAGATGGACACTCATTGTCTTATAATATCAGCTACTGCTGACAGAAGAAATGCAGCTCTCAATGACTCAGTCACATTAATGGGAATATTTCAGATATGTTGCACACAATCGAAGATGCACCCACGTGGTAACACAATATAGGGTGTCTCACCGATATTGAGCAGTCTAAAGAAAAATGCATAGTAAACTATAACTACAAAACTGCCTAAGTGGTTGCTATAGAGTTCGGTTACTAGATTAATCTACCTGGACAAGACCCTTTACAGAAATGAGAATACAAGGCTCACAGTGGGTATCATGTCGTTCACTTCGTGTTCTCTCAGAACAGAGGGGTTACACAACTCCTTTCTACAGGAGGGATTATACTGGTCCATAATTAGGCTCAATGGTCCTGGCCTGTCCTCTCCTTGAAATACCTTACGGTCTCCTCAACATGTGGTCTCCTGGCATGGTCTCCTCGTGGTTTCTCGTCACGGCAGCGTTGTTTCTTTGACATCCCCTCCATGGTTGGGTTTAAGCCCTAATTAGCATCTCAAATACGATGACAAATGTGTTAGACACGCGGTTGTGGTTAAGATGCATGATGCGTTGAAAAATAAGAAGATATCACAGATTCTATAATTACTCTCACGATTCAAAATGCAACACAGATTTTATTCACTGGTGCAGATAAGCAAAGAATGGCCATACACCTCTGCCACTGAAGTTATCAGGCTTTAATACCTTCAAACACAAAATCACGTAATATCACAGCAATCATAAAGAAATACTCGCAGCACAAGCTGTCAGTTGTGATTATTTTCACCGCGGCGTATAGCTCGCTATTAATACAGTACTTACGATGATTATTTCTGTGAACTTTGACACAGGAAGTTTTCCAAGCTGTCGGCAACGTTGTATCGATGTTGACTGACCACGTGCGAACAGTGAAAATTTACCAATTACCACTTTCGAAAAATTGTTGGCGATGAATCTCGCTGTATTCGCCTCACACGGCGTCCAAATGTTATTATACCCAATTTGTTGCAGATACTTGTACTTAAATTCAGCACGGTGGACTTCCACAAAAACGCGCTCGTCGTTATCACAGACGTAATTTCAAACACGCCTAATCTTGGCGGACTCACAAAACGGTGTGTTCTTCACGGAAAAATGTCCCGGGTTCCAAGGAACTTCCAAAGTCGTGTAGCGTTTACTTACATCCTTTTCGCACATTTGCGGTGCAGATACCTTTACCAAACGATGAATTATAACATTTAAAGCTACAATAACGTAGTAAATTATACTGAACTACTTGAGATAAATTCCTGAAATATGCAGATCAAAGATATGTATAATATCCAGGAATAATTTTGGCGTAAGTCTCCAGAGTCAAAAGAATACTTGATGCACGAGGAAGCTTCCGAGTGCGTTCTACTCATGTGGTCACAGCAATTAAATATACTCTCGAAGAAATATCACTAACATGAGCACATTCGGGCTCAGTATAATGTTCGTTAGAGCCTGACCTGCAATAATATTATTAATTAATTGCAATAATTGTTTATAATATTTGCGTAGTTCAATTGTTTAATGATTCTCTTAATGTACAATTATTCACTTCACTTCAATTAGTATTCATTTGTCGAACGGCTATCACTTCGAAAGATTCTATGTTCACGTTCCAATTCCAATAAAATGTTATCAATTCCTCATATCTCATGAGTGCAGTCTTGAGCCTACACTTCACCCAGATTATCGCTTCACTTCCCGATAACCGAGAAACTTTTCGTTCGCACTTCCCAGGAACTCCGAGTAACACGTCTGTTCCGTTCAAGCGTCACCAAATAAGAGCCTCGATTCCTGCCTGTGGTCTCCCCACCTCCACGTCCAACATATCGTCCTTTCCAAAACAGCACGAAATGTTGGCGGAATCGTTGAAACATTCGGTTTCTGTTTCTCTGAGACGTCTTATATAAAAACTGAAATGCAGAACATTTCTGGACTTAATTATTGCATTTTCTAGGCCAATAACATCCCTTCTCAAATAACTGCTAATTAGCAATGAACAGCGTAATAATGCGTATAAATTTCGTTCATTAATTTCTTTGCAGTCGACCACGTGACCTTTGTGGCGCGCGACTCCCTCATTCCACTCCTTCCACACGTCGAGTCGTGCAGGTTAGTCTATCTGCCCCTTACATAAAGGCTTGCGGATACGAGCGCTTCGCTTTGACTGGAGAGGCCTTTCTTTCTAAACAAATTTCCATCAATACGCTTAGACTCCTTCGTTTCGAATTTTGTGATTGGTCCGGCTTTTCCCTTTGCTAGTCGACTGACCTGTTGTCCCCTCTGAACTTGTTTCCAGACATCAAATATAACACACAAGAGGCTTCAATTCCTTCACTGTCATAAATGCATTTCTTCACAATAAAATTCGAGTACAGTACCTACTAAGTAAATAGTTGTTAGTACCGAAGATTCTACTATCAATTGCCGGAAAAGGTACAGCTGACCCATTAAGTATTTTATTTTTAGGCAGAAATAATTCGCTTGTTCATAAACGAAAAGCACACACGTGTCCAAAAGAATACAGTGTGCGAGCTCTTTACATATTTTGTGCAACATTTATTTTACCAAGGAAATCGCAATTAATACTATGGATAGATCAATGAGTTCTCAAGTGTTGATCAAGGATAGGTTGTTGTTGTCGTCGATTCATTTGAGAGGCTTTGCGTCATCGTTGTCAGGTAGCCCCGTGTACTTGGATATATATGGAATTTGTCTTATAACTTGCGTTATTGTGATGTCTGTATTAGTGTGTGTATTTGTAATTCAGGTAGGCATTGGGAAGGAAGCGGCCATGGTCTTGATTTAGGAACAATCCCGGCATTTACCTGGAGAAAAAGTGGGAAACCACGGAAGGACAAACTCCAGGATGGCTGAGGTGAGAATTGAACCCACCTCTTCTCAGGTTTGCGTCACAGGGCAGTGTACCCTGTCCCAGCTCTCAGACCAGAATTAAATTTCTTGGCAGAGCCAGGAAGGTATAGGTGGAAGAGGTTGTGGGGTAAAGTGGAGACTGTATTATTGCTTTTGTGCAGGCCTGGCATAATGAATAATTGAAATAAAAGGTGCATACCATGAAGTAGCGAAAACGAAATTTTGAGGATTCGTATTAATACCCATGTGCATTATCTCTTGTTGACTAGGAAACTCATGGAGGTGGTTTTCCAATACAACAGCTGCTAATTGGTAGGCCTATAAGAGTGGCACGCATCATTTATGCACCGCACTGATCCTTCAGAAATTAACAATTAGGGCAGAGGTGTCAATACAGCACGCTGAGCGCGCTGGCACGTACAGTCTTGCAGCGGTAGTGGGGGAGAACTATATGTATGTCTCTTTCCTTCGCTTTCCCGTCTTATTTCCTCCCGTACTGTCTTCGCT
Source organism: Meconema thalassinum (assembly GCA_946902985.2). Lineage (NCBI taxonomy): Eukaryota > Metazoa > Arthropoda > Insecta > Orthoptera > Tettigoniidae > Meconema > Meconema thalassinum. The sequence goes on from OX336389.2 coordinate 1,338,671,741, forward strand.
GTGTTGTGGTCGAACGTCAAACATTATTCAGTATATTATCAATATGAAAACAAATTGAAACAAAACGAAAACAAGGAGAAAAATAAACAAAATAAATAAACAATAAACAATAATGTGACCGAAATTGCAAGTTCCATGATACCTTCTCAGTATTTCTGCCTGTCTTAATTTTTTTTAGCGTATGGCTTTTAGTGCCGGGAGTGTCCGAGGACATGTTTGGCTCGCCAGTTTTGTAGCTGCTTCGAGACGGACACCCAATGGGTGAGCTACAAGTACCGTTGGGGAGGAAAGTTGGAAGGGAAGGGCGAGGAGTTGGAAGGTAGCGGCTGTGGCCTATAGTTAGGGACCAACCCCGGCATTTGCCTGGAAGGAAGATGGGAAACCACAGAAGGCCATCTTCAAGGTTGCCGGCGGGGGGATTCAAACCTCCTCGCCTCCCGGATGTGAGCGACTGCCAACAGTCATGCCGCAACGACCTCGGCTAACTCACCCGGTGCCTGTCTCAATGCTAAGCACGTAATCTTTAAGAACCGGTGTGCAGAGAATCTCACGAAACACAACTTAGATGTGTCGGACAACTAACGAACAGTTTGTTTGTTTGTTTGTTTGTTTGTTTACATTACATCCAGTGAGCTAGCGATCTCAAGTCACAACTTGATTTGGTGAGGCACGATGCAGGTCAGTCTGTCAGCCCAACAACTAACGAACAGTTTGTTTGTTTGTTTGTTTACATTACATCCAGTGAGCTAGCGATCACAAGTCACAACTTGATTCGGTCAGGCACGATGCAGGTCAGTCTGTCAGCCCAGCCAAGAGAGGCAGGAAGCAGCTTGCTAAGGCTGGACGCCTCTGAACTAAGAGCACAGTGTTAGTTCTCCACAAACTGTACAGACAATATTGTATGTAACTTTTAGAAATCATATTATGATACTCTGGTCTAAAATAGTTTTGCATATTGCATGTTGTAGTATTTTCATTGCTGTATGACGACATTTCGATTCTGCACATTGGCTCATGTGTTAACTCTAAGATAAGACGTTGGTTTGTTTGTAACGTACACTGGTTTCAGACATGGAGTTTGTGCATACAACCTGCACAAATGTGGGAAGTGGCCAAACCCCTGCTGTGATTGCGGTACGTCGAACCTGACCATCAGGCACATTGTCGAAGATTGCAAACTAAGAGCGTATTTAGGTGACCCTAACAACTTTTTCAATGATACACCATCGAGCCTGGACTGGAGAAATGGACTGGACATAAGGTTGTAATAAGGTTGATATCTGTGCTAGTATGTACTTGTTATTATTTATTTTGTTATTGTGTCGCATGTATAATGCCATACGCTACATAAATAAAAACAGTTATCGGATAAAGCACTTGCATGATATTTGAGCCACAAATACATAAGCTTGCAATATGGAAAACTCTCTTTGACCAGTGTATTTCCAACGAATGTGATTTCAATCCACGAAAATACCATAGTTCATCATAGCTATTCACCTAAAGGAAATCGGTTTGATGTAGCCCCTTTCTTCTTTGTTTCCTCCCAGAGATAGCCCTAAAACCTCTGATGGCAAGAATATTTAGTAACACCTGCAGTCCTGTTATCGTGTGGCGCATCATAACACGTTCTTAGCATTGAATTATGTCGATGCTCTAAGTGATGAGACTTTGCACACTATTTAAGGAAGGGGTGGCCAGCCCTAAGTTCGCGGGACAAGTAATGGCCCGTCAAGACATTTTGGTTGGCCCTCCGATAGCTCAAGATCCGATGTGAACCTATTTATCACTAGGCCTATCAGACTGCAATTGATAGAAGACGATTTTCAAGTATAGTTAATTTCCTTTTATCACAACAGATGGCGCAGTCGTAATAATTCGGTTCTACATATTTGTCGCAACATTATTATTTTTTCTCTGTAACGTTAGTACACACCATTGCAGCTTGTAATAGCTGTCTGTCTGTCTGTTAGGTAGTCAGCCCGAAGGCTGGTTGGATCCTCAAAAAGCACCGCCGTTAGGTTATGTGGGTATATACCCACAAAAACCCAAGGCAGAGCTATATTGGGGCGTACTAGGCAAGATGAGGAGTGAGGTAGTTTGCCATTGCTTTCCTCACTGAGTCAGAACAGCAGTACTAACCCTATGAGTAGAACCTTTCACAGCATCCACAGGCACTGACTGTGCCCTGGATGTCATTACTAAGCACCACCCATACCTCAGTAGCTTCTATATAATCACAGCCATGAGTGAGACTGAGACCTCGGTGCAAAGCCACATTTTACTCTAGCCTGTGCCAACAGACAAATGCAAAGGTACTGCATTCATCAAGAGATGGCAAACAGGCCATCTTGTAATAGCAGTTAGTGATAATTAAGGGGGCTTTAAGCAAACATGATTCGCCAAAGAGAAAAAAATGGAAGTGAAGTGAGTGTCCGAGCATTTAATGAAGAATGGGGAGAACAATTCTCTTTACAATGGTAACCACACTAGTGTCTAAAAGTTGAGCGAATAAGCAGGGCAACAGAAAAAGACCGCAAATCACACGACATATGCACCTACCAACCTTACGTGTTCGCTATGTTGGGGGCGTGGTGGCTCAGTGGTCTAGCTGTATGCCTCTCACCAAGGCGGTCCGGGTTCGTTTCCCGGTCAATGCATGTGAGATTTTCGAAGTGAAATGCCATGTCCTGTGGTTCGGATTCCACGTAAAAAGGAGGTCCCGTGGCTCATGATCTCAAGATTAACGGTCACGTTAAACTACAAGCTTCCTTTCCTTTTTTGTTCGCTATGTATAGGAAATCAGTATTCCCTGCTTTGACTAGCGGCGTATCCGCAAGGTAAACATAGCCAGTGCATGCGCCCCATATTCCCTCAGTCGTGTTTGCCCTGATATAGTGTGCGGAGTGTAGCCTCGTGGTGAACGTGACAACATAATGGCACAACGACGCCATTTGGACCCCGTTTTCCAGGGTAGAATACTCGGCCACCTAGAAGCAGGCCAGACACAGACCGAAGGCACCGTATCCTTGAATGTGCCCCAATGTGTCATGTCCAGACTTTGGAAACTATTTCGAGACACAGGAAGTAGGCCAGTACCAGGTCGACCAAGAGTAACCACCCCACGGCAGGACCGATATCTGGCCTTATCCGCCCGACGAAATCGGAGTGCACCTGCAAGACAATTGTCGGCGGAGCTTGCCGCCGTCTCAGGGATTGCCGTTTCCCGGCAAACTGTGTACCGGAGGCTCAGAACAGCAGGGCTGTTTGCTAGACGTCCAGCGGTGTGCGTCCTGCTCACTCCAGCACAGAGACCGGCCTGTTAACTGTGGAGCCGTCAACGTTGAAACTGGACCATGAATGAATGGAGGCATGTGCTCTTCATAGATGAATCGCGTTTCAGTTTGCAGAACGATTCCCGTCGCACATTAATCTGGAGAAAACCGGGTAGCCGATACAACCACAGGAACATCGTGAAACGTGACCAGTATGGTGGTGGTGGCGTCATTGTGTGGGGTGGCATCATGTTGAATGGCCGTACGGACCTGTACATCTTCATGGGTGTTCCGAGGAACACTGAGAACGCTCGGAGGTACGGGGATGAGATACTGAGACCACATGTTCGACTCTTCAGAGGTGCGGTTGGTCCAGACTTCCTCTTAATGGACGATAATGCCCGACCACACCGCGCTGTTCTGGTGGATGAATTTCTGGCTAGGGAAGACATTCATCGCATGGACTGACCTGCGAGGTCTGCAGATATGAATCCAATAGAACATGCCTGGGATGCATTGGGGAGGCGAATTGCATCCCGTCAGCCTCCACCAAGGACCCTTCAAGACCTTCGCATTGCCCATTCGGAGGAATGGGATCAACTGCCACAAGAGCTCTTGGACCGTCTGATAGAGAGCATGCCACGTCGCTGCGAAGCATGTGTGGCCGTTAGGGGTAACCATACACCCTATTTACAGCATTTTTTTGTGTGTGGAACCTTTTCCAAGTTTTGTTAGTTGTTGTCAAAGGTGTGCCTTGGTTATCAGAACCTTTCTGTCACTGGTTTTTGGACAAGTTGTGTGACATATGGTGTGTGATTCAGCTTCCGTTTGGTCAGCAATCCGTCTGACATTCCTATCAGGCGGTATGGCCTCGTTTAGTGATTATGCTTAACTTTTGGACACTAGTGTACTTCAAAACCGATTTGTTAGATCTGTTGAACGACAGCAGTTGTTCCTAAAAATACAACCTGGAAGGGCATTTCAAACCAACTCAGTCAACAAATTATATCCTCCTGGCTCTGCCTTAAGAACTGATTACATATCAAAGGAAAAGAAAAAATAGTAGGATGGCCCTTCATTTTTCTAAAATCAAATTACTGGCTCAAGCTCAAAACAGCTTTGACACCCCTGATCTAAGGACGTTGGTTCCCATTGCTAGAATCCTAATAAAGCGACTACTAGACGAATCTATGAGCTTTAAGGTGCATACAACTTATTTAACATCACAGAAGTGACAAAGAGGAAATATGACATTCTACGGATCAGAGCGTGGAATATTAGAGGTCTGTTAGGCAGAGGAAGGATAGAAAACTTAGAAAGGGAAATGGATAGGTTGAGGTTAGATTTGGTTGGGATTAGTGAAATGCGCAGGAAGGAAGAACAGTATTTTTGGTCAGGAGACTATAGGGTCATTAGCATTAAATCAAACAACGGCTATGCGGGGATAGGTCTAATATTAAATAGGAAGGTTGGACAGCGGGTGGCATATTATGAGCAATATAGTGAACGGATTATTGTAGGAAAAATTAATACAAAACCTACGTGCAAACAGCGGTACAAGTCTATATGCCTACCAGTCAAGCTGATGATGAAGTTGTTGAAAAGGTCTACGGAAAAATAGATGATATTCTGAGTTATGTCAAGGGTGATTAAAATGTTATAGTAATGGGAGATGGTAATGCTGTGGTAGGTAAAGGAAGAGAAGGGAAGATAGTAGGAGATTTCGAATTGGGTGAATGGAATGCTCGAGGAAGCAGGCTGATGTAATTCTGCGCCGAGCATGAGTTGGTTAGAGCTAACACTTTATTCAATAACCTCAAAAGAAGAATATACCCATGGATGAGACCAGAAGATATAGGGCGTTACCAAATCGACTTCATTATGGTCAAGCAGAGATTTCGAAACCAGATTTTGGATTGCAAAACATACACTCTCACCACAATCTGGTTGTTATGAAATGCAGATTAAAGTTGAAGAAACTGAAGAAAAGTCAAAAGCCAAGAAGGTGGGCAATAGACAGACTGAAAAAGAAGGATGTAAAATAAAGATTTAAGAAAAGTATAAAGGAAGGACTAGTGAAAAACCCTACACAAACTTCAATTGCAGACGAATGGGCACTTTTGAAGAATGAAATAACAAAATCCACAGAATAAAACATTGGTAGGAAGGAAAGAATAGGTAGAAAACCGTGGATCACGGAGGATATACTCGAATTAATGGACGCAAGGCGGAAGCACAAGAATGTAATAGATGAAAAGGGGAAAGTATAATACAGACGTCTGAGAAATTAGGTTATCAAGAAGTGCACGGAAGAGAAAGAAGAATTGTTGAAGGAGAAATGTGCAGGTATAGAAAATTGTCTGAAATTAGGAAAAGTAGATACAGCTTATCGAAGGTTTAAGACTTGTTTTGGGGAAAAGAAGACTTAGTGCTGTACTATTAAGACACAGATGGAAAGGCTCTAACAGATAGGGATGAAAAAGTTGAGAGATGGAAAGCTTACATAGAGTGTTTGTATAAGGGAAAGGAGATTGAAAATCATGTAATGGAAAGGGGAGAGGAAATTGATGAGGATGCGGAAGGAGATTTAATATTGTGATCAGAATTTAACAGAGCATTGGAAGACTTAAGCTGGAACAAAGCACCAGGCATAGATGATATACTGATTGAGCTCCTACGCTGCATAGGTGATGATGGTCTGGTCAGGTTATTTCACTTGGTGTGTCAGATTTATGAGAGAGGTCAGGTACCGTCTGCCTTCAAGAAGAATGTTATCATCCCTATACCAAAGAAAGTAGGTGCTGACCTGACAGATGTGAAGATTATCGTACAATCAGCCTGATTACTCAGGCTTCAAAGATCCTGTCTAGAATAATTTACAAGAGGATGGAAAGCCAGATAGAAACGGAGTTGGGTGAAGACCAGTTTGGTTTCAGGAGAAATGTTGGAACAAGGGAAGCTGTAATAAGTCTTAGGCTGATTTTGGAAGGTACAATAAGGTAGACATAGAAAAGGCTTTTGATAACGTTGATTGGGCTAAATTGTTTGACATTTGGAATACGATTGGAATAAAGTATGGGGATAGGAGGGTGATCTACAATATATACAGAAACCAGACCGCAGTCATTCGAGCTGAAGGACATTACAGAGAAGCTGGTATTCAGAAACGTGTAATGCATGGCTGCATCTTATCACCCATACTTTCCAATCTTTACAATGAACAAGCAATGAAGGAAATTGGAGACAAATGTAAAGTGGGAGTGAAGATTCAAGAGTAATAATTTCAACTCTGAGATTTGCTGATGACAGCGTCATCTTGGCCGACACGCCAGAGGATTTGAATGCGTTTTTGAATGGTATGGACTCCGTCTTGAGGAAAGAATTCATGATGAATATTAGTAAATGTAAAACAAAAATATTGGAATGCAGCCGAAATAAATCAGAATCCCCTATGGACATCAAATTGGCAGGTTAAAAGCAAAAGAAGTAGGAGACTTCTGTTACTTAGGTAGCAAAATAACCGGTGATGGACGAAGCAAAATTGATATAAAAAGTAGGTTGGCTCAGGCAAGGAAAGCATTTCTACAGAAAAGGAATCATTTGACATCAAATATAGATTTAGGTATCAGGAAGTTATTTTTGAAAGCCTTTGTCTGGAGCGTGGCACTATATGGAAGTGAAACTTGGACTATTGGTGCAGCAGAAAAGAGAAGAATTGAAGCGGTTGAAATGTGGTGTTACAGGGGAATGATGAAGATCAGATGGGTAGATGGGGTAACAAATGAAGAGGTATTAAGACGAGTGGGAGAGGAGAGATGTTTCTGGCGACTGCTAATGAAGAGAAGAGATAGGTTGGTAGGACACTAAGACACCCAGGAATAGCAAGCTTAGTTATGGAAGGGAGGGTCCTGGACAAGAACTGTAGGGGTAGACCAAGGTTAGAATAGGTTAAACAGATTGCCTCGGATGTATGGTGTGATAGCTATATAGTGATGAAACGGTTTTATCAGGACAGGGAGGCATGGAGAACTGCATCAAACCAGTCTAAAAACTAAAGACTCAAACAACAAACATGATTCTTCCATGTGTATCAAATCATCGATCATCATAATTGTCCGTGTGATAACATTGGTTGGTACTTACAAAAATTCATAGTAGCTATGAGGTGACGCGCCGTCGGGCCACTCGGAGTAGCAGACGATCCTCACACCGCCCTGAGCAAGCTCCACGGTGTCAGTAGTGTAGTACAAGATCATGGGTAATGAGTAGAGGCCGCTGACCATCCAGACAATAATGACGACAATGAGCGTACAACGACGGCCCATGCGAGGTCTTAATGGTCACGTAATGGCTAGGAATCTGAAACAATAGAAAACTTCATTGAGAATTATCCCCTTGTATCTTACGATCAGGAGCCTCAGAGAACAAGTGATGTCTACTGTCGACCAAAGTATTATGTGCACTTGAGTTTGAAGGTTGTTTGTGAAGTAACCAATAGGCCTACATTGAATTCAATAACATCATCAGTTCTTTGGTTCTATTTTACGTTAGCTGATGTAGGTTTGGAATTTTTAATTTCTATTTTAATATTTTTTATCGCAATTGGAACACAAAAAGTGCCCGTTTTACGCGTGTTTCAACCATGCGTCACATTTAAGAATTTAAGAACATGTAGTTCTTGGTCGCGTTGTAATCCGTATACGTCAAAGGGTTATGCTGTATGACTGTGAAATACGTAAAATAATTCATTTATTTTATATCGGTTTGTATTTGTCCGTGAAAATAAGACATGGTTCCGCAGCTAGCCGATACGTGGAAAACAATACAGCGTTGCTGAGATGGAGCACATCACGCGTCATGGCGTGCCTCACTCGGAAGTGAGGATTACAAGGATTACAACGCGACCTAGAACTACATTTTCCAACCACCCCGAGCCGAGAAAACGTTACCTTACAAAAATGATAACAACTTTGTTTCTTGGACACACAAAATGTTGAAATTGATAAACCAGTTATAAAACATTCCAATGTACATTCTGTTAAAATTTTGATTCGATCTGATGACGGGTTTTTGAGATAATAATTCTTAAATGTGACGCATGGTTGAAATACGCTTAGAAATGGGCTCTTTTTGTGTTCCAACTGCGATAAGAAATATTAAAATAGAAATTAAAAATTCCAAACCTACATGAGCTAACGTAAAGTAGAACGACAAAAATGATGATGTTATTGAATTCAATGTAGGCCTATTGGTTACTTCACAAACAACCTTCAAACTCAAGTGCACATAATACTTTGGTCGGCAGTAAGTATCTGAAACAACACAACCCTCCGCAATCACTGTAGTGGATCAGAATACGGAGTGGAAGGTACATACAGCACAATGTGTTTGTTGTGAAGAATGCTTGCAGGTTGCTGTAAGTGGGATTTTCGGTGTGATTTGTCACATTCTAAGGTTCGGATTCCACGTAAAAGGAAGGGTCATGAGATTAATTATCACGTGAAGCTACATGCTTCCTTCCTTTTTCTCAGCGAAGCACCATTGTATAAAACAAAATAACTTTGTCATTTGTTTGCGGAAATGGGGCACGGCACCTGGTGCCTGACATCACAAGTAGATACGCAAAGTCTATCTGAACAGTGCTATCTGAACAGTGCTGTCTGGGTCCCTTTGACGTATATCAAAGCCTATAGCCGTAAATATATACGGAAATAATACTCGTATGAAACATGACCACAGAATGTCATGGCTCCGCCCTTTCATCTTTCTGTCAACCTCCCTTCGTCGTCTCTTGTTCTCTTCCAATCCCGACGGTATTCAGTTATTCCAGGTCTAGGGCATCTTTCATATTCATTTTCCTACAATAATCCACTTTCCTAGGGGTCAGACCTTTTCTCTTCTTTTCATGGTATCCTCTGCCTTCTGCTTCAAGTAGGTGGGGTAGCCTATTTGTAGCTCCACAATGCACAGTGTACTTCTACACCCTCATGGCTGATGAATTCCGGAGTTTACGAACCATTGTTCGAGAGTTGAGGTCACTTCTACTGTGTAAATTGGTATTAGTGACAGCAGTAGAGTAGTTTACATTTAATTCTCATTTTTCATTATCACACTACGGCAGATGACCTAGATGTTTCACTACATAAAACAACATTCACAACCACCAACGTCTTGTACCTATGTGAAGTGTCGTTTTCCAGGGAAGCCGACCAACGGATAGTCTCGTTGGAGAGTAGTTTAAGGGGAGCGAGGAGCAAGCAAGGTTCTGAGAACTTTTTGGAAATGCTATAATTTTCATTAAAAGCAGTTGATTGACCTTGAAAAATGGATTTTGTGGGCCACACAATATTTCTGCTGTTTGCATGCCACACGCGTATGAAATTCTGAAGTACTTGACTTTAAAGAACTGGTTTTGAAGCCCACAACATTTTATGGCTGTTTGCAGGCCACACGTACAAAGTTTTGAAGTACTTGACTTTGAAGAACTGCTTTTGAACGCCAAAACATATTTCTGCTGTTTGCATGCCATACGCGTAAAAGTTTCTGAAGTACTTGACTTTGAAGAGCTGGTTTTGAAGGTCACAGCATATTTCAGCTGGTTGCAGGCCACACGCGTACAAGGTTCTGAAATACTTGACTTTGAAGAGCTGGTTTTGAAGGTCACAACATATTTCAGCTGGTTGCAGGCCACACACGTACAAGGTTCTGAAGTACTTGACTTTGGAGAGCTGGATTTGAAGGTCACGACATATTTCTGCTGATTGCAGGCCACCCGAGTACAAGGTTCTGAATTAGCTGGCAAAGCAGTGAGTTTGTGAACTACACGTCAGAACAATAATTACGCTTATCTAGAAAACTTTCAACGCTACAGACACGTAACTAAGCATTGCCATTTCTGTTGTTGATATATATGCATGTGGTTATTCTTATGCAGTAGGTGTTTCTCATCCTGAATACTAATTGCTCGTTTCCATTGGAGCAATTCACGATTGAAATAAATGTAAAATTCACAGACTTTGACAATTTTATTTTGCACGAAAACTATCGAATATGATATTTTGAATCCTCCTGTATCTGAATAGATGTTTCATGGTTGTTCTTGGCTCATTTAGAGGCTAGGACAATGAGCAGTGGCGGCTGGTGACATTGTTGCAGCGTTGCACAACTCCCAATAATGTTACACCTAATTCGTCGTTTCTTTCCCTTTAATGTTTTAGTTTTATAGATCTAATGCACTCAAAAATGTGTTAACATCATTGATATCTTGATATTATTTATCCTAATGCTTCACACTGTACCTATAAAAGCTGCCGCCTTCAAATCAAACTCCAGGGGGTTAGCTCTATTGTGGCGACTCCCAAGTAGACAGCGCGGCCAGCAGGTACGAGGCCATGCTTGTACATAGCTTGCTGGCCAGCATTGGGTAGTAGGGAGTTGCAGACGAGCTGCCAGGCCACTGGCAACACTCAGTTCCAAATAGCACCGTTCGAATATACCACCTCTTTGGATTTGACAACACCCGCGATTTCTCTTACCCTGCGAAGGAAAAAAGGAAGGAAGCTTGTAGTTTAACGTGACCGTTAATCTTGAGATCATGAGCCACAGGACCTCCCTTTTACGTGGAATCCGAACCACAGGACATGACATTTCACTTCGAAAATCTCACATGCATTGACCGGGAATCGAACCCGGACCGCCTTGGTGAGAGGCATACAGCTAGACCGCTGAGCCACCACGCCCCCCCCCCCCCCCCCCGCGAAGGGCAGTGTAGTTAGTTATTTAGTTATTGTTGTTTTAAGGGTCGGAACTACGAGGTCATCTGTCCCTGAAGGGTAGTCTCTTTCCCACACCACTAGGGAATGCTACACCACCCACAACAGTACAATTATCGGAATTTCACAGGGAGACATTAGTTGGTTCACACCCAATTATCTTTAGATGTTTTCTCATCATAACTTCATTTCATATTTTTGTCAATTGTTCTGTGAAGCGAGACTAAGAACGCCACCATTGCTATAAGTACAGTAGATAATTGGCTGAACTATTTTGCGACGTATTGTTGGTGTACTGCAGCGGTTTATGTTTGCTTTTACCACTCTTGTTCTTGAGGGATTTGAGTTGCGATTAGTTCTGTATTTAGTTGATTTGAGTATTTTGGTTCCAGGCAGATACATAACTGTGCATTATTATTATTATTATTATTATTATTATTATTATTATTGTGAGGTTTGAAGCCATTTTTCGGTGTTGCCTAAGTAAACAAAAGTTTGGTGCCAAACTTTTGATGATGATTATTATTATTATTATTATTATTATTATTATTATTATTATTATTATTATTATTATTATTATTATTATTATTGTTTGGTTGATTGTGAGTAGACCTATGCATTCACTGCGAAATTTCTAGGCTAGCAAAATTCAGTGTTTTGTTAGTTTGCCTTTCGCGCCACTTTCCGATATAGCACCCAGATTTATCATCTGTGCATCTTGTAAGTTACTATTTTTTTACGGAATGTTTAGTTTGAAACATTAATTGTATTGTGGAGTGTGAGTGAAAATTAATAGAGTAAGTAATTTACTAGTTAGACAGTTTTCCCAGCTCCCTGATGACAATAAACTTACAGTAAAACACTCGGTAGACCATTACCGGATAAATATTGTCGAAAATATAAATATAGGAGGGCGTTTAAAGGAGATATTTAAGGCAATAATAATTGGTTACGTGAATGCGATATTAAAAACGCTTTATTCTGTTTTCCATGTTCGTTGGTGGAGAATACGCTTGGACCAAAATAGGAGTTATGGAAATTAATCCCTAAAATAAAGAAACATGAATCTTCAGCTGAGCGGCTTCGGTGCCGTAGTTGGTAGCATGCTGAGCCTCTATGCCCAAGATCGCGGGTTCAAACCCGGCCGAAGTCGTCGGATATTTTAAGAGCGTTAAAATCCCTCAGTATGCATTCCTTCGAAGGGGAATTAAAGCCGGCGGTCCCATGTCATAGATTTATGACATGTTAAAGAACTTTCCACTTATTACACCTGTGTGAAGCTAAATTATAGGTTAAAATTTGAACAACGCTCTTAGGTTCAAACGTTCATCACCAGAAGCCGACTGCGGTGGCGTCTAGTAACCAAGTTCTGAACTAGTAGTCGTTTACGTTGGCCTTTGGCGGCAAAAGTAGGAACTGCTTGAAATTCAATGTCTGCAGTCCTCACTAATACAGCCATCACAATTAACACCGGTTATCAGACAGTTTCTCCACACACCCTAAGTACAGGGGGTACATGACTGCGTTGTCGCAGCTCCTAAGCTGAGGAACCAACCAATCAATCTTCAGCTGTTTGAAATTGACACTTTTTGGAACTGTTAGCGGCTTCGGTGGCGTAGTTGGTAGCATGCTGAACTGCTATTCCCAAGATAGCGGGTTCAAACCCGGCCGAAGTCGTCGGATTTTTTAAGAGCGTTAAAAATCCTTCAGTATGCCTTCCTTCGGAGGGGAAGTAAAGCCGGCGGTCCCATGTCATAGATTTATGGCATGTAAAAGATCCTTTCACATACTAAACTTGTGTAAAGCGAAATTTGTTAGGTTAGATTTCGTCAGAACGCTCTATCAAAGTTCCAACGTTCACCACTAGGTATCATTGTTATCTGGTGGCGAAAGTTGGAACTACTTGAAATTGTACGAAACTTGTAGCTCACCCTTTAGGGTATCCGCTGGAAGCAGCTACAGACTCAGGCGAGCCGAACATGTCCTCGGACACTCTCGGCACTAAAAGCCATACGATAAATAAATAAAATAAATTGGAACTGTTAACGAAGCTGCACAATTGGGCAGTGCCTTTAGAAGGTAAATTGCGGAATATAACGAAGAAGTTAGGCTCAGTAGGTATGTGTTAAATATTGTAATAAACTGTATTCGTTTCTGTGGCTCTTTCGAACTGGCCTTGCGTGATCATGATGAAAGTGTAACATCAACAAATCCAGGGGTTTTGAGAGAACTAATTAATTTTAGCGCTGAGTTGGATGCTGTGTTAAAGGTCATTTGATAAGGGCAACTGTTTTCAAAGGAACGTCCAAAACAATTCAAAATTAACTTTTACAGATTATGTTGGAGGTTTACCAAGAAGAAGTATCAAAGCAAATAAAGGAATCGGATATTTTAGCCATCATAGCAGATGAAACTAGTGATATTTCACACATATTTCAGTTGGCTGTCGTGTACCGATACGTAGTAAGAGGCAAACAAAACATGATGCACACACATTAGCAGCGTGTTTACTGGATGAATTAAAGAAGCAGAAATTGAATGAAACTCCGCAAAAATGAATTGCGCAGACGTATGACAGAGCGCACTTCATGGCTGGTTCCTCTGATAGGGTGCAAGCTATAGTAAATCATAGTATATCATTTTAAATGCTACAAATGTTACAAATGCTGCGTGAACTCAAAGTCCGTTAGCAAGTGCAAACCAAGGTCAAAGGAGGTAGCTGGCTAGATGACGTTACGCTCACCGGAGCGCGCGTGGAAAGGAGGAAGCTCAAGCAGTACTATGACGTCACACACCTCAGTGCATTCTCGGTACATTTCGTCCCGTCACCGTAACGTAACGCCAGACCCCAGCGTAACTACGAAGTCGACAAGATCATTTAAAATGATAAAAATCCTATCCTTATGCAGAATATGTGCCCGTCTTTGTTAGTAATAACATTTTTCGTTAACGTACAAACTTTTCGGTTGCCGTGTTTTTTGTTGAGAATGTTTATTATCCCGGAGTTTGAGACCCAACCTTAGACAACCTGATGTGTTTAAAATTCTTCCCATTAACTCAGGCATAGGGCTTAAATACATACATCTGATTTTTTATGAATTCCTATAGGAAGAAGCCCAAAAGAGCCATTAAAATGTGTCTATTTGTCGAACGTACAGTTATTTTGGAAAACCCATGTATTTCATTTTATAGAACTGTAGTTTATCTAACGTTAATTCATTTTTGTTACATGTGTAAACTTCCCATATAAAATTGCGACATCAGAAATTTTGGTGCAACACCCAGCTTTACATTCCACCGGCCGCCACTGACAATGAGTACTTGAGTATTTGTTGAATTTGTTTAATAAACTGTGCCATTGAGGTGTATTTAATAGCGTTTTTATTTGTACTTGAGGATAAAGTAGGGAAATAGGTGGCCGTGACCTTAATTTAGGAACCATCGCGGTGTTGGTCTTGAGGATGGCTGAGGTGGGATTAGAGGCCAATACGTGGTGCAGGTAGCTTACAGACTATAATATCAGTGTCTTCCGAACTTATAGAGCACTAATTAGTGTATCCATTTTGATATCATGAAGACCTCGGGCAGCACGTCTATTTGTTACAATATAAACATTCGAGGGTGTCCTTCAATACGTGAATCAAAATTAAGATTGCTAAATTAAACTTCCGCAGTGGCCTTCCGTGCCAAATCAACAAATGAGTGACCTAGTCTTTCCAATATTACATAGAGATATTGATAGACTAGCTACCCATCCTGGCTTTGCCCGGTATCTTCAACGGTTTTCCCAGCGTAACCTTAAAAGACGTGCGACAGCAGGTCCCAGAAACAATTCAGGAAAGCCGAGGTGAACAGAAACACTCCAAACCATATAATCTTCTATGAAGTCATAACTTGACATGACTCGACAGTTTGATGCTGGTCGAAGCTAGGGTGATAGGCTCACTCACTAGCTCATAAACTCACTCCGAAGCTAGTAATTTAAATTCCCTACACAATGGAGATTTTTGGAAAATATGAAGTAAGAACGCTTATAGTGGGCGATGTATAAAATATAGAGATATGCTGTCGTGGAATTTTCATGACGAACAATTCTTACTCTCGTAGTATTGATATTTTAATGGTTTACCCAGCTAAAGCTTAAAAGGCGCACGGACGGCAGGTTCTTCTTCAACTAGGTTCACTGAAATCGGTACTGCTCAGCTACCTTTGGTCATAAATGAATATTTTTCTACGGAAACCCTTCTCGAGAAATCC
Source organism: Meconema thalassinum (assembly GCA_946902985.2). Lineage (NCBI taxonomy): Eukaryota > Metazoa > Arthropoda > Insecta > Orthoptera > Tettigoniidae > Meconema > Meconema thalassinum. The sequence goes on from OX336389.2 coordinate 1,338,687,045, forward strand.
TTCACAGAATGGTGAAAACCGCATAAAAATCCATCCAGTGGTTATCTAGATTACCTGTTACATCCAAGAATCGGGGACTGTTTTATATTAGCCTATGTAGAGATTTCACTAAGGAAGATATTGTTGGGCAGAGTTTTGTCTTTATAGGTAACATATGAGTGCTATAGTATTGCTATGCAGTTTGAAATGTCAAACATAAATTATATAATGATAATAATAATAACAATAATAATAGTAATAGGCAGAAGAAGAATGTATGCTGGGTTTATATAAGGTTGACATGTTAACAGCTGTGATGAATCCCAACTTCAGGTTCACTTTTATGAATGTCATGGAATAGTGAGAAGTTAGAACAACTTGGACTAGTGAATAGCCAAGATTTAAGCTCCTTGCTGGTATGACGAAGGCAATGCTGAGATTGTGTAAGCTCTTTTGTTTTGACTGATGTTACCACAATAAACAAGATATTCAGTAAAGAACATATAGCCTACTTTCTTCTGAATGTATGCGGATAGTTATATCTCGTTGTCATTATCAAGGAGTATAATTGAATGTTCCTGTGATGAACGTTAAGTGTGTACCCTATAAGACTCTCAGTTTACTAAGTTTCATTGTAATTCCTCTTTTGCACCCAGAGGAATTGATTGGAACATTCGAATGTATGGAATCATTTATATTGCACCATCTGTAGAGAAAGCCTTCTAATTATGACTACATATTTGCTGCCGTTCGAGATTGTAACTGTAATTAATGCATTCTTCAAAATAATGTCTGACAAAAGCACCAAACTTTTGTTTACTTAGGCAACACTGAAAAATGGCTTCAAACCTCACAATAATGTCTGATATATTCAAGGTGGCGGCTGCATTCTATATGAATATTGATAGTCTTATGACTAATGCAAGCGAGGTATCTTATCCATTTCTCCCCTCTTACAACGTCTCGGGCTAATTGCGCAATTGTATCCTGAGTTATTGATTTTGAAGTTTCGGTAGAATGATCATAAATATACAGCGGAGCTGTTGTTTGGCTTTGGCATACAAAGCCCATATACGACTCTATATTATCTCTAAATCATAATAATACAGTAGAGATGTTTGCTTGTATATTTTATAATTTCAAGATGGATGTTGTGCGCTATAATCAGCTATATGTGATTGATGGTACCGAGATCTATAGTATGGTACTCCTCGCGCTATTATATCACGAATCAAATATATTCATGTCTTAAGAATTTGTTCTCCCGCTATCATGAACGTATAGAATCGCTGTTCATTGACTTGGTCATGCGTAAGAAGCCATTTCCAAGATTCTACATCACGGCCAATTATCGTTCTTGTATCTTAAAGTTATAGTGAGTTATTCGTTATCACATTCAATATTTTCAAGATGGCAACCGCGTGTTGTATTCAGTGTGTTATATTTATGGCTATTATCAATAACGTCCCTTAGATGGGACTTCTTTCATAAGAAGTTTCGTTGTAATTGCGCAATTACCTTCTGAATTATTCACTATTTCGTTTTAATATAACGTCCAGCCGCCATTTTAAAAATCGAATGTCACCGCTGTTTTGCTTTGAGCATGCAATACTCTATATATATATATACTGCTCAAAAAATTTAAAGCACCACTTTTTTCAAAGGCCACCAAATTTTGAAAAGTTGACCTACAAGCTCGAAATCTCAGTATGACGTTTGTCCTGACGCCTACCAAGCATATGCTTCAGCACAACTCCCCAACTTGAGTAGTTTTGGGGTAGCACCCCGAAAACCAGCCCATTTTCGAAAACCGCAAATTGAAGTTTGCGAAAAACGCTGCAGGACTTGTCGCAGGTTGCCAAAGCAGTCGAAAATGAATGAGTCTTGCTCTTAAAGGTTCCACAAACACGTTGAAATCGTTACATTTGACGTTTGGGCATTTTCAACCCCCTTCATCATCCCCTAAACATGGACTACCATTGGGGGCGTCTGAGAAGGTACCGGGTGTGTTTAACCACCTGAAAACCTGTACACCGTCCTCAGTTGCTGATTGCAGTAAGTTCTTAAGGCCTCCGGCAATGTCCACACCCCCTAACACACTCAACTGGCATGGGACCAAAGCACCCCTTCTCGATTCACCCCTAAGGAAGGTTTTAATCGAGATGTTTATCAGTGCTGCTAATGGGGGGGTCTTCCCCTAACGTTTCAAAAAAGGAACTGTGCCTTTGTCACCACCTCTTCCCCTGCAACCCCCGTTTGTATGATTTTTCGAATCAGGCCCTTTTTAAGGGCTGAAACGACGTCTTAATCGCTGAAAGGGCTGTAAAGGTCCTTAGAAGTAGTGGTGACACGAAATCAACCCCTTCCGATCGATGATTGACATTCCGTCCCCCAAATTCGAAATTTTTGCACCCCCAACCCTCCCTGTCTGGACGCGTAATGCGTCATGGCAGAGTTTTCAGAATTGGATGAAAATGAAGCTTATGGCCTGCAATGGAGCCCAAAACAGCAGGCTGGATAGAAATTCATCGGTAGGTTGGGAAACGGGACCATAATTTTTCAAAAAAGTGTACAGCCTACAGTAAGTACGCCCATGCATAGGCAACCCACATCACGTCCGTGCGTGTGGGTTGCCTATGATCGGCAATAGGTTACAAAGTTTGGCAATGGGAGAAAAATGACGTGATGTGGGTTGCCTATGCATTGTTGTACTTACTAGAGGCTGTTAACTTTTTTGAAAACTTTTTGGTCCTGTTTCTCACCCTACCGATGAATTTCCATCCAACCTGCTGTTTTGGGCTCCATTTCAGGCCATAAGCTTCATTTTGATCCAACTCTGAAAACTCTGCCATGACGCGTTACGCGTCCAGACAGGGAGGGTTGAGGGTGCAAAAATGTCAACTTTGGGGGATGGAATGTCAATCAAACATCGGAAGGGGTTGATATCGTGTCACCACTACTTCTAATGACCTTTACAGCCCTTTCAGCGATTAAGACCTCATTTCAGTCCTTAAAAAGGGCCTGATTCGAAAAATCATACAAAAGGGAGTAGCAAGGGAAGGGGTGGCGACACAGGCGCAGGTCCTCTTTTGAAACGTTAGGGGAAGACCCCCCCCCCCCATTAACAGCACTGATAAAAATCTCGATTTAAACCTTCCTTAGGGGTGAATCAAGACGGGGTGGTTTGGTCCCTTGCCAGTTGAGGGTGTTAGGAGGGGTGAACATTGCCGGAGGCCTTAAGAACTTACTGCAATCAACAACTGAGGACGGTGTGCAGGTTTTCAGGTGGTTAAACACATCCGGTACCTTCTCAGGCGCCCCCAATGGTAGTCCATGTTTAGGGGATGATGAAGGGGGTTGAAAATGCCCAAACGTCAAATGTAACGATTTCAACGTGTTCGTGGAACGTTAAGAGCAAGACGCATTCATTTTCGACTGCTTTGGCAACCTGCGACAAGTCCTACAGCGTTTTTCGCAAACTTCAATTTACGGTTTTCAAAAATGGGCTGGTTTTGGGGGCGCTATCCCGAAACTACACAAGTTGGGGAGTTGTGCTGAAGCATTTGCTTGGTAGGCGTCGGGGTAAACGTCATACCGAGATTTCGACCTTGTGCAGTCAACTTTCCAAATTTGGTGGCCTTTGAAAAAAGTGGTGCTTTAATTCTTTTGAGCAGTATATATATCTTTATATTCCGAGAAAGAGTAGTCAAACTCTCAGGCTCAATACAGTATATCCACTAAGCTTTCAATGTATTAGCGGTAGATGCTCTTGACTTCTAAAGCACGAACTGATCACTCGTAGCATAAAATTCACTTTTACAAGACCGCCTTCTTCTTAGTTGACCTTCAACACTATCAATATACTTCGTATATCCTCTTTCCACCTAAGTTTATACGGTTATTATTTATTTGCCTGCGTAATTAATTGTTAATGAGCACCATCATATTACTTGAGAAAGGGAATTATGTAGCCCACACTTCCGTATCTCTGAGAAGAAGAGCTCTCTTGTAAGAAAAAAAATCATTGAAATTCATGAAATGTTTTGACGAATATACTACGTAAATTGTGTTAGAAACGCTTTCATGAATAACACCTGTCTCAAAGCTGTGAACTAAATAGTAATTGTCCAACACATGTTAATTACATATACTATGCCCGTTAGACCGATATATCGTGGGACTGGGGATCGACATCAGCCCCCACGAGACCCCTTCCCAACAAGACATACACTGAGAGGATCGGAATTGTCTTTTGACCAGCTTGGCACGAGACTGTAGTCTCAGGGAGTATCGGGTTGGGAGAGAAGTGTGGGTAGTTTAAACTAGCCCCAAGAACACATCCAGTGGATAAAGTAAATCTAAAATTATAAGGTCTCAGACTTTTGTAAAAATATTCACTGAATTTAATCAAAAATCAGATTACCATCCTAATTCTTAGAAGGGTTATAAGAGGCTATTCCGCTCTAAATTAATCTAAACTGAACAATGAAGTCTGACATCTTAATTAATCTATAGAAATCCCTTGTAGAAGTCCTAGTTACAAAAATAAATTGAAAATCAAGATAAGATTCGTGACACATAAACGCCCCTACGTAAATACAATCCCATTAATTATTACACCAGATCCTACCGCAATAAATTAAATTTCCTCTCTTCTACAATTAGGCCATTTACACTTCAATAATTGGCAATAATAAAAATAACGAAGTTACGATGGTGTCAACGTCCAAAATTTATGCTTACGTTACACTGTCTAGCTAGTCCTTTCTGAAATCGGTTTACGTTAATTAGACGATAAGTGTCTAGCATATAAAAATACGAAGCTATAAATATGCACAGCTTTCCGAACCAAAAATACAGTATAAAAACAACAAAAATCTGTACAACAATAGAAAACTCCGACTGATGCACTGTTTGTGCCATGTGTACGCAAAATGATCACTGTTTGTGACTAGCAGTCATCTAGTACAAGGAGGAATAAATAGTTATATCGGTGACTCAATGAAGTACAACTTTTTGTCTAAGGTCTCATTATTGCGCATGGCCTTGATATACACAAGTTTCCTCGCCATTGCAACTGTCGTCTCAAAACTGGGAATAATTCTTGTAGATAATCCTACAGTATAAAAGAAATCACATTCCTTCATCAAATAGAGTTTAGAAAGTTATGTTTAAGCATTCAGCCTCTTATTTAGAATGGTCCGATTCTTACATTTTTTTAAAGTCCAGAATATTGTTTCCATTGATTTTATTTCACATTTAATTTTTGTTTTATCCCTGGTCTCAATTTTGGTTGATGATAATTATGTGTATCGTAAAAAAGTCGTAGAAGGAATCGTAGGAATATACCAACTTCACAACCAAAATCACTCATAATCACTCACAATGTTGTAGTCATCACTCACACATCAATATCCACCATCACTCCAAAATGTGTAGTGAATCCATAAATACCTTCCTCGCCCAAAAAGGGGTGGAATAATCTCAACAACTCTGCAATAGCAGGATAATCGTTGTTGAAGAGAATGAATATTTCTCGTACTTCCTAATCTCGCTCGCATGTAAATATCGTTTGTCTTTTGTCAAATGTATATTTTTTGACTTAATGTTCTTTGCCTTTCGTCTGTACTCTGCATCATGTGTTCCAGTGCCTTGTTCAATACATCTACGTCAACATGTGTTCGTGTATTTTAATCCGTTCATCCCATGCATAGCTCAAGTAGTTTCAATAGGTTATGTGGCCCAGACATAACGGTGTTCTGCTATCATTTTCTTCAGTGAACTTTAAAGTGAGAAGGCAAAATGAGTGAACATGCTTCGAGTCCTTGTGCTTATGGGTTTCCGAAATTGAGTGGTCAGGAGGATTATTCGAACTGGTCTTTTGGGTTGTCAAATTATCTCAAAAAGCATGGATTGTGGGCCAGTATCCGAGGCACAGATGTGTCGGAGGGACATGAACGGCGTGACGGGAGAGCGCTGGCGGATATATGTCTCATGGTGGCTGTTCAGAATTATCCCCATGTTCGAGGCTGTGCAAAAGCTAAGGATGCATGGCATGCCCTTGAAAAGGCTTTTGAAGATAAAGGAAAGTGGAGGTATATCACGCTGATGCGAAATCTGTGCTCGCTCAAGTTATCAGATTTCGATTCCATGGACAAGTATATTGGTGAGGTTATGTCAGTTACACAGAAGATAGCAGCTGTTGATGAACCTGTCGCTGATAAGTTTGTTGCTGCTATGATACTTCGAGGTCTTCCTGATGAATACGATAACTTAGTTATGACCGTAACCTCAACATCGGAGGAATTACAGTTGGACCGCATCAAATCTATCTTGTTGGATGAAAGCTTTCGACGAAGTCATGGTGAGAAGTCAGCTGATCGTGCAGCCCTGTACAGCAACACCAAGAAGGAAGTCAGGTATGTCAAGAAACCAAAGAGTTCTACCGGTAGTGAAAAAGCGGTTGACAAAAGTCGTTGGAAGTTTTGGATTTGTGGTGAAAAGGGTCACGGAAGAGACACTTATCCACAGAAGAAAGAAGTTCAAAGTGCACCGAAGTGTCCAAAATCCAATAAAAGTCTGTTTTCTGCTTTAACTGCTCACGTACCAAAGAATTGTTTCTTGATTGATTCTGGTTGTAGTGCTCACGTGACTCCTAATGTTAAACTTATGTCAAATTATGAATGCAATGATGATCCTGATATAAACATTGTAATTGGTAATAATGATAAGTTGTCTATACAAGGAGTTGGTGACATTGCACTGAATGTAAGCGACAGTATTAATAATCTGTCAGACGTGATGCATGTTCCAGGACTGAGTGTTAACTTGCTGTCGGTAAGTCAGATGATTAAAAGGGGTGCTGTTGTTGTGTCAACTAAAATGGATGTGAAATCTTGGATTCGGAGAATTGCTCAGTGAATGGTAGCGTGCTAGCTACTGGTTCAGTTCTGAATGGTCTGTATTATCTGAATGCTAACCAAGATATGTCTGCCCTTGTTGCTGACGTGTCCGATTACAATTTGTGGCATCTAAGATTGGGCCACGTTGGACAACAGAAGTTACAGGTCTTAAGTCAAATATCTCATGTTGTTAAATTTAATGCCATACCAGAGGAATTGCGGACTGGTAAAGCTGTAAGTCATGAGAATATGAAAATATTTGGTTGCGATGCTTATGCCCATGTTCCAAAACAGGTGCGTACTCGCAAATTGGAACCCAGAAGCAAATGTTTTGTGTTTGCTGGGTATGATGTGGAAAAGAAAGGTTACCGTCTGTTTGATCCTGGTAAACCTAAAGCTATTTTTGCAGAGGACAGTGTTAAATTTGTAGAAGATAAATTCACCAGGTGTGCTGAGAAAAATGTCGAAATGAACGATGTAATGTTTTGTCCGTTGCATGCTATTGTAAATGATGATGAAAACAGAATTGGACAGGATAATAACCTGCCAATCGTTGAAGTTTCAGTTGCTGGTGAGGTTAGTGACAACATTGATGTTCCAGGTATTGCTCAGGTTAATGAAGACATAGTTGTAATTCATGATGATGAAAATGATGAGATTGACCAGGTTGGTGTTCCAGAAAATGCGGCAGGAGGTACCCTTTAAGGGAGAGACTTCCAAATCAATTTCCTGATTATGAGGTCTATTTTGCTGAAAGTGGTGGTTATGTGGAACCAACCACTGTGTCTGAAGCACTTAGCGGTAAGGATGGCATGCAATGGAAAAAGGCAATGGAGGAAGAACTCAAGTCATTTCATGATAATGATGTATGGAGATTAGTTGAGAAACCTGATGGAACAAATTTTGCAAGATGCAAATGGGTGTTTAAAGTGAAACGTAATACTGAAGGTAATTTGTCTAAATTTAAAGCACGGTTAGTGGCTAAAGGTTGTTTTCAACGGTACGCAGTTGATTTTCTGGAACCTTTTGCACCTGCAGTGCGGTATAGTACATTGAGATTATTTTTTGCTCTTGCTGTAAATATGGATCTGGAAGTTCATCACCTTGATGTTTCAACAGCATTTTTGAATGGCATTCTTAAAAATGATATTTATATGTACCCCCAACAAGACTATGAGTGTGACAGTTCTAAAGTTTGTAAGCTTCGAAAAGCTGTTTATGGCTTGAAGCAAGCATCTCGCACTTGGTATGAGAGGGTTCATGAAATTCTTACTGAAATCGGTTATAAGAAGTCTCTGTATGAACCATGTGTATATTACTGTAACGATTCATCATCTTTTGTTGTTATTGCCCTCTATGTTGATGATTTTTTTGTATTTTTTAATAATCATGTCCAAGTGGAGAAACTGAAGTCTGTGTTGCATTCTCATTTTAAGATCAAAGATTTGGGACAAGTCTCTGAATGTCTGGGGATGAGAGTTCAAAGAAGCAAAGATTGTATTAGATTGGATCAGAAGTGTTATCTGTTAGATGTGTTGGATAGGTTTAACATGTCAGACTGTACTCCTGTGAAAACTCCAATGGAAACAGGTTTGTTGTGGGAGAAATCCACATCCTGTGACAAATCCTATCCCTATCAACAGGCCATTGGTGCTTTGTTATACCTTTCCATTTGTACCAGGGTAGATATTGCATATGTAACTAATTATTTGAGTCAGTTCAATAATTGCTATGTTAAGGAACATTGGACATGTGTCCAGAGAGTGTTCAGATACTTGAAGGGTACGGTGGATGTTGGTATCATGTATAAAAAATCAGAATGTGATGTCAAGGGTTTTGTTGATGCTTCTTTTGGAAATAATTTAACTGACAGAAAATCTGTGACTGGTTATGTATTTAAATATGCAGAAGGCCCAGTAAGTTGGGAAAGTAAGAAACAGCCAATTGTGGTACTGTCTAGCACTGAAGCAGATTACATAGGTCTGACTTAAGCATGTAAAGAAGCCCTGTTCCTTAGAGGTTTCTTCTTTGAGTTGTTTAAGAGAGGAGGTCCAATTTAGTTTGGTAATGACAGTCAGAGTGCTCAGAGGTTGGCTGAGAATGAAGGTTTTCTTCAGAGAACAAAACACATAGATGTGCGCTATCATTTCATTACGGTCATCTTAAAGAAATGCAAAGTAAAGTTGTCCTAAATGCCTACTGCTGAAATGATTGCTGATGTATTGACAAAAGGTCTGCCAATTCATGGTCATGTGAAATGTGTTACTGACATTGGGTTATCCTAAGTGCAGCATAATGTAGCATCGCTCGATTAAGGGAGAGTGTTGAAGAGAATGAATATTTCTCGTACTTTCTAATCTCGCTCGCATGCAAATATCGTTTGTCTTTTATCAAATGTATATTTTTTGACTTGATGTTCTTTGCCTTTCGTCTGTACTCTGTATCAGGTGTCCCAGTGTCTTGTTCAATACATCTAAGTCAACATGTGTTCGTGTATTTTAATCCGTTCATCCCGTGTTTAACTCATACAATAGAAACCCATGCATATCTCAAGTAGTTTCAATAATCGTGGCTAACGTGGTGACAACCCATACGCTTCCTTCACTCTTCAATAATTAGCAACCTCAAGTGCTTCAAAATGTCACAAAATTGACAGTACAATAGTGCTACCCTTTACGTATACAAAAAATAGAACCTTAATGGGATATTCATCTTTATTTAATCGTAGGAACTCTCTACCTTGATCTCATTTCAAGTATTATAATCTGCAGTCAAAAATACATGTATATTACTGATTGCATTCTTTTGTAAGAAGTAATAATAGATCATAGCTATAACCATCTCAGGTCCTCCCGCATACAAGGCCTGTCTACCTGCTGTGTCATAAAATGTCGTCTGTAGTCTCATATTAACTTTCTCTCACTCCACAAGTAGCAAAATGAACAGCTGTGCCATAAACTCGTCTAACAGCTTCAATGTCAAGGCTTCGCGGCCTTCCTGACTCTCCAGATCCACTGGTGCAGAATACACGTTTCATTTCTGCACAGAATCAGAAGCTTACTTCAGCTCAAATGAATTAAAAGATATATGTTAGCCCTGCTCGGCTAAAAAGGAAAATGTTCTGCTCACAGTAAATACGTATAGCTGTGTTCTCGTGCGTTTTACACTGCACGTCAAACTTTTACAAAATGTTACGCCTCACCCTGGGCGTTAAATGATACGTTAAATCTATCCTATTTACATGTTTAAACTAAAGAGAAAAAGAATATTGCCTGCCTGAAAACTGTGCATAGGTTCGATCCCTTAATCTAGTTCACTAGTGGACCACACTAACATAATGATTCTACAAAGATAGGTGGTAGAAACTTACATATTCTGCTGTTATGTAGGCATGGGTTTGAGGCTAAGGTAGTGCCTTTTCAACTCCTCGTTTTCATCTGCGTTTAATCAACTTCGAGACATCAAGGCCATATTTCCAATTGGGTTCCCACGTCGTAGTCAAGTTAGCCCATTCTGCGACTCTCAATAAATAGTCGAAGCTCTCTTCACCATGTGGTTGTCATGTTTGAGTCCAATCCAACCTCTTTTCCTAACATTGTTAATCATCCTACTGAATTTAAATTAAACTTGGAAAATACAAATTACTGACGGTACACTTGCGGCTAAGAACAATAATGGCCATAAACACTCCGCCTTTGTCACACATATTAATAAGCTGCTTTTGAAACTTTCAAACACTAATCTAAGTTGCAACCATGTGCTTTCTGACAAACGGGAGAAAATCACAACACTCGTCGATACAAACATTTTACGAAAATCGTTAATAATGCTTACACTCCATGTAGATCAATATTTGATGTTTGCTGTTAATAATTCGTTCGGATATGATTTTCACACTGTATGACTGACGCCTCACGTCCTCGTGCTCAAGTTTACAGTTCGATGCTCATTTACATAATATAGTAAAAGTCACTATTTTTCCTCTTTAACAAAATAGACTCACAATATCTCTCTAGACTGATTCGCCGCGTTCGACACACTTAATTCTCGCAAAAATTAAATAACTCACAACGATTCGTGTGGTTTATAACACGACGCTCTTCTCACAATGGAAAAACACTTCCTACCAAAGCTAAAGCTAAAACTTGTGAATACATGTGACGTGAGTCTCCTCTCCGCACATGGGTTAGACTCGATTCAATTGAGCTCCTGTAATCATTGGTTTTCCACACAGCAGAAGTATCTCTCGACGAAAATAATTATGACCATAATCATCAAAATTTCCAACCACATTAATAATTTCAAATGTTCTTCCAAAATAGTAATTTCCAAATTATGTCATAAATTTCCATGGCCTTCTTAATTATTCACATCCCGCGCTGTAACTCAGTCAAAATTGTCATGATGAAATAATGCGATTTCGAGCATTCGACTCTCTGCAGTCGATGCTGGGTCGAATCTTGATTATCGACAATATGCTAACTGGGCTCAATCTCACATCCGAGGCAATGTGTTTAACATATTCTAACCTTGGTCTACCCCTACAGTTCTTGCCCTCAACCCTACCTTCCATAACTAAGGTTGCTATAACTAGGTGTTTCAGTATGTTTCCTACCAACCTATCTCTTCTCTTTATTAGCAGTTGCCAGGAAACATCTCCCCAAGCCAAATCGTATTAATATTTCTTCATTTATTACTCTATCTACCCATCTGACGATCATCATTCTCCTTTTTTTTCTTTAAGCGTAAGGCTATTAGTGCCGGGAGTGTCCGAGGACATGTTCGGCTCGCCAGTTTTGTAGCTGCTTCGAGACGGACACCCAATGGGTGAGCTACAAGTACCGTTGGAATGTAAGGACGAGGAGTTGGAAGGTAGGGGCTGTGGCCTATAGTTAGGGACCAACCCCGGCATTTGCCTGGAAGGAAGATGGGAAACCACAGAAGACCATTTTCAAGGTTGCCGGCGGGGGGATTCGAACCTCCTCGCCTCCTGGATGTGAGCGACTGCCAGCAGTCATAACGTAACGACCACGGCTAACACACCGTGTATCATTCTCCTGTAACACCACATTTCAAACGCTTCTATTCTCCTCTTTTCTGCTGCGCCAACTGTCCAAGTTTCACTTCCACGATTTCAAAATTGACTTTCTGATACCTAAATCTATATTTGATTTCAACAGACTGCTTTTCTGTAAAATGCATTCCTTGCCTGAGCCATCCTACTTTTTATATCCTCCTTGCTTCACTAGTTATTTTGCTTCCTAAGTAGCAGAAGTCTCCTACTTCCTTTAGAATTTCACCTGCCAATTTGACGTCAATAGGAGTTTCTGATTTCTTCCGGCTGCAGTCCATTATTTTGTTTTACATTTATTGATTTTCTTCATGAATTATTTCCTCAAGACAGAGTCCATACCATTTAAAAACGCATTCAAATTCTCTGGTGAATCGACTAGGATGACAATGTCATCAGAAAATCTCAGTGTTGAAATTATTCCTCCTTGCATCTTTACTCCTACTTTAATTAATTTCCTTCATTGCGTTTTCAATGAACAGATTGAAGAGTATGGGTGATAAGTTGCAGTCTTGCCTTACACCTTTCGAATACTAGCTTCTCTTTCATGTTCTTTGGCTAAAATAACTGCCGCGTGGATTTTGTACGGATTGTAGATCAGCATCCTATCCCTGTACTTTATTCCTATCCTCTTGAAAATGTTAAACAGTTTACTCCAATTTTTTTATTTTTTTTAGCGTATGTCTTTTAGTGCCGGGAGTGTCCGAGGACATGTTCGGCTCGTCAGTTTTGTAGCTGCTTCGAGACGGACACCCAATGGGTGAGCTACAAGTACCGCTGGGGAGGGAAGGAGGGAAGTTGGAATGTAAGGACGAGGAGGTGGAAGGTAGCGGCTGTGGCCTATAGTTAGGGACCAACCCCGGTATTTGCCTGGAAGGAAGATGGGAAACCACAGAAGACCATCTTCAAGGTTGCCGGCGGGGGGATTCGAACCTCCTTGCCTCCCGGATGTGAGCGACTGCCATCAGTCATGCCGTAACCACCACGGCTAACTCACCCGGTTACTCCAATCAATGTTATCGAAAGCCTTTTCTTAGTCTACAAATGCCATGAAGGTTCTCTTATCTTTCCTTATTCTATTCTTATTTTTGCATATATCATATTAAATCCTTACCCGGAGGACATTAAAGAACTATAAAATAAGAACATAAATCAAAACACACAAGTACTAGATCTCTCAACTATTCACGGAATAATACACTGAGTGAGTTTCAACAAGGATTCCTTTAAATCTTTATTAATGGAAAGCATAGAAATCTTTGTGGAGAATGTCATATACTTCTCTTGCTATCACAATACCGTAATTATTTTGAATATCAAGAATATCAAGCTATATAAGACCATATACAACTTGAGAGACGAGAATGACCTTCAGAGGGATGTTAATAATATTGTAGCTTGGTGTGTTAGTAATAATTTAGTCCTTAATGTAAAAAAATGTAAAGTCATGGTATTTACAAGGAAGAAGGAGTATATAAATCCTAAATATTGTATTGGAGAAACAGCACTCGAAATTGTGCCGTCGATAAATGATTTAGGAATTATTTATGACTGCAAATTAACCTTTAATAACCATATTGCAAATATAATTAGTTCGGCCAACAAGATGCTTGGTTTTGTCATTAGAAACTCCAAATTATTTACTAAAACTGGAGTAATTGTTAAGTTATATGAAAGTTTAGTTCGAAGCAAGTTAGAATATTCAGCAGTAATCTGGGATCCCTTTTATAAAGATCAAATTCATCACATTGAGATTGTGCAAAATAAATTTCTAAGATACATGTATTATAAGACGTTCAATGTATTTTGTCCATTTGATACTTCGACTCAGTTTTTACGAAATTTGTTCAATTTCAAGTCCTTGAAAAGTAGAAGGTCGTTAAGTTCTTTGCAACTGCTGAGGAAAATTTTAACTGGAAAAGTTGACTGCCAAGAATTATTTCAATTCATCATTTTTCATGTACCACAAGTAAGATCTCGACAGCAAGCACTCTTTCACATCCCAAGATCTAAAAGTGTTCACCATTCTAATTCGCCTTTAGTTAAAATATTATCATTTTATAATTCAATTGATGTTCAAGTAGATTTATTCGCTGGCGCTAACTTATTCAATAAACAAGTAAAACCAGCTGTTCCTAGAATACTGGGTACTCTTTTCTCCTTTATTTTTGTATATTCTTTTTTTCTACTTTGTACAGTTTTCTTTTCATTTTATGGTTTATATTTTCACGATCTCCTTTGTAGTATTTATGTTCTGTTCTTCATTTGTGTAATTTGTGTAATTTATATAATCTGTTTTCTCTATTTTTCATTGATACATGTTGTTGTTTAATCATATAATGTCAAGAAGGAATGTATTTGGGCTGGTGCCTGTGTTCCTTCATATTGATAAATAAATAAATAAATAAATACTGACATCATATATCCTGATTTTCTTCATATTTTCAAAGAACGTTCGTTCAGTTCGCTTGCATTTGTTTCAGAGTGTATTTCGTCCTAAGGAGGAACACTGAGCATGACGCACATTTGCCTCTTGTGAATGCTATACAAATAGTTGGCATGGAGCATAGAGAATATTCAGGAAACGTCATGGTTTATTTACATATATACTTGCATATGATAGCAAGAGCGTGTGCCTTATCCCTTCCGGCCATCGGGTTTACATTAGTGGACTGGCTTCTTAAAACGGAATGAGCAATTACCATACGTGCATTCAAATGTATATAACGCGAAATAGCTACATTGATAAGACTAACTGCTCATGCCATATTCTGAGCCAGGTGCAAAAAATAATTCCTCAGTTACAATGCGTCAACATCTCAATGGTTCCATGGTAATCTCAACAAGAGTTTATCAGTAAACCCGTGTTGCCGTTATTGAAAAGATACCCCATTTGCCACTCAAGTAAGTCTTGAGCCTATACAAGCCTGAAAGTGCCCGAGTGAAAAGTTGTTATTGTTGAGTCATTGAGGGACTTAGCAACATCGTGGTCATCTAGTCTCGTGTACTTGGAATTTTTCCGACAACCTGTGTTTCATGTGATGTCTGTATTAGTGTGTGTAGTTGTAATTCAGATTGGGATTTGGAAGGAGGCGGCCATGGCCTTAATTTAGGAACCAATCTGGCATTATCCTGGAGTAAAAGTGGGGAAACCACTGAAGATCACTTCCAAGATGGCTGAGGTGGGACTCGAACACGCCTCTTTTCAGTTTTGCCTCACGAGGCTGAGTGAACCCCGTTCCCTCAGACAAGATTTTAATTTCTTGGCAGAGTCGGGAATCTGATCCGGGCCTCCGCGGTGACAGCCACTACGCAATGAGGTCGACAGATGGGGATTTGGAAGGAGGCGGCCGTGGCTTAGCGGCTAGGCTTTAGCCTGAAGGGTCCCGGGTTCGATTCCTGGTCGAGCCGTTGGTACTTCTGTCTCCAATGGTTTATTTACCTGGCTCGGGGACTACTGTCGACCAAAGTATTATGTGCACTCGAGTTTGAAGGTTATTTGTGAAGTAACCAATAGACCTACATAAAATCCAATAACATCATCATTTTCGTCGTTCTATTGCACGTTAGCTCATGTAGGTTTGGAATTTTTAATTTATATTTTAATATTTTTTGTCGCAGTTGGAGCACAAAAAGTGCACGTTTTTAAGCGTGTTTCAACCATGCGTCACATTTAAGAATTATTATCTCAAAAACCCGTCATCAGATCGAATCCAAATTCTAACACAATATACATTGGAATGTTGTATAACTGGTTTATTAATTTCAAAATGTTGCGTGTCCAAGAAAAAAAGGTTGTTATCATTTTTGTAAGGTAACTTTTTCTCACTTATTTTATATCGGTTTGTATTTGTAGGCGGAAATAACACATCGTGCCTCTATATTAAATATATTACGTATTTGTACAATCCACGGTATAAATAATTTTCAGTGTGTACAAAACTGTGATACAAACAGCCCTACAAACTGATAAAATTGAGATACCGCCAAGGCGAATTAGCAGACAAAACTTCAACAGTGCATTTCTATCAGTGAAAACAAATCCTGGCATGTTGTGACATGTTGGATCTACACTAGGATGATTATGCAATTAGTACTCGGTGCACAATATTCTGATAGTTCCTCTTAAAATTCCCCCCAGGGGCTCACATCTAGTGGGACGTAGGTTGGTGACCACGGGGCCCCAACTGAGTCCGGCATTGCTTCCACTTACTTGTGCCGGGCTCCTCTCCATCTTCATTCCTGTCGATATCACTTGGTCAAACCTTGTTCTCTTCCGACCCCGACGGTATTAGGGTATCCGAGGCCTAAGGAGTCTCTTCCTTTCCCGCCGTGATTGACCCTTGTCTCATCTTTTCTGGCACCCTCCTTCTGCGAGGGGTCAGCCTTCTTTTTCTTTTCATGTTATCTCCTACCTTCTGCTCAAGGGCCTCAAGGTGGCCCACCACTTCTGGTGCATTCAGCATAGTGCTACACCCTCAGGGGCTCATGGCTGGTGAGTTCGGGAGTTGGCCACCCCGAGGGATTCCTGAGCTGGGTCTGGTTTTCTCCCTTTTATCCACTACCTCAGGGGCGGACCCTCCCCTATTCACTTTTCTATCTGCCTTTCATTGCTATCCTTCCTTCCAAGTCCCTCAATCCGCATTCTTCAAGAGTTGAGGGCATTTCTTTTCCTCCTGTCCTTCATTTGCCGTATTCTCCTTTTGTTTTCCATTTCTTCTTCTAGTACTTATATATAAGTTAGTAGTTAGATTTAGTTATAGTTTACATTTCATTTTCATCTTCACGATCAGCCAAACCATTAGGGGCCGATAACCTAGATATTAGGCCCCTTAAAACAACAATTATCATCATAATCATCTTAAAAATCAACCTAACATATAACCAGTGCCTACGTTTTTCAGTTCGTAGGTTTAATAACAATAGTGAAGATACGAAGACTTGAATAATTCGGAATTGATTCGCAAAATCGAAATACCACAATTTGTTTGCTGCATGACTGCAATACAAAATGGATAGAGCACATGATGCATGCTCGAGCTTCTTTCTGCACATGTTGAGGAAAAACACTTCTCAATAAATGTGTAATTAGGCTATACCGGGTGAGTTAGCCGTGGTCGTTACGGCATGACTAATGGCAGTCGCTCACATCCGGGACGCGAGGAGGTTCGAATCCCCCCGCCGGCAACCTTGAAGATGGTCTTCTGTGGTTTCCCATCTTCCTTCCAGGCAAATGCCGGGGTTGGTCCCTAACTATAGGCCACAGCCGCTACCTTCCAACTCCTCGCCCTTCCCTTCCAACTTCCCTCCCCAACGGTACTTGTAGCTCACCCATTGGGTGTCCGTCTCGAAGCAGCTACAAAACTGGCGAGCCGAACATGTCCTCGGACACTCCCGGCACTAAAAGCCATACGCTAAAAAAGAAACCGGCTATAATTATATCCTACAGCGCAGCCATGAACGTTAAATGGTGCGTCATGACTACGATGGGGAACAGCAGCAATTCTGGAGATATGTGGTTCGAATCACGGCAGAGATACTGAAAGTTCTTAGTGTCAACTTTTACTCATTCCCTTCATTTCGAGATCTTACCATTCCATACTGCAATACACAATACTACAGTCATCACATCCAACACAAACGCGAGGTTGATAACTGACTTGTCTCTAGGTCGTAATATGAATTGACGACAACAACAACAACCACAACTAGGGGCATTTGGCCTAGATATTTCACCATAAAAGCAACAACCATAACAGACATCCGTAAATATAGGCCTACGCTTGTATCTTCAGAGCCCAATGAAGCGAATATTGCTTTGTAAAATTATTTTTGAATAAACGAGCTGTCGGTTTTAACTTCCTGTGATGTGCAAAATATACCATATTTTCTCATGCATTATTCACCAAACTTTCTAAAATAGGCATGGAATTGCTTGAGTATATTCATCATTAAATCACATCCCTGCTCATGGCTCGCACTGGTATGGAGGTAGGGGGTCTATAGAACTCGCCATGTGTCCATGTACTCTAAATACTGTATCTTGAGGAACAGCCCAGGGAACTGTCCACACCGTCTCTCGCAATGAGTCTTCCAAGTTTCGTCTTGTTTATTAAAATTGATTGCTCTGGAAGTCAGGAGGCTAGTCCGCTCCTTCGCCACTAAGGGAGATAATTCGAGGGCATTGCATGTGTCGGATTACTAACCCCCAAGCTTGCAGGTTCGCTCCTGGCCGTAGTAAGTGATTTTTTTTTAAGGCGGCAAAAATCTCGTCACCCATGCCATACGATGTTGGCATGTTAAATAACCCATTTGAATTCAGTTGGCCGTGTTCAAAATGGCAAAATTAATCTCGGGATTTCCGCCAACACAAAGTTCCTTATTTCTCTTCTGGAAAGCGCTATAGTGTCAAGGAGCTTACATATCTAACCTCCTTGACTTTCATAGCGCTTCAAGGAACAACAAAATTCGACATGCAAGATGCCCTCTGGGTGTTAAATGAAAAAGCTTGCACACGGCACCCGAGCCCATACGATATTATTATTATTATTATTATTATTATTATTATTATTATTATTATTATTATTATTATTATTATTATTATAGTATTCAATCATGTATATAATCGTTATTAGGGTTCTTGATTTTGGTCATGTGCCTCAGGACCTGAGATATGATTTAAAAAAAGGTAGGAAAATCCCACCCAGTATGGCTGCGCTTAAAACCGAGATTTAAGCCTGTCGACTTCCAACAGTATGGCTTTCAAATTTTATCGTCCGCCTTGCGCCACAGTGGCTAGCATTCCTGTTTTTCACCCATGATCGTTTTCTCCTGGGGTTTTGCGTACAAATTTTAGAAAATACCGGGATAGTACCTTATTTTAAGTCCCGGAGTACTGTGCCCAACATAGCCAGTTGTGGCGGAATTCTATCTGGCAACCATGTATGATTCCGAGCCGGAAATACGATCTGTCATCACTGTATGAATCAGGTAGAAGATGTTGCGTCACGGATATTGTAGAGGAAAACTTGTGGCCAAGTTCCGACACTCAAACAAATGTGATTGTCTGATTTTTTTTTCTTTTTCGATTATTGGAATTTACGAAGAAGCATGAAATGGACTGAACTAAATAGGAATGCCTCATATAATGTGTTAACGATCATTAACCATCTTGTTTGGGAATTACCATGTAATTTTCACCTGTGGAGCGCTACTACTTAGTTTGCCGAGAGAGCGCAGCATGGCAGACCACATTGCTGGACAGGTGGTTGGAGCAAGGAGACACATGTGATTCGAAGAGGAGATGTGATTTTGTGCGCGGCGCGAGCAGGTGCTTCTAAGAGTGAACGAACTACGTGATATATTTGACTTTCAGACGCGCGCGTAGCCGTGTAAGCTGCATGCTGCATAGGCCTTGAGAAACCGTACTTCTGGACGAGATATTTTCGAAGACCTGAGTGACGTGAAATTCGATCCGCAGGCATATTTCGTGACGGGAGTTTACACACAGCCGTATATATCATAAGGGACACTATACTGGTGCGGATATATAGGCTTGTTAACGGAAAGACTTGTTACAATACCACAGCCTATCAATCAAGGTCCAATACTACCTGCTTCATTAACTAAACACACAAGTATTAGGCGAGGCACGTAGCTTTGGGCGAATGTCAGCTGGTGCACTCAGCCACTCGACAATATGCACGCAACTTACATGTAGTTATGGACATTTTCATTGTACTGCATATTTGAAGCCTGTGACATTGAAAATTAAAGAAATACTAGCGTCCTTGTAACACAGGGACTTAAGGCAATGGTTATGGACCGAGGGCAATCTCCAATCTGTTATTTTGAAGTGTCTACACACATCAAAAAAAGTTTTGCATCACCTCGGTGCCCAGATCTCCGGCATATAGACGTTGACTGTGTATATTGTATCAAAGATACAGTCCCTTTGACTGTTCATAGATGTCACTAAAACTGCTCAAAGATGTAAACAACCATGCATGAGCAGGGCCTATTAGACGGAGGGGGTACGACAGCCGATCAGTTCCAGTCATTCCACCAGGACGAAGGTACGCTGCTCATGTTGTCTGTAGTTCTACCATGCCTAGAAGGTCAATACCGCAGTTCGATCGCGTCCGCATTGTTACTTTGTGTCAAGAAGGGCTCTCAACAAGGGAAGTTTCCAGGCGTCTCAGAGTGAACCAAAGCGATGTTGTTCGGACATGGAGGAGGTACAGAGATACAGGAACTGTCGATGACAGGCCTCGCTCAGGCCGCCCAAGGGCTACTACTGTAGTGGATGACCGCTACTTACGGATTGCCGCTCGGAGGAACCCTGACAGCAATGCCACCATGTTGAATAATGCGTTTCGTTCAGCCACAGGACGTCGTGTTTCAACTCAAACTGTGCGCAATAGGCTGCATGATGCGCAACTTCACTCCCGACGTCCATGGCGAGGTCCAGCTTTGCAACCCCGACACCATGCAGCGCGGTACAGATGGGCCCAACAACATGCTGAATGGACCCCACGGAATTGGCATCACGTTCTCTTCACCGATGAGTGTCGCATATGCCTTCAACCAGACAATCGTCGGAGACGTGTTTGGAGGCACCCTGGTCAGGCTGAACGTCTTAGACACACTGTCCAGCGAGTGCAGCAAGGTGGTGGTTCCCTGATGTTTTGGGGTGGCATTATGTGGGGCCGACGTACGCCACTGGTGGTCATGGAAGGCTCCGAAACGGCTTTACGATACCTGAATGACATCCTCCGACCCATAGTGCAACCATATCGGCAGAATATTGGAGAGGCATTTGTCTTCATGGACGACAATTCTCGACCTCATCGTGCACATCTTGTGAATGCGTTCCTTCAAGATAACGACATCGCTCGACTACAGTGGCCAGCATGTTCGCCAGACATGAACCCTATCGAACATGCCTGGGATATGTTGAAAAGGGCTGTTTATGGACGTCTTGACCCACCAACCACTCTGAGAGATTTACGCCGAATTGTCGTTGAGGAGTGGGACAATTTGGACCAACAGTGTCTTGATGAACTTGTGGATAGTATGCCACGACGAATACAGGCATGCATCAATGCAAGAGGACGTGCTACTGGGTATTAGAGGTAGTGGTGTGTACTGCAATCTGGACCACAAATGCTGAAAGTCTAGCTGTATGATGGTACAACATGCAATGTGTGGGACTCATGAGCAATAAAACGAGCTGAAATGTTGTTTGTGTTGATCTCTATTCCCTTTGTATTTAAAGGTTCCGGAACTCTTGGAACCGAGGTGATGCAAAACTTTTTTTGATGTGTGTATAAACATCGAAATGAATTTACTCCAGGAGCAATAATGCACTGATCACGTTACGTAAGGGGACTCGATGGATTGACTTATGTGCCAAGATGCCATAATACACCACCGAGGGAGTAAGAATACGGCGCGACGCAGCCATCCACCATGCCACAAGATGGACAGGAAGATTGATGTCTCTATTCCTGGAGAATTAAGAAGTAGGTGTTCGGGATGGAGTCTTCGTAGCCTAGGAGTGACAAGAAGATGGACTTGGAGGAAGATGAAGGCGACTGCATCTGATCATGAGGTCTGGTATTCCATGCCCAGGCTGTGATACATCCATGTCTTAATTAGCTGCAAGTTGGTGAGCTCGAACATTTTCAACCTCAGTAAAATACCGGGTTAGACCACTCTTTGCTTTGCAGTATTTGGTCATGGAGTTGAACTACTTTTTAATTAGTATTTATTAATATTATTATTTAAATTATTTTTGTCTACGAATAATGAACTAAAATTATTTTGTGATCGAGAAGATTATTGGATCGCATTTATCTCACTTATTTCAACGGACCACATTATCTTCGAATATATAGATTTCTCGCCATTACGAATCAATCATGGCTATTTAATCAAGATTGTGGTAACGTAACATTGCAAGATTCTTAACATTTTAGGAGGAAATATTACATGATGACAACATATTGATTATGGTCCATAGGACTCGACTGGTATGATACTTCGAAATTTCCGAAATTAGATACGAGTTTTTGAGGGATAGGGAGTCCTTCAGTATTATTTTATGATCTAGACTTCGATCCTGTTAGTTTTAACAGTCATTTGTGACCACTACTAGTTGACAGGACTTATACCGTGTTTTTGAACATTTTAAATTTAGGTTGATTCCCTTTACACATTTTCACACTAAGAAATATTCGACACCTTGACAATGATATATGAAAAATCTTTGATGCTAATTGGTGTGCACGATTTAATGGTAGTCGAATTGAGGATGATATAATTATGAAATCATGAAGTAATACACTACAAATATATATAGGATTGACGAGTGTAATGGAACAGTCAAATGATGGTGTAATTGATTAGTGTAATGGAACAGTCAGATTATAGTGTGCTTGACTAGTGGAAGATGGAAGAGTCAAATGATAGTAAGATGGAACAGTCAAATGATAGCGGAATGGAATAAGGATTGCATAATTAGATGATAAGTTTTGGTAAATATTAATATTTTTGTTTAGAACTTTAGGACATTAAGATAGAATGGAGATAAAATATCTTAATTTAGGGCTGTTCATATTGATAGAATAAAGTGGTGACAAAAAATTATTTTTCGAATGGAACACCACCTCATGGACATTATGGAGTCAAGTGAGACATTGTTCAACTTACATTTTCATGAATATCTTCTAATATTATTTATAGCCAAGATGAGGACCGAGAAGATTTATTAGCTCATTAATTATAGAGTTCATTGAAATAATTAGGTTTTTATTTTCATTTATTTGCTAACCCACAGCAAGCTTCCATTAGTTTGAATTTCCGAGGCAGGATAGACCCATTATTGCTTATATCGTTTTATTTGTTGGTCTATGGGCTGCCCAATAAATGGATATTTGTTTTAAGAAAACTTTTTCTTCTGAATTTGTATATCTGTATTTTTATTGTTAGGGCTTTTGATTCAAGATTTAAGGAGGATTTGATCAACCCATGTGAGCCCTTATCCTGTTAACCACCCCCTGAGACTATTTGATATCTCGTATCCTTCGTCGATTCTTTTTGTGGTCAAACTGAACCTAGATCCAAAATGATATTTTTTATAGCTACGTTCTTGGTTTGTCGGCATAAATTGCGATGTTTTCGCTGGTTCATCTAATTCATTGCCGATTAACGGGTACAGTACCAACCGCAATTTTAGACCTTAATAAAGGGGGCATGATGGCGCAGTGGTCAAGCTACTTGCCTCTCACCTAGGCGGACCGGGTTTGACTCCCGGTTAATGTAGGTGAGATTTTTTAAGTGAATTGTCACGTCCTGTGGTTTATATTCCATGAAACAAGCAGGTCCCATGGCTCATGATCGCGAGATTAACAGTCATATAAAACAATAAGCTTTTTAGACCTAATAGAGTTTCACGCGATATTAGAGTAACCAGAATAACACAAGTATATGAGAAATTCAACACACTCCCAAGTACACGGTGTCCCAAGCATCAAAAATTAACGAACAACAACAACGTAGTGAACGAGAATTGAAGGTAAGGGAGGGAAGCTGAACGATCCGTAGGGTCGTGATTTACTGAAGAGCATAACGTAGTCATGCGTAAGCATCCGTTGGAACGTGTTACATCATACAATGTTATGGTGTGATGTAGATGTGAAGACCAGTGTTGGCCGTCATTTCTGAGGTCTGAATTCGACACGTGGCTCAGCCAAAATATTAAATTATGGTCTGATCATTAGAACATGAGGCAATCAATCATCACAGAAGTAGTTTTCTGGTTGGTTTCCCCACTTGTAATCAAAATATACCAGGATGATTCATAACTTAGGGCAAGGCTGCCTCCCTTCCAACCGATGCACAAGGGAGTGACGACCACGATGTCGCAATTCCGAAGTAGAACATTGAAACAACTGCAAAGGTAAGGTAGACTTTACTGGTCGCATTCAATGTCAAATAGGACGTTCTGTGTTCTAGTATTTGTTCCGATTATGAGAGAGAAAAAGGCAGGTGATAGCGTATGAGAACTAATGAAGTAACGTTTGGTATTGGCGTGGATTTGAGAATCTGGTAATGGCTATAAGTTGTTGTTGTTGTTGTTTCATTTGAGGGCCTTGGACATCGAGGTCGTGTACATGAGTGTGTGTAGAAGTTGTGTGATAACCTCGGTTATCATGTTGTCTATAGTAGTGGCTGTATTTTTATCATTTCAAATGATCTTGTCGACTTCGTCGTTATGCTTGAATCTAAAGTTATGCGGGACGGAGATGGTTGCGTTACGGAGACGGAAGTGACGTCATGCAGCCGCGCGGGAAGCCTAAGTTAATGGGTAAAGGACGGCGAGTGCGTGACGTCATGTAGCCACGCGGGAAGCCGACGTTCATGGTAAATGGAGTCTGTTGAAAGAGTCCTGGGACGTCGAGCGACCTGGGGCTTTGAGCGAAGCGAAAAGAATACAGGGTGACTCCTAAAGAGGTGTACAAGATGCCAGATGAGAATACAGGGTGACTCCTAAAAAGATATACAAGACGCCAGATAAGAATACAAGGTGACTCTTAAAGAGGTGTACAAGATGGCAGAGAAGAATACAGGGTGGCTCCTAAAGAGGTGCACAAGATGTCAGACAAGAATAAAGGGTGGCTCCTAAAGACGAGTACAAAATGTCACACAAGAATACAGGGTGACTTCTAAAGCGATATACAAGATGCCATATAAGAATACAGGGTGCCTCCTAAAGACGTGTGCAGGATGTCAAAGCAAAATACAGTACAAGATGCCAGATAAGAATACAGGGTGACTCCTAAAGAGATATACAAGATGCCAGATAAGAATACAAAGTGACTCTTAAAGAGGTGTACAAGATGGCAGAGAAGAATACAGGGTGACTCCTAAAGAGGTGCACAAGATGTCAGACAAGAGTACAGGGTGGCTCCTAAAGAGGTGTACAAGATGTCACACAAGAATACAGGGTGACTTCTAAAGCGATATACAAGATGCCATATAAGAATACAGGGTGCCTCCTAAAGACGTGTGCAGGATGTCAAAGCAAAATACAGTACAAGATGCCAGATAACAATACAGGGTGACTCCTAAAGAGATATACAAGATGCCAGATAAGAATACAAGGTGACTCTTAAAGAGGTGTACAAGATGGCAGAGAAGAATACAGGGTGACTCCTAAAGAGGTGCAAAAGATGTCAGACAAGAATACAGGGTGACTCCTAAAGAGGTGTACAAGATGTCACACAAGAATACAGGGTGATTTCTAAAGAGATATACAAGATGCCAGATAAGAATACAGGGTGCCTCCTAAAGAGGTGTGCAGGATGTCAGAGCAAATTACAGGGTGACTCTTAACAAGGTGTACAGTATGTTAGATTCAATTCAAATACAGGGTGACCCTTAAAGAGGTTTGCAAGATATCAAATTCAAATAAAGGGTGACTCTTTAAGAGTTGTAAAAGATGTCAGACTCAAATACAGGGTGAACCTTAAAGAGGTGCCCGCGCGGGAAGCCTAAGTTAATGGGTAATGGAGTCTGTTAAAAGAGTCCTGGGCCTTTCTAACAGATGTAGCATTTGCAGCATGCGTCATTTGAAATTATATAACGTCTAGTCTTTCAGACTGACTGTAATTTTTTAAATTCAGGTGAGGATCAAGAAGGAGACGCAGTGGTTTTATTAATCTCATGTAATTTATTTCAGGATTAGGGCATAACCCATCTCTTTTGGGTACATTCGTGTTGACCGACTGAAAAGCACTAAACTCTTGTTTACTAAGGCAACACTGAAAATATGGCTTCAAACACCACAATGTTATCCTGTACTATTGCCTGGCTTGCGGCTTGTGAGTGAAAGGTGTTATCTGGTATCCCGGACTCGAAGGGTCTTAATAGACTTGTTGTTGTTTATTCATTGAGGGGCTTTGCGATATCTTGCTCATGTAGCCCCGCGTACTTGAGTATGTATGTGGAATCTGTCTGATAACCTGTGTAATTGAGATAGCTGTACCTGTGTGTGAATTTTTAATTGAGGCTTGGATTTGGGTAGGTGGTGACCGTGGTCTTAGGTAGAAGTAGTAAACCACGGTAAACCACATCCAGGACCGGCGAGGAGGGCATCTATCCCTTCTCTTCTCAGTTTTGCCTCTCGAGGCTGAGTGTACCACGTTCCAACCCTCAGACCGGAATCGAATACCTTAGTAGAGCCCAAAATGGAACTTCGAACTCCAGAGTGTCAGCCAAGAATGCTATCCACTACTCCAGGAAGTGGAAAACTGTGAGCGAAGTGTGATGTTGGTGATCTTTGCTGTAATGGGAGGAATATCGAGGTCATCTTGCCCAGGAGTTAAGGGCATATAGTGAGTAGTTGCTTTATTTTCTGATAAATATTCTAACCTATTTGATGAGGAAGCACGCGTTATAATTCCTTTTGAATATAATATTATTATTGAAGTGTTTGACGCCATTTTTTCAGTGTTGCCTAATTCTATTAAAGAAAGCTTTCCAGTCGATCAACACAAAGTAGCGGTGGTTATAGGTAAATGTTATCTGGATCAGGTGTACTATGTACTTTTTTCTGCAATAAACCTAGGCCGGTATCCGTGGCAGTATTAAAGGTGCCGGGACGTCTTCAATAGACCGTGTACCGCTTAGTTGAATGGCTTTTTAGTCCACGCGTGGCGAAGACAGTTCCACGGTCTTTAATAGTTGTAGATCTTCCTGTATTCAATAACATACATTCTTATCTATACTTGACAACGTCACAAAAATAAACATTGCACTGACCTCAGAAACCACATAGGAACAAAAGGGGGGAGAAAGGGAAAAACCAGTTTCGTCCAGTTAACACCCGGGTTAGTGAACCAAAACTGGTGCCAGAGTGAACACGAAACTGCTCGAAGTTCCAGTAAGGAAGACAAACTGGATAAGTATCAGCCTGTATTATTACAGTATAACCATAGTTGATTTTGTATAACAATATAATCACCCCAAACAGACAAACTCCGGATTTTTATCACCATTTTAGCATTTCACCTAACATTAGATATACTACAATTAGCTTACAGCATTACCAATACTGCAACTAAATAATTGTACATATTGTAAATATTTTTCACCTGTATTCTCAAACATAGATGTTATAGCCTAAGTGTAATGGATCTGATGATCATCGCTTGAAGATCGAAACTGGTCATCCTAGTGTATTTATTAATCTCATGTAATTTCTTTCAGGATTAGGGCATAACCCAGCACTTTTTGGGAACATTCGTGTTGACCGACTGAAAAGCACCAAACTCTTGTTTTTGTGCCCTATTACATTAGGCGGGAAGCAAGTATTCACAAGTACCCCATTTTGTATATAAGAGCGTGTTAGTTTGTAATAATATCTCGTATCTTACAGGTTAGGGTATGTAAATACTTGTTTCCCGCCTAATGTAATTCGGCCACAATTTTCGTTGACCGACTGGAAAGCTTTCCTTAATATAATATTATTGTTATGAAACATAATTTACTTGCACATTTAACAAATAATTCCGTGCAGAACTAAATAGCCGTTTTCATATATCCTACTAGACTTTCATGAACTATCCACAAACTGTGTGTGTCTACACAGCCCACCGTATCACCTTCCTGAGTGCACACTAAGAACATTTCCTCTGTCCCACTATGCACAAGACTCAACATTCTGTATGTTTTGTAAATTGTAACATGATCCTACTTTCTGTATATCCGTTGGCTCCAATAAAATTATATTTAGCCTACTAGTCGTTTTAATTAAAACTTCTCCCGGACATTAAAAGGATTTTCCATGTGATGTATTCTGTATAGCTTTTGATACAAGACCTATGTCACATCCAACACCATTGTATTGGGAAAGTATGTGCTAGAATATAACTTTCAGTACCGGTGAACAAGAATCCTCACGCGAGATGGCTTCTGTTACGCGTCACGGGAGTTTAACTGAAATAAAATCGAGTGCACGGCTTATATGATTTACGAAAAGTAATCTACAGAATTTATTTCCATTAGACTATGATTATTATAATAACCTAGCACACGAATTTTCTTTTCAATCGTTTGAATAGGGCACGTAAAATAAAAAGAGAAGGTTTTAAAATTTGGAACTGATATCATCTTGCATTTTGAAAATAATTGTGCATGTGATGTTTTTATACTAGGCCTAAGCTCTGATTAAAGATTCGCTGTTCTTTGCATCACTAGTCTCGAATTAGATCATTTAAATAATTGGAAAATCACTTGTATTTCTCAGAATTTGGAAAGTCAAAAATATATACTTAAATAATACTCCTCTATCACCATAAAACAGTTTGATTGATTACATAGTTTCCGATATATTGTGAACCAGTAAAATATATCGTATGAACGCCATGCTAAAATTATATGCCAGCAAATGAATATTCTAATCATAGTTCTATATACTGAGACCGTATGGCTCTTGCTCGATGTCAATTTTTCATCCCATTAAAATACGCCACTGACGGAATAATTTGGAGGAGAAGTGAACTCATGCTAACCTAATTAGTTCGACTCCAGGTGCATGTTTATGCTTTGCAACGTCAAATGAACCACTAGGGAAAGTTTCACCATAATTTTTCGAAATGTATAATTGAAAAATTATTTATTACAACATTTGAGGATATTTTGGAAGTTTCTACGACATTTGGCTATATTTAAAAGGAATTACACATCGCAGATACACGAGATGACATTTTATAGTCACGAAATTACTTTGGTATTAGACACATTAGTCTGTCAGGGAAGAAGACAACATTATAACTCGTTTAAGACCCTGCTGTGCTCACCACTTTTTGCCGTGTTTGTGAAGAAAGTTGTATTGAAGTTTGAATTGAGGTGCTCTGAGCCCATAGTCAAACATCTAAAGGAATCAGAGTGTTCAGGAAGTATTTATGAACTGTTGTGACGAACAGGAGCGACAATTTTGTGTCTTTTGACATATTTTTTTGTATTTCACGATCGGAGGGATGAACGTGGACTAGCACGTGGTGCGGATAATTTTCGTAAATTAAGAAAGTGACCACGAGTTTTTGGAAACGTTATTCCATAGAACAAAATTTAATCTGTGTGACTAGTAGAACGATGTCTCCCACAAGTCCACCCCCCCCCCCCCTCCACGTGGTGGGAGACGGGCAACGGCATGAAGTAGGGGATTGCCTGTAGGGGTGAAGTACAGTGGGGACTTTGTGTGCCCCGGGACCGCTACGGTAGCTGTGAAGGCTCTATGGGAACCCTGAAAAGTGACGGCTGACGGGGCTCTGGTGAAGCTACGATAGGCCTAGCAAGCCAGTAGTGGATATCATATTTGCTTTCAAACCAGGAACAGGCCTCGGAAAGGACGGATGCAAACGACGACGACCCGGATATGCTAATGGACTACGAGTTGGGACATTAAACATACAGACACTGACAGGAAAAGTGGAGGAGATTGTAGATGTGATGGAGAGAAGAAAACTGGATGTACTGGGCTTGGCAGAAACAAGATGGAAAGGAGAAGGTCGCAGAGAACTGAGGAAAGGGTACCGGTTGTACTGGAGTGGGAACAGTGAAGGAAGGAGCAGCGGAGTGGGAGTATTTGTGAGAGATGGAATGAAGGAAGAGGTAAAGGGAATAAGTGACAGGATCATGAAGATCAGAGTAACTGTAAAGGGAAGAAGCCTGGAGATAGCCCAGGTATATGCCCCTCAAGTTGGATGTACAGCTCAAGAGAAGGAAGACTTTGAGGAGGAGCTACAACAGCAGTTGAATGGTCAGAGCATCATTGTCATGGGAGATTTGAATGCACATGTAGGAAGTGAAAGGCAAGGATATGAAAATGTATTGGGAGCAGAAGAATGTGGTAGCAGGAATGAAGAAGGGAGAAAGTTGCTGGATTTTCGCAAGAGAAACGGTTTAGTGGTAGGCAACTCCTGGTTCCGGAAGAAAGAAAGCCACAAGGTAACGTAGTACAGCAGTGATTTAACAAAGAAATCTTTGGTAGATTACATGCTGTACGACTGGGAAATGAAGAGAAGTGTCAGAGATATAAAGGTAATACCATCAGAGGCCTTAGATAGCGACCACAGAATACTTGTAATGAACCTGGGAGTTGTTAAGGATAGCAAGAGGACAGAGTACCAGGAAAGGAGAATCAAAGTATGGAAACTCAAGGAAAAGGAAGTCAAGGAAGAATTCCAGAAGATAATAAGGGAAAGGATGCCAATAGACAATCCTAAAACAGGGGAAGAGGAATGGAAGCAATTCAAAAACACAATGGTAGAAGCTGCAGCGGCAGTATGTGGAAGAACAAGCAACAGAAAGCGGTGTAAAGAGACACCATGGTGGAATGAGAGAGTAAAAGAAGCTGTGGGAAAGAAGAACAAGGCTTTCAGAGTGTGGTTCCAGGAAAGAACTGATCTGGCAAGGGAAGATTATAGGATAAAGAAGAAAGAAGCAAACAAGATTGTCGCAGAGGAGAGGAAGAAGTGGATGGTAAAGTGGACGGAGATGATGGAGGAAGACAGCAGAGGAAATAAGAAAGTTCTTTATGGGATGGTCAAAAGTAAGAGAAGAGGTCTGCGAGAGGATGTGGTAATGATGGACAAAAACGGAAATGAGGTACACAACAAAGAGACACTCAAGACAGTGTGGAAAGAGTACTTTGAGGATTTGCTGAATCCAAATGGTCATAGGGAGGAAGACAATGTATTGGAAGATGGAGAAGACAACACAGGAATGGAAAAGGACCTGACTTGGAGAGAACTGGAAATGGCTATAGACAAGATGAAAGGAGGAAGGGCACCAGGTGTGGATGAAGTGAGTGTTGAAATGGTGAAGGCAGCAGGGGAGGTTGGGAAACAGTGGCTGTACCGTGTGATGAGGGTGATATGGAAGGAGAAAAAGACCCCAGAAGATTGGAAGAAAGGATTAATTGTCCCAATATTTAAGAAAGGAAGCAGAAAGGAGTGCAGAAATTACAGGGGTGTCACACTCATACCTCACTGTGCCAAGATATATGAAAATATATTAGAAAGTAGAATACGAGCCAAAGTGGAGAGAAAATTGAGAGAGGAACAGTATGGATTCAGACCTGGGAGATCAACAGTGGATCTCATATTTTCAGTGAGACAGCTCCAGGAACACCACTACGGATTTGGAGAGGATCTGTTGATGGCCTTCCTGGACATCGAAAAAGCCTATGATAGTGTGTGTAGGGAGAAGGTTTGGAAAGCAATGGAAAACATGGGAGTGGAAAAAGAGACTGTAGGCAGAGTGAAGGAGATGTATTGTGGAAGTGTGAGTTGTGTGAAAGTTGGAGGGGAAAGAACAGACTGGTTCAGACAAATGAGTGGCCTGAAACAGGGTAGTGCGCTGTCACCCCTTCTCTTTATTGTGGTTATGGACGAGGTAATGACACGGATAGCAGGAAAGATAGGAGAAGATAAGATGAAAGCAATGGTGTTTGCAGATGATCTCATGGTCTGGGGAAACAAGAAGGAGGAAATTCAGGAGCAACTGAAGGCTTGGGAAGAAACAGTGGGAGAGTACGGATGGAAGTTCAACATCAGTAAATGTGAGATCCTGTTAACAACCAGGAAAAAGGACAGACCAATGAGTGGGATAACACTTGGAGGTGGACAGCTGAAGAAGGTGGAAAGTCTCAAGTACTTGGGAAGTATAGTGGAGGAAAATGGGAGAAATGACAAAGAGATTACGGAACGTGGCAGACAGACAGAAGCATTTCTGAGAAGCATTAGGAGCTTAGTGTAGAATAAAGGTGTCCCACAAAAAAGCAAGGAAGTGTTATACAGAAGCTACTATATCCCGATACTGACCTATGCTTCAGAAACATGGACAATGAAGAAAAGAGATATAAGCAGAATACAGGCAGGTGAAATGAAGTTCCTGCGAAGTAGGATCGGAATAACAAGAAGAGACAGGGTGAGGAATGAAAAGGTCAGGGAAATGGTGAAAGAGGAGCCCTTGCAAGGTAGGATTGAGACATCAAGACTGAGGTGGTATGGACACTTAAAGAGAATGGATGAGAAGAAGATTCCCAAGAGGATACATGAGATGCAGATGCAGAAGGAACGACCAAGGGGAAGACCAAGAGATAGATGGCTGAAAGGAGTGGAGGAATGTTTCAAGAAGAGAGGCGAGGACTGGACCAGAGTGACAGCGGAGAGGTGGTGGGAAGAAAGAACTAAGTGGCGAGGCTTATGTTCCAAACAGACCCAGCCTGGGGCTGGAAACTGTACAAGATGATGATGATGAACTAGTAGAACGATATTTGCCCAAAACTGTGTTTTTTTCGTCATCAGATTGAACTGTTTTTTATTTTTTATTTTATGTCTTCGGTAGTGGCGACGTTAGGGCGCATGGCCCTCTCTTACACTTAACCACGAAATATGGTACCAGTACTGTCCCCGGATCGTGCAAACGTCCGTGACATAATGACGAGCTGATGGTAACGAACGAACGCTCGTCCAAAGAGACAACAAGACTAATGATGTTTGAATAACGCGCTCGGAGGACAGAGTGTGGAGGGAAGCATATAGAGAAAGGAGTGAGTGACGCGGAGGCGTGACGTAAAGCTTGCCTACGTCATGAGTTGAAATTTTTATAAATTTTACCTAAGGAGACGGATTAGCAACTTAAAAAGTAGCACAGTTTTCTGTCACAGGAAAGAGAAGAATTTTAAGCTATTGAGCAGAAGAATCCGTACACCAGGAGCCGAGATCTGGAAATGGAACTTTCGAGAAAGATTGCTGGCTGACCTATATAAAGAGCCAGGTTTGCAAGACAGTCAAGTCATTCCTAGCAAGCAACTGCTTGGGAGAAACTCGCCGCTACGCTTCATAACAGTGAATACTACGTCATACTACACGCCGAAGGAACTTTGCCACCAAGTAAAGCCATGTGGGCTGGGGCTATGTTCAAAGTGATAGAAATTTTCAACAACGGACTTGGAATATTAGAGGACTCTATAGTCAGATATTCTTACAAATACTCTACAAGTGATGGTTATTTGATAAATCATTCACTGAAGTCGCCTGCAATAATTTGTTGTTTCTATTTGCGAAACTGCACAAGGCACTTCAAACTTAAGACAGGACAGACTGCGAACTTGGGGTTCAGTCTCAACTGCTAATAGGTGTCCCAATGCGAGCGGACAATCAGAACAGTATTTTCAAACGTGGAACTTGTTCCGAGAAACGAAATTGCAAGAGTAACACATTCATTTGGAACTATTGCTACAGTTCGAAATGTTACCATGTGTTGAAGAATACGGGAGTGTTTGTTTTAAACGAGCGATCATCGAAATCGACATGCGCCGTTAAATGAATTAAGGATAGGTGTGACGTGGGACCAACGAAGTTGCAATGGATTGCACATGACCATGGGAGACGCTATGGGTATAGCGTTTACTGAAGGACACGCATCGCCAGCACAGCAAGAATGAAGTAAGAGCTATTTCATGTTCTATCAACTAGCTTAGTAGAGCATTTTGAGAATTCTTTTTAGTCATTTTTAAGAAATCAACACCACCGTTTATTTTGAATATCATATTTGTCCAGGATGGCAAATGGAGCGACATGAAAGTCTGACAATTTATATTGCCGTATTTTCTACTTCGTTCAGACTACAGTCATGTTCATGTTTTCTGCAACATGAAAGATATAAAATTTTTCCAAAGGATAGAAAGAATCTAAGTACATTCTTATGAGAGATTTAAGTTACACCTTGGATTATTTGAATAATTTAATTTTATAAATAAATAAATAAATAAACAAAAATAAAACAAAGACAATAATAATATCAAGTGTGAATAAAATAATTTCGTAATGTTATTGATTGAAACACTATTTAACGTTGTAAAAGATAATTTGGTAATAGCACCATTTACTAAAACTAAATAGAGTTAAATGATTACCGCATTAATAATAATAATAAAGTGTTATAGATAATACGCGGCAAGGAGTTAGATAATTGTTTAGGAGTGAAACAGGGCATTAATAATCCTTATGAAGTAATAGGAAAGCATTATTAAATAAACATTTTTTTCATTGATAATAATAATAATTTGTGGAGGAATTTATTTAAATTGAAGGTTTTAAATGCGATAACCTTTGTGAAATAGAAGTTAAAATTTATAAACAGGTAGAATGAGTTGGTAAATGAAGGTGAAATATAATCAATTTTGAGCTCAATAAAATTTTCCAAAAAAGAAATAAACAATAAACGAATATCAAAAGAAAACAATAAGGCAGGTACTTATGTATAACTCTAGGGCAGAATTTAAGTAAAAGGGAAGGCCAGGAAATGTTGACCATAATAAATACATATTTTCTTATAAAAATAATATTTGGGAAAAACGCAGAGTGGTAAGACAGGTTATTACGAAGAGAAAAATATATAAAAGTGTTTGGTGGATAAAAAAAATATAATAGATGAAGTCAAATATAATTGTTTAGTGTGTGAATATAATTGTCAACACTTAAGTTTGGTGAGGAGCCCAGATGGGTCGTCTATGAGGGCTTTGAGTCCCATTGTCTTGCGCACACAGGGATATGCGTGTGTGTCATGTGAATTTTTATGGAGAGCATATGGGCTCTGAATTGTAAAAGCAGGGTAAGGCATTATTAGACCGGCCCATATTTCTAGTCAAATCCCACTAAATCTGTCAGTTTCAAAAATGAAAATTTTATCTGGATCAACTTCAATTTTCCAAACCTGATGCCTAAATATTTGAACAGTATGAGTTTAGATTTTGAGTAACCTGACATAAGAAAAAAAATAAAAAAAATAGTTGGAAAATGCAAAGATTAACAAGATAAATAATTAAATATTTATGTTTTGTGCTTTGAGTATTGATAAAATGAATTTTTCTTTTGATATGAGCAGTTAATATTCACCAGATGAAAAGAGAAACCCTGTTGTAAATACAATTCTAAGAGAATTATGGAAATAATTAAAAAATGATAATAATAATAATAAATTCAGAGAATTTTATAGTTTACATTTTTGTGAAACATTGCACAGATTTTCTAAGTGAGAAGATGTTGTGGCAAGAAACTCAGTTAACTGAGAATAAATTGCAACAATTGTGTTGTTTATAACAAATAAATGTCAATTATGAATAATAAATTTCAAATGATGAAATTCCTGTTTTTGAACATTGTTCATTTGGAACAAAGAGACTTATGGATAAATGAGATATAATTTAATTTTCAATTTGATGAAAATTTCATAAATTTTGTTTATTGTTGAAACAAAGTTTTTGAAAATAATGACCGTATTAACATCCGACTTTGTTAAGCCGAATCTTAATATGAGGTTCATAAGACAGAGTTAGCAAATGAATCAACAGAATAAAATATTGTACAGGCCCCGGGGGGGCTGCACCCCCTGAAAGCCACCCCCCATCATCTATTAAAACCACCCCTAACTGGCAAACATCATAAGTCCAGAACAGTACTTTTTACACAGCAAGGGCGGCCGACCAGCTCGGGAGGTTAGCCAATCACTTGCAACACATTCACAACATCTACACTATAACTAACTGGGGCAGCTATTTCGATGGAATGCTGACAGTGTAACGGCAAGACCTATAAGAAGGTCGGCCCTAATGGGGACACTCTCTCTATTATCTGTCATACAGTGTGTGTCGCCGAAGGCCCTGCTACAGCTGCTATCATCAGGTGAGCATCAGCAAGTGTTCAGACAATCCTTTACTTTGTATCACTCATCCACAAACTTGTACACCTAACTTGTACCATTATTTACATTATTTACATTCCCCTAAGAGGGACTTACAATTTCATACTCACTGACCAAATAAACACTTGGTCAGTAAACTACACATTGTATTCATAATTACACGCCTCTTCACATCCTAATACCCTTCCTGACTCTTGTCAGGATTGACCGTGACTAGTAGCCAGTAATCGCCTGCTCAGGTTCCATTGTGTTTCCCGCAGCGACTCGACTGCGTAGGCAGCGAGCCGCCGGCATAGCTGACATCAGCACGTCTGTTATATAACTTATTCCAACCAGCTGGGAGGCAGGTACGTTAACCTGCGCCCAGAGGCTCATCCCCTAAGCGACACTTACGTCTTTATAGGAGCACCCCCTAGCATCCTAACACCAAACAACACTCTACACTGGTAAGCTTACCCAGCTACGGGAAGCTGCCCTCTCTAGGAATCACCTTCCAAATTAATACAATAACATATATGTTTTAACCCTAACCAACCCCCAACTAACGGATCTAAAACAATATATTGTTTTTGTGAAAAGAGAAAAAAAATGAAAAGTGTATAAATATATTTTAATGTCATCAACGAACGACGAATCTTCGTAATGTGCAACGAGATATGTAAATAGGAAGAATCACTCGGACTCTTTAATGAAAGTGATTATCTAGTGTAGATAAGTAAAAAGAAAAATGTTTTTTTAAATTGTTGATATCAGATGGACTTTGATTTCTGATTATCAAATTTTGCGAAGTGGTGAATGATAGAAAGGTTGATTTTTTTAATGATTGTGTTGTTTGTTTGTGTTTTGAAATTTTTTGCCGGTTAAAGTCAATTTTAATTATCAATAAATTGAGATATTTTAAGAAAGTGTGTGTTTCCAAAAATAATTTCACTCCTTACCTACTTGAGACTTACCGAAATCAGGGATGCCAGATAGACCAATTATTTGCCTAGATATACCCTGAGATAGATTTTCTCGTGCTTATCTGATTTCGGTATTTTTCAAAATGTGGTCATTTGGATCCGGATCCAAACTGGCACAGTGCATAGCTTATGACAATTTCGAAAATACAAAAAATTATTATGATGATAAATAAGGAGTAAATTAATTATGCAAATACTAATATTAGTTAAAAAAACACACGAATAATTATAGTAATAATTATAACAATACAAATAATAATAATAATAATAATCACAATGACACAGACCTTTCTATAATATCCTAGATATAATCCTAGCTCAGTTATACGTCCTATCATCCATCACCATTCACACGGGGCAATCAGCAGTATTCAACAGGTAATCTCGGCATGCGGCCTTAAATTTATTTATTGTTGTGGAATTTCTGATATCGGGAGGAGTTGAATTCCATAGTCGAGACCCAGCTACAGCAAAAGAGCGGGTAAACATGGATGAGTGCTTGATGGGGATGGCGAGGGAAGAGCCAGATCGAGTGCTTCGATTATGATATGAGGACAAGTAACTAGATTTTGATGACATGTACTTGGGGGTGTTTTCATGCAGAAATCGATAGATGGATGTCAATAAGGGAAATTTACGGCGTTCATCAGGTTTAAGCCATGAAAGAGCACGGTAGCTTGGGGTTATGTGGGCATCGCATCTTAGATTGAAAGCGAACCGAAGACAAGAGTTCAATGCTTGTTGAAGTTTCATTGTTTGTCCATGAGTCGCGTCAACGAGAACGATGTCACAGTAGTCTAGAATTGGTAGTATTAGTGTCTGGATGAGTTTAATCTTAATGTCTAGTGGTAAAATATTCTTATGGCGCACGAGTGGGTAAAGGGATGCATATATCTTTTTACGTGTATTTCTTATATGTGGTGACCAGTCGAGAGTTTCAGTTAAGGTTAACCCAAGGTTCCTTACTTCTTTACTAAAGGGGATGGTGATTGAATTCAGTGTTACTGGAGGCACAACGTAGTTGTTTTTTAATGAGTTAAGTAACGTATGAGAGCCGATGATGGTAGTTTGGGTTTTCTTAGGATTGAGCAGGAGAGAGTTGTCATCGGCGTATACACTAAGTTGATGGATATCAGTGTTTATATACCTTATTTCATTTGATATATTGTTAATACTAGTGTGGCAATATATTTGGAGATCATCTGCATAAAGATGATATTTATTATAGTTAATTGTGGAGGAGATATCGTTTTGCTACGTACAAGTTATTAGATTCTGTGAATCACGTTGCAAAAGCAATGTTAAATTCTGTGGCGGGACCAAGGGCAATTCTTACTACCTGCAAATGAGTGTAACGCCAGTGTGATTGTTTACCCTGTATTAAAGGTAAAATCAGTGGTTTAGGGAAAATCCATCACGCTGAATGCGATTA
Source organism: Meconema thalassinum (assembly GCA_946902985.2). Lineage (NCBI taxonomy): Eukaryota > Metazoa > Arthropoda > Insecta > Orthoptera > Tettigoniidae > Meconema > Meconema thalassinum. Next base: position 1,338,725,169 of record OX336389.2, read on the forward strand.
CGAAGACTGAGCACATGGCTATTTCATTGGTTTCAATGGTGAGTTCTATGGAGTAAAACATCATTATGGGGAGGAGCCTGCATTAAACGCCTATACCATGAGGCACAAGAAGAGACGTCGACTGGGAAGAATCTTGAAGCCAAGACCAGGATATGATTTAAGGATTAAACCCATAACCCACGACGGCAGTATGTGAGTCAGAATAACACATTTTGTATGGTAGAGTTTGTGGTAGAGTTTGTCGTAGAACATAACCACACTTGAAATACGCTACTGGCAGGCAATCTTTTGTAGCATTAGTTATGGCAGTATTTACAGCTTTTAATTGACAGCATTTAGGTCTAATTATTCCTGGCGTAATCGCGAAGGTAACATTAGCATAGCCCCTGCAGCATTGGGAGAACAATGCAGAATAGCAAACATTGATCGTATCATTTGGCATTATCCGGTCTGGTGAGGTTTCTTTTTATCTTCGTTTTGCCACTATTTGGAATGATATTATGATCATTTGAAAGGCTAAAGCAAGCCGTACAAGTGTAACTGTCAAAATAGTGAATTTCTACATATCATTTTCGAGAACTTGCTGGAGGAAGCAAGTGACACATGTTCGTCTTGCTACTACTTGGAATAATCTGTAATTTGTATGAGCTTTGGACTAGCCGCACAACAAGGCGTAAACATTTGTAAAAACGATGATAGGAAATGTTGTAGCAAGAAACTGCTTTGTGAAATAGCAAGCTATATTGGTTAGCATTGGAAAGACAGTTTTAGAAGGCTGAGCATGTAACGTGAGGTTTTGGGAACCGGTTTTTGTATGCCGTGCTGGGAGTGAGCACACCCGATGAATTGCTCTTTTCTTATTTCACATACATTTCGACTGCATTCAGACGTCCTAAGATGACAATTTGAAGGAGGCTTTGTAATGTCAGAGCATATTGGTTCGAGGGAACGGAATGTGATGTTTCCCGAAGTAGGAACTGCACATAAAGAATGCCAATAAATATTCATGTAGGATTTCCAACTACGATTATTATAGGAGATTAACTTGAGGTTTATTGATGATATTTCTTGAGCTGAAATCAGCCGATCCCTTCGCTATGTTCTTTTGTAAAGACCAAATGAGATGTATAATTTCAGGTCAACGTTATTGTTGTTTCTGCAGGAGGCAGTTGATATTGGAGCAGACTAGGGTCGCTCACATTAAGGGTGTAAGGTTATTGACGACAAGTGAAGGACTTTCCTCACTGTTGACCAGGTATTCTCATGGGCTTTTTTTTATCGTATGGCTTTTAGTGCCGGGAGTGTCCGAGGACATGTATGGCTCGCCAGTTTTTTTGTAGCTGCTTCGAGACGGACACCCAATGGGTGAGCTACAAGTACCGTTGGGGAGGGAAGTGTGAATGCAAGGACGAGGAGTTGGAAGGTAGTGGCTGTGGCCTATAGTTACGGACCAACCCCGGCATTTGCCTGGAAGGAAGATGGGAAACCACAGAAGACCATCTTCAAGGTTGCCGGCGGGGGGATTCGAACCTCCTCACCTCCCGGATGGGAGCGACTGCCAGCAGTCATGCCGTAACGACCACGGCTAACTCACCCGGTTCATGAGCGGTAAGAGCCACGAATGATTTTCAGCCAATAGGGCAAGTGTTATTGAAGACAATTGTGTACTTTGAAAGTGAGATTTTTCTCCAAAATTTTGGTAGCATGAATTGAGATAGTGTTTTTTATACCCGATGTCACGTATTCTTATGGTCATAAAGAAACTATTGAATACACCTTGACGGATAAATGAATAACTAAATGAAATGAAAATAATAATAATAATAATGTGATAGATTTTTCACACGTAAACATGCAATTTAATAATCTCGTACTTAAATAATACCTGGATATTTAAATTTAAATACTTCATTAAACGACCAATTCTTCGACTTTTGTTTATGATTAATGATGATTAAATACAAGCCTAGGACGCGCGGACACAATTATTGAGACGAAGAATTGCAATTTCTTGAGTTACCTTGGAAACCCAGATAATTGACAATTACGTGACTTAAGTTGTTATTTTAATTACACAGTCATCGACCTAAATTTTCTGCAACATTTTTATTACAACTAGCTGCAAACAGCAGTTAATTTGCGCAGGAAGGACACGAAGTGCGTAACCAGTAGAAGTGTTCTTGTCTATTTTGTTGATTGAGTTTTTCCCTCGTACATTGTGTGTTTAGGTAATTGTTTTTATGATAGAAAACTAGTTGTGTATAACTTAGCATTTTATTGAAATAGGCACTTCTCGCCTAACGTTAACGTCAGATATGACTAGCTTGAAGATTATTAACGTAAGGATAAATGTTGGAAGTGATACTGTCATATCTTAGCTATGCCTATTGGTGCTTTTAAATGGAAATGACATATTTTTCGATCGTCAACGTTTAACTTGATTTGATTTGACATAGATTCAGGGTGTAACTATTAGTATTTTTCATTGATGATTGTATTGCTTAGGGACTTATTTCGTGTCACATTCTTAGCTTGCTTGTTACTTAAATATTTTGTATCAGGACTTCGCGAGGGCTTAACTTAAATTCTGGTTAGGAATATAATTATTTTCTTTGTTTACCTTTGCGGGCTAGGCGATATTTTTACTCTCCGAAGCCGGCTAGGGATTTGTGATTTTTATAATATTTTTTTGAAATATATTTTAAGCCTGGACGTTCGTATTTTAGCTTTGTTGTTTTTGGGGGTGTGTTTCTCGGGTTAGTTCATATCATTCCTGCTCTCAACCAACAACGCTACGACTCGAGAATCTAGTCCCATGCGGGTTGGTCTGAGAACACTTTCTATCCTCTCAGTGGTATGGGTTTGACAGGTGGGGGTGTCGGGAAGGCTGTTTTCGTCAGCAGTCCCCCAATCTTCCCGTCTGACGGGCACAACACCAAGCTACATTTCTATTGCTTGATTAAGACACGAGATTTTGAAGAATTTGCACAGCTGCCATTTTTTTAGTTCTTATAAAGTTCAATTAAATTAGGCGTCAATATATTAAGGCTTGTGTGAAGATATACCATGCCAAACTTCACAGCACTCCGATGAAAAGTGGCGAGAAAATTCCATTTAATTATTTAAATTTTGCGTCGCCGCCATGTTGAATTTGTGCTCATCAGGTTATTGAAAGACCTTTAGGCGAACTTACGTTAAGATCCTCTAGCAACATAGCCTACTAAATTTCAGTTTGATTGCTGTAATAGGAAGGAAGGAAGATTGTAGTTTACGTGACCGTTAATCTCGAGATCATGAGCCACGGGACCTCCTTTTTACGTGGAATCCGAACCAGTGGACATGGCAATTCACTTTGAAAATCTCACATGCATTGACCGGAAATCGAACCCGGTCCGCCGTGGAGAGAGGACAACAGCTAGACCGCTGCGCCATCACGCCCCAATTGCTGTAATAGATTCGTAGATATTGAGAATCATCTACATATTTCGGATGGCTGCCATATTGGATTTTTATGTATGTAGGCCATAGAGTTATGCACCATAAGATGAAGATTATTGCATACGTTCATTATTCAAACGTTCACTTCGATCACAAGAAATAAATACTTTATTTTGAAATTTCGCACAGCCACCATCTTGAGGGTAGGAAAACAATTGAAATTAATTAGATGTCAGTCGATTAGCATTTTATAAGCATTTATTGTACCATGTATCACTTTTCGCGGATGGTTACATCGCGCAAAATGTCCATTGAAATGTCTTAATTTCGCTTCACCGCCATGTTGGATTTGTGCTCATCAGGTTATTGAAAGTCCTGGAGGTGAACCTACGTTAATAGCCTCTATCACCATGCATGATGATTATTGCTTAGGTTCATTATTCAGACGTTCACTTCGATCGCATGCTTAGGACACAAGAAATAAGAGCTTAATTTAAATATTGCACACAGCCGCTATATTGAGTTTATGAAAACAATTAAATTATATTAGATGCCATTGGATTACAATTTGTATAAACATTTACCGTACGAACTTTCACTGCCTTCGGATGGTTAAATCATGAGAAAAGACCATTCTAATGTTTCAACTTCGCTTGGCCGCCATGTTGGATTTGTACCTAACAGGTGAACTTATAGGCTAGCAGTGCCCTTTGTCACTGTACAGAATTTCAGGCAGATATCGGTAACTCTTGCGTAGATATTGAATGCCAATGAAATATTTCGCCCTGCCGCCATGTTGGATTGGTGAAACGTATGAAACTTTGAAAGGCGTTGTTGAGGCCGGACGAGGTAGCAGTATATACTTACCGAGTTTCATTGACATCGCTGTGGCCGTTAAGGACAAAAGGTGATCTCATAAGCCTAGTTCTTCAAAAATTAAAATTGGATAAAACCATGCAAGCATATTGTTAGTCTTAATTTCATCATTCGTTTGTTCGACACAGTCTATAATGTTTGCTAACTCAAACCTTGATATTTCAACGCGGCTCTAGGTAAATGTTAATGCCGTTGTTTCTAGAGACATTTGATCATCAGAGGTGTGTGTAAGCTATCTGTTAACCTTCGTTATTTTGGTGACTATAACAGTGTCTGTAGCTCACATAGACTATTGAGAGGAGTGAACACAGAGGATATCCACATTGAGGAAGGCTATGCTGTTGGGGTGTCAGTGTATTCTAATGAGACATCGAAATTGCCATATCCATCTATTAAATGCTAATGTATGTAAAGTTAATACAGAAAATATATATTTTTAAAACTGTGATCCTTATATTTGATTTCATAACAAAAGGGTCACTTCCTCGCCCATTTCATCACCATCTTCATAACACCATCAATGTCCTCTGCCGTGCAGATTTCCCAGAGAACCTTGCAAAAGCATTGGCCCTTGTCCCAATAACATCTTCAAACTGAAATCATTTTACAATATGTTTTGCTTAGGGATCACTGCAAAACGTTCACTGAGTCAATGATGTATACAGTCTGTGCCCCAATACCTGAATTCAGAAAATATGTCTCATTCTCTTAGTTTTCCGGACTGCGTTTAAGTAGCCTGCGCATTTCAACTTTGGAATTTTCCGGCATAAAATTGGGTTTGAAGCTTTAAATAAGAATGATGATATATAAGTAATCTTCATGTTTGCTTTGCGGCTGTATCTTTGTATACAACCAACAGAAAATAACCGCATCACATCGTATGGGATTTGAAGGATAGTTTCTGAGAGACTCCACCTCTATTTTCCGTGATTGAGCATTCAGCTACTGTATAATATTTAGTTTCCAAATTGTGGTATTTTAGTGGAAAGGGGAAATGTAGCAACATGATGGAAGCTAACGAATCCAAGTTTTTGTTTTTGTTCGACTTCTTACTGGGAGCGATAACGTGCCAACACGCCCGCGAGCCCAAATGAATATGCAGTGAACATGGCTGTGGCCAATCGCTCCAGAGGTAAACATATGGCATTGTGACCGCGCGCACAACCAACTCGCACTCATTAATATGCATTGGCTGTCACAGCCACCAGCAGAGTAGGCTATATTTATAGACAGAGCTTTCGATGAGAAATATAGGGCGACGTTCAGAACGCGAATTAGTTGTGCAGGTTAGGGTTTCCTGGGCTGCGTTAGAAAGTTCCACCAAGCTCAGGGTATTTAGAAACAAGTCTAACAGCATGAAATATAGGGCGACATTCAGGTGAATCATTTCAGTAGATTAGGCTCTTCTGGACAAGCAAGTACATTATGCTGCGAATGCTGGTCGAGGAATACTTCCAACAATATGAAGGCAAAAGTGAAACAAGTTGGGCTGTGTTTCCCACTCAGTTAATTACCACCATGGACCAATTGTACAGTTCACGGTATTTCATTTAGTTTTTCAATAATCTATTATCTATTATACAGGGTGTATCATAATTATACCGACAAAAAAAAATCAGGGACGCTCTGCGTGTTATGTAAAAGACGATGCCGCAATCGGATTGGCGGAGAAAATTTTTCCCTTCGAAATAATTAGGTTACTTTGTTACTTTCGGGCGCGCGATTCAAATCTACGAACTCGCCGTATTTGCTGAGCAGAGAGCTAGCCACTGGCCACTGCTGAGCTTCAAGCAAGGGAAAAGATTGTGATAGAAGGAGACAGATATATGCTGGCGGGAATGCGCAAGTTTCCTCGTTCGCCTCGGCTTGCACTCTGGCTCAGCAAATACGGCGAGCCCGTCAATTTGGATCGCGCGCCCGGAAGTAACAAAGTAGCCTCATTTTCTCGAAGGGAAAAATTTTCTCCGCCAATCCGATTGCCGCATCGTCTTTTACATAACACGCAGAGCGTCCCTGATTTTTTTTGTCGGTATAATTAAGATACACCCTGTATACAGGGTGTTTCTAAATTCCCATTACAGACTTTGCTTGCCACGGTGGGTGAGTGGTTAACGTGTCGGTCTACTAACCCCAAGCTTTTAGGTTCTCTCCTGACCATGGTAAGTGATTTTTGAAAGTCGGAAAAAATTACGACACCATGTCATACGATGTTGTCATGTCAAAGAACCCATTTAAATTCAGTAGGCCGTGTTCATAATGGCAAAATTAATATCGGGAGTTTCCGCCAACACAAAGTTCCTCATTTCTCTACTAGTATTCAAGGAGATTAGATATCTGAACTCCTTGAGTTTCATAGTGCTTCAAGGAACAACGAAATTCGACATGCAAACTACCCACTGGGTGTTAAATAACAAAGTTTGCACCTGGCACCCGAGGCCATACGATATTATTATTTTGCAGGTTCGTATCCTGGCGCAGTCAGCTGGCATTTGAGGGTGCGCAAATGTGAGGGAGCCGTGTCCGTAGATTTACTGGCACGTTAAAGATCCCCTTCGGGGCAAAATTCCGGCACCCCGGCATCTCTAAAAGCCAGTGTAGATAAAAGGGACGTGAAACCAATCACATTATTATTATTATTATTATTATTATTATTATTATTATTACAGACTTTGATGGTTTGTAGTTGGGACCAAGACAGTTAAATTTAGCACAGGAACTTGTGTCCGGAAACGTACCATCTTCCCGCTATCCGCAAAACACCACCACAGCTCACATTCAACTCTCCGGCATTTTTGCGCCACTGACTAGAGAAGCCTACGTACGTCATTGAACGATCTCCTGTTCTCACAGATCCCCTACATGAAAATCTTGATTTACGAGAACCCTTTGGCAGTAGCGTATCCAGAATTTTCGCATGGGGCCGGAGGGAGGGGGGCATTTGGTCCTCATCAATTTATCACTGCGGCTGTTCATATATTTTTCAGATTTTAAGTACTTAAGGGTTCATTTTCAGCTTAAGACAAAAATCTTCAGTCTGTTCGTGACTCTCCGAATTCCGCCCTTCTTTGTTTTGTTTTGAGGCAGCCCACAGCTGTGTCAGTATTTACATTAGTCTCTGTCGCTCAGATTTTCAATTATCAGTTATCAGAATACTGCTATTTTGGCATAGTCATACGTCTCAATTCAGAATGTTCTTTACATTAATGCCGTACTATGTCTTGATGTTTTTTTAATAGTTTACTTACCAGAAATGTGTTTAGTCAATTGAATGCATATGTTAAAAAGAAACCCATGAGGAGTCGATAACAGGGAGAAGGCGTGAGAAAGAATCATGTAATCTTAGTTGCAGAACAGAGAAGGCACTCATAAAGGCATCAAACAAAGAAGGTACATTGCAACACTTTTAGGTCTATTATTGCTAGTCTAATTAATTCATCGCTGTTTTAAGGTAAGCCTAATACCCCGTTTACACGTCAGGGTCGCGATCCCGTACACCTCTGATCTGGATTATGTCCGATCGCGATCAACGGCATTTGTAATTGGAACGTGTCTAGACGTCCCATCATGAAATAATAGGATAATCGAGTTAAACAGCATGACATCGCTAAGTTCTACCAACTTTTACATTCCAAGTGTAATACCAGAAATTTACAGTAGTTTGTTTCCTCCACTTTTGAAGTATTTCAGTTATTCTTTTTACAGAATTCAACCTGCTAATGTATATTCTTAATTGTATGCAAATCAGATGTGCAGGCAAGGCCTACTCTTGGTGTGGGAAAAATAATTAAATAATTATGCACTGGCTTAGGATATTTTTGATGTGTAACTTAACATCTTTCCGCTCGGTTACTGGATAGTTTTGTGGGAGTGATTTTGAAAATTGGGGACGGAAGTGGATCGGAACGATCGAGCTGGCAGTGGTGGATCGAACGGAAGTATGCACTGACCGCTGGATCGATAGAACGGAAGTGTACTAGCTGGCAGTGGTGGAAAACGGAAGTATGCACTGTCCACTCGATCGATTGAACGGAAGTGTGCCCTAGCTGGCAGTGGTGGATCGAACGGAAGTATAAGACGCACTGCCAACTCGATCGATCGATCCAGCTGGCACTGGTAAGAGAAACAATCAGCGCGCGGTGTCGGAAATCGATACCATGACGCACTCTCGGCCATGTGGAATGTATATGACATACTGAACGGAAAACGCTCATGCGAACTCTGGTGTCAAGTGATTGAAACAAATGACATGGAACATGTTCGAAGTCTTCGTATCAGTATTTAAATGGTAAAATGCCTTAATATCAAACATTGTAAGTAGTCGGCATTGCCGGTATTATGTTTCTGCACAATGGCTATTCAAATATTAACCCACATAACGGCAATGCAGTCATCAATATAATATAACCGTTGTGGTTATACGAGAATTGAGCAAGCCTTCATGAACTATTATTGAATACATTCTCTTTACTCACAAGAAGGCCTAGCCATAAGGCATTTTAAACTCAATTTCACGCAGGAACATTATCGAAACAAGCAAAATATAAATGAAACTAATTCCGTAAAGCAGTATTATTGGAACGTAGAAATAAGTCACCATCTTGTGCACAATAATCGCGTAGTCGAAGTAGCCGTGGGGTTAGTGCGTATGACTGTGACTCCAGAGATCTTGGGTTCGAATCCTGGGTGGGGTAGATATTTTTCCTACCAGATTCTCTTTTTAAACGATATTTATCATATCAATATGACTCATTTTAACAGAATCCATATGAAATTACGTGTTGGTCTGTGAATCAAGAGGACCTCTTTATAAGGAATTTAAGGTTATGAACGGTGTCGCGTCTATTAACCTAGTTGATCCATATCGTATTCTTTATTTAGGCTAGTGCTAGTGGAAGCTACAAATCAACTAATAAAATGAGTTCCGTATTATAAACTACAATATCTGTAAAACACTCCCTCTTACAATAGATTAATATTTGTGCCAATAATACTATAAAACACCGGTTTATCAAAAATTTCACGTGGGGTTTCTTCTATGTCAGATGTTACACATCATATGCGACTACTGTAAGGCTCGTATTTGTTTTGTATGAATACTTCTTTGCTAGTCCAGAGTCATTTGATCCTATCGGAATCCCTTCTACGTTATTGTCTATGAGAATACATTTATGTCTTTATTATTCGTCTTCAACGACTTTCCCCAACACTGAGAATTATTCCGAGTTAAATACTGGTATGATTGTTCTCCTTCCATCATTTCGTGTCTCTCAATCCTCATATATCGGATATAAACCAAAATAATACAACCATCAAGGCCAAGATTACATACTTCTCGCTCTCAAAATACAAGACAATCCAAAATGGCCATCATTTCCACTGCCTACTTCACTCAGATAGCAGGGGATAGAACATACCGACGATCGCAATGGCCAGGAACGTGATTATCTAGTTGTGGGAACAGTATCGGGATGAACCTATTGGAGGGAAAGTTAATCGAGACAATGCAATCCTGTTGCGTTTAGATGACCCAACTTAATCGGGATCGCGTCCTGGATGTCTAAGCGGGGTATAACGGTCGCCGTGGACCTCACTCTTGTTGTATATTATTATTATTATTATTATTATTATTATTATTATTCAGAGGAAACTGTCATTCACTTTAAATAATAATAAATAAATATGAACCTTTAAAAAATCGAATAACTGTACATTCTAATCAGAGAACAACGTGTATTTCTCGTGCAGAGAAATATATTTATAAAAGCTGTATCTATATAATGAAATAGGGGCCTCAATTTGCAACACCTACAGTAAATACTTTTCATAACTTACCGAAGATGTATCCAATTTTTGCTTCTTAACGACAAAGCGATCCACTTTCTAAACACTCGCTAATGTGACTAAAAAAAAGAAAGAAAAGAGCAACTATCAAACAACCTGCTATTCTTCCTCAATACTACCACTTAGAAACTGTATCTCTCCTCTCGCACTGACACACAACCATCGTAAATCACGACAGTGGCGACAATCAACCACGCTGCGCCAGTTTCGTAGCCTGGGACATTTCAACACTGCTATGGAAATTAAGAGCTGACAAGAGAGTGTAAGCTGACAAGCTATAACTGGCCCCCTCCAGAGAGGTCTCTTGCTAATTGACAGTCTCCTAATTTCTTGGTAGACTTTTGTCATCATTACCTGGTTGTATCTCCAGTACTGAGGCACCTACTGTACTTGGAAAATCCCCTCACGTCACAATCCTAATTGCTACCCTGTTTTCTGCTCCTACAAACAGTACAGACACGGTAAATGATGTCTGGCCGTGCTGAGAGTGTTAGTGCATTCTTTGTCAACGCATTTACTGTATTTAATATTTCGTTGTAGGATCTAAATTTGTTCGAACGCTAAGAAAATATGAAGGCTGGTGCCCACCCCTATTTCTGGATTTATTTTGGGCAGGGCCTGGCCCCTCTGCCCCCACCACTCCCTCTCTGGCTACGTCACTGCCCTGTGGAATCCGAGGAAGACCTACTGGCGCGGGTTGTATCTGCGGCAGATGCTGGAGGACCAGGAATTGGAGATCGCGTGTACCAGAACATGGCACGGAGGTAGCATTTCTGTGTTGACTTCGGTGGTTGTCACATCGAGCTCCACTTGTAATTGGACCAAGACGACAAGCAGCGGGAGTCGGACAGAGCGCCGAAAATGCGGGAGCTGTGAACGTGTGCTGAGGTGGTTTTAGCGGGTTTTGGCGGTACGTTTCCAGACACAATTTCCTATGTTAAACTAACCGTCTTGATCCCCACTACAAGCCCTCTTAGTCTGTAATGGGAATTTAGAAACGCCCTATAACTTGGTGTTACGAGAGCGAGGTCGCTTCATTCCCTCTCGCGTGAATCACAGCCGCCTGAGGCTACCTCTGGTCACTGTCGGCCGGCTACTTGCACAGAGGGAACAAAGACATGGTCTGGAATGTTCCATGCCTACCTGGTGATGGAACTCTCGGGAGGAGCCGTGAACTCTCCTACTCTGGAAACATCCATTGAGTCACCACCCTCCCTATACAGGGTGTATTTGATATGATGGAAGTCCTTTACACTGGTGATAGAAGATGGTATTCCAAGCAAATATCTTCATGAAATTAAGTCGGATCTTAATTAGTGTAGGTGGGATTAAATCACAAAAATCGTCGGTCAATGTCTTGGAAACGGGCTTTCACTTCGTTCCCCTCAGCAGCACAGCTGACTTCTCCCCATCGCCCTCCCCTCCAGCGCTAAGGCATGTTGACAAGAGTCTGAAGTTGAGTGACCTCCTCGTCTTGTCTGCCAATGACTTTGAAATACACAAACCAAGCCTATGGACAGCTGTTTCACACCTTCATGGGGAGTGGCTACATGACTAGTGATGGTGGATCTGTCTAGGATTTTGCCAGCTTCATGGACTATGCATAGAAAATAGAAATCCTAAAGATTTGGTAAATTAATTTAAGGAACTGTTGGTCTATCTTTGTGTGAAGATAGTGCAACAACTGTAATAAAAATATTAATAATACTAATAATAGTAATAATAGGCTTTTAGACACACTAACTTCTTTTATGTTTCTTTTTGGTATGTCGAGTTGCCAGACATTAATGTACGCAGGATTTCTTGTATGTGCCACGAAATCCATCGACATGATCGTATTAGATCCCATTCATTTACTACCCCTCGCACCCTCGGGAAGGCTAGCACTCTACCACCAGAACTACACATGCTGACTCGTATTATTATTATTATCCTATTATTATTATTATTATTATTATAACACTGTATTATAGCAATGTATTTGTATTTTATTTTCATTTTCGTGTATTTTCATATGTATGTACATTGTTTTGACCAATAAATCAATACCCCCCCTTCTCCAGTTTCTGGCCACCCCAGGGCTGGAGATGGGATGGGACAATTCACAATATGTACATGTGATACCGTACTAGTATTAAATCTTGGAAGTAGTTTTCCATGGGTTCCCACTTCTACCCCCAGGCAAATGCCGGGATTGTTCCTAACTTAAGGCCACGGCCACCTTCTTCTCAATAACCATAACCGCTAGCAGTGCAGCCCATGAAGGGCCTAGGCCTATCAAGCGACCGCTGCCCAGACATTTGGCCTGCAGATATTAGGGTGACGTGTGGTCAGTGCATCGTGTCCCCTCGGCCATTAATCTTGATTTTTCTGACTGGGGCACTGCCTCACTGTCAGACAGCGACTCAATTGCCCTCACGAGGCTTAGTGCACCGCGTTCCAGCCCTCACGTCAGTTTCTAATATCCCTGATGGAGCCGGGAATCGAACCCAGGGCCTCCGGGTGAGAGGCAGTTGCACTGCCCCAACACCACAGGGCCGGCGCCTTCTTCCGAATCCTCACCTGAATTACAAATAACCTTATTACTACAGAAACCACAAAAACACAGGTTATCACACAAATTCCACCCACACCTAGCTACATGGGGCTAAATGACCAAAATCACCAAGCCTCTCAAACAAAACATCAAGTATTTTACTTCCGTCTTAAATGCCTAGTTCTGAACAGACTACGGGATGTCGGAATTTTGTCACACTGTATTTCATTAAGTGAATGTTTTTAGTATTTTCAGAAACTAGTCAACAGAAGGTCCGACACGGACGCCTATGATACACCAGGGCTGAGTATCGAAATTATTTTATACGTGAACACTTACAAAGTAGGCTACACAATACTACCGGTCCTAACGTCCCAAGCCATTGCGTGCGTTGTCAACAACAACAACAAGAACAACGGCAATGCACATTTTCTTACGAGACGGTAGCCCGTATCCACATAACAGCTGATAGCCTACCACCCCTCAAGTCAACCGGTAAGGTCAATGCTCCGATTACGTAACAACTTCCCCTCGGCGTGTCGTCACACCTGGCTCCGCCTCGTTTCCCTCAGCCTGCCGCACGACTTTCTGCCTGATTAGTTTCTGAAATAACTACAAACATTGCCTTTTTCATGATTAATTATCAATTTCAAGATAGGTGACAAAATTTTTACCTAGGAAGCTTAGAATAGTCTCTTCTATCACCAGTGTAACGGACTTCCATCATATCAATTACACCCTGTATAAAGCAACCTGGCCAGCGAGGGACGAACTGTGTTTTTGAGCGAGTGCGACAGTAGTTGGTGACGTGACGTGCGAAATTACGAAACCCAAGTGAAGCTATTGCAGTGCGGTGAAGTGCTGTGTGGATTGCGAAACGCAGTGGACTGTTTTCCTAGCCTGAGGACGGCGAGACAGGGTACATTCAGAGCAAGTGAGTGTGGCTTGTTTACCTGAGGAAGAGTGCCGTTACTTCTAACCAGGAACGGGTCTACCTAATTATCGAGAGTATTAACTACAAGACCGAGTGAAAGGGTGAGTCGAGCTCCATGAAGGAGGTAGCTTCTGTAAGACAGCTAATTGTTTCTATTGGCTTATTGTACGGTGTATATTTCTGACCAGCAATAAAGCAAACGTTTCTTTAAAGGAACAATTGTGTTGTGCTTCTACCCACCGTAATCCAGTTAACGAACTTGCCACTAGAGGCAACACGTCACATTATATACAAGTGAACGTTTGTGTGTTTGTTCATCTTTTATGCGTTCATATACCATTCATCCGATTGCAATGCAACTTTTGGTGAAATGTTGTGGCCACCCCCGGGCAGGGTATAGAATTAGTAAATCATATTACAATAGATGGCGCGCGAGTAGTTTCAAGAGTCTCGTATGCGTTCATATACATTCCATCCCATCGCGATGAAACGTTGAAGAGTTATTGTGCACACTCCCATTAAGGTTTCCGAATAAGTGGTATACATGATTTTGTATTTTATGCATACATTTAATTAATTTTCATTGCCTTCAAGGGACCGAAACCGATGTGGAATTAGAGTCTAATCCTTCATCAGTTTCTACGACAAATTTGAATGCGACCAGTTCCATCTCCTATCTATAATCTAATCTAATCTATTATATATATATACTAGCAACCCGACCCGGCCTTGCCCGGGAACAGTTATGTATTCATTACGTGATAAGCGCTTCTTTTTTCCAATGTTAATGAACAACGACCAATATCCGTTTGACGACTCGGCATGATGGGTTAAAATCACTGACTGGACTATTAATTATATTATCATGGAGATGCATGTGCAACAAATTCTTGTCAGACGTAATTTAAGAATGGCGAGGTGCATGAAACACAAATCCCCCTTCCGTCCAATCTCAACTTCACTGTGAATTTTTCGGAACGAAAAGTTCACAGGCGAAATGAAGAAAAGACGAGTTGCACTTCCAGGGAAACTCCAAACACAACCACTCTTTCCTAAAGTTTTTAACTCAACACGACTCGACAATTTGCTGCTGGCTGTATCTGGGGCAATAAGCTCGTCCGCTAGCAAAGCTGTAACTGGGGTGATAGACTCGCCCCTAGCTAGCATATAAACTGTCGCCTCAGTATCTGAATGGAAATTGTTGGAAGAAATGAAAACGTAAAAACCCTTATAGTAGGCGATGTACTGAAGATAGACATATGCTCTCCCGGGCTTTTTTGTAGAACTTTTCATGCTGAACAATTGTTACACTCATAGTATATAGATATTTTTAACGGTTTGCCCAGCGTAAGCTTAAAAAGCGCACGGACGCCAGTTTTTTTTCGACCTTTTCACTGAAATCGTTAGTGCCTGACTTCCCTTGGTCATAAATAAATTATTTTCTACAGAAACCTTCCTCGAGATATCCTTTACAGAATGGGGAAAACCGCATCAAAATCCATTCAGTGGCTCTCGAGATTACCCGTGACATCCAAGAATCGGGGACTTTGTTTTATTTAAGTAGAGATTATACGCCAATCAGTATAATTTAATATAATATAATCCCCCTTCCGTCCAATCTCAAATTGACTGTGAATTTCGCGGAACGAAAAGTTCAAAGGCGAAATGAGAGTTGCACTTCCAGGGAATGGCGAGGTGAATGAAACTCATATCCCCCTTCCGTCCAATCTTAACTTGACTGTGTTTCACAGGCGAAATGAAGAAAACCCGAGTTGCACTTCCAGGGAAACTCCAAACACAACTACCCTTCTCAGAAATCTTAACTCAGCACGACTCAACGGTTTGCTGCTGGCTGTATCTGGGTCAATAGGTTCGCCCACTAGCTAGGCTGTAACAGGGATGATAGACTCGACCTTAGCTATTTCGTAAACTCTCGCCTCAGTAGTTGAATGGACATGGTTGGAAGAAATTAAAACGTAAAAACACTTGTAGTGGGCGATGTATTGAAGATAGACATAATATGCTCTCGCAGACTTTTTTGCTGAACTTTTCATGCTGAACAATTCTTACGCTCATAGTATTTAGATAGTTTTAACGGTTTGCCCAGCGTAAGCTTACAAAGCGCTCGGACGCCAGGTTTTCTTTTTCGACTTTTCCACATAAATCGTTACTGCTCGGCTTCCTTAGATCATCAATAAATTATTTTCTAAAGAAATTATCCTCGAGATATCCTTTACAGAATGGTGAAACCCGCATCAAAATCCATCCAATGGTGCTCGAGTTTATCCGTAACATCCAAGAATCGGGGACTTTGTTTCATACTAAGTAGGGATAACAATCAGTTTCATAAATAACTAATAGCCTATTTTCATATATCTCACTTGTCATTCCCATTAAAATTCTCCTGCCTATAAAAAGGATTTTCCCAGCGATATACTTAAGAGTTTTGCTTCACGACATGTCTTCACCAACCCCATTAAAATGAGAAGTTATGTGCTAGAAAATATAGCTTTCATTATCGGTGATTAAGACTCGTCCCGCAAGATGGCATCTATCTGTAATGAACCACTGGAATACATTTTTAGAAAAGTCAAATGGACGGCTTCTATGATTTACGAAAAGCAGCGACAAAATTTATAGGATACGAGAAATTAAAAATAAGGTTCTTAAATTTAGAACTGATGCAACTTGAATTTTTGAAAACAATTGAACAACATTAGTTGTCTCTAAGTTCGAAATAAATATTCACTGTGCCAAGTTTCATTGCACTCGAGTGATTTGGTTGCCAGAAAAGTTATTTGCAACATTTGAAAATCACTTCGTCACCATGCTGTTTTGTATTATTCAGGATTAAGGAAAGACACATATTTATCCTTAACAGCCCTCTAACACCATACAAACTTCAGTGTCAATGCTTCAATACTATCGGAAATATTGAGAACCAGTGAAATGTACCGTATGGACGCAATGTTGGATTCTTTGATGTATATGCTAAAGAATTGGAAGCTAAGGACACGAGAGATATAAACGTGATTTTAAAAAATTACTCAGCCGCCATTTTGAAGTCATCGTGTAAATTCTATTAAACAAGACGCCAATATATTAGGCGTTGTATGAAGATTTACCGTGCTAAGTGTCACTGCTCTCGGATAATCAGGTCACGAGAAACAAGTATATAAATTTTGAAATTTCGCATCGCCACCCTGTTGGATTTGTGTTAATAAGATTATTGAAATGCCCATAGGTGAACGTACGTTGGTAGCTTCGATCAATATACAAAATTTCAGTTTGATTGTTGTAATAGCTTCGGAAAAATTCAGAACCGTCGAAATATTACGGATGATCGCCATGTTGGATTGTTCTATATGTAAGCCATAGAGTTATATACCATTAGATGAAGAATGTTACATAGGTTTTTCATTCAAACGTTCACTTCACTCGCACGATTAGGAAACAAAAATAAAATTTAAATTTAAAAATTCGCACAGCCGCCATCGTGTTGTTATGAGATAAATTGAACTGAATCAGACGCCAGTAGATTAAAACTTTTATAAACATTTGTCGTACTATGTTTCACAGCGTTCGGTTGTTTAAATCTCGAGAAAATGCCATTTAAATGTTTTAACTTCGCTTGGCCACTATGTTTGTTTTGAACTTAACATGAATTTCAGCATCACATAGCTGAACTTAACTTAGTACTTTTTTTTTATCACCATACACAATTTCAGGGTGATATCAGTAATAGTTTCGGAGATATAGTATGCCGGTGAAATATTTCACACAACCGCCATGTTGGATTAGTAAGACGTATTAAAATTTAAAGGGCACGGTCGGGATCGGACGAAATAGTACTAAGTCCGTACCAAGTTTCATTAAAATCCCTCGCACCGTTATATTTTATTAAGACACACACATACGCATACACACACACACACACGAACAAAAGGTGATTTCATCGACCTATTTTTAGCCTATTTTCATTTATGAACAAGATGTTCCGTGAAGACCTATACAGCCTACTTTTCATGCCAATGATTATTCTACAGTATATGAACCTATCTAGAATAATGACGAAATTAAGTTGGTAATATCGAAATATCTAATTAGTTCAAAATATACCTGGTATAATGTAGCCTCATAGAGCACTACAGTTGGCAGCCCTGGCGACTGAATATATTCTCAGTTCCATCTCTTAAGGTACAGAATACAAAATTTGGTTGAAGTCCAATGGACGTTACATTCAGTTAGACACTGGATCTATCAGTAGGCGTAAAAGCATGTTGCCAACAATACCATGCGTGTGCTGGTCAGAAATAATCTGAAATATTATGATATCTTGTTGTGCGAATTTCGGATGAAATCCATTTGTTAGTATAGAAGTTACATGTATTTTAAAATTGGACATATCAGCAGGCATAGAATCATGTTGGCAGCACTGCCTTCTATTAATTACTCCAAATTAATCTAGAATGCCAGGTGCTATACGTGTGCAAAGTATAGAGCTGTTGGCTTGCATACTTTCTGATATATTGATATTATGGTAAAAAATATAGACAGCATTTATTAACAGTTGGCAGCCCTGATTGCTCTTAAGAATACCGAGAGTCATATCTGTTATGTAACACATAGCACATACGAAATTTGGTTGAAATCCAACTGATAGTATAGATGTTACATGTATTTAAAAATTGGTATTATCAGCAGGCTTTGAATCATGTTGGTAGAACTGACGTATATAAGTTACCCCAAATTAATCTGAAATGTCTGGTACTATACGTGTCCATAGTTTAAAGCTGTCGGCTTGCATACTTTCAGATATATTGGTATTTGGATAAAGAAAATAGAGAGAGCAGTTATTAACAGTTGGCAGCCATGGTGGCTCTTAAGAATACGCTCAGTCATTTCTGTTTATGTACACATATTACTTTCAAAATTTGGTTGAAATCCAATTGTTAGTGAAGAAGTTATTTGCATTTAAAAATTGAACCTATCAGAAGGCTTAAAATTATTTTGGCAACACTGTCATGGTTGGCCTCCTGGAAATTAAACTGAAATAAAATTATCTACATGTGTGCCAATTTTGGAATAGCTCCCATGCATACCTTGCAAGATATCCAACATTGAGCTCAAATTTCTAGTGCGTTTTTTCAGCGGTTGGTAGCACTGACATCATTTTCAAATATGGACGTGAGATATTCCGGTGCACATCTTTACTCATACTAAATTTGGTTTTGATTGCTGCAGCCGTTTAGGAGTTGATAGGGGGACACACACACACAGCCAGCCAGACAGACAGACAGAAGGACAGACAGACAGACACACATTTTCTCGGATCGATCTCATAAGTCTACTTTTTCCTAATTTTTGCAAAATGTGAAAAGTAGGCTAAAAATATAGACTTATGAAATCATATTTCGTCCGTGTGTGTGTAAGCGTATGTGTCCCCAATAATATTTAAACGGCCCAAGAGATTTTAATGAAATTTGTTACTTGCATACTATTTATTACCTCGTCCAACCTCGACCGTGGCTTTTAAATTTTAATACGTTGCACCAATCCAACATGGCGGCCGCGCGAAATATTTCACTGGCTTTCTATATCTCTGAAACAATTACAGATATCACCATGAAATTTTGTACGTTGATAAAGGGCACTACTGTAAAATCATCTATATAAATTTCCTAAACCTGTTAATACAAAACGAACATGGCGACCAAGCAAAGTTGAAACATTTAATTAGACTTTTCTCGAGATTTAACCATCCGAGCGCAGTGAAACTTGATACAGGGAATGTTAATACACATTGTAATGCACTGTTATTGAATTTAGTTAAATTGTTTACATAACCTCAAGATGGCGGCTGTGTGAAATTTTAAATTTCTATTTCTTGTGTTCTAATTATGCGATCGAAGTCAACGTTGAATAAAGAACCTAATCGATTTAAATAATGAACATACTCAATTATCTTTATGTTCGACGACGTCGAAATGTAAATATTATATGTCAGGAAACTGTATCATAATGAGGGTCATTATAACACTATTTTCTTTATGAACCAGTTTCTCCCACCCATCAGAGCTCAAGAAACAGTTGTGTGACCAATTGGGTAAGGATAGCATCGCACCTGCGCTGACTTCCACGGCCTTCTATTTTAAATTTCACTGCGTGGCTTCTAGTGTCATAGTGGGGTATTCCAGGAGGCCATGGTATTCTCTGTGTCCCATGCGCTCTGTTCAGTACATAAAACGGGTGAAATATCGAAAGATATTTATGAATATTTATGTTCGAACATAAAACAATTATAATTATCGTCGAACATAAACAGTCGTATGCAACTCGCCTATAATGGTAATTAAGGCACTCGTATGGAAATTATAAAACTCGCTTCGTTCGTCTTATAAACATACTCGTGTCTTAATCATTGCAATTATAGGCTCGTTGCATAATGTACTATTATCTAATGGTTCATAACAGTACGGCCTACACATATCACAATCCAACATGGCAGCCATCCGAAATATTTAGACCAATCTCAATATCTAAGAATCTATTACAGCATTCAAACTGAACTTTTGTATGTTGATAGAGGCAACTAACATAAGTCCACCTATTGATCATTCAATAACCTGGTGAGCACAAAACCAACATGGCAGCGACGCAAAATTTTAATATTTAAATGGATTTTTCTCGCGACTTTTCATCCGAGCGCTGTGAAATTTGGCGCCGTATACCTTCATACAAGCCTTAATATGCTCACGTCTAATTTTATGAGAACTTAAGAATGGCGGCTGTGCATTTTTTTAAATCTTGTTTTCATTTCTTGTGTCCTAAGTAAGACCAGTAGGATATATGAAAATAGGTTTAAAAAGAGTGTTTGATTGTTTAATTTATGCATTATTTTTGCAATCATACGCTTGCGATGAAACTTTGGTGAATTGTTGTGCCCACTCCCGGGAAGGCTTCCATTTTAGTAAATTAATTTTACAATAGATAGGGTGCGAGTGGATTCAACAAATTAGTGTCGTCACACGATTCGCTTCAAGAGAGTCCCACAAGCGTTCATATACCATTATTGCGATGAAATCATGGTGAGTTGTTGTGCCCACTCTTACGAATGATCCATCTTTCAACCAGTGGCGCACCAGTCGTTTCAGGAAACGTTTGTTGGCGCGATAACAGTTTCTATAAGGTCCCGTACGCGTTCTTATACCATTCATCCGATTGCGATGAAACGTGTGTTGTGCCCACTTCCCGAAAAATTATGAAATAAGTAAATCCATTTTACAATGGATGGCGTGCGAGTCATTTCAATAAATTATGTTTTGCGAGTTGCTGTGCGCACGCTCGCGTAGGTTTCTAATATAGTAAATCCCTTTTACGATAGATGGCACGATAATCGTTGCAACAATTGAGTATAGGCGCGCGAATCTTTTTAACACATGAGTGAATTTCACACAGTTTATTGTATGATTGTATCAATGCGTTCCCATACCATTCCTCCAATTACGATGATTTGTTATGCACCTGCCCACGTATGTTCCCGAGTTTATTCAATTGGTGGCGCACGAGTCGTTTTTACAAAAGGGTGATACCGTGTGAGGTACTTCAACAAATTACCTTTGGTGAGTTTTGCGCATACACGCGAAGTCCTCTGTACACGTTACTCCATTTTACAACAGGAGGCATGCGAGCCGTTTCATGACTGTTGTCGCGCGAATCCATTCAACAAACGCGTGTATTTCATACCAACTAGCAGGATTTTCTGCGGTTTTATTGTATGATTGTACCGTATGCGTTTGTATACCATTCTTCCGATTACGAAGACACATTGGTGAGTTATTGTACGCATTCCCAACCAAGTTTCTGAATGATTTTTTAATGTAACAAAACAATTTGGCCAAATATGTGTGTCAATTAGTACCTACAGTAGTGGCTACGCTGGCTAAAGCTCAGCATTAGGTCATGGGGCCAAGCTCTCTGCTGACTCGGTAGACGCGTGGGTTCGAGCCCCACCGTCGGCCGTCCTTGAAATGGTTTTCCGTGGTTTCCCATTTTCAACACCAGGCAAATGCTGGGACGGTACCTTCTGACAGGCCACGGCCGCTTCCTTCCACATCCTTGCCAGTTTCATTCACCATCATTCATTTCATCTTCCATTAAGTCCTCTCATGAGGTTGGCGTCAGGAAGGGCATCCGGCCGTAAAAATCATCGCCACAAAAGGCTTACATCGCATCTCATCCCCGACCCCGTTGGAAAACGGGAATAATAAGGGGTAGACATACATACATACATACATACATGTGTGTCAATTAGTAAAAAAAAAGAAAAGTCTTAAAGTTCGTCACCATACGACTGGTTTACGCTACTGTATTGGCATAGGCAGAAAATTAGCCATTTTATGTAGTATTGTTGGCTCGTGAGTCGTTTCACCAAAAGACATTGGAATAGGCAGCGCTCGAATTATTTCAATGAATAGGTTTACTAATTGCTGCGCTGTTGCTGCAGATAAATGGATAGATCTACCAACAGAGCACGAAACTAGCATACTTTTTTAATTATAGTGACGCGATCTTCACGCGGAACTCCATTTCTAGGTTTCTTTTTTTTCCCTAGAGCCACAAGTTTGTGTCTTTTTGACAATTCGTATAGGTGTTTTACGTAGAGGCAATGTGAAAACAGAAGCAGGAGCTACTCAATGGTAGTGGTAATATGCTGTAGCTGATCGCTGATGTTAAACTATGGTGATGAGGAATGTATTACTTCAACAGAATAACATCTCCGTTAAAAAAAATTCGAGAATAAAATAATATTCTCTATATTGATCATGTTTAGAACAATTCGGAGATACAATTCTAGGAAATCGGCCTACAACTATTCCTTATATCAAGAGCGAGTAAAATACTCAGCATGGTGCCTTACGTATCTTTTCGATCGTATCGTAAAGCGGGCTGTTTCAAAGTTGAAGTACAAATAAATCATAGCATTGATAAGTGAGTCGTCGCTAATATTGGAGTTAATACAATTTTCTTGAGTAAAGTCGCGACGGGTAATGCTAGCGCGAGATAAATCAGCTGCCCCCTATAATATTCTTTTATGCAGCCCAACCTGCGTCTGAACCACTTTCTTATTTCTTTCATCGTGTTCCATTTATATATTATATTAATTGTATTAACATTTTCTCGATCTGACATTTCACATTTCAATTTACCGCCCACCTTGTTGGTTGGTGCGTGTCTTAATTTCTGTCGTTGGTCGAACTATCATTTATTAAATTTCTATTGGTACTCTAACCTACGAATTTTCTGATGGGTCAGTTCTTTCCCGGATGGCTAACTGGCACCAAACTTAGCGTTGATCTTGCCTTCTCTTCCCCAACAGTGTACCCGGCCAGACGTTCATTATGTGAATTCCTCTCTTAGTGTGGTAGGCATTTTGTCTATGCACGTGTGTTAACTTCTGTTGTTCTCTTATCTTTGTGAAGCGATATTGTCCTGGCCCCAGCCCTTTATAAAAGGACTGTGCCTATACATACATAAAATATAATCAGAAGTAACTACGTAAAAGACGACATGGCAACACGACTACGGAGTAAGCCGTAGGTCATAGAGCTAGGCTCCAACAGCAAGCAGGTAGACAGGACACAGCGGACATTACACTCCCAACATACCGCTGAGTGGACTGACCAAGCACATGTTACCTATAAATAGAGGTACGGACACGCGCCTAGCTCTCTAGCTTTTGACGCTCTAATTGGAACGTGGACTCTTCTGAACCTTGACGTACAGTCTTACACTTTATCGGAGTTGTGCTTCGCCGGACCGATATGGGGCAGCGCCCCATATCGAGTCCCAACGCCACCAACATCATAGAAGACCGGTATCAACGGTGGGGTGAGTGATAGCGTGCCTGCTAGATTCCTTTTTCCCCCTAGGTTATTATTTCCATCCTCCCCTCTTGTCACTGCCACTATTTCATAATAAATCCCCTTTTTGAACAGTCTAATGATTACCTTTTTATTTCATTTAGGTTAAGAAGCCCTTCCCTTTAGATTAGTACCTAGTTTTAAGATCTCCATTGAACGCTGCCCAGCTGGAGGCGGTGCACCGCAAGCGTGCGGCCTACTAAGCCACCTTGAGGTAAGCTAGGTGAGTATTCCTCCCGCCAGTACCCCTGTATGTAAATTGCTCTCTAAACGTGTCCGCAGTTCTTCATAAGACATCCTAGTAAATCCCCGTAGATGCAAGGATGCCCAACAATCTAACATCCTTAACAAATGGAGGGTGGCGCGGGTTAGAAACAAATCAAACATCCTTAACAAAGGCTGAAGGCACGGGGTGAATCCCTCTAAAACGGATCAGCTCCGCCCTCAGACCAATCAAACATCCTTAACAAATACTGAGGGCGTGCGGGGGTACCAATCAAACATCCTTATCAAATGGTGGTTAAGGCACCAATCAAAACATCCTTAACAAATGGAGGGAGGCGCGGGTTAGACAATCAAAACATCCTTAACAATATACAAGCCGTATTGAAGTTTATCTTCATTTTAATTCTGTTTGAGTATCGTGTTTTTGCTACGGAGACCACATCACATAGTGAGTTACGGAAGTATTTATGTTTGTTTATCGTATCTTAACTTCCGTCCCTCACTTCTCTTGAGCGTGCTACGTGAGTGAGTGGTAACTCTGCCAGGTGGTTTTTCGTTTTGTCTGGGTTCTCTAAATTTTAGCCTATTTTCATTTATGAAATAAATAGGCTTATGAGATCACCGTTTGTCCTTGTGTGGGTATGTGTGTGTGCGTGGGTTTGTGTTTGTGCCCCCTAATAAAATCTTCAACTGGAGAGATTCAAATGAAATTCGGTAAGGCCATAGTACTATTTCGTCCAACCCCGACCTTTAAATTTTATTACGACGAACCAATCCAACATGGTGGCTGTGCAAAAGAATTCACCGGCATTCTATATCACCGAAACTATTACCGATATTACCCAGACATTTTGTACATTGATAAAGGGTACTACTAGATGTACACCTATGTGACTTTCAAAAACATCTTAAGTACGAAACGAACATGGTGGCCAAGCAATATTCAAATAATTAAATTGACTTTCCTCGCGATTTGACCATCCGAGCGCAGTGAAACTTGGAACAGCAAATGTTTATACACATTTCAATGTACTGACATCTAATTTAGTTAAATTAATTACATAATCACAAGATGGTGGCTGTGCGAAATTGTAAAATTACGTTTTTCATTTCTTGTGTCCTAATTATGCGATCGAAGTCAACATTTGAATAAAGAGCCTAATCGATAATAGTCATCTAACAGTACATAACTCTATTGCCTACGTACTGTATATAAAATCCAACATGGCGACCATCCAAAATATTTGGATGGTTCTCAATATCTACTAATCTATTACAGCAAACAAACTGATGTTTTGTATGTTGATAGAGGCTATTACCATGAATTCACCTATGGAACTTTCAATAACCTGGCGAGCACAAATATAACATGGTGGCGATGCGAAATTCAAATATTGAAATGGACGTTTCTCGCGATTTATCCATCCGAGCGCAGTGAAACTTGGTACGGTAAATGCTTATTCAAATTTCAAAACACTGATATCTAATTTGTTTCAATTGTTTTCATAACCTCAAGATGGCGGCTGTGCGAAATTTTATAATCTGTGTCCTAATTATGCGATTGAAATTTGAATAATAAACCTACGCAATTATCTACATCTAATAGTACATAACTCTATGGCCTAATAATTCTTCGCGGAACTACCTGTTATATCATGAGGTCAGGGCTTGATTGAATGGCGCGGTTTCATTCTGCTTTTAATCATATATTGCCCGACGCTATAATGATGATGTGATGTTTGGTATTTCACCGTGTTTTTGTGCGTTCCATTTATGGCTATTTCAGTCGATTCTGTGCTTTTACGCGTTCGCATTGGGCTGGAATCGAACCGGCATTCCGATCCTATTGGGACCAGCAAAGCGATCTAAGATCTAAGTGTCCTCGTCTTCGTATCTTCAAGATTATATCTGTGTATCTCGCGTTTAGTTGTGATTTGATCTACGCCCCTCATATCTTTGTTGATTTTATGTATTTTTGTAGTTCATTTCATGCAATATGGTGCCGGCTTCTTTCTTCTATTAGTTTGAGTATTTTATTGCATACGTATTTCTCGCTATTTCGTCTTATTACGTTATGTACCCTCCCTCTGCTACGATACTATAGCATGACCTTAATTTACCGTAACCTCATGTTTGCCTGTCCTTTGGAATTCTTTGCGTCGGACGTCTAGTCTACACTTTTATAGCGTACCGCTCTTTCCTGTGACTATAAGTCAGCTCTGTGTAATCTTTCTTTCCCATTTAATTACAGTATTTCGGTATTATTTTATTGTATCTACGTAATTATTCTATTGTTTTGGCACAGTAATATCTTCGCAGTTTAGTTTGTTCATCTCCGTATTGCTTTTACTTGCCTTTACTACAATACATCCTCTCAGCCTGTCTTGTTTATTATTTCGGCTTATTTGTAGAGTAGCCTACCCTCCCGGTTTTATTATAGAACTGCATTTATTTCCTCATGAAATACGTGCGTCTGCAACTTTGGGGATGTCAGTTTGTCGGGCTTCTCGGCCTAGCTCGAATCCTCCCATTGCGCTTGACATCTTTCGCTCTCCGGGAAGATGGATGCTGCTTCATCATCTCAACATCAGTTAAGGGTATGTAGCTTCCCTTTAAAACTAAGTAGTAGGCTTACAATGGTAAAGCAGAGCGAGGTTTGAACCAAAATCTGCAAACATATTTTCCTGTGTCTAATCGTTTTAATTACGGTTCCAGATTTCCAGGCACCAGTCTATTGTTTTTGTAGTAATTTGTAATATACCGAAATGTACATTGTTGTTATGAATTATTTTACATGTGACGAACTATTCCATATGTGACGTTTATTTCCCTTCGCATTCTGAGAAACCTACTTTATGGAATCTGTTTAATACATGTCGAAAGTATGGAAACAGGAAAGGAGATATTTCACGAGGGAACGACATAAGGTAGGATCTCATCCTTTTTAGCCTACTTTTCACATTTTGCAAAAATGAAGAAAAAGTAGACTTATGAGATCGGGCAAATGTGTGTCTGTCTGTCTGTCCTTCTGTCTGTCTGTCTGGCTGTGTGTGTGTCCCCCCCTATGAACTCCTAAACGGCTGCAGCAATCGAAACAAAATTTGGTAGGAGTAAAGATCTATACCTGAATATCTCACGTCCATATTTGAAAATGATGTCAGTGCTACCAACTGCTGAAAAAACGCAATTAAAATTTGAGCTTCATGTTGGATATCTTGGAAGGTATGAATTGGAGCTATTTCAAAATTGGCACACATATAGATAATAATATTGCAGTTATATTTTCAGGAGGCCATACATGTCAGTGTTGCCAAAATGATTATAAGCCTGCTGATAGGTCCAAATTTTAAATGCATATAACTTCTACACTATCAATTGGATTTCAACCTAATTTCGTAGGTGCTATGTGTACATAAACATATATTACTGAGCGTATTCTTAAGAGCCACCAGGGCTGCCAACTGTTAATAAATGCTCTCAATTTTTTAAATCAAAATACCCATATATCAGAAAGTATGCAAGCCAACAGCTTTAAACTATGCACACGTATAGTACCTGACATTCTATATTAATTTGGAGTAAGTTATATACGTCAGTGCTACCAACATGATTCTAAGCCTACTGAGAGGTCCAACTTTAAATACATGTAACATCTATACTATCATTTGAATTTGAACCAAATTTTGTGTGTGCTATGTGTTCCATAACAGATATGACTATGCCGATTCTTAAGAGTAACCAGGGCTGCCAACTGTTAATAAATCCTGTCTCTATTTTTGCCACCCTAATATCAATATATCAGAAAGTATGCAAGCCAATAGCTCTAAACTTTGCACACGCATAGTACCTGGCATTGTAGATTAATTTGGAGTAACTAATATACGTCAGTGCTGCCAACATGATTCTAAGCCTGCTGATAGGTCCAATTTTAAAATGCATGTAACTTCTATACTAACTAATGGATTTCATTCAAAATTGACACAACAATAGATCATATTATTTCAGATTATTTCTGACCAATACATGTATGTCATTGTTGCCAACATGATTTTACGCGCTCTGTTAGATCCAATGTTTAACTGCGTGTAACGTCCATTCTATCCATTGGACTTCAACCAAATTTTTGTATTCTGTACCTTAAAAGATGGAACTATGAATACAGTCACCAGGGCTGCCAACTGTAGTTCTCTATTAGGCAACGTTATGTCAGGTATACAGTACATCGAACTAATTAGAAATTTAGATATTACCAACTTAATTTTGTCATTATTCTAGATAGATCCATAATATAGATTATTCAATGACATGATTCTTACATTTTAAGAAAAGTAGGCTCTTTAGTTCGTCACGGAACTTCTTGTTTATTTCCTTGCTTACTAGTCTGTTCATTTCCTGCATGTCATTTGCACTGGAGTGAATGAAACTAGCATTCTAAGTTGTAACTTACTTCATGTTGTACGTTTCTTTGTTTATTTGTTCATTGTTGAGGTCAAGGTCGAATATTGTTGAGACCCGGCAACATTGTTGCTGCATGCTCCTGAGCGATATCTCTGGCAGTCTGGCCATGCCTTCCGCCATTGTTAACCCAACACTTGGTGGAAATGAGCGCACTACCGTATTAGCCTATGTTGTGTTTTAGCTTCTCATCATGCCTAGCCCTACGTTAATAAATATCACCTCCACCTGTATTTATTACGTGCTATGAGTAACATGCCATGTGTTGTGAACATTTTCCCCCTCCCATATCAATACCGTACCTATGCAGTATGTTCTCAACTCTCTCGCTCTTTGCTTTTACAGTCTCTGATATCTTGTAATGTTACTTTCTTTGAACAAAAGAACTGGAATATTTTGTGTGATAGAATGTATATGTGTGTGAATGAGTTCACCATAATTTTTTACCGTACCAGCATTAAATATTTGTGTGTGGGGTTGAGTTTGGTTATGTTTCGTTTTTGTATATAGGTTAGAAAATATTTTTATCACATACGAATTATTTATTCGTTTTGCTGTAAAGCCAAGTATACGGTAGACTACGTATTACGTAGAGGTACGCACCACTATAGGTCGGCGGCATCTGTGGTATGGGTCATCGGTGATCGTCGAGCTCTAGTGGCGTGCAGTTCCAGTATGGGTTAGGCCACTACATGATGGTTTGTATTTTTCCTTACGTTGTGTATCAAA
The DNA here is from genome assembly GCA_946902985.2 of Meconema thalassinum. Classification (NCBI taxonomy): domain Eukaryota; kingdom Metazoa; phylum Arthropoda; class Insecta; order Orthoptera; family Tettigoniidae; genus Meconema; species Meconema thalassinum. The sequence goes on from OX336389.2 coordinate 1,338,754,126, forward strand.
TACTACTTTTTGCGGATACACCTTTATAGTCTATCGTGGGCTGTTGTGCGGATGATCATTATGTTCAATCTTCTGTGTCTTTACTTTTTGTGGTATTTCTGACAATTATGGTCTCCGTATATTTGAGCTGTAATAATTTTATTTTCACGGGTTGGCATAATCTATTATTCAGTTTCATGTTTGTATAGCCGGGTGCTGAGTAAGAATAAATGGGATTCCAGTCCTTTCCTTCGTGGGACGTGTATATTTCCTATTCCAGGTATTTAGTGACGTTGGTACACTGAACCTATCGTTCAGTGCGCTTGCGCAGAACTCTGGCGAACTCAATATGCAGTGCAAACCATGCTGAGTCCCAGTGATGCCTAGAACTTTTGTAATGGGTGTTATTGATACTTCCTTCACTCCACCTTCCAATTGTTTATCCACTAGTTATTTATCATGGCTGAATTTTGTTTCGCGCCATGTTTATTTACTTACAGGCTGCCTGCGCACCACGTGTTGCGCATTGCCACACCCATTTGTTTACATTCCAGAACGCAACTACTGTATAAGCTGATTGTCAGTCGCCGTATTGTTAACCTGTTACCGTATACTTTTGCTACCTTGTGTGTCTACCTTTCTTTTATTATTATTCTATTCTATTCCCCTTTTCTTTTATTCGATAATTTAACTTCCTAAGTGTAATTAATTTAGTATTTTCCGCGCTAATTCATATAACGTGTCTCGTGCCTGCTTATTCGGTTGTGAAAAAAGTGTCCTTCGGTTCCCTCATTATGAGAATTCCGTCGTATTTAACTATGCTTTATTTTCTATATAATGTGTCATACAAATATTGTAAATTCACGCGAGAGGAACGTAGGCCTTCATTTACTTCTGCTATGCTGCTCATCCTTTAATTTAAACTTCAACAGATCGAAAATATGAATATTCTGTAGCGCTGTCTTCAGGACAAGATAGGGGACAGTTTGTGTCTGACTCGGGAGGACGGGGACGGCCGGCTTCCTTGTGAAGCCCGTTGCTTTCTTGTCTGTGTCGTACCGATGTTCAAACGATATACTATTTATGTTTATGTAACTTTATCCCTTTCCTTGCTCAGCACCCTACATTTAATATCAATTTATTTTGATCTATTTTAAGCATCACGTATACCTAAATTTTTCCATTTCTAATATTCACATGTTGTGCGCCACTTAATAAATGGTGAACGTCTTTCGTATCCAGGACCACTTTCTTGGTTCATTCATCGTTTTCTACTTATATATTATATTAATTGTATTTATATTTTCTCGATCTGACATTTCACATTTCAATTTACCGCCCACCGTGTTGGTTGGGGCGTGTCTTAAATTCTGTCATTGGTCAAGCTTTCATTTATTTAATTTCTATTGGTACTGTCATTTTTTTCCGGATGCCTATCTGTCGCCAAACTAGGCATTGATCTTGGCATTTCCTCCCGAACGGTGAACCCGGTCTTTGTGGAGCGATATACATACGGTACCGTATTGAAATTTATCTTGATTTTAAATGTGTTTGAGTATCGTGTATGTGCTACGGAGACCACATCACATGGTGAGTTAAGGAAGTATTTGTGTTTTTTTATCTTATCTTAAATTCCGTCCCTCCCTTCTCTTGAGCGTGCTATGTGAGTGGTAACTCTGCCTAGTGGGTTTTCGTTTTGTCTGGGTTACTTACTTTTTATATCATGGGGTCAGGGCATTATTGAATAGGGTGATTTCATTGCGCTTTCAATCATGCATTGCCTGATGCTCTAATGACTATGTGATGATTAATAATTCGCCATGTATTTGTGTGTTCCAATTATGGTCATTTCAGTCGATTCTGTGCTTCTGCACGTCTGCTCTGGGCTGGAATCGAACTTACATTCCACATCCCTTTCGGACCAGAAAAGCGATCTAAGATCTAAATGCCCTCATCTTAGTATCCTCGAGATTATATTTGTGTATCTCGTGTTTAATTGCGATTTGATTTACGCCCCCCATATCTTAGTGGTTTTTAGGTATTTATGCAGTTCAGTTCATGCGAAATGGTTCCGACTTCTTTCATCTATTAGTATCAGTATTTCATTGCATGCGTATTTCTCGCTAATTCGCCTTACGACGGTATGTACCCTACCTCAGCTACGATAGTATATCATCACCGTAATTTACCGTATTTCATCACACAGCATCTGCGTAATTATTCTATTGTTTTTACGCAGTAATATCTTCGCAGTTTAGTTTGTAAACGTTCCTCTCCGTATTGCTATTATTTGCCTTTACTTCAATACACACTCTCAGCCTGTTTTTTTTTATTACTTCGAATTTGTTTTAAAGTAGCCTACCATCCCGGTTTCGTGATAGAACTAGGGATGGCGTGAGCTGTCTTGGGGATTCGGCTGCACTTATTTCCTCGCAAAATACGTGCGTCCGCAACTCTGGGGATATCAGTTTGTCAGTGTTCTTGACCTGCCACGAAATCATTCCACTGCGATTATCATCATTCGCTGTGCAAGAGGGTTGATACTGCTTCATATTCCGATAAAGGCATCACACTTCCCCCAATAGTAGGTAGGTACACGCTGTTATCTGAAAGGTCGATATTTATCTGCTTCCATCCCGTACGGAACTACTGCATTGCAAGCATATCCCGCAACCAATACTGAACACTATATTTTTCCCACGTATTAGTCTGTAGTCAAATCGAGAGGAAAATAATACTGTTCCCTATAGTTTGCAGGACATGCTCGCAGTGCATTAGTACCATACGGTATGTAAACAGAGAAATGTCGGCCTTCGTGATAGCATCACTTGTGTGACTGCGTAAAACAATATTATTAGAGGGAGCTGATTAACCCGGCATATAAAAATGAATTTTTGCGTGTTTGTTCATCTTGTATGCGTTCATATATCGTACATCTGATTGCGTTGAAACTTTGATGAAATGTTGTGGCCACTCCCGGGTAGATTATAGAATTAGTAAATTCATTTTACAATAGATGGCGCGTGAATAGCTTCAAGAAATAATGTGTGTTAGAGCGCGAAATGTTTCGACTAAGACCCTATGCGTTCATATTGTTTTCATCCGATTGCGATGAAACTTTGGTGTAATGTAGTGGCCACTTCCAGGAAGGCTATAGAATGAGTACAGCCATTTTAAATGGTGCGTGAGTAGTTTCATCAAATGTGTGTTAGAGCGCGAACCGTTTCAAGATGTTCCCGTATGCGTTCATATACTTTTCATCCCATTGCGATGAAACTTTCGTGAGTTGTTGTGCACACTCCTATTAGGGTTTCTGAAAGACTGCTGGAGGGGAACTACTTAACATGGTTCAAATCGTTTAGTTATTCGTTCCACAACTAACAAGAATTTAAGGAAGCTTTATTTAAAACTTATTGGTCAGTGAAAATACAGCATAATATTCGCGCCGAGCTGTATAGCAAAATATATGCTAGTACTTTACCTACCAAGCACGCGACGCACTTTACGGCTTACTAGCCAAGAGTGCTTACGACCCCCATTGGCTGAGGCGCAGCGTATCCACTCAATAAGAAGACAATATTCTATGGATGTCCAAAAGGTCATGATCGCTTCAGGGGGCCAACACATTCGTGAATTGTGACCGCATATTGCACAGACTTGATAATACTGTTACGGCTGTAAGTTTGTGTCATCGCTCGCCGCATGAGTCACAACTGCCCCAGGGCTGGGCTGTGCCCTGCCTCGTGTATTGCGTACGCCTTATGCAACAGGGCTACTAGGACAAAGGGATGGTCCAGAATATTCGTGACTGAGCCAGCGATGAAAACCTCGGGAAGCCGTGAACCCTGGATGGATCTAGAAGCATTTATTGAGTCACCGGCCTGCTATATAAGTGCGACCTGTCAAGCAGTGGGGGTTGTTGTGTTTTACGAGCTAGTGCGAGCGATTATCCTGAGCGACAGAAGTGTGGTGACTTGCGAAACCCCTAGTGGAGCCGATTCTCTTGACAGCGAAGGGAGTGAGGAGCTTACAGGGGACTGCCTGGGTTTTGAGCGAGTGTGATTTCACCGAGCGACAGAGGTGATTGTGGTGCATTGTGAAACAGTGTGTAGTACAGTGACATACTTAGTGCAGCTATTTCCAGCTAGCGTACGGGACCGGACTCATTAGCAGAGGATTAACTGTGGTCTGTTGACAAGTGAAAGGAGGCAAGAGCGCTCCATAAGGAAGAGACGTGAGGAAACTGGAGTAAGGTCCTAATTGCTTGTATTTGCTGATGAGTAGTGTATCTTTCTGGCCAATATAAAGTTAATTATTTCTTTAAGCAGTAATTGGTGTTGTGCTTTGTACCCACCGTAATCCAGTTAACAAAAGTGCCACTAGGGGGGTGGCACGTAACAACTGGTGTCAGAAGCCGGATTACGAACTCAAGCACAAGCACAACACCTGACGGTCCTGATTTCAAAACCCGAGCAGGTCATTTTTTAAATTTTCCTGTGAGTGCATGTCCCTTACAAGACAAACATCTAAAATGGAAGAGCAATTCGCAGCATTGCTAGAAAAGTTAAATGGCATGGAAACCAAGATGGAAGACGGCCAGAAGAAATTAGCCAAGGACCTGAAGGATGACCTGAAGAAGATGGAAGACGGCCAGAAGAAGATGGAGGACGGCCAGAAGAAGTTAGCCGAGGACCTAACTGCCAAACTAGAAGACGGCCAAAAGAAGTTAGCCGAGGACCTAACTGCCAAACTAGAAGACGGCCAGAAGAATTTAGCCGAGGACCTAACTTCTAAATTAGAAGACGGTCAGAATAAGTTAGCAGAGGACCTAACCGCCAAACTTCTGGATGGCCAGAAAAATCTGGAAGAGTGTCTGCTGACGAAATTAGAGGAAAGTCAAAGGAAATTAGAACAGGGCCTACGTGAGGAAGTCGCAGCAGTGGAAAAGAAGTTCGACGCCTTACAAGTGGAAGTGGCCAAGCTGCGCCAACGCCCGCTGATGGGGTCGGAGGAGAAATTCAACGCCTTGCAAGTGGAAGTTGCCGAGTTGTGCCAACGACCGCTGATGGGGTTGGAGGAGAAATTCAACGCCTTACAAGTGGAAGTTGCCGAGCTGTGCCAACGCCCGCTGATGGGGGAGGAGGAGAAATTCAACGCCTTACAAAAGGAAGTTGCCGAGCTGCGCCAACGCCCATTGACGGGGGTGGAAGAGAAATTCACCACTCTACGGGAGGAAGTTGCCGAGCTGCGCCAACGCCCGCCCACCGTTACACCGGGAATATCAGGAACGGGACATACCAGAGTGACGCCCCCAACCTTCGACGGAAAGGTCCCGTGGAGCAACTACTTACGTCAGTTCGAGGCGGCCTGTTCCATAAATAACTGGAACAACACAGAAAAGGCTACAGCTCTCATTGTAGCGCTGAGAGGTGACGCCCTTAACGTCCTTCAGGCCATCCCGACTGGATCCCAGGACTACGCTTCACTGATCGCCCATATGGAGTCCCGATATGGAGATAGCCATCTTCAGCAGGCCTACCAGATGCAGCTCCGGACCCGGGTACAGAGGAACGCGGAAACCCTGCAGGAGTTCGAGATGGACATCGCACGCCTCGTAAGGCTCGCCTACCCAACAGCGCCGGCCAACTTTCTGGAGCAGATAGCGACGCAGACTTTCACCGACAGGCTACGGGACTCGGACACTCAACAGGCGCTGCGACTCGCGCGCAATAAGACCCTGACAGATGCGCTGAGCCACGCACTTGAGTTCGAGACGGCAAAACAGGCATACAGAATGCACGCGCGGGTGCATCAAGTGAACGTCGACGAACCAGTAAAAACCAACGAGACCAAGCCCCTGGCCGACGAATTAATGGAGGCGCTAAGCCGTTTCTTCGATAGTCGCGGCACCACCAGCAACGACACAGCCGGAAGGCAACCGGAGAGGCGGCCCGGAAGAGGACTACCGACCTGCTGGACCTGCGGTAAGAAAGGCCACCAGAGCAAGGACTGCGGTGATCGCCGCCGCCGAGGGTATCCGACGGGAAATCAGTCGTCTGAAAACCGCGCGACCTAGGGAAACGAGTATTAGCCAGCCTTGGGGGGCAAAGGTTGGCTTGTGACAGTCGTCAAGCCCCGGCAGTCCAGGTTCGTGTGACGAAGTTACGGAGGGACAATAGCAGCCTGATGGTCGACGGAGTCGTCAACGGAGAGAGCTGGCCCATGCTAATCGACACGGGAGCATCGAGGACCATCGTCAGTCCCACCATGATCCCGAAGTGGGGAGTGCAACCCACACAAAGGAACCTCCAGCTAATAACCGCGACCGGAGAGACCGCACCGGTACATGGCGAAGCATCACTGGAGTTCGTCATTGGTCGACGGGCGATAAAGCATCCAGTGCTTGTGGCTGACGTATCAAATGAAGTGATCATCGGACTGGATTTCCTGGACCAGAACAACATCATCTTGGATCTGAGTACCAACACTCTGCACTTCGGAGGTGAGGAACTTGCTTTGCAACCGGCGCACGAGTCCATCACCGCACGACGAGTAAGGCTGAGAGAAGACGTCATCGTTCCCGCCAGGACGGAGGTCAGCGCTGCCGTAATTGTCGATGGAACTGCTGAGAGAGTGGCGGCTGTCATCGAGCCAAAATATGAGGACATCCAGACAAAAGAATTGCTAGTTGCCAAGACTCTCATCAACACGACGTCTCGGCCGTACGTCAACCTGTCCAACCTGAACGACTTCGACATTACGGTTCACCGGGACACCAACCTAGGAGTCTGCGAGCCCGTTACCTGGATTGCCCGCATCATAGATACGACAGACGGACACCTGCAGACGGACAACCGATGAAGACGCACACTGCCAGAAGAACTACAGAAGCTGTACCAAGGATCCCAGGACCATTTAGACGAGGAACAATCACGCCAACTTCAGGACCTGCTACGCGAATTCCAGGACGTCTTCTCCGTGGGGAGCAATGTCTTCGGCAGGACAAGCTTGGTTCAGCACAGAATCGACGTTGGGGACAGCGCACCGATTAGGGCCCCATTCCGACGTGTCCCGCTCGCCAAGCAAGCCGAAGTCGACCGGATGGTAGAAGAGATGAAGGAGCAAGGGGTGATCGAGCCATCACATAGTCCTTGGAGTTCTCCGGTCGTGCTAATGAAGAAGAAGGACGGTTCCACCAGGTTCTGCGTGGATTACAGGCGGGTGAATGACGTCACGAAGAAGGACAGCTACCCTCTACCCCGGATCGACGACAAACTTGACACCATATCAGGGTCGAGATGGTTCTCCACCTTGGATATGAAGAGTGGCTACTGGCAGGTGGAGGTCCACCCTAAGGACCGCGAGAAAACTGCGTTCTCTGTGGGTAGCGGGCTCTGGCAGTTCACCGTCATGCCATTCGGTCTGTGCAACGCCCCTGCGACCTTCGAAAGGCTAATGGAGTCCATTCTGATGGGACTACACTGGAAGACCTGCCTGGTCTACCTAGACGACGTCATCGTTCTGGGGAGAATCTTCGAGGAGCACTACAGCAACCTGAAGGAGATCTTGTTGAAGCTACGGGCTGCCCAGCTGAAGTTGAGCCCCAAGAAGTGTCAGCTCTTCCAGAAGCGGGTCCAGTACCTTGGGCATATCGTCTCCGAGGAAGGGGTGCGCACCGACCCAGAGTAGACCGCAGCTGTGAGGGAGTGGCCAGTTCCGAAGGACAAGTCCCAACTACGAAGCTTCCTGGGACTCTGCACTTATTACCGTCGCTTCGTGAGAGGATTCGCCGACATCGCCAAACCTTTACATCGACTGACTGAGAAGGACCAACTCTTCACGTGGACAGCAGAATGCCACAGTGCCTTCGAACAACTCAAGCAGGCTCTGTGCACCGCGCCTATTCTGGCCTACCCCAGACCTGGAACAAGGTTCATCGTCGATACCGATGCCAGCGAATTTGGCATAGGGGGAATCCTGTCGCAAGTAGTGGACGGCGAGGAGAGAGTAGTGGCCTACTTCAGCAAGGCCTTGACAAAGCCAGAAAGGAACTACTGCGTCACCAGGAAGGAGCTGCTCGCCATCGTGAAGACCATTGAACACTTCCACAAGTACCTGTACGGGCAAGAATTTCTCATCAGGACCGACCATGCATCCCTGCGGTGGCTCCTGAACTTCAAGCAGCCCGAGGGTCAACTCGCGCGGTGGTTAGAGAGGCTTCAACAGTACAACTTTGAGATTCAGCACAGGAAAGGCCAACTGCATTCTAACGCCGACGCCCTGTCACGAAGACCGTTCCCCGAAGACTGCACCTTCTGTGCCCGAAGGGAGGAGAACACCGGGATACAGTGCCAAAGGACTACCGTGGAACTTCATGGGAGCTGGAGCCGCGAATCTTTCACGCAGGCACAAGCAGAAGATGATGACCTGGGACTGATAGCCGAATGGAAGAGGGCCTATGTCACCAGACCCGGGTGGAACATTGTGAGTGACTGCAGCCCAAAGTTTAAGTCCTACTGGGCACAGTGGGACTCGCTGATTGTAAGGGATGGCCTCATCTGCCGTACCTGGGAGAGCACCGACGGGAAGACATCTCGGGAACAAGTCGTCGTTCCAAAGGCTATGACGGAGGAAGTCCTGGAGGAAGTTCATGGAGGATCATCTGGTGGACACCTAGGGATAAAGAAGACCCTGGAGAAGCTGAGAGAGCGGTTCTACTGGATCGGATGCCGAACAGACGTGGAGAACCACTGCGCGAGGTGCCACGATTGCGCAGCCAGCAAGGGCCCAGGACGAAGACGACGGGGTCCACTGAAGACCTACAACGTGGGCGGCCCCATGGAGAGAGTGGCCTTCGATGTTACTGGGCCATTCCCGTTAAGCGAGGCAGGGAACCGCTACATATTAGTCGTCAGCGACTAATTTACCAAATGGCCGGAGGCGTATGCGCTCCCTAACCAAGAAGCCGCAACGATTGCAGAGACCCTGGTGAAGGAATTCGTCAGCCGGTACGGAGTACCCCTGGAGCTGCACTCCGACCAAGGGAGGAACTTCGAGTCGCAGGTGTTCCAGAACCTATGCCAGCTGCTGGGAATCCGGAAGACAAGGACAACGCCGCTACACCCTCAGTCCGACGGGATGGTAGAGCGATTCAATCGCACCATCGAGAACCATCTCCGAATAGTCGTCAGCGAGCACCAGAGGGATTGGGACAAACATCTTCCACTATTTCTCCTGGCCTACCGCACCGCCGTGCATGAAGCCACCGGGTGCACACCAGCCCGGGCCATGTTTGGGAGAGAGCTCCGTCTACCTGTCGATCTTGCCTTCGGCCAGTATTGTCAAGGACTGGTCGACCAACTGGAGGACGTGCACGCGTTCGCGAGGAGGAAACTGCGGATCGAGACCGACCGAATGAAGACCCGATACGACCAGCAGACGGATGCCGGCGGATTCCACGAGGACGACCTGGTCTGGCTCTTCAACCCATTACGGAAGAAAGGCCTGTCACCCAAACTGCAGAAGTCCTGGGAGGGCCCGTACCGAGTCGTGAAACGGATCAACGATGTCGTCTACAGGATCCAGCGGAGCCCGAGGGCGAAGATGAAGATCGTGCATCGAGATCGCCTGGCAGCCTACGGAGGGACACAGACGGACCAATGATTGATCGGGACGATCAGCCTTTTTAGGAAGGGGGTGGTGTTACGGCTGTGAGTTTGTGTCATCGCTCGCCGCATGAGTCACAACTGCCCCAGGGCTGGGCTGTGCCCTGCCTCGTGTATTGCGTACGCCTTATGAAAGAGGGCTACTAGGACAAAGGGATGGTCCAGAATATTCGTGACTGAGCCAGCGATGGAAACCTCGGGAAGCCGTGAACCCTGGATGGATCTAGAAGCATTTATTGAGTCACCGGCCTGCTATATAAGTGCGACCTGTCAAGCAGTGGGGGTTGTTGTGTTTACGAGCTAGTGCGAGCGATTATCCTGAGCGACAGAAGTGTGGTGACTTGCGAAACCCCTAGTGGAGCCGATTCTCTTGACAGCGAAGGAAGTGAGGAGCTTACAGGGGACTGCCTGTGTTTTGAGCGAGTGGGATTTCACCGAGCGACAGAGGTGATTGTGGTGCATTGTGAAACAGTGTGTAGTACAGTGACAGACTTAGTGCAGCTATTTCCAGCTAGCGTACGGGACCGGACTCATTAGCAGAGGATTAACTGTGGTCTGTTGACAAGTGAAAGGAGGCAAGAGCGCTCCATAAGGAAGAGACGTGAGGAAACTGGAGTAAGGTCCTAATTGCTTGTATTTGCTGATGAGTAGTGTATCTTTCTGGCCACAATAAAGTTAATTATTTCTTTAAGCAGTAATTGGTGTTGTGCTTTGTACCCACCGTAATCCAGTTAACAAAAGTGCCACTAGGGGGGTGGCACGTAACAATACCTAGGTAGTAACGAACAGTTTGCCAGCATTAGACACAGGTGAAAAACTGGTGACTTAAATGTGACGTCCGTGGATCGGATGGTCTGGACACCTGGCTATGCTGATGCCATCAGGAATAACTATGCTAGGAACATGACTGATCCAGATAGAAGGACATTTCAAAGGAGGGACTGGACTCCGTATGACCGTAATCGCAGGTACGACAAAAATTATGATCAAAACCAGAACTACAACTCAAGATGGAACCGCCGTGACCATAATAGCGATAATAATCGCGGATTCAATCGCAGAACACACCAAAATTTTAGGAATAAACATAGGAATGTTTCCATTGATCGAGATTGGAAGGAAAGAGCGGAGGAAACCTGCCAATATATTCGAGAATTGAGAGGACGAAGTGAGACAGAGGAAATACCTCACACCTCGAGAGATGATACGGGACCCAGAGAGGAGACACCTAAAATCATAATAAACCAGGACTTTCAGGGGTGAATATAGGACAAATAAATGCCAATTTTGCGGCGGTAGAGCAAGTGACTGAAATACCCAAAGTAGTGGCAGAGGTGCTACAATGGCTGCCTATTTCAGAAGATTTGTTGGACGAACGACGAACCACGAACCGTGCGCAATGAACAGAATTGCCTGTTATTGCCACCTATGTAAAAAAAAAGCTTGTGAATATGTTATTGGCTTCCCTAGCCATGATTAGTGTAATTTCCGGAGAGTTGTATGGCCAAATTAAACTTGATGGTGCCTCAAATGAATTACCACTTTCCAACAAAAAAGTACGTTGGGTTATCCTAGACCGCACCGTGAAGTGAAAACTACAGTTATCATCCTCACTTATTATAATTATTGGAGGACACACCTACACGCATGAATTCCTGGTTATGAACAATATCAGATATGCAGCTATCTTAGGAGCAGACTTCATTCGTAGATATGAGGGTAGAATCAACCTCAGAACCAATACTATACAATTTCAAGAATCAACTCCAGTAAACCTTGGGATGGCCTCTCATGAAGATGAAACCTCTGTGAACACTCTTAAGCTGGGTTTTCCTAGGCACGGAAGTGGAGAGCAGAACGCGGAGAGCGGAGTCGGCTCTCCTCTGGTCATATGTAATTTTAATGGTACTGTTTTCCTAGAAGCGGAGCAGACCGCAGCTGGACGAGCGGAACTCGCTCCTCCGCGTTCCTCTGCTCTGAGAGCAGACGAGTCCGCTGTCGGCTGGCGGAGTGGCTGGACGTCTGAACAAGTTGTGTGTAATTTTATTCAATTGTGTCCCTTGTGTGTTTAGTATGAAGTGTGTGTCGGTTTACTGCTTCCGAAGATGAACAACTCATTGAGTTGGTTCATGGTCATCCTATAATATGGAATCTAATAGAGAAAGAATATAAGAAGGTTGTGAAGAAAGATGTCAAGTTGCACATTTTCGATCGTTCACTAAATGCAGTAGTAACTCTTCCTCCTCCTCCTCTTCCAAGTGTAATAAAATAGAAACTGTAGATTCCACGTCCATATCGACCTCACCTTATCACTCCTAGTATACAAATGAGCAACCGCTCCGCTCGCCGCCAGAGGACAAGTACGCGTCTAGGAAAACACAATTCAGCTAGCTGATGACTCACGAGCGGAGAGCCGAGTCCGCACTCCACGTTCCGCTCTCCGCTTCCGCGCCTAGGAAAACCCAGCTTTATTAGGATCTTGGGTGAGATGAATATTTAAAATGACCCGGAAGATAAAAATTTAGAAGCACGCTTGTTGCAGCTCCTACATGAGCCTTTGGATAACCTGTTACTCGAATGTCGAGATATTTTCGATATGACTCCGGAGGAATGCCAATTTTGAATACGATTTAAACGTGCAGGATGGATCTCCTTACCAACGTAAGATCTACCCAATCGTCGAGAAGCATTTCGAGGAGGCGCGCTTAAAATTTCAGGAAGTAGAAGAGGCTGGAATAATCATGAAAATGCCTACATCGTATTTGAATTTCAAAATGACGGTCATAGGCTGTGCTTAGACATACGTTCCTGAAATGAGCACCTAGTTCCAGAACATGACAGACCCCCTAGGATTCGAGAGATATTTCACTGGTTTTAGAGAAAAAACTTCTTTTCTTCAATTGTCCTCGTTTCTTCGTAGCATCACATCAAATTATCAAAAGCGACCACAAAATATACTGAATTTCTATTTGGGCAAACAACCTATGTGTTTTGAAAACTTCCTTTTGGCCTTAAAACTGCAGGCGCTGCCTTAATCAGAGCACTGAATGCTAATATCAGTCCCCACGTCGAAGAGAAGGTAATTTACTACGTTGATATTATGATTGCTTCTGAGACAGAAGAGGAGCATTTTGACGCCTTGCGTCTTGTCTTTGATAATACCACATCTGCAAATTCCAAAGTAAATATTACTAAATGCAAATTCTTTCGGCCAGAGATGAAATTTGTCGGACATTTAATTGATGGAGGTGGGTATCGACCGAACCCAGCTAAAATACAGGCGATCTCACAATTTCGCAAAACTACCAGAATTATTCACGTGAGACAATCTTGGTATTTGCCAATTCTTCAGAATTCAATATTCCGAGACGGTAGCGCCGCTTCAAAATTTGTTAAAGAAGAATACTAGACGGGGATGAAACGAAGAATGTGATATTGCTTTCGAGAAAGCAAAGCTTAGTAACAGCAACACATTGGAATATCCAGATTATTATCGAAATTTTATCCATGAGACGGATGCGTCACATGTTGGTATTGGAGGAATATTATTACAGGAGGATGTCAATCACCAACGCCACTATATTGCATTCTTGAGCAGGAGGTTACGCCCACATGAAACCAATTATTTCACAACAGAGCTGGAAGCCTTGGCAATAGTTTTTGCATTGGCTTATTGGAGGAAGTTGCTATGGGGTTGCTATGAGGACGGATCACCACGCACTGACCTTTTTATTGAGAACAAGACTGGCAAATGACCGCATTTATAGATGGACGTTGTTTATTCTACAGTTTGATCTTACCATTAAACATCGTCCCGGAAATTTAACGCCATTGATATCGTGGGAGAATGCACGGAGCATTTAAGATGGTTGAGACACCTACGGAAAGGTCAGAGACGCGACAACGTACTACGACAGATAATGCGATACCTGGAGAGGAAGATGGATGTCAATGACCCTAGTTATGCGATAAATTCTCGTATTGCTGATGATTATGTGATATACCAAGGTCTGTTATATAAATTCATGGATGATGATCACTCTCACCTCCGTGTCATTGTACCACTATGATATCAGAGGCTGATCACGGAAGTACACTCCGGAACAGATAAAACTCTCGCGACAATCCGAGAAACTTTCACGTGGAGGAACATGGGAACCTCTGTTCGCCATTATTTAAGAGTATGTGACCCATGCCAGCGTAATAAATAAATCTCTGAACTGTTAAGGGAATTACCTAGGCCTATACTACCAATGGAACCCAGATAGCTGTATGCCCTGGACATATATGGCCCGATTGCTAAGTCCGGAAGAGGTAACCGCTTAATTGTGGTGGCACTAGACATGTTTACTAAATATACTATGCTACACTCTGTTCAGAAGGTGACTGCGAGGCAGATTATTCAACGAATCAGACGGCAAGTGACACCAGAGGCAGGGAAACCTCAATATTTATTAACGGATTATGGATCACAATATACGACCGTTGAATTCTCAGAAGCGATGCGTGAACTTGGTATTGGACATGTATTATCGTCAATAAGGCACCCTGAAACTAATCCAGCAGATCAAATTACGTCTGAATTATCGAATATTTGTAGACTGTATTGTGAAGATCAGCACTGGAAATGGATCGAAGTCTTAATTGTTATGGCCCAATGCATTAATTATACTCGCCATGAGAGTACTGGTCAAAAACTTGCTGATTTTGATCAGAAGCCTAGGAGAGCCTGGCAACATATTATCACCATACCACGATGTTTACAACGATTGGAATAAAGTAATGGAATAGGAAGGTGCTCTACAATCCATACAGAAACCAGACAGCAGTTATTCGAGCCAAAGCACAGGAGATAGAAGCTGGTATTCAGGAAGGTGTAAGGCAAGGCTGCAACTTATCACCCATACTTTTCAATCTATACATTGAGCAAGCAGTGAATGCAATTGGAGAAAAATTCAAAGCAGGAAAAAAGATTCAAGGAGCAATAATTTCAACTCTGAGATTTGCTGATGACATCGTCATCTTAGCCGACACACCAGATGATTTGAATGAGTTTTTAAATGGTATGGAGTCTGTCTTCCGGAAGGAATTCATGATTAAAATTAACAAATGTAAAACAAAAATTTTGGAATGTAGTTGAAAGAAATCGGAAACCCCTATAGATGTCGAATGGCTGGTTAGAAGCTAATGGAAGTAAGTGGCGTCTGTTACTTAGGAAGCAAAGTAACCAGTGATGGACGAAGCAAAGAGGATATAAGAGTCAGTTAGCACAGGCAAGGAAAGCATTTCTACAGAAAAGGAATATGTTGGCATCGAATATAGATTCAGGTATTAGGAAGTCCATTTTTTAAGGATTTTGTCTGGAGCGCCGCACTCTATAGAAGTGAAACTTGGACTGTTTGGAGCAGCAGAAAAGAGGAGAATTGAAGCGTTTGAAATGTGGTGTTACAGGAGAATGATGAAAATCAGATGGGTAGAGAGGGTTACGAATGAAGAGGTATTAAGACGAGTGGGAGAGAAGTTTCTGGTGACTGCTAATGAAGGGAAGATATAGGTTGGTAGGACTCATACTTAGACACCCAGAAATAGCAAACTTAGTTATAGAAGGAAGGGTTGGGGATAAGAACTGTAGGGGTAGACCAAGGTTAGAGTAGGTTTAACAGATTGCCTCAGATGTGGGGTGTGGTAGCTATGTAGAGATGAAATGATTATCTCAGGAGTGGGAAGTATGGAGGCCTGCATCAAAAGACTGAAGAATGAAACAACAACATGTGGTGATACTTATAAACACATTAATTTATTCATTATTATCATATGGTGTGGTGGTAGCATATTTATGTACGTTGTCACATAGTATTATTTTGAGTTCTGAGAGATAATGTTAGGATTGTGTTGGATGCGTTTATGTGGTCTTTGGTAATAAATCGTATAAGTACATTTTTAATATCATTCTTGGTTTTAAATCTACCTTCACGTTTGTGTTCCTGAACCAGTTCTTCTCGAATTAGATTAATCCTACCCCCATCCTCGAGTGCATTTTGGCGTATCGTGCGAGGAAACTGGTTTCCGGGATGCATCCTTCCTTGGGTCAGTTCATGGGTCTAGGACGGACCCACGGGAGGCTGAAGCTGATCCGTGTGAATCCCAGGGTAGTTTACGGGCACAGTACATACAGTAGTAGATATAATTTTATGAAAACCTATTTAGACTTCTGTCCTAAGGGTTTGAAGCCTGACTCTGTCAAGGAATCTAATTCATCTCTGGGGACTGAAATAAAGTTTTGATGGAACAAACGAGAAGAGCTGGGTTTGAATCTTACTTTATCCATCCTGGAAGTGGTTTCCATGTTTCCTTATTTTGTTCCAGCTAAATATCAGGGTGATGCCTATCGTTTGACCCCTTACAAATCCCAGCAAATCAAAGAACATGAACTGCAATACCGTATGTTATCATATTCCACACACACCTCAAAATGAAATACTGAAAGCAAATATTATAACACTGGAATTGTTTGTGTAATACATTTAATAACTCGACCAGGTGTCAGTAGATTTATTGGCACGTTAAAGATCACCTTTGAGGCAAATTTCGGCACCCCAGCGTCTGTAACAGCCATAGTAGTTGGTATTAGACTCGATAGCTCGTGTAATGAATTAGGAGTGGCCGTAGGTCCCTGTATGATCCTAGCGAGGTGCTTCCGTGGGAAAGTCCTGCGTCCGGAAATTCAATTAGATCTACACGGAAGGTAATAATAATAATAATAATAATAATAATAATAATAATAATGTGATTGGTTTCACGTCCCTTTTAACTACACTGGCTTTTAGAGACGCCGGGGTGCGGAATTTTGCCCCGAAGGTGATCTTTAACGTGCCAGTAAATCTACGGACACGGCTCCCTCGCATTTGCGCACCCTCAAATGCCAGCTGACAGCACCAGGATACGAACCTGCAACCTTGGGCCCAGCAAGCGAGAACGTTACCCCTGAGCCACGAAGCCAGCCCTACACGGAAGGGATGTAAAGCCAATAACAATATTACGTACCGTACTCAAGGTCTCAATCAATAGTTTCCCGCCCGGCCTTTTTCTCTCGCCCTCTAGACACCTCACGTCCCATTCTGCAGCCAATATTGCCTTATTTTTTGCATATTTCGTGAGCTATTAATGAGTTTTTTTTAGCGTATGGCTTTTAGTGCCGGGAGTGTCCGAGGACATGTTCGGCTCGCCAGTGTTGTAGCTGCTTCGAGACGGACACCCAATGTGTGAGCTATAAGTACCGTTGGGGAGGAAGGTTGGAATGTAAGGACGAGGAGTTGGAAGGTAGCGGCTGTGGCCTATAGTTAGGGACCAACCCCGGCATTTGCCTGGAAGGAAGATGGGAAACCACAGAAGACCATCTTCAAGGTTGCCGGCGGGGGGGATTCGAACCTCCTCGCCTCCCGGATGTGATGGACTGCCAGCAGTCATGCCGTAACGACCACGGCTAACTCACCCGGTTATTATTCAGGTAATTCACTGCGAAGAAATTGCCTAACATGAACCATACTGATGTGTGATATCTGCCGCATTGTAAAGAACAAAAGGAAGTTTGTAGTTTAACGTGACCGTTAATCTCACGATCATGAGCCACGGGACCTCCTTTTTACGTGGAATCCGAACCACAGGACATGGCAATTCACTTCGAAAATCTCTCATGCATTGACCGGGAATCGAACCCGGTCCGCCTTAGTGAGACGCATACAGCATGGCTGCTGCGCCACCACGCCCCTTTGTAAAGAACAGCATTAAATAATACTAGCGGACCCGTGCAAAAAAAATCTCGCATGTTCATAAATCACACTTTCCCCAATAGGTTTTGCAAATCGAACACTTCTTACAAAATTTGATATTTAAGAAATTAGAATGCAATTTGTCACTGATAATGTCATTTGTGTGCTGAGTGTGCTGTACCACTCATCGGTTATTCGATATTTATGAAATTTAAGGTTTGAGAACTCATTCCTTTGATTTACTGTGTCTGAAATCCATGCAAAATGATAAAGGAAAGACCTCATAATGTTAAAATGACATGAAACGGGCTTCACAGCGCCCAAAATGTGAAGTGGACAGCAATTATGGAGCGTATTTTCATACATCAACAGTATCTGCAAATCGCACACTTCGTACATTTTTTAAAAGTAATTTCTTAAAGAAATTATTGATATTTATGGAATTAGAGTGCAATTCGTCACTGCTAATGTGTATTCTCTTTCATTTGAATGCCCATTGTCACGATCGGTCGCTTGTGAGCGCCGCAGGAGGGATCTATACTACTGAAATAATATATATGATACTCGGCCGATTTTCGTAATAAATCTAATCTCCTCCCCACCCCACTACCAGAGCGTCTAGTTCTTTGTCTTCATCAGCTACGTCAAGCGGGACAGCCCATTTTGGTCGCTGACAAGTGAGAGCAACGTGTTGCTACTGCGAGCATCGTCCCGTCCCTGCTATGACGAAATGCGTGAAGAAGTAACTACTGTGATCAGGGGTTGTACAACGCAGCGGATGCAATGATGAATGTCTTGCATTACTACCTGTTCATTGGATGACTGCAAATAACCAAGTAGATATTTTGCTAAAATTAGTATATATGTATTTTTGAACACAGTAACTTATTAGTTGTCTGAATGAGTATATGAGGCCGCTAATCGTAATACCGTGTACACGTGATATGTGTCGAAACTTAACCGAAATAGTAGTTAGAAGAATAAAATACCATACTATAGTATTACGGTATTCTGATGAAGATGATGATGATAATTTGTTTTTAAAGGGGCCTAACATCTAGGTTATCGGTCCCTAATGGTGTGGGTGATCGTGAAGATGATAATGAAATGTAAACTATAACTAAAACTAACTACTAACTTATATACTAGAAGAAGAAACGGAAAACAAAACGAGAATAAGGCAAATAAAGGACAGGAGGATAAGAAAAGCCCTCAACCCTCGAAGAATGTGGATTGAGGGACTTGGAAGGAAGGAGAGCCATGAAAGGCAGATAGGAAAGGGAAAGAGGAGAGGGGCCACCCCACAGGTACGGGAAAAAAGGGGAAAACCGGACCCAGCTCAGGAATCCCTCGGGGTCGCCAACTCCCGAACCCACCAGCCGTGAGCCCCTGAGGGTGTAGCAATATCTAGGGTATACCAAAAGTGGTGGGGCTACATACACCCGGCCTCCTTGAGGGCCTTGAGCAGAAGGCAGGAGATAACAGGAAAAGAAAAAAAGGCTGACCCCTCGCCCAAGGAAGGTATCAGAAAAGATGAGACAAGGGCCAATTAAGGCGGGAAAGGAAGAGACTCCCTAGGCCTCGGATACCCTAATACCGTCGGGGTCGGAAGGGAACAAGAGTTAACCAAGTGAGGTCGACAGGAAAGAAGACGGAGAGGAGCCCGGCACAAGTAAGTGGAAGCAATGCCGGTCTCATCTGGGGCCCCGTGGTCGCCAACCCACGTCCCACTAGATGTGAGCCCCTGGGGGGTACGGTATTCTGAATAATATTATTTCAGTCTTCCAAAATCTCTCAATTGAATTCCAATGAAGTGGATGTAAGCTAATTCAGCCAGTCACTATTATAATGGTTATAATTATGATAATTATTTTTATTATTAATCTTGAAATAATTTTTGCACAAAAATACGCAAATGAGAGGAACAGGAGGGAGCATGCAAGATATGTTCTATTTGCAAGTTTAATGGGGCACCTATTGGTTTGAAACATAAAGCAAATGGACATCGCTGCATTTAAGACATCAATATATGACCTCAAGATACTTAATCTACTCTAAAACTCATCTGTACGATGAGTTAGTGTAAGAAAATAAAATATATTATAATTAAAAAAGAGTCAATAATGGAATGTAAGGTTCTCCATAACACTAGGGTTGCCAGACGTTCCGTTTTGCCCAGAACAATTCCGTATTTTCTTGCTTTGTTCCGTTTTTATTGGTTAATTTGATAATATAATCAATTTCACACCAATTTTCAAATGTCCCGCTTAAGAATTAATTGTAATATCTAGCTTGTTTTCTGGTGACACAGGTGCATGTTTGAAAGAGAAAATGATGTCTGTGTCTGATAGATGGGTACATGATACACATTTATTAAGGGCAACAAAATGAAGGAATGTCTTAGTCCATGTGAAGTTAAAATTCAGCAATTTACCCTCCAATGCTTTTACGAAGAAAGTTCTTTCTGTCATAGATATCAAATGGAGAGATGATAGAAAAAAAAGCTCCATTAGTTTGATAAAACAATAATTGCTTACATATTACAATTATGACGAAAATGTTAGTGAATTTTATCGGAAGGTACTTACAACTAAAAAATCCTTGCAAAGGGTCCTTCAAATGAAAAGCATTATTTTTTAAGCTGCTGATGTCATAGGCCTATTTGATATGTCAGCAATATCTAGTTTTTTTTGTAATTGATTATGTAATGCTTATTTAATACATATTATGTGTATTATTTAATACAACAGTTAACAACCTTGATTAAAAAGATACAATAATTTGGGACGTGTGTTCTGTTTTTCCAGGGGCCGATAACCTAGATGTTAGGCCCCTTAAAACAACAATTATCATCATCATCTGTTTTTCCATTCTTGAAATCTGGCAACCCTACATAACGCCCACACGATAGAGAATGAGCCTGGGCAAGTCACAACTGAACAGATTGCAGCGCTTGCATTTGTAACCTTCCTGCCGCAAGTGGCTTACTACCGTGCCTTGACTGCTGGCTCGAGAGGGTAAGTTACCGCGTTCATGGCGAGCAAGGCTGTCCTACCCATTGACATGGCTGGTGTACAACATGACATTTGCAGTTACAAATATACAGTAAATATGCTCTAGAAAGCCGAAGTACTGAGAAATGTTTCCACTATCGGTGGTCATGTTTCAAATACCAGCATATTACCCGCAACGTATCAAAATGCTCCATAACTAACAAAGGGAATATAAACGATTCATTTTACTCTTATCGTCGAATTTTTAAGAGTTGTGCTATGTAGTCTACGTTGTTAAGGTATGAACATAATACTTGAGATCTCACCCTAACTCTTCAACTGTTACTCAGGCGCAGATAATGACGTCACATTGCTGTTGCCAACATGTGGGATACAAAATACACCACACGACGCACATAACAAAGAGACACGTAATATTGTAATTATGATCTGTCAATTTAAATCCGTACGTGTTAGTGGTTCATATAAGTTCCATCGTGACTTCCAACGCCCATGTTAGACGAGTGGTAATAGAAAACTGAGTCAAAACTATGGTTGGTAGAGGGCATTGTGAAATTGTTGTTGTCTTCTCTTTAGAGGGGCCTGGACATCTTGTTCATCAATCCTGTGTACTTAAGTGTGTATTGGATTGGTGTGATAACCTGTATTTATGTGAGTGTAACTGTAACTTTAAGTTCAAGGATTAGGCTGGGTACTACGGGAGTTTAAAACTAGGCACCATCCCAGCATTAAACTGGAGGGAATGTGGAAAACTAAACTCTGGATTGCTGCAAGGATTGAAACCTTTGATTTCCGCATTGCCAAATCCCCCTTGCAGTTATGGTGCATGGCTATGCTGCTGGCAAGCTTGCTAGGAGAAGTAGATGAACAGTCGTAAACTTAAGGAGAGTGATGAAAGTACACGGGAAATCCCCTTTAAGAATATCTTCGTGTAAGTGGGTGGCAAACAAGCCAGACAGACTTCTCATAGGTAACCCAACCCGTCTACACAAGTAGAGACGTGATTGACTGCTCGGCGTGGTGCGGTGCAAGGTTTCTCACAATCTCGCTTAACTTCCCTACTCACCTACCATGTACCGGAAAGATTTCCAACATTTCTACGTGAATTGTAATGTACAATATACGGCTGTCGATGGACATTTAAATCAACATTATAAATCTATTTAGGTCTGATAAAGTAAAATGTAATATGCTTATTGACACAGTTTCAAGCAGCTACCCCAACGCTAGAACACTAACACACACTCCTCTACAGCCACGCCAGAAGCACAGGTAATAATCAGAGCCGGTAATCGATCCCAGGAGGTTTGGAAAAGGAGCCTTAATAAATACCCTAGGCAGCGTTATTTAATGTAGTGGATCATTATGAATTGGCACGAAACATATGCTGCTCAAAAAAATTAAAGCACCACTTTTTTCAAAGGCCACCAAATTTTGAAAAGTTGACCGAACAAGCTCGAAATCTCAGGATGACGTTTGTCCTGACGCCTACCAAGCATATGCTTTAGCACAACTCCCCATCTTGAGTAGTTTCGGGGTAGCGCCTCCAAAACCAGCCCATTTTCGAAAACCGCAAATTGAAGTTTGCGAAAAACGCTGTAGGACTTGTCGCAGGTTGCCAAACCAGTCGAAAATGAATGAGTCTTGCTCTTAAACATACCACAAACATGTTGAAATCGTTACACTTGACGTTTGGGCATTTTCAACCCCCTTCATCATCCACTAAACATGGACACCATTGGGGGCGTCTGAGAAGGTACCGGGTGTGTTTAACCACCTGAAAAACTGCTCACCGTCCTCAGTTGCTGATTGCAGTAAGGTCGTAAGGCCTCCGGCAATGTTCACCCCCCGTAACACTCTCAACTGGCAAGGGACCAAACCACCCCCTCTCGATTCACCCCTAGGGAAGGTTTTAATCGAGATGTTTATCAGTGCTGTGAATGGGGGGTCTTCCCCTAACGTTTCAAAAAAGGAGCTGTGCCTGTGTCACCACCCCTTCCCCCTGCTACCCCCGTATGTATGATTTTTAGAATCAGGCCCTTTTTAAGGGCTGAAACGAGGTCTTAATCGCTGAAAGGGCTGTAAAGGTCCTTAGAAGTAGTAATGACACGAAATTAACCCCTTCCGTTCGTTGATTGACAATCCGTCCCCCAAACTTGAAATTGTTGCACCCTCAACCCTCCCTGTCTGGACGCGTAACGCGTCATGGCAGAGTTTTCAGAGTTGGATGAAAATGAAGCTTATGGCCTAAAATCGAGCCCAATACCAAGCAGGTTGGATGGAAATTCATCGGTAGGGTGGGAAACGGGACCAAAAATATTCAAAAAGGTTAACAGCCTTTATTAAGTACACCCATGCATAGGCAACCCACATGGGTTTGACAACCTGCGACAAGTCCTACAGCGTTTTTCGCAAACTTCAATTTGCGGTTTTCGAAAATGGGCTGGTTTTCGGGGCGCTACCCCGAAACTACTCAAGTTGGGGAGTTGTGCTGAAGCATATGCTTGGTAGGCGTCTGGACAAACGTCATCCTGGGATTTCGAGCTTGTTCGGTCAACTTTTCAAAATTTGGTGGCCTTTGGAAAAAGTGGTGCTTTAATTTTTTTGAGCAGTTTATATTCAAATCAGTTGTTGCATGTTCATAAGAAGCGTCTATAATGATGTCCCCGCTGGGATCCAAACCAGGTACATCTCTTTGGCCTGTAAAATGTTCTCACCACATGATGGCCAATTTCACATATGGCGCTAAGATTTCAAACGCTAACGAAAGGGATACATGTACATCGAACCGGCAGGTGAATCCATTCCCCTTCGGTCGGTGATTTGCGACTTTGTTATTGGAAATCCTTCTCTGTCAACAAGGAAAAAGTAACTGGGAGTGAGGGGAGTTATCTCAAGTTTTCAATATTTCCTGGCTCTTCAGACAAACTTCCTCATATTCAGAGCAGAGGCGGCTCATCAAAATGGGCTGAAGGCTTCGAGAGACAGTTGATTACAGTGCTGTTCTGCTTGCAAGGAATATTGGTTTTATATTGCTATATCACAACTTTTACGCTACTCACTGTAACATACAAGTGTTGCTTGCCACGGTGGGTGAGTGGTTATCGTGTCGGAATACTAACCCCCCAAGCTTGCAGGTTCGCTCCTGGCCGTGGTAAGTGATTTTTGAAAGGCGGCAAAAATGACGACATGCATGTCATACGATCTTGGCATGTTAAAGAACCCATTTGAATTCAGTAGGCCGTGTTCATAATGGCAAAATTAATCTCGGGATTTTCCGCCAACACAAAGTTCCTCATTTCACTACTAGAAAGCGCTATAATGTCAAGGAGCTTTGATATCTAACCTTCTTGACTTTCATAGTGTTTCAGGGAACAACGAAATTCGACATGCGAGCTGCCCTCTGGGTGTCAAATAACAAAGCTTGCACCCGGCACTCGAGGCCATACGAAATAATAATAATAATAATAATAATAATAATAATAATAATAATAATAATAATAATCCAAGTGTTGAATTTCCGGGCGCATTTAGAAGAGCCGCTGCTGATTCAGAGATCATATTAGTTTATATTTATTTTGTCTGCACCCTCTGTTCCTTCGACCACATCTGAGCATAAATACAGTGAAAAAAATACAACAAGTAAAATCGACAACTCAGAACGAAATTAGGTAATGAAGACAAATCTTGCCAAGAGGCAAGTATTATATAAGAGCTCTCAATTGCGATAGGCAAAGGATTATCACTCTGAATATAGCGCAGAGTGGCCATCTTAAAATTTAAAAATAAATGTATACCTTTTGGCATCCTAGAGCTAAAGTAACGAAACATTGGTAATATATAATAGAACCTATTACTGTCCAATGCAAAACAAAAGTGCATACAAAGATTCAAGATGGTGGTTAGGCGTAAAAATTATATAATCGTAACTCAGGTTGCTACTGCACAATTAAGGTAAAACGTGGTACAAGAGAAGTACTATATAAGGGGCGTCAGTAGTGTGAGTGATACTTTTTCACACTGAATAGAGCATGCAGTGGCAATCCTGAAATGTAATAATTTAAAAGTAAACAACTTTCTATGATTTATAACTACAATAACAAAAATCAGTGAACAGTTAGTTAGAAATCAATATGGAATGTAGTAAGCTCAATGCCAAATAACAGCGAAATTTAATTTTAAAATGGTGGCTGGGTATACTATTAAAACGCAACAACGAAATATTCAAATTTAAATTGCAAAAAACACGGAAATATAGAATATTTAAATAACCCAATGTATTTTTTCGACTCAACTACGAAAATAAGCAGTAATGTAGAACTTTGTAAGTGGCTTCCTAAAACCAAGTCAAAAGAACAGTGACTCCATGACGTTCACGATGGCGACTGGGCGTATTCTTAAGACTTGAAGATATTTAACTCGCGATATAATATCACAATTAATGCAAAATTTAGCGAGAGAGGAGTTCCATACAAAATACCTCGCTATCGTCATTTATATCTGGTTTGAAACCGCAGTGGCCAACTTAAAATGATAAAATATGCAAACAAAGAACCATATATTACCTAGGTATATGTTATAGATACAATATCTCAAATTAGCAATATTGTAGAGCCGCACAGTTATGGTCTTTGTATGTCAATGGCTAAAGAACATCCCCGCTATATATACATGATGGTGGCTGAATATACTATCGAAACTTCAAATTCAATAAAACAGGATCCAATCGCGCAATTAAAACGAAGCTTTGTAAGAGAGAGCAGAAATAGATAGCATACCTTGCTTGCATTTATCATATAACTATAGCACTGTATACAGCACGCAGCCACCATCTTGAATATATCAGACATTGATATCGTTTGCATAATTTACAAATACATTCATAAAACGCAGCAAATATGTAGTCACACAAACAGGTTTTCTCTGCAGGCCGCACAATATAAACGATTCCATGGATTCAAATATGGTGGATGGGCGTACTCTTCTGGTGTTCCACTCAATTTCTCTGGATGCAAAAGAGGAACTACAAAGAAACTTAGTAAACGGGGAGTTTTATATAAGGTACAACTCTAAAGGATCACAACAAGAATATTCAGTTACGCTCCTTGATAAAGACAAATACAGTGAGCCTAAACCTGTCTTCAACGTAATCGAACGAGACTCGCATTTTTTCCGTTTAAGATAGGTTTCCGCTTAACACAGGTAGTCCTGTGTTGAATCAGGGACATGCATATAATGGTGTACATATGGTACCCTGGTCAATGTTGTAATTACATATTTTTCTCTAACATAGACCGGCATTGAGGCCTTCATTATTTGCGTGGTGGCTAATTATTACAAAACTGTATCACTTTTTCTCTCGTGTTATGATATAGCACAACTCTTGCTTTCAAAGTCATAACGACAACTGCCGAACTATATCAGTAATGTAAGTTGAGATGTGCTCAGTTCTAAAGTTGAATTCTTAGCTGATTGGCATAGGCCGTGACAAAGACAGGTATTAGTTGATTGACAGTGTATTAAGGCGAGCATTATGAGGCTTGGGAAACAGTCAATAAGCCGTATACTTTGACGTATAAGTTAGAGAACAAATGAATGAATATTTATTTGCACATTCCTTGTTAGCTTTTGTTGTAGTATATGTTAATTAATTTTTGGTCTTTGGATATTATGAACGTTGTTAGCTACAGAATCAACTTTTACAGCAGACAAGGTTGACATTCACAGGATGCCTGAATATTTTGTGCATATTGCATTTTGGAACTTGGAAATTTTCCGTTATAATGCATATTTTGATTTCCCGTTGTCCACGTAACACTGTTTCCGTGTAATGAAACACGTTCAGGAGACCGTCAAATATTTCCACTTAATACAATATTCCGTTGAGGCAGGTTTTACTGTAGTTATAACTCGCGATCCACCCTTTTAAGATAAAGTCGATTGTATGTTCTTTGCTGAACATATTGTTTTTGTTTTGTAATCACCAAGGGAAGGACATGGTAATGACTTCTATTGATCTAGAAACGGCCTATGATATCATCCCTAGAACAAAAGTTTGGGAAGGCTTAACAAATAGGGGGATAGGCAAGGAACTGAGAGACATGATAAAAGGAATGTGCATGGAGTGCTACAGTAGTGTGAAGACTACAGTCGGGACATCGGAATGGTTTAAAATTGACACTGGACTAAAGCAAGGAAGTGTGTTGTCACCATTATTGTTCGTAATGGTGATGGATGACATCATGAAGGCAGCAATGACAGAATATAGTAGGGCAAAGATGAAGGTAGTGTTGTTTGCAGACGACGTTGTGATCTGGGGCGAGAATGAGGTGGAGGTACGAGAACAGTCAGACGTAATAAATGAAAAGATTGAGCAATGGGGATTGATGATAAATGTGGAGAAGAGTAAAACAGTGGTGATGAGTAGAGATAAGAAAGAAGGAAAAGGAGTAATCAAAGTAGGAGATAAGGAATTGGAAGAAGTGAAACACTTCAAATACTTGGGAAGTGAACTGACTGAAGATGGAAGACTAGATTTGGAAATTAGCAGAAGAATACAACTCAGGAGTGCTTTCTACCAACAGGTACGGGGACTAGTATGGAACAAGGATATACCAATTAAGGCTAAAGAAGTTATCTATAAAGCATATTATGTTCCTATAATGACATATGCAGCAGAAACTTGGACAATGACTAAGAGGGATGAGAGCAGAGTACAAGCAGCTGAGATGAGATTCCTGAGAAGTATGGTCCAGAACACGAGGAGGGACGGAGTGAGAAATGAAGATATACGGAAAGAACTGGGAGTACAGAAACTAAATGACAAACTGGAGCAAAACAGCTTGAGATGGTTTGGACATGTCAAATGGATGAATGAAGTAAGGCTACCAAGACGAGCACTGGAACGACGGATGACAGGGAAGAGAGGACGAGGAAGACCAAGAATGCGTTGGATGGACTCGGTGGAGAATAGTGTTAGAAAACTGAACCTGGATTGGAACACTGTGTCGGAAGAGGAATGGTGGAACGACAGAACAAAGTGGAGAAGAACCATATTTGCCCCCACCCAGTGTCAACTGGAAAAGGGGAAATGAAGATGATGATGATGATGAAACACCAAGGGAACTCATAGTGCCGTGAATGCCTTTCATATGTCCTACTTCGTCGGTGAGGAATCTTTGCATTATGAGTTGGACACTCCAACGCTGATGCACGAAGAAAACGTCTCATGACGTAAGGCTTTTCGGGAGCCTGCTGAAAGTCTTTCCAGATAACGCACTATATGTACGTACTTGCGCCTCGTGATGAGGATGAAATAAAATTCCAAGTTCCAAGCTACGAGAATCAACAGTGTGGAGTTGACTCGGCTGGAAATCGTACCTGAGGCTCTTTGGGTCAAAATCAAGTGGCCTATTCACTAAGCCAAAAGGACAGTGCCAATCGTGTCAGAAAATTAAAATAATCCATATTGACAATATTAATAAATTTACTCATAAAAATTATTCGGTGCCAGGGGAGAGATGGGATCGGGATCGGGATCGGTGTAAAGAATGGCTTGTACGGTCGGACGCACATCCCAACGGCAACTTTATCAGTTGACTCAATGGCAGATTGAATAAATGAGTATGAATAAATTGGGCATGGAATGCGAAGAATGTTTGTGGGCTACCAGAAGGTAACGTCCTGGTATTAGCCTTGAATTTAAAATGGACATCCGTGCAAAAGTACTAGCATTTCTAAGACAAGTGACGATGGGGTTCGAATCCACTCGTCTACCGAATTTGGAGAGAGCCTGGCTCCATGGTGCCATACGTTAACATCATTGTCAGATTTGTGCATATAAAATATAAAGCATAAATCCTGAAATTTGATGATTTTCCGAAAAGTCTGAATTCAAAGTTATTTTTAAAATATACCTGAAAGTGTGTAATTATACTAGTTGTCCTCGAAGTAATATGTCAGAATATTCAACGGTACCAGATAACTGAAACAAATTTGAAACGTTTCGGACCTTTTATAAAGCCAACAAAAACAGGTCTCTGCTTACACTCAAAGTTAATTGATTTAACCCGTGATTTAGACTTAGAGGACGACTGCCGCGCAGTTCATAGCTTAGCTTAATGATTATGGAGCAAGAGTAGCCAGCGTGACGACGACCTCAGCCATATTGCCTTGTTTTTAGGATAGAAGTCGCTACCTCTCAAATCCCTGGACGAGTCACGAATTTTTTACAGAGCCATGCGGAACACAAGGAATATTATTCCGGCAATGTTGTTGGGTTTCACGTAGGGAGTGTCAGAACGTGTACATCTGCTTCAGGCAGGACATTTCGAATTTACAGTTTTCAGGAAGAGTGTAACTGTTCTCCCCAATTGGGCGACCAATTTTAACCTTACAGATGACTCTTTGTCTTCTTGCTCCACAGTTGGGCGATAGTAATAATTGTACAGACTCACAGGGCTGCTATAATTTAATAAAATATCCCTACTCTGAATTAAACATATAATAAATAAAAAGAATATTCGGGTTTCGTGGGGATTGTACACCGTATCAATTATAATACCAGCAATAAATCATTCACACCCAACAACACCAGTGACCTACTAAATTAATAAAACCTGATACTTGGTAAAACAAGAATATATTCTTCAAACACATATGAAAACCCTTGGAAAGATCCTTCGTCGAATACAGACTACCCTATCAATTTTCCTATCATATATGCATGGGAAAATGTTATGACACACTCTTGGACCCTTGGTAATGATGAAAATATTTGGAAGTCACAGTTGATGATGATCAGTTTGCTGTTTGTATTTCCTGCTAATTTTGGGGTTTGTTTGCCCTTAGAATTAGACCTATTATACTTGTATGTAGATATAAGCTATTTCACTCTTAGCCTGGTTTGAACTTTAAATTGCTTGGCTAACTGTAGCCTGATTTGCTTATCGCATGATTAATTTATTATATCGTGGGCTTTATATTGGTTGTTGGCAACAGCTTGTCTGTTCCAATTTCCAATTCGCATTTTAAATGTATTTCACGTTGAAGCATAGACTAGCTCGTGACTGCAATATAATAATCTCTTATTCCCATGAACTTGTGTACAGACCTAGACTCGCGATGCTGTCTATAGCTATTCGAGTGTGGAATACAAGCATTATCTTCCGTAGAAAAGGTATAGAATTCTTGGTACAGAAATGTTATTTGTCCAGACTGTACAGCCTGAGTCTGATACGATATTGTATCATAGATCCTTACAACACGAGTTCCCCATGAGCGTTGAAGAACAAGCATCTAGCTCCCATAATACAAGTTGAACTTAAGTCCACAAAGTTAACAAAGTATAAACCTGAACCTACTCTGAAGAGTTTACAAATCGAGAACTAAACCAACTCCGAAGAGTTCCCAAAATTGAACTAGACTCCAACGAGTTACAAATAGACCTTAACTCCTTAATGTTCCCAAATAGAACTGAACGAACTCCGAAAAGTTCACAATATAGAACTTACGAGTTCCCAAATAGAGGTAAACCAACTCGGAAGAGTTCCCAACATCGAATTCCACCGAAATCTTCAGCGCTGGTAATCAAATACTCACCCCCAACATATCTCCAATGACTGTCGTGACAAAGAATACACTACAACTTTGGTCTAAGCCAATTACAAATTAGAGCACGTGGCAATCAGTTCCTCCCATCCTAGAACGTTGCTAGATTAAGGCTGTGCGGTCAAAAATTAAAATTTTGTTTTTATTTTTATTCTTAATCTCTAATGTAGGTCTTTGTGAGACATTATATGCGTTTTGCAGAAAATAACGACGGCTCGTTTGCTGAGGACATGGCTTCAAAGTGGCTATTTTGAGCGTTAAAGGTACGATCACCACGACGAAACCAATAATCGGAAGACACCGAAATTTCTCTACAACAACCCCTGTAGTAGTACCTGCAATAGGAACAATTCTTATTTCGAAATTCAAATTTTGCATTAACCTCTTCAGATTTGAATACCATTTTTAGTGAGAAAAAATTGTTATATTAACTTCAAAGTTATATTAATTTGAAGTGGATCTTATTCTGAGCAGTAGAAAAGTTTGATAAAGAAAATTGGTTCAGCAATATACCCGTGGTGCATGCTCCTATCAGACTCTAAAAAACGCTGGCTGATTCAGTCACACACACATACACACACGCCCGCACACACACAGCGGTAAGACAATGTCTTGGGCAAGAGCGCGCTCGGGCACCTGCCTTCCCCTCTCCATCAACACCTTTGCTATCGCAGCTTCCGCCCCCCCCTCCCTCCCTGACTCATCCAGCCAGGCTACACGACCACAGTCTAGAGGAAATCGTAGAAGTGTTATTATCTCACCCATTACTCCACACAGAATGTTAAAAATTATTTATCAGTTACTTTATAAAATTCTGTAAGTTATATTAGCAGAATAAAACATGTTTATGATCAATAGAACTTTATGTGAGTTGTAATCTTCAAAATTACGGGGCTACATGACCGCGTTGTCGCAACCCCTAAACTTAAGAACCAACCAACCAATCTTCAAA
Organism: Meconema thalassinum; assembly: GCA_946902985.2. Taxonomy (NCBI): domain Eukaryota; kingdom Metazoa; phylum Arthropoda; class Insecta; order Orthoptera; family Tettigoniidae; genus Meconema; species Meconema thalassinum. The sequence goes on from OX336389.2 coordinate 1,338,785,114, forward strand.
ATATATCAAAATAATATATATGTCGTAGGCAGATAGTGAAATCCGTCATTTCATGAAGATCCTAGGCACTTCATGAAAAGCCGGCATATGATGTAAAATGAGATAGTTACACTATCTGACGCGTGGTTTCATGAAATGACTAAATTTAGCCGTCACATAGTGTAATTGTTTTTTACACTATCTGACGGAAAGTCCAGCCCGTCACTTCATGAAGAACCGGTAGCGTTGTCATCGTGGTGAGATAAGTGTGCTTTCCAAGAATAAATAATGACAATACGATATGGAAGATACCGTGGAAGTACAGAGGCAGTTGTTTCTTCAGAAAGTGAATGAGTATTATGAAGAAAAGCCTCATAAAAACCTTGGCCTCAAGAAGAAATGGATAAGGTAAGAAAGACTTGTTTGGTATATTTTAGGTTATGTCACTTGTAGCCTGCCTGTTTTAATAATTTACGTGTTCTATTCGTCTCATTTGGATGAACATGATACTGGTGGCTGATTAACAGAGGATTAATGGGTGTTTACGCAAATACCAGTATCATCACAAGTCTGAGAATGAACGACATATGTCCAGACGAAATATTACACTTTCTATTACATGGGGTTAGTTAAAAGGCGGGATGTCAATAGAACAATGCGATGTTTATATTAAGGCCATTATTAGAACATTTTAGGACATAGCCTACACAATAGTCAGCTTATTTCGTGTTTCTGAAGTCTTACCGCAATGAAGAAATCAGGGCCGTATCCAGAAAGTAATTTCGGGAGGGTTTCTGTATTTTCAATTTTTCAGTCTGCACATTTTAATATAGTTGTTGTTGTTTTATTATTGTAAAAACGGGCTAGGTGCATCTTGGTCACCAGTATACTAGGTGTATGTTGTATGATAACGTCATCAGCCCAGTATATTAGGGTGCACATATGTTGTCTGATAAGGTCATCAGCCCAGTATATTAGGGTGCACAGTATGTTGTCTGATAAGGTCATCAGCCCAGTATATTAGGGTGCACAGTATGTTGTCTGATAAGGTCATCAGCCCAGTATATTAGGGTGCATAGTATGTTGTCTGATAAGGTCATCAGCCCAGTATATTAGGGTGCACAGTATGTTGTCTGATAAGGTCATCAGCCCAGTATATTAGGGTGCACAGTATGTTGTCTGATAAGGTCATCAGCCCAGTATATTAGGGTGCACATATGTTGTCTGATAAGGTCATCAGCCCAGTATATTAGGGTGCACAGTATGTTGTCTGATAAGGTCATCAGCCCAGTATATTAGGCTGCACAGTATGTTGTCTGATAAGGTCATCAGCCCAGTATATTAGGGTGCACAGTATGTTGTCTGATAAGGTCATCAGCCCAGTATATTAGGGTGCACAGTATGTTTTCTGATAAGGTCATCAGCCCAGTATATTAGGGTGCACATATGTTGTCTGATAAGGTCATCAGCCCAGTATATTAGGGTGCACAGTATGTTGTCTAATAAGGTCATCAGCCCAGTACATTAGGGTGCACAGTATGTTTTCTGATAAGGTCATCAGCCCAGTATATTAGGGTGCACATATGTTGTCTGATAAGGTCATCAGCCCAGTATATTAGGGTGCACAGTATGTTGTCTGATAAGGTCATCAGCCCAGTATATTAGGGTGCACAGTATGTTTCTGATAAGGTCATCAGCCCAGTATATTAGGTTGCACAGTATGTTGTCTGATAAGGTCATCAGCCCAGTATATTAGGGTGCACAGTATGTTGTCTGATAAGGACATCAGACCAGTATATTAGGTTGCACAGTATGTTGTCTGATAAGGTCATCAGCCCAGTATATTAGGGTGCACAGTACTGTATGGTGTCTGATGAGGTCATCAGCCCAGTATATTAGGGTGCACAGGATGTTGTCTGATAAGGTCATCAGCCCAGTACATTAGGGTGCACAGTATGTTGTCTGATAAGGTCATCAGCCCAGTATATTAGGGTGCACAGTACTGTATGTTGTCTGATGAGGTCATCAGCCCAGTACATTAGGGTGCACAGGATGTTATCTGATAAGGTCATCAGCCCAGTACATTAGGGTGCACAGTATGTTGTCTGATAAGGTCATCAGCCCAGTATATTACGGTGCACAGTATGTTGTCTGATAAGGTCATCAGCCCAGTATATTAGGGTGCTCAGTGTGTTGTCTGATAAGGTCATTTACATTAAGAAAACGTTTATTGCACAAATTGGGAAAAATATAAGCTTCTACAAAAAGAAGAGAGGGGGAGAAAAGTGTACCTAGTATTCCAAGATAAGGGTTTCAGTCTTACGTGGAAATTAATTACGAACATCATAATAAACAAGCATCAATTTATTTCTCGGAATAATTCGTGTATTGCACAGAAAAATTAATGTACGTCTCCACTGCGGCAGTCATTTAATTCTGATTAGAAAAGGATTAATACAGGTCTACGAATGGAAAAAATATATAAACTTACACAGAAGAAAAAAACAGGAGAAAAACTTACCCAGTGTTCCAGGATTAGATTTTAGGTTGTACGTGGAAATTGATTTCGAATTCCATAGTAAACAAGCATTAATTTATTTTTTGGAATAGAGCAATTAAAAGAATTAATGTACGACCTCGTCGCGTCAGTCATTTCATGAAGAGCCGAATCAAAATATGCCGGATCTTCATGAAGTGCCTCGGCAGATAATGTAAAATGATTTCTTACACCATCTGCCTAAGGCAGTCCGTCACTTCATGAAGAAACGCGTCAGATTGTGTAACTATCCCATTTTACATCATATGCCGGCTTTTCATGAAGTGCCTAGGATCTTCATGAAATGACGGATTTCACTATCTGACTACGACATATATACTAATATAATAAAGCTGAAGAGTTTGTGTGTTTGTTTGCGTGTTTAAACTCGCTAATCTCTGCAACTACCAGTCGGATTCGAAAAATTCTTTTTTTATATGATAGCCAGATTCAAGAGGAATAGTTTAGGCTATGCTAAATTGCGGACAGACCACTCCGTTCCCTGCATTTAGGCCCTTTGGCTAAAATCTACACCGTATCACCGATCAGAACCAAAATTTGTATACATATCCTTTGGAACCCTGCGAGTAACACTTTCTGCATGAAATTTATGACAGACCGGTCTATTCCCTGCATTTAGGCCCTTTGGCACAAATCTACACCTTTTCACCGATCTGAACCAAAATGTGTATACATAGCCTTTGGAACCCTACGAGTAACACTGTTTACATGAAATTTCAGACAGACCACTCCATTCCCTGCATTTATGCCCTTTGGCACAAATCTACACCGTTTCACCGATCTGAACCAAAATTTGTATATTACCCTTTGGAACCCTGCGAGTGACATAGTGTACATGAAATTTCGGACAGACCATCCATTCCCTGCATTTATGCCCTTTGGCACAAATCTACAACGTTTCACCGATCCGAACCAACATTTGTATACACACCCTTTGGAACACTGTGGGTAACACTGTCCACTTTAAATTTCGGACAGACCAATTAATTCCCTGCATTTAGGCTCTTTGACACAAATCTACACCGTTTCACCGATCTGAGCCAAAATGTGTATACTTACCCTTTGGAACCCTGCGAGTAACACTGTTTACATGCAATTCCGGACAGACCACTCCATTCCCTGCACTTATGTCCTTCGGCACAAATCTACACCGTTTCACCAAGCTGAACCAAAATGTGAATACTTACCCTTTGGAACCCTACGAGGAACACTGGCTGCATGAAATTTCGGACAGACCACTCCATTCCCTGCATTTAGGCCCTTTGGCACAAATCTACACCGTTTCACCGATCTGAACCAAAATTTGTATACTTACCCTTTGGAACCCTACGAGGAACACTGGCTGCATGAAATTTCGGACAGACCACTCCATTCCCTGCATTTAGGCCCTTTGGCACAAATCTACACCGTTTCACCGATCTGAGCCAAAATGTGTATACTTACCCTTTGGAACCCTGCGAGTAACACTGTTTACATGAAATTCCGGACAGACCACTCCATTCCCTGCACTTATGTCCTTCGGCACAAATCTACACCGTTTCACCAAGCTGAACCAAAATGTGAATACTTACCCTTTGGAACCCTACGAGGAACACTGGCTGCATGAAATTTCGGACAGACCACTCCATTCCCTGCATTTAGGCCATTTGGCACAAATCTACACCGTCTCACCGATCTGCACCAAATATCACATACTTAGTCTATATTTTGGAACCCGACGAGTAACACCATCTGCTTGAAATTTCGGACAGACCACTCCATTCCCTGCATTAGGTCCATTGGCATAAATCTAAACCGTTTCACCGATCTGAATCACATTTTGTACACTTACCCTTTGGAACCCTGCGGGTGACACTGTCCACTTTAAATTTCGGACAGACCATTCCATTTCCTGCACTTAGGCCCTTTATCACATATCTACACCGTTCCTCCTAATTGCACCAAATTATACATACACTTTGAAACCCTGCTGGTAACACTGTCCACTTGATATTTTGGACAACGCTCTCCATTCCCTACATTAGGATAACAAACAAACTTAACTTGGAAACCATGTATTAAGGCCCTAGAATCATTCATGTCCGTAGTAGTGTAAATGTAAGAGTATTTTAATAAGTATATTGTTGACTGGCAATTAGGGCTGCATCACGTCGCCCCTACCAGTGTTCTGGTGCAGAATTGCGAAAATAGTTGAATCTTGCGCTGCTTATAAATTGCAGGCAAGGGGAGTAATTAGTGCAAAAAGACTTCTTTTGCCCCTTAAAACAGTTATCATCATGAACATATTATGCATCCGTATAAGTGCAATGGTGTTGGTGCAATACATTGAGGTTATCAGCTGCAATAAGCGTTGGTGCTTTCACATTTACCGTAATTTATTCCGAAAATTATCGTTGAGCGCTATGTGGCCATAAATGATACTATTGCTACCTCAGGAGCTCGGGACAGCCGAAGTTTTCCAAAGTGTTCTGATTCTTTTCCTGCGGCGCTATGCGACAAAAGACGACACTATTGGTATCTACATCTCTAACAGACAATGAGATATAGGCCCTAGGCAGTGTCTTTTATTTCGCTTATCACTCTTTCTAATCATTTTTAGAAATGTGTTTGTAAATTACATGTGTCAGTGCTGTAGTTAGTAAATAGCCGTTTCCCTATTCATCATTATCATTATTATCATTAGGGGAAAATGATCTAAATGTTACGTCCATTATACTGTATTGCTTATCACCCTCACTACATCCACCACCACCAACACCACCACCTCCACCATAAAAAGTTGTATTTTTTTTCTTTCGGGTAGCTTAAGTATCATATGCCAGTTCTGTAAAAGTATTCATTATCATCCATAAAACAAATAAATCCACCGGGCGAAGCCGGGCTCTGCTACTAGTTTATATATATATATATATATATATATATATATATATATATATCACAATTTGCCTTACGTGGGAAGGAAGCGGCTGTGGCCTTAATTAAGGTACAGCGCCCATTTGCCTGGTGTGAAAATGAGAAAGCAGGGAAAACCATCTCCAGGGCTACCGACAGGGGGGGGGGGGGGGGGTTCGGACCCACTATTTCCGGAATGAAAGCTCACAGCTCCACAACCCTAACCGCACGGCCAGCTCTCTCCGTCAATCATATCATACTATATCATAATATAATCTTTTTATTGGGCTGGACGGAGGGAGGGTGCCTAGTCCTCAAATTGGTAATACGCAGGGCCGTCGCGAGACGTGCGGTCTCGCCAGGCCCCGCGCTCACAAAGGCCCCACGCTTCAGGCCATTTTTTCATAAATGTAAATAAATAAATAAATAAAGATAGTGTGTTTGATTCAGTCCAGCCCAAATTAAAGTTTGTCCTCCGCTATGTTGATATGATAGCAGAAACACCAAGGATCGTCGAATCGTTCATCGAGTTTTTGGAGGTACACGACACTACGGGAATGGGGTTACCTGAGGTTTTAGAAGGAGTATTGGAGGATAATGATCTTGATATCATGGACTGTTGGGGACAAGGGTGTTAATATGAAGGCTAAGTATAAGGGAGTGCAGATGCGAGTAAAAATTCTAATAAACGAACAATGTTCATGGCATGTGTTGCACATAATCTTAACTTACTTTTGGGTGACATAGTTAATGCAATAAGAACGCTATGGCATTTTTTGGTATAGTTCAGCGCCTGAACACTTTGTTTGTAGTTTCCACGGAAAGGTGGGACATTTTGTGCGAACTATGTCCTGGCCTCCTCACACTAAAATCTTTAGCTAGCACGAGATGGGAATGTTGAATTGGCAGTGCCAAGCCCATCAGGTACCAGTTAGGCAAAGTAAACGAAGCTCTAGATGAATTGGCAGAAACTACCAAAGATCCTGTTACCCGGTCAGAGGCCCAATCTTTGTTGCTTCATACAAGTTCGTATGAATTTGTTTTAAGCCTCGTTATCTGGTACGATATTTAATTTTCTGTAAACTCAACAAGTAAAACTCTCCAATCTGAGAAGACTTCGTTAGATACGGCTTTAGCCGAACTTCAGGGCCTAAAGTCATTTTTTCAAAATTATCGCAACACTGGCTTTGACAGTGCAATGTCCACCGGTAGAGAAATAATGGAAAATTTGGGCTATGCAAATAAATTTTCTATTCGCCGTCAAGGCAATCGCAAAAGGTTCCTTGATGAAATAAAACAGCAAAATGATCAGCAAGTGGGAAAAACTGAAGAGGAACTTCAAAAAGAAGCTGAAAATAAATTTCGGGTAAATTACTTTTTGTCTGTCGTAGATACTGCACTGAGCTGCGTAGAAAATAGATTTAACGAAGTTATTTTTTTTTTCGGAATACTTTGGATTTCTCTTCGATCCTTCCAAGCTTTCCAATTTGTAGGAAAGTCAATTGATATTCCACTGTCAAACACTCTCTAATTTTCTAAAAGACGGGGAGCTTGAAGATTTGAATGCAGAGGAACTTTTTCTGAAGCAACTATTATTTAGGTACGCTGATCCGCAATCTGTAAAAAGTGCATGCGGTGCACTAGGGTACTTAGCCCCGATAAAGGAGTCCTATCCTAATTTAACGACGGCATATCGAATTATGCTTACAATTCCTATAACGGTTGCGTCGGGGGAAAGGAGTTTTTCCATTTTGAAACTAATCAAAACAAGTAGTTCCCTGAAGAACTAAAGCCTATTTTCATATAACCTACTTTTGTTAATTGCCACTATCAACATACAAAATTTCAGTTTGATTGCTGTAATAGATTCGTAGATATTGAGAACCGACTAAATATTTCGGATGGTCGCCATGTTGGATTTTTATATATGTAGGTCATAGAGTTATGTACTGTTACATGAAGATTATTGTGTACGTGTAGCGTTCAAACATCAATCGCATGATAAGGACACGAGAAGTAAAAACGAGATTTTAAAATTTCACACAGCTGCCATCTTGTGGTTATGGAAACATTTGTATAAGGATTTACTGTACCAAGTTTCACTGCACTCGGATGGTTGTATTGTGAGAAATGTCCATGTGAATATTTTTACTTCGCGTCACCGCCATGTTGGATTTGTGATCGCCAGGTTATTGAAAGTCCTTTAGGTGAACTTATGTTCATAGCCCCTATGAACATTAAAAAATCAGTTTGATTTTATAATAGATTCGTAGATATTGAGAATCGTCTAAATATATCGGAAGGTCGCCATGTTGGATTGTTATATGTATAGGCCATAGAGTCATGTACCATTAAAGGAAAATTATTGCGTAGGTTCATTATTCGAACTTTCACTTCGATCGCATGATTACGACATAAGAAATAAAAACTTAATTTTAAAATTAGCACAGCCACCATCTTGAGGTTATGTAAACAATTGAACTGAATTAAATACAAGTAAATTACGATGTGTATAAACATTTGCTGTGCCAAGTTTCATTGCGTTTGGATCATTACATCGCGATAAAAGTCTATTTAAAACTTTCAACTTCGCGTGGCCGCCATGTTCGTTTTGTAGTTAACCGATTTTTGAAAGTCTCATAAATGAACTTCCAGTAGTGCTTTTTATCTCCGTACAAAATTTTAGGGTGATAACGGTAATAGTTTCAGAGATATAGAATGCCGGTGAAATAATTCGCACAGCCGCCATATTGCGATTATGTAAAAAATTGAACGAAGTTAGATGTCAGTGCATTACAATGTGTATAAACATATACTGTACCAAGTTTCATTGCGTTTGGTTGGTTAAATCGCGAGAAACGTCTATTTAAAGTCGCAATTTCGCTTGGCCGCCATGTTGGTTTTGTAGTTACCAGGTTTACAAAAGTCATATAGGTGAACTTCTAGTAGTTCCCTTTATCATCGTACAAACTTTCAGGGTATTCTCGGTAATAGTTTCGGAGATATTGATTGCTGATGAAATATTTCGCACAGACGCCATGTTGGATTGGTGAGACGTAACAAAATTTGAAGGGCACGGTCGGGGTCGTCCAGAATAGTGCTATGAACTTACCGAGTTTCAATGAAATCGCTCCAGCCGTTAAGATTATATTAGGGACACACACACACACGCACACACAGACAGACACACGGACAAAAGGTGATCTCATAAGCCTATTTTTCCATAAATGAAAATAGACTAAGAAACTATTTGCGATCAATGATGGCGCAGGAGCGTCTGAACGGTTTGGCTACTCTGTCAATTGAATGTGAAACGGCCAAAAAATCAGAAATGAACGATTTAATGAGCACTTTTACCCTAGCAAAGGCCCGCAAAGCGCCTTTTATATAAATAAAAAGCTCTAAATACTAAACATAAAACAGATTTTTTAAAATAAAAAATAAAAGCCTGCCTTGTAAACCATGTTATTTCTCGAACAAAGGGGCCGTTCAGCTGATATTTATCGGTGGAAGTAGACTTATAGCACTTTTAGTAGTTTAGTTTATGAATAACTGTATAGACGAAGAAATTTTGAAATATGTAAACGTGATTGCGTATTATTATTAATGATGTGCGTTTGGGTAAGAAATTACATCAAGCACATGCTTCGTTTTCCATAATATATTATTTATGCCAAAAAAATCACCTGTGTTAGCTCATTATATCAGGTTTCCATTGATATAGCTTGTTGCTTTTAGCTGATCAGGTGCTTCCTGTATGCAATTTTATGCTTAGGCCTATCCTATTTGTTGAGGTTTGATTAGAAACTAGAAATGTATAAAATGAATTTTAACTAGCCTAAAATTGTAATTTCTTTTAAAACATCACTCTCCGTACAACACATCCACATCCACTTACAGTCTAACGCTATCAGTGAGAGAGAGAAGACATTGAGTGACGAGGAGAGGTAGGGGAGGAAGTAGGTGGTAAGTGACGGGTAGACAGATCACGAACACAAATGCAGCGGCTGTCCAACGGTGATAGTGCTGCCATCTCTTGCCATGCGATTGACGGCGGTGGTGATCGCACAGCCTTAAATTGCCAAGTCCAGGCACTGAGCTACCTGTGACTCACTCGGGCTTAACCCCGGTATAACCCTTCCGCTCGGAATAGGAAATGTTGTGCAATGTGTTTATCACAAACACGACATACTCAAAGTTGTCTCACATAATTCCACGTTTCCAATCGTTCTAAATGTTAAAATCCTGACAAAGATCCTGCTGTAAAATCATATCCTTAAATTTAATTAATTAAAGCGGCTTCGGTGTCGTAGTTGGTAGCATGCTGAACTGCTGTGCCCAAGATCGAGGGTTCAAACCCGGCCGAAGTCGTCGGATTTTTTAAGAGCGTTATAATCCTTCAGTATGTCTTCCTTCGGAGGGGAAGTAAAGCAGGCGGTCCTATGTCATAGATTTATGGCATGTAAAAGACCCTTTCACTAACTAAACTTGTGTGAAGCTAAATTTCTAGGTTGTATTTCGTTGAAACGCTCTTTCAAAGTTCCAACGTTCACCATTAGGTGTAAGTGACATCTGGTAGCGAAAATTGGAACTACCTGAAATTGAACGAAATTTGTAGCTCACCTCATGGGTGTCCGCTTGAAGCAGCTACAGCCTCTGGCGAGCTGAACATGTCCTCGGACACTCCCGGCAAATAAACCCATACGCTAAATAAAATAAATAATTGATTAAAACAATAACAAGTGACATACGAATAAACACTTGAATAAATCATCAAATAAAATTATATGCGTGATTATGTAAATTGCATGTCCTGAAATTGAGGGTCCGGTTCCTTGTCACATTTCGACCGTGGCAAGAGGAAATTAGTTTTACCCAATTTATAGTCTGAGTTGTGCATTTAGTGATTGCATTTGTATTCATCGATGGAACAGTAATGAGATTGGAGGAAGCAGAGAGCTCCCTCTGAACCACAGTTCTGCACTGCCTGGCAGGCGCAGCGGGCGGGCCCCCGATGACTCTCTGTGTGGGACTGAGAGAGCACAACTCCTCTCGTTATTGGTTCTTCAATTACAGGATTGGAACTTCTTTGATGATCCTTTCCTTGCATTTGTGTGTATTATTTTATCATTTTAAATGATCTTGTCGACTTCGTCGTTACGCTGGGGTCTGGCGTTACGTTACGGTTACGGGACGAAATGTACCCAGATGCACTGTGGTGTGTGACGTCATAGTACCGCTTGGTGACTCCCCGATTCTTGGATGTCACGGGTAATCTCGAGAACCACTGGATGGATTTTGATGCGTTTTTCACCATTCTGTAAAGGATATCTCGAGGAAAGATTCTGTAGAAAATAATTTATGTATGATCAAAGGAAGCCAAGCAGTAATGATTTCATTGAAAAAGTCGAAAACAAACTTGGCGTCCGTGCGCTTCTTAACTTTACGCTGGGCAAACCGTTAAAAATATCACTATAATATGAGCGTAAGAATTGGTCAGCATGAAACGTTCTACAAAAAGTCCGCGAGAGCATATCTCTCTCTAACTTCAATACATCGCCCACTATAAGTGATTTTAGACTGGATGAAAGGTGCACGTCACCGCGCGCTCTGGTGAGCGTGACGGCATCCCCCGCGCTTGACCTTGCTTTGCCCTTGGTTTGCACTTGCCGTTCGCGGGTAATTTGAAACAAGATAAGCAAGATAAGTATTATGCAGATAATTTTTTAACATGTCAAGAGTCTTTGGCTTCGAGCGAAGCGAAGCGAGAAGCCTCCAGCCTTTCTAGCATTTTTCAGCATTTGTAGCATTTAAAATGATACAAGTCTAGTCTTTCAGACTGACTGTCACTTATTTTCCTATAGCTTTTGTTATTATAGTGACTCAGTAATGTTTAGGTTTTGGTTTGTCTGGAACTTGAAATAAGTCACACTACAGGGATTTGCCTGGAATGCAGTATTGAAGTGACTCCACGTGCTTCGTTACACACTTAGATAATAAAAGTTATTGTCTGGTTTTATGCGATGGGCCTCGGAATGGCTTTCTAAAAATTAGTACCCTTTTAAGCGGTACTCCAGCCAAAGCAAGGACTAACTGTGGAAGTCACCAACAATGTAAGCTGGCTTCAAACATGAGAAGATCTCCCACTTGGTCATCAGAAGAAGTGGACAAGGTGGATATCTCTCAACCACCTGCGAACTGGTGTTGGAAGAGCCAGATACCAACCTAAAAATGGAACTGCCAACAGATACGACTGTGGAGATTCCTTGACTAAGCAGTACCTGCTCATCTCTCTGCTCTATCCTACATCTTATTACCAGGAAGGCCTATCCCTGACAACAGCTCAATGCTCAGGAAGTAGTCCGTTGCTGGTCCAATGTCGTGCAATTTTCTATGGAACATGATATGCTTATGTGTTCAATTGTTTGTAAGATCCTCTGGTTCTCTAGAATGATGTATTTGACACGAGTTATAATAATTGTATGTATGTCTACCCCTTATTATTCCCGTGTTCCAACGGGGTCGGGGATGAGATGCGATGGAAGTATTTGTGGCGATGGTTTTACGGCCGGATGCCCTTCCTGACGCCAACCTCATGAGAGGAGTTAATGAGAGATGAAATGAATGATGGTGAATGAAACTGGGCAAGGATGTGGAAGGAAGCGGCCGTGGCCTGTCAGAAGGTACCGTCCCAGCATTTGCCTGGTGTTGAAAAGGGGAAACAACGGAAAACCATTTTAAGGACGGCCCACGGTGGGGCTCGAACCCACGCGTCTACCGAGTCAGCCGAGAGCTTGGCCCCATGACCTAATGCTGCGCGTTAGCCAGCGTAGCCACTACTGTCGGTACACGAGTTATAATAATAATTGTAATAATATTGATTATATAATAATTTAAATCATAATCTATTACATGCGCAGCCATTCAAATGAAATATGCAGAGATTTGAGAGTTTCCATAGAGTTTTTAATAATCTGGAATTGCAAGACCAATTTTCCACTAAAGAAGAAAACAGAAACAACGTATGCCCTGGTATAAGGATACTTTTGATTGGTGGTTGACATATTATCCTAATGCTACTGAAGGCATGAAGTGCTGAGCAGTCCTTGTCTACAGAAGACTCTCCCATCACAATGGAGGCACTCAAAACAAAGGGATGTAAATGACATTTTATTTCACTTGGAAAGTCACCAATACGGAGGTATGCCAGAATGGTCATTTTCCCACGCTTCGCAGCCATCATTTGCACTCGCTTGCTTCTAAAACTCTTAAGACTCTACCCGTACCAGTTATTATATGATATAAAAGGAAGAGTTCTGCACATCTTGAATAGCATATGTAGAGTTTAGAATTCATCTCCCTGGTGCCCCCAATTGATTGGTGTTTGGTTGTTGCGTCCTCGGGGCATCACCTCAGAAGAGATGTATTAATCAAAACTACAAAGTGCGTGGAACAAATCTCCTGGTTCCGATGGTCTAGGGAAAAGCATTCTAAATGCCTGCTATCTGAAATTCAACCCCTATCGCTCTCAAATGTTGACTACAAGTTATTGAATAATGTTGATAGAAAGACTTCATACTTTTATGGAGGACGCAACATCCGAACATCAATCAAGTGGGGGTACCAGGAAGATGTAGTCCTATTCATAGCTCTACATATGCTATTCCAGATGTTGTTAATGAGTCATTGGCCCTCTATAATGAGAAATATTTTACATAACTGGATTTTGGTCATGCATTTGACAGAGTAAACAAACCACAAATATATAATTAATACACTCAGCTCTTGGATTTTAAATGTGTTTTACCACCCTCATTGGTAAAATTCTTAATGGAATATTTTCAAAAATGAGCATAAAAGTATATCTAACAAAACCTATCCTCAGCCACAGGAGTGCCCAGTACCTATTCTGCTATTTGTTCCCTACCTAACAATCTACACACAACTTTCAATACTATTATCTAGCCTAAGTATTCTTACCAGTGCAGATGACGTTACTCTCGTCGTAAATGAACCACTGATATCCAGCTCCATCTCAAGGAACTTGATAATTACGGAAGGTACTCCAGGGCTCAGTTGAACCCACAAAAACAAAGGCGATGTGGATTGATAAGCTACAGCAGACCAAATCCAAGGGGCTCTCCCATAGTGGGTAACAATAATACAAATAATTAAATTTTTGAGGAATAACTCTGTTCAAAAATGTGCACAAGATGACAAAAAGAACTGGGAAGTATCTGTGACTTCTGTAAAAGGTGCATTACAAGTTACTCGCAACAAAGAATAACGTTCGTGAACAAGTTCAGTTCAAGTAAAATATGGTAACCTATCTGTGAAATTCTTCACATGCCAAGGATGGTTGGTACACGTCTTCAGTTGGTTTGTTTGGAGAGGATCACCTGTACGGTACGCAAGAAGTACACTCATATATTATAAATCCCAGGGTGGTTTGGGACTAATCGAAGTGAAAGTAATAACTCGGTGTTCTTTCGCCAGGAACCGAACTCATGTTCTTGAGTTCATAAGTTGTAAACTCTGCCACTGATGTGGATATGGTGGTGTACTGATCCAGGCTGAAGTAATGTATGACACACATTTCAGGGAGGGTAAATAGTCAAATAGCTAATCATACTGAGCCCGTTTGGTCCGAAGTATCATGGAACTGGAAACCATCCTCAGCTACCATGACATTCCTTTCCAAGTGAAATCATACAGGAAGAGGATCGGATGTGCATCTATACTAACTCAGCACAAGAAAATTAATTTTGGGTAGTCTACGAGCGTCAAGACGAGGTTTGGGTTAATAAACCAGCCCATAATTCATAACCTCTAGGAAAAAACAAATCTACAAAATAATCCACGCTTATATAAAATTTCTATAATTTTTTTCTAATATTAGGATCCCTATCCTACTCTAAAGGGGTCCCTTGGCTAGCCTATAATCAATCTATTTAAAAAAGTAATATCCCTAAACAATTCTGAAAATATCCCCTTAGAAGCCCTATCCACAAAACAATATGGTAAACATGCTAAGTACGTGAAACGTAAAACAGTCCCTGCGCAAATGCAATGTCCCTTAATAATAAATCACACCCGATCCTACCATCAAATCAATCTCCGTTCTCGTGCAATAATGAAATGTACATTTACTGGGTTAGCAATGATAAGAATAGCTAAGTTATGATGGTGTCACATACTACTGTACATTTATATCTACGTTAATTCTCGAACTAGGCCTCATCTGAATTTTAAAATAATAAATTAAATTTAAAAATCAGAAGAAAACTCAAATTTGTAAATAAAATAAAATCTAATGTTTCATTGACATCACCTAACAAAGAAACAAAAATTTACACACAGGTTATTTACACTAACTACAACACAGAGAATACACCCCTACTGGTGCTCGATTTGAGCCCTGCCTACACGGGATTAGTCACTAATTGTGACAGATCATCTATGCGTGGAGGAAACATTATGTTGGCAACTGTGGTAGCTATACTGGCTCACGTTGGATATGCACTATGTCCGTGATGTTCTCTCGTCGTATCACGACATGTGATTTGTCACAAAATAGGGTTCCTGTCAAAGTCCAAAAGTCTCGACATCATGAAGAAAATAGTTCGCGGTCGCATGTCCATAGTTGCTTAAATCAGAGTTCAAGTTTTAATAAGTTGGGAGGTTCAGGATTTTTTTGTCACATTTTTGGATGAATCTGTCGATTTTCATGATTATTAGAATTTTATTAATTCAACAGCATTAACCCTTGCATTAATTATTTATATACGCATTGCTTTTTAATATTTATCTCATCAAAACGTAGCAAAAATACGCAAATAAGGCCCCTGGCCTACCATAATCATTCACATACCATCAGTCATGTGCCAGAACAACTCAGAACAACTTCCATACTAGCATATTTCAAAATAGCTGAACCGGTATCTTTCCGCGATCGTTTCATTATTCACACTATAATTCCATTATCTCAATGTCGACCTTTGTCGTACCTCAAGTAACATTACACTCTTGCTACAATTAAACAATGCTTCCAATATCAATTCAAGATCATTAACGGCCCTGCTGGCAGGCGCGGATCTAGAGTTTGGCTTTGGGGAGGGGGTCAGAGAATCGGAATTGTTAAGAAAAATGGTATCACTAAAAACGCAATCACATAATAAACAAACGTACAAAACCAGACCAATTCTTTTGCAAGCTACAGTACATGGATAGAAATTTGATGCGTTTAGCGCACCAAAAATATTCGTACAAATTGCAACGGCGTGTTTTGCGACTTTTACATCGAGCTTCGAGAAAAGTATCAAGGTACGTTACAGTTTCGGCAAATCGAGTTGGTACCGACAAAGGGAGAAAGTCACAGCTTAAATTGCCAACCAAGCTTGCAGTTCGAACGTCGGCAAAATATCTTGGTGCGAAAAAAAAAACCAAATTCCTATCCGTGTGTTGCTGCACATTCATCGTGACATCACTATAAACATGGATTCGGTAATCACAAGGTTTGCTAAACAAAATAGACGAGTTGATTTTGTTATTTAAATAATCGTTTTTATACATATAACAGGTATGAAGTTTTAAATATGTACAATTGTAACAGAACATAATAATTGCAATAAAGATATTTTCAGTATTGAATAAAATGAAAAAACTGTTTTTCAGTTAAAATTCGTTAAGTTTTATTTGTCTGGTTATTGTGTTTTCGATTCTTGAGTTCGCAAAAAAATTTGGTACCCGTGACCCCCCCCCCCCCCCCCCTTGAATCCGCGCCTGCCTGCTGGCCTAGCTAGTTGATACAAGTTATGATTCCAATACGGTACTCCAATAAACGAAAGTTCGATGCTTTCCAGTCGGTCAATACGATTGTACCCAAATGAGATGAGCTATTCCCTAATTCTGAAAAATATTAGGCTACATGAGAGTAATAAATACACTTGGATGACCAGTTTCGATCGTCAAGCGATCAACATCAAATCCATTACACTTAGGCAATTTTTTTATGACTGAAAGTATGGGTGAAAATATTTACAATATGTTGTAACATAGACTACTAAATTTACAACATAATTTGAAATATTTTCACCCATACTTTCAGACATAAAAATTCTGTGTAGCCTAAGTAACCTACTTCATCATGTCTTACAATCACTTCAATATGCGTTTCAACTCATCTCAATAACCTTTATTAAATGTAATATAAATGACCTCCCTGTCATGTTTTTTGAACATCAAACCCGGTACTTAAATCCTCATCCTACAAGTATTTTGTCTCTCTTCTTATAGTCTTTGATCCCAATCAGATTTCACACAGTTTTGTATGTGTTAAATCTACTCAAATTTGCTGCTAAAAAATTCAGTGTCTCGCCTCCATCACGAGGAAATATAACTGGTGCGGTAAGCACAGCCTTGTAAATCAGTTCACAAATAACAGTTGTTCACTGTCGCTCTCACGGTTCTCCTTGCATAAAAAATCTACAATGTTTACTCTGTCTGCTAGCTCATATAACCAAACCAAATAAAACAGCAGCATGCTGCCTTGCTATGCCAAACAATACGAAGGTTTAGCTTTGAGAATAGCGATAAAAATGTCACAATAAACTACACATAATTCTACCTACGATGTCAATAATAAAGTGTATGGCTCCTTAAACTAATCCAGACAAGGCCACAGGTTCAAAGCATGCTTACTAGTGATTGCTAATGGAAATAACTCACATTTCATTTGGCTGGAGTCTGGGGTTCTAGAATGACCCCGTCGCACTTCCAAGGTCCTCCACCGTGATACAAATCACGTACCTGAGCCTACGCCTCCTCATCACTCCCCACAGCAATTAATCTAAACCATCAGTCTGCCTTCGGATTCCATCGAGACAATGTGTAGATTGCCCATGTGGATAGGTTGGAATGCTGGGTTCAATTCCATAATTTTAATGCGCAGAGAATTTATGAAAGACCGTTCTACAGGTTTAATACTCACCGATTTTACACTTTGGCAGTTTATATCAAGAAAAAGGCCGCATGTTTTCTGCCCACGAAATTTAAGAACGCTCTGTAGCATTCAACAAAGCTTATAAGTAACCATGCACTTCGAAAGAAAATTATCACACGTGATCATCGTGGTTTTAGCAATCGGTGTACTTCTCCGTACATGACAGTATAACAGTTCGTGATAGACTAGTGCACACAAATATTTCAGAGCAGTCAATATAAATTTTCACTGTGCGTCGTGAATTACTTATTGCACTATTTAGCACAATAGGATCACGTAATTTATACACGATGTGTGATCTGTTACTCTCCGAATATCGATACTTTCGACCTCGTGTTTTACACAATGAACACGCTTACAAGATGTCTTTCTTGCAGCAAAAACGCGAACAGAAGAAGAATCTCCCAGACTGCATCCGTCAACCTCACTACAAACTAGTCATGACAAAGTTAAAATATGAAGTGTTCCTTTCTGGAGCTGAATTTAAATTTTCATCCACCTTCTCAAACAATTACCGTCTACAATTACGGCTGGAATTATTAAGAATTGACATGTTCAAGGTCCCCTAAAATTCACGTTTCGTGGCCATCAGGGTGCTTTGATGTCGTCTCCTGTTCGATTCTAGGACTGCCTTAGTCGATCTTAAAGTTTCCAAACATTTTCCAATAAATTTATACGGTCACAATACGTTACTGTCCTTTTCTTCGACTGTCTTAATAACAAAATCGAACTGGATATCTGTTTGATTGCGCTCATTATTCAGCGGCCGTGAAGGATTTAATGCATGATTTGCATATCAACAGCCAGAGCACAAGCAATATGTTAAAATTGGTTGTATTTAAACGTCCACAACCTTATAAGATATGTCTACAAATTGCTACTAATTTGTTATAAACGTTTTATGACATCACCTCAGGGCGATTCTTGATGTAGTTTGCAACTTTAATAATGTGTAATTATTTATTGGAACCACTTAGACTTGGTTTATGTCATTGCATAGCAAAACACTTCATTTTTTTTACAAATCCATTACGGTTCAACGTTTACACCATTTGTCACCCTTGACACATCCCAACGGAAGTCGATTTCCCACCACGTATGAACCAGCATTTCTGGGGTAACAGAAGCGATAGCTGTTGTGATGCGATGTCTCAGTTCATCAAGATTTGCAGGTAGGGAAGGGATGTACACCGTATGTTTCACAAAGCCGCACAGAAAGAAGTCCAGTGATGTGTAATCTGGAGAGCGTGGCGGCCAGATTATTGGTCCACCACGACCTATCCACTTACCCAGGAAATATTGATCAAGGAATTCCCCGACGTCTGATTGCTAGTGCGGTCCCTGACGTCTGATAGCGAGTGCGACGGGGTGCCATGTTGTTGCCAACACATGCGCCCATCGTGGTCATCTTCATCCAATTGTGGAATAAGGAAGTTCTGTAGCATATCCAGATAAATGATGCCGGTGATGGTTCTATCAGAAAGGGGAAAAGGTCCATGCACTATTTCTCTCGAAACAGCGCAAAAAACTTCCACCTGAACGTGGTGCCCATGTGGTTTTGCCGTGCCCCAAATAAGTCAATTTTGTGTGTTGGCTCGGCCAGAAAGGTGGAACGTTGATTCATCGCTGAAGACCACATTGTTCAAGAGTGACTCATCACGGCTAATACGATCCAACATGTCAACACAGAATTCATGTTGGGTATGTTAATCCACTCCACTCAGTGCTTGCACGAAGGGCAGTTGGTATGCTTTCATGGCGAAACGTCGACGCAACAACCTCCAAAAAGTGGTCTGAGGGATACCAGTTTCGAGTGGCCGCCGTGTTGACTTTTCCGGACTGCGGACGAACCTCTCCCAAACTATTTCCACCACATCGCCAGTCACAGGTACGCGGCCTGGAGCCTTTGTGTGTCGCACAGATCAACATGGTTCGATAAATGTCTGGTGCAATTTGTGCACTGTTGGTCTGCTGATTGGGTCTTTGCCAAATTCTGTGCGAAACCTCCGCTGTACAATCGTTGCTGATTTGGTTTCTTCAAGCCAGACCACGTACTTCGCTCTTTCCGCTCCTGCAAAAGACGCCATTTCCAACAAGTGACGGGCGGTGCACGGGGCGGACAACTTTGCAACTACAAACTAAGTGAGTCAAACCTTGAAGTGATTTGCATATAATGACATAATAACCAAGTCTGTATGTGGCTCCAATAAATGATTACACATTATTCAAGTTGTAAACTACATCGAGACTCACCATGTATAAATAATGCACATTTCTTAGACAACCATCTGATTTAGAAAACTGGTCGCTTGGCTATATTATCTTAGCATAGCACAAACAATAGGAATCAATTACCGTTTGGTTCGTATCCATGTGTGATCTTCCCGCCACACAGCCATTAGCCTCAATGCAACATAACCTGCTTAAGTTACAAACATAAATGTTGGTGAAGGGTGGGTGTCTAGAGGATATAGAAATTTATAAGCCATTTTTAGTGTTGCCTTCTAGAGATTTGTGGGTGGGATTGTGGGTTTTTAGCAATGTCGTTATCTTCTTGTAGAAATTAAAATAAATAGTTCTATTTCGAGGGCCGGTGTATCACAACTGTAGCCTACTATTACGAATAGCTGGACTTTATTAAGATTTTTCTGCACCTTCGCGAATTAGTGTTGGAGGGCTGAGATGATTTTCGATTGGGTTCTACCATTATGAACTTTAATAATGTTTCATAGAGCATTTTTGTTGTCTTGTGGGTATGATTGATTTGGCATGTTAGGCCTGCATGTAAACGTATATTCTGGTTTTGGAAATAACACTCATCAAAATTGGATACAATCGTGTTGACCGACTGAAAAATATTTAATATTTCGTTTGCTTAGGCAACACTGAAAGTGGCTTTCAACACGATACGGACTTGGATGTGATGTTTGCTTGACGAATGATACATTAACCAGTCATCCTTGTAATGTCTACAAATACCGTAATAAAATATTTCCCATCTAATAAAATTAAGCATCAATTCATGTTGCATTGTTGAAAGTTATCAATCGTTATTAAGGTAACACTGAAAACCGTTCATTTTGGTCTACTTACTCGGAGTCATCTGCATGAATGTCCATAGAGGTTCAGTTTTTTTAATTCTCCCTTTCCTATGGTCAAACAACATATAGATATTCCCTATTTTTCTAATGAGGATTTAAAGGCCTTATGCTGAACTAATTAAGAAAAAGGTGTGTACCCTAACCCACTAATATATGAAGTTCATAGCCATAAGAAACTTGAGAACACTGAGATCAGGAAGGTTGATCAACCATAGATGCAAGACCAGAAAGTCTTAAAGAGGAGTCTTTCATTTAGAGGCTTGGAACATCATGATCCAGACCCCGGTACTTGGGTGGATGCTCAAACTTTTTGTAAAGCTGTTGACAGATCATGCGTTAATCTGAGGCTGGAATCCACTCCATGCTTTGCTAAGCTGTGAGTGCTAGCCACCATTAGTGTTCTGTAACTACTGTATCAATTCCTGCAAGTTGTGTCATATGCATAGGCAAGTCGCTGAGAATGTTCTCTGAGTAACGAATACCAGTACCCAGCTGCCTCCATCACCAGCATTTCTAGGCACCAGGTCAGTTGCCGAAATAGAATTGAAAAATCACTTAAATGGTTAAAGTTGTCCTTGATTGTCCTCATGGGACAGTGTGCCGCAGGCCAGACCTTAGTTCAGAATTAGTTTCCTTGATGGAGTTGAAGAAACAGTCACAATACCTATGGTACCACTAGATCTAGTACATGTAGATGGAAGCAATGCGAGACTAACCTCTAGGTAACTCCGATTATGTCCCATTAGATGGGAGTGCTAGGGAATGGGAGGTTGGTTCAACATGTCAGCCTACTTTGTATGTTTCATTAGTGTATGGATTCTAAAATTTTATCATAGGGATATTAAAGCAAGGCATAGGCTATATGTTAATAGCTGGTCACTGTGATTCAACAGTTCGATGAAACATTCTGTTAATAATTACGAAGGAAGGGTGGCGTAGGAATGCAGTGAAGCGAAACAAGAACAAACACCTGAGTGTTCCAGGCAGACCCATAACATGCGAATGACAGACAGTTGTCATCAACTATACCTATTTCACATAGAGAAGGACTTAAACAGTTTTTCATAAAATGAACTGGTCAAGGACTTGAAAGATAGTAGTAGGGACATACATGCTGCCAGTAAGAATAGAGTTAAAAAATATGTCTGGAATAAGTAAATCTGTTGTTGATAGCAAAAATGTTCTATATTACCGTAGGTCAAGGATTAGCAACCAGAGAGTGACTGAGAAACAACTTGTAACATGATTAGTAGCCTATGTACAGGTTAGGCCAACAAATTTTTAAATGGTATGTTTCTCTCTGAACCAAAAAACAGCTCTTAACATGGATTATGATCATTTTTGGATAGAAGGTTTATTCTACATACCTGTTGCACATAAAAAGATCCTATAATTACAGCTCTGTGGCAATGTTTAAATGGATTGATGATGCAGGGTTCATCTAGGCACTATGCATCTTTTAAATATTAATATTTAATTTATTTTAGTAATTCATAAGTTACTAGCATCGCTGCCAATGCTGTAATCTGGCTTGTTTATTTATGCATGAGGAATTAGGAAACATTGGTAGGATTGGTATTTTGAGTGGAGATACAGTAGAATAAAATGCAACTGTGTAATGGAAACCTAAGATTTATCAAATTTTAATTTATTTTCTGTAGACTCCTACACAGCCTACCACCAGGAAAAAACTTGTCGGTGATGTTTAAAGAGAGCAAATTCTTGAAACACTGTGATTTATGTGGTTGGAAAATTGAAAATGAGAAGTCTCGCCCAAGTTGAAGAAGCATTGCCAGACTCAGCTGAAAGCCTCTTGGATGCAAATCAAGTCTCAATAGTTAGACTTTAGGGCGACATTTGACATTTAGGATCGGCACAGCCTGAAGTAGATCTCATGCTATGCACCTGGGCATGTTAAAAAAAACTCAGTCTGCAGGTTGATAAGGTACTGTATTACTACAGTATAAACACAGTACGCTATCTATAATCTATCTCAAGCAAATACACAAAGTTACCGGACTGAGAAACTACGTACTAATGAAAAGAGCAGCATCCAACCATACCGGTAGATGACTGCTTGGTATCATTTTGTGATAACACATCGGTCTATGGACTGCATACCGTACTCGATTAATCTAGGAAATGCATGTAGGTACCTTGCTTCATTAGTTAAACCATAATATTTGTACATTAATTTAGTAAGGACTTTACATTACAACCGGCCACTTAAATTATATTCCGTAGGCCTAACATACAAATTACATGTCATGAAATTGATAAATATATTCAGACAGCAGCATCACTACGCAATGGTGAATAATGTCGTTTTATAGGGCACAAAACGTTATTGTACTAAATGTATTTTGAACTGATGAATAAATCTAGTGGAAACAACAGCATCCAAAGTAGTAGAACTTTCAGTTGATCAACACGAGTGTTGATTTGTAGTTTTTATATTCACATTGTTTTGATGAACAGTACGCGTTGCAATTTAAATATAAATGCACATACAACTATTCATCAGAGGAGCGTGATGGCGCAGTGGCTTAGCTGCTTGTCTTTCAACGGGACGGCCGGGGTTCGAATCCCGGTGACAGCGGGGTGGAATTTTCATCTAAAAATCACGTAGCGTTAGGAAGGGCATCCGGCCTTTAATCTCCGGCCAATTCCAAAATGAGCCTGATTGGCTCCGGCGACCGCAATTAATTGGGAAAAGCCAAAGAAAGTATAAGTAGGCTTTATACAATTCATCATCAATAAAAAAAATGGCATTTCATACTGTCATGAACGGGAATAGATTTCAACATTAAATTAAATTGCTAGCAAGATCACCATCCTCTCACCGCCATGTTTGTAAACAATAAGCAGCGATAATTTGTGTCCCACTCTCAACAAGTGTTTACGAATCAGGTGTTCGTTAACGCCACGGGGATCCTTTTTTTAAATTGAAGTTGTAAAAAATTCAAAGTATTTACAAGTACAGGAGCCACATCCAGAAACATCTCAAGTCGTTTGACCTATTACCGGCAGTTGCTGAGAAAAGATACCTTGTATCTCGAAAAATCAACTTTGCAGATAAATGCAAAAAGCAAACAAGCTGCACTGCCATAATGATAATTTTGTCCTCTAATCTTACCAATTTGACTTGCCAGTTGTCCGATTACGTTAATGTTACCAGTCTTGCACAACGCACAGAGAGTATTCTAAACATGTTACTTATAACATCGAGGGAAATAACTCTATATCCCGAAATTATTTTCACTTTCTTCACAAAAAGATTGGCCATCAAAGATATCACTGAGCTGGCCAGATCTGGCACTGCTAGGCCTAACCTCACATGCAGTGTTCCCTTTGTCATTGTGAACACCTTCTCCTGACCGGTAAGGAATCTTTCAATAAAACGTCCCCTCTTTTATCATTTAAAATGATCTTGTCGACTTCGTCGTTATGCTTGAGTCTAAAGTTATGCGTTACGGATACGGAAGTGACGTGATGCAGCCGCGCGGGAAGCGAGTTCGTGACGTCATGCAGCCACGCGGGAAGCAGAAGGTAATGGTTAATGGAGTCTGATGAAAGAGTCCTGGGACGTCGAGCGACCTGGGGCTTTGAGCGAAGCGAAAAGAATACAGGGTGACTCTGGAAGGGGAGTACAAGATGCCAGAAAAGAATACAGGATGACTCCGAAAGAGATATACAAGACGCCAGACAAGAATACAAGGTGACTCTTAAAGAGGTGTACAAGATGGCAGAGAAGAATACAGGGTGACTCCTAAAGAGATGCACAAGATGCCAGACAAGAATACAATATGCAATATAAGAATACAGGGTGCCTCCTAAATAGGTATGCAGGATGTCAGAGCAAAATACAGTACAAGATGCCAGATAACAATACAGGGTGACTTCTAAAGAGATATACAAGATGCCAGATAAGAACACAGGGTGACTCTTAAAGAGGTGTACAAAATGGTAGAGAAGAATACAGGGTGACTCCTAAAGAGGTGCGCAAGATGTCAGACAAGAATACAGGGTGCCTCCTAAAGAGTTGTGCAGGATGTCACAGCAAAATACAATACAAGATGCCAGATAAGAACACAGGGTGACTCATAAAGAGATATACAAGATGCCAGATAAGAATACAAGGTGACTCTTAAAGAGGTGTACAAGATGGCAGAGAAGAATACAGGGTGACCCATAAAGAGGTGCACAAGATGTCAGACAAGATTACAGGGTGACTCCTAAAGAGGTGTACAAGATGTCACACAAGAATACAGGGTGTGCAGGATGTCAGAGCAAAATACAGTACAAGATGCCAGATAAGAACACAGGGTGACTCATAAAGAGATATACAAGATGGCAGAGAAGAATACAGGGTGACTCCTAGAGAGGTGCACAAGATGTCAGACAAGAATACATGGTGGCTCCAACAGAGTTGTACAAGATGTCACACAAGAATACAGGGTGACTTCTAAAGAGATATACAAGATGCCAGATAAGAATACAGGGTGCCTCCTAAAGAGGTGTGCAGGATGTCAGAGCAAATTACAGCGTGACACTTAACGAGGTGTACAGTATGTTAGATTCAATTCAAATATAGGGTGACCCTTAAAGATGCTTGCAAGATATCAGATTCAAATAATGGGTGACTCTTAAAGAGTTGTAAAAGATGTCAGACTCAAATACAGGGTGACCCTTAAAGAGGTGCCCGCGCGGGAAGCCTAAGTTAATGACTAATGGAGTCTGTTGAAAGAGTCCTGGGGTTTCGAACGAAGCGAGAAGCCCTCCTGAGCCTTTCTAACATGTGTAGCATTTGTAGCATGCGTCATTTGAAATGATATAACGTCTAGTCTTTCAGACTGACTGTAATTTTTTAACCAGCGCGTTTTGCTACGTGGCATACTATGATCTACAATGTACAATAAGGCAACAAATTTCATACACAGAGACAACAGCGAACCTTATGCGTGTACAGTAACTCAAAGTTATAATAATACAATGCTGCCCAAAGAGCTTATAGCTACTCCTAGCCACAATAATAAAATTATTCAAGGCTAAGGGCTACTAACACACAAACTCAATACAAGCTAGGAGCTGTGGGAGTGGCTGCCATGTTTGGTCCAAAACCTACGGACCGCAAACATTTAATAACGTAATATTCATAAAAGTGGGTGTTGTCCACGAAATGACATCTGTCAGTGCCCATTTCAAATGGTCAAAATAACATTAACACATTGAAATATGAGTTTCAAATTTCATACACTGGTGCATTGGACTCAACTAAGTACAAATTGCACCAAAAGAATAAAAACTGATGTTTTGAAAATTTTCCCGGTTAACGTATTAATCACAGTGCCAATGGCTACCATACTAAACATATGAGCCTTGAGCAAAGATAATCATTAACCAGTGAGTTACACCAACACTTAGAAATATGAATGTATGTATGTTTGTGTTTGTTTCGGGTCATGGAAATGATATGGCACCTTAATTTTCTACATAGGTAATGGATTTAGGTTGGTATGTAGTTGTCCTTTGGCATCGTGATCATCAGTCCTGTCTACTTAGGTGTGTGTATTATTGTGATTTGTGTAACTGATATATTGAGCGTAGATGCTCCAATACGTGAAGTAATGAATTAATCCTGCATTTGCCTGGGAATCCAACACTTTGATCACCAGGCCCACTGTTGCCTTCAACATTTATGTATGTTCCATGCATTGATTAAAAAGTCATTGAAATGAAATTGAAAAACAAGATGATCACTAAAGGACATATAGCCACTTTCTCCTAAATGCATGGGTAAAGTAATAACTCTTCGTCCTTCTCAAGGAGTATAATTGAATGTTGGTTGTAGTAGCTTGTTGAAATACAACGTGCTATACCGATATTAAACGTTGATTGATTGAATCCTCACCTGAATTATATATACACACACTAATACAGCCATCACAATAACACAGGTTATAAGACAAAATTCAACACTCTCCCATGTACACGGAGCTAAATGACCATGATGTCCATGCATCTCATATGAAACAACAACAACAACAGCTTCCTACCCAAATCCTTCCGCGTATAAAATTTGATGATGATGATGATAATTGTTGTTTTAAGGGGTCTAATATCTAGATTATCGGCCCCTGTATAAAAGTACACACACTAGTAAGCCTACAGACATCACAGTGACACAGGTTATCAGACAACTTCTATACACACCCAAGTGAACGGGGCTACAAGACAATGATGCCACGAAACCCCTAAAGAATCAACAACAAAAGCAACAACAATAGTCTCTACCGCGGATCAAGTTCAACGAATATTAATCGCGGTATTCGAGTGTTGAAATATGTGGTGTTATAAGTATTATACAGTATATATAATATTTTCGACTGCAAATACACACTACAGTATATATGCTTAACATTATAACGTGTAGGTAAGTTATAAATCAATAAATACCAAAAAGAACGAAGTAAAGAAAAATGAACCTGCAGTGATTTGATCCACGGACACCCAGACTAAGAGTCCAAGTCGCTACCATTACGCCACGGATGCCCTACGACAATACTTGAAAAACAACTGGTTTAGTATAACTGTAGGCTATTATATTTTGTGTTGAAATGAACGATTTTCTGGCGTTTCTATAAACCATTTGATACTAAATATGTATTAATTTGTTCAGTACATTCCTAAAAGGATATAAACTTACGAAGTTACGGAAATATATGTATTTACGAGCAAAAATAGCGGACATGTTGACAACGGGACGGCACGCGCCCACAACGATATGGCACGGTAAGCCTGACCTGTTAGTCGCTTCTACGGTTTCATATTCTATCATAAGATGCTAATATCTTACCGGACACCTCATTGAGGGCAGATTAAACCTGTCCATGTACGATAACTGAATTGTTGAGGCCAGGCCTTGTTTAATCATAAGTTACGGTTAGGCTATAATACATGCATGATGCATACATCCACCACCTTGGAACTATTTGGCTGATGACCTTGTAATTTGGAAAAAAAAAGACGCTTCCCGCATTAAGGTATATTGTTGCAAAATTTGGTAGAGATTGGATGATTAGGTTAGTCGTAATTTGATTTAAGCTCAGAACATTTGGGTGGGTGCCATTCCTTTATTGTTATGATTGCGGCGAAATACAACATGGCACTGAGTTGCACATTCCTAGTGCTACCGCTGTACCTAAGGTGGTTCGATTTTGGTTCAGTTGTGTTTGAATTGATAGGGGGAATTGATTTGCACACATATGTGGCCGCCATCTGCAAACTATTGGGCTGATGACCTTGTAGTTTGGTCAAAATATGCTTCCCACAAAAGATTAGCTGTTGAAAAATTTAGTAGAGATCTGATGTTTAGGTTGGTCGTAATTTGCATTAATCCTTTAACATTTGGGTGGCCGCCATTAGGTTTCCGTCAAGATGGTGGCGATATAAAACATGACACTGAGGTGCCCTTTGCTAGTGCTACCTCTATACCAAATTTTGTTCAATTCTGTTTCACCATCTTTGAATTGATATGGGGAATCGATTTGCACACATACATGGCCGCTATCTGCAAACTATTGGGTTGATGATCTTGTAGTTTGGTCAAAAGATGCTTCCCACGTAAAGGTATGTCGTTGCAACATTTGGTAGAGATCAGATGATTAGGTTGGTCGTAATTTGATTAAAGTTTTGAACATTTGGGTGGACGCCATTACGTTTCCGTCAAGATGGCGGCAATATAAATCATGACACTGAGGTCCAACTTGCTAGTGCTAACTCTGTACCAAATTTCGCTCAATTCGGTTTAACCGTGTTTGAATTGATGGGGGAAACGATTTGCACACATACATGGCCACCATCTGCAAACTATTGGGCTCATGACCTTGTAGATTGGTAGAAAGATGCTTTCCACAAAACGGTTTGTTGTTGCAAAATTTGGTAGAGATCAAATGATTAGGTTGGTCGTAATTTGATTTAGGCTTTTAACATTTGGGTGGCCGCCATTACGTTTCCGTCAAGATGGCGGCAATATAAGGCATGACAATGAACTGTTCTTCCCTAGTGCTACCTCTATACCAAATTTCGTTCAGTTCGGTTTCACCGTGTTTGAATTGATAGGAGAATCGATTTACACACATAAATGGCCGCCATCTGCAAACTATTGGACTGATGACCTTGTAGCTTGGTCAAAGGACGCTTCGCACAAAAAGGTATATTGTTGCAAAATTTGGTAGAAATCAGATGATTAGGTCGGTGGTAATTTGATTTACGCTTTAATATTTGGGTGGCCGCCATTACGTTTCCGTCAAGATGGCGGCGATATAAAACATGACACTGAGGTGCCCTTTGCTAGTGCTACCTCTGTACCAAATTTCGTTCAATTCGGTTTCACCGTGCTCAAATTGATAGGGGGAAAAATACATGCAGAGTACACACACATACAGACATACACACTCACACACACACAGACACACAAGTTGTGGCACTGTAGTGATCTCATAAGTCTACTTTCATTTTTTGCAAAAATCGAAAGTAGGCTAACAAGATGTTCAGTGAAGCCTACTTTATGAGTATAGTTATAACTCATGGATTATAATTGAATGTTCTTCTGATGACCATCTTTGTTATACTACTAAATATTTGATGACAAATGTGATAAAACTCCCCCTGAGGCGAGGTTTAAAAAGTAAAAATTACTTTTGGAACCATTCAAAGGAGGATGGGGAATACATACGAGGATATCAGCACAATTTTAAAGATTACCCATACCGAAATTGACTAGACTACAAAGTACGTATTGCGTAGTGGCTAGCATTCTTGACTGTCACCGTGTAGGCCCGGGTTCATTTCCCAGCTCTGTCAAGAATTGTAATTCTGGTCTGAAAACTGGAGAGGGGTACACTCAGCCACGTGAGGCAAAACTGAGATAGGGCAGGTACGATTCCTTCCACAGGCATCCTGGAAGTTGTTTTCCGTGGTTTCCCAATTTTATTCTAAGTAAATGTCGCGATAGTATCTAAATTAAGGTCACAGTGGTTTCCTACCCAAACCCTACCTCAATTACAAATACACACACTAGTACAGACATCAAAGTGACGCAGGTTATTAGAAGAATTCTACACACATGCAAGTATGAGGGGCTGCATGACCAAGATGCCACAAAGCCGCTTAAAAGAAACAACAAATACAACAACATGATACGTAACCTATATATAACTTTTGATTGGCTTCCTCTTGCACATAACTAAGTCTTTCTTGGAAGTTGTTTTCCGTGGTTTCCCACTTCTACTCTAAGTAAATGTCACGATGGTATCTAAATTAAGGCTACGGTGGTTTTCTACCCAAACCCTACCTCAATTACCTCAATTTTTCTGATTATAACCTCTGTATGCAACACATTCGGCTTTAGTCGGGAAGATAGCCCTTGTAACAAGGCAGATTGCCTATTTTGTATTTATTTCTAAACTCTTCGGGGATGAATCAATTCAAAGGTGCCAAAACTTAAGTGTGTTTTAGAGCTAGATGTAGCTTAAAAGTTAACATCCTATCAGTGTTATAAATCCCTTTTGCTGCGTCCAATAGTAACTGATCGTAACAAGCGAGCATTCAAAAGGAACAAAATACCCGGAGCATTGACGATTTCCACCCTGATATCATAAATATTGGCAATTTGTTTATAAATAAACGTTTAAACAAAAAAAGCACTGGACATAACTCTCTACCATTATGCATAAAGGAAATGTTTTCAATTTAAAAAAAACGAGCCTTACAGTAGACGCATACGATGTGTAACATCTGACATAGAAGAAACCTCACGTGAAATTGTTGATACACCGGTATTTTATACTATTATTGGCACAAATATTAATCTATTGTAAAAGGGAGTGTTTTACAGATATTGTAGTTTATAATACGGAACTCATTTTATTAGATGATTTGTAGCGTCCACCTGCACTAGCCTAAATAAAGAATACGATATGGATCAACTAGATTAATAGACGCGACACCGCTCATAACCTTAAATTCCTTATAAACAGATCCTCTTCATTCACAGACCAATACGTAATTTCATATGGATTCTGTTAAAATGAGTCATATCGATATGATGATGATGATAATTGTTGTTTTAAGGGGACTAACATCTAGGCTATCGGCCCGAAATATTGATGTGATGAATATCGTTTAAAATGATAATCTGGTAGCAAAATATCTACCCCGTCCGGTATTCGAACCCAAGATCTCTAGATTCACAGTCATAAGCACTAACTCCACGGCTATTTCGAATACGCAAATTTTGTGCACAAGATGGTGACTTATTTCCACGTTCCAATAATACTTCATTACGGAATTAAGTTTCATTTATATTTTGCTTGTTTCGATAATGTTCCTGCGTGAAATTGAGTTTAAAATGCCTTATGATTAGGCCCTCTTGTGAGTAAAGAGAATGTATTCAGTAATAGTTCATGAAGGCTTGCTCAATTCTCGTATAACCACAACGATTATATTATATTGATGACTGCATTACCGTTATGTGGGTTAATATTTGAATAGCCATTGTGCAGAAACATAATACCGGCAATGCCGACTTTTTACAATGTTTGATATTAAGGCATTTTACTATTTAAATACTGATACGAAGACTTCGAACATGTACCATGTCATTTGTTTCAATCACTTGACACCAGAGTTCGCATGAGCGTTTTCCGTTCAGTATGTCATATACATCCCACATGGGCGAGAGTACGTCATGGTATCAATTTCCGACACCGCGCGCTCATTGTTTCTCGTACCACTGCCAGTTGGGTCTTATCACTGCCCGCTGGATCGATCGATCGAATTGGCAGTGCATCTTATACTTCCGTTCGTTCCACCACTGCAAGCTAGTACACTTCCGTTCGATCGATCGAGCGGGCAGTGCATACTTCCGTTTTCCACCACTGCCAGCTAGTACACTTCCGTTCGATTGATCGAGCGGGCAGTGCATACTTCCGTTTTCACCACTGCCAGCTAGTACACTTCCGTTCGATCGATCGAGCGGGCAGTGAATACTTCCGTTCGATCCACCACTGCCAGCTCGATCGTTCCGATCCAATTTTCAAAATCACTCCCACAAAACTATCCAGTAACCGAGCGGAAAGATGTTACACATCAATAAATGACGACAGTCCCTGCCAGAACTAAGTCGCGTCGAGCCCGCGAAACAGGAAGGACGGGCGCACATTCAACCCCTGCCAGAACTGTGTCGAGTAGAGACTTACACTTTAACATGCACAACGACAATGCTGTTGAAAATTGAGATTTCCCGCACGGGTTCATAGTTTTGCATATTTTAATTATACAGTATGATACAAAAAGCATATAACTTAACGACCTTAATATCAATTAGAACAAAAACATTATTACTATTGATAATACTAATAACAATAATAATACACATAGTAAAGTGCTAGGAATCTCTGTGCAATAGAACTTGGATAATTCAAGTCATAGACCTACCTGTCTATGGAGATGGCCATCAGAGTGAAGACTGAAGCGCAAATGGACATAACAGCTACATATTGGGTGAATTTGCAGTAAGGTCTTCCAAATGGCCAGTCACTGTTGAGCATGTAGGTGTAATTGAATGTCACGTTCAATGTAGATACCATTGTATCAGCAACTGAGAGGTTCACCAGGAAGTAGTTGGTGATAGATCGCATCCTTTTGTTTGTCATTACGATCCAAACGACGATGAAGTTGCCTCCGGCTGCCACTATCACCATCCCCGCAAAGAGAACGGTCCAGAGGACCTGCCGCCACCATGGTAAAATAAAGGGGTTTTCATCAAATTGCTGAGTTGAATTCATCGACGAATTTAGGTACG
The DNA here is from genome assembly GCA_946902985.2 of Meconema thalassinum. Taxonomy (NCBI): domain Eukaryota; kingdom Metazoa; phylum Arthropoda; class Insecta; order Orthoptera; family Tettigoniidae; genus Meconema; species Meconema thalassinum. Next base: position 1,338,817,510 of record OX336389.2, read on the forward strand.
GAAATTCCGAAGATGTGTTTAAATTTCCTTCGTTGAAAAGTTGCATTAAATTAGAGCTTGTTGTGTCAGGGTCGGTAGCTATCTTTTCCATGTCGCTCAATATGCTGTCTTCCATGTTGAAGTATCTATTTCATAGACGATGAACACCGCCTTATATGTTAGTAAACGAAATTATTCCAAGAAGTGAAATGAATGAACTTTCCGATCACTATATAATTAATGTAGACACAAATATGTGAATCTCACAGCCAAGACTGAGCTTTATAGACTAGCTCTATTGAGCGGTAGTCTCTACTGACAATAATACTTAAATACACCAAACACGCAGCAGATCACAGAACACTGCACTCCTGCAAGCGGTATTTATCAACTAGATTAATACATCACATAAAACACCGAATACATTGAAAGTTATATAAGCTATATACATGTTATTCTCGTGTGTCTCAGAATATCACCATTTCACTCAGTGTCTAAGTTGACGGTTATTTTCCAATTTAAAGACCGATGAAGGTAACACTATTAATTAGCGACACATTTTCTTCTTTTGATCTTCAAAAATTGCCCGACGGTCATCCCACCAGTGCACCACCTGCAACACAGAACAAAAGAAAACAGTTAAAATATATTCATGCTCTGGTTAACTTGGGTTATATCGTAACACTAACAGGTTTCCCTCGGATTTCCTGTGATTGGTTTAATAAAACACAGCCTCATACATCCTAAATTAGGGATTTGGTGCCTCCAGTTCACTGTTGTAGCAGTCAACACTTATCTTCAACCTTTCTAAACATACCGTAAATAAGGAGACGCTAAGTTTCCATGTTTAATATAAGATAAGACATAGTTCTCCATTAAAAAAAGGTTAATAAATATATGTTCTACTTTCCTCTCAAGTCCCACTTAATGTAAGAATGTGTAGGAATTCAGTGTTAAATAGGTTTTGTACAATACTGAAAGCGTCGTGATTATACCAGGGTGTTGTTTTATTTCGTAGTTTTCAAATCTGAATGTAAGTTAATCCAATAATGACAACACCTACATTTTGTGAGCATTACGGGTTGTAGAAAACAAACAACTAGGCCTATGCTTCCTGTATATGAAGAAAAGTATCTCTTATTTCTTCACCACACATCGATTATACAATTAGCTGTATCGTATCTGAAATGAACGCGAATGCTGTTCTGAACTTATTGCCAAGTTAAATTTGAAGAAGCGTTGTCATAAACTTCCGACAAATCAGCGTCGAAGTTTCACAAAGATCAATTTCACATTACAAATTTATTTTTACCACAACTGAAAACATTAAAATAGTGCAAACATTAACAATATTGTTTTAAGTAGCTCTGAAAGCCTTACCTGTAGGTGCAATAATGTTATTGTTGTTAATTAATAACCGTCCCTTCGTTTTTGTTCCGATCCACCCTAGAGCTTAACTACAAGCAATTTTCAGTGATAATTACTCATCTCGTTGTAGATGGAAGGTAATTGAAGCCAGTCTTAGGTTGCCATGAGAAAAATCCCGCCCACTAGCTGTATCATAGTCTGATGCGTTAACGTGCTGAACCCCACTGGTTGGTTGCTGAGAGGCTTAATGGTCTATCATTGTTACCAACGAATGAAAACCTTCATGACACATGAGAAGTATGATTAGTGATTTTGTGGTAGATCTACACGTAAATTACAAAATGACCCACTCTGACCTACTGTATTGGGCTAACATGTGTGGGATATCAAGAACATGACGTTGGTGTGTTCGTCTGCGCCATTGATTTCCAATTTCCAAGATGAAATTTGCTGAATCGATTCCGATTAATTTTCAATATGGTTGTAGATATCATTCCCCATATCCAGGGCTTTAGTTGGAAAATTATAACTTCCAATACTGGCATAATCCTTCAAAATTTTCAGACAGACTCGAAGGGATGTTGCTCTGAAGTCCTTTTTCTTGCACGACTGGAGAGTTCCTCTGCTGATCGCCTCTCAGTTGCCAGCCAGGATTTCACATTAAGACAGTGGGTCGAATTCAGAAAGAGGAGGTCCAGTTAAATTGATGAACATCAGGTCCGACACATCCACCAAAAGGGCATTTCTTACAGGGGTTACAATCTCATTCATGGAGCTAAATGAACGTTCACACCCAGCTGTTGATATGGCAGTAGTGTCTGAAGCACAAAGCTGAGGCAGTACATCATGAGGTTCCTTTAAATATTCCTATATTCCTTGTACTCCCTGAAAGCTCTTATAATTTTCCTGTTACCTGAGATTCTACATTGATTGCATAGATGAACTATACTTTCTTCTCCATACATTATATCTAGCTTCTTGGGTCATTCAGACAGACTCAACACTGTTAGATGACAGATGAGATCATTATAGCTACTACTGATTTGCAAATCTTCATTCATCCTTCTGTGTCTGTGAGAAGACTGAGTAGTTAACAATCATGATCCTAAATTGGCAGCGAGACTCCTGTTAAACTGTCCTGCATGGATGATTAATATTTTATTGGGTCTAGACATGGACACAGATTGGAATTTACTCAGTTTAGTCATACTGTTAGCTACTTTGGCATAATGGCCTGGGTTCTGCTGCAATTACTAAAATACTCTAACAGCTCTCTTTAACAGTTTAACTGCTGTGGGCAGTATCATTTCCCTCGTTTGAAGATCACATGAAAGATCAGCTAATTCTATCCATGCATCCAACAATATTCCTAAATTTTCTACAAACGCTGCATTTCCTAAATATTTCCGTAGAGTAGAATATTTGGCTCTTTCTTTCTGATCTCTTGTAACATCATTCTCAGTCATGCCAAAATGAGAATATAAAGTCTCAAAGGTTTCCGATTGAGCCTGTAGGGTTCTTTTAGTTGATGAAACCCACCGAATTGTGAAAATTTTGCCAATGTGCAAAATGCTTTCCTCCAAGGCTTTTTCACCGTTGTTTAGTTCCCTTTGGTTATTAGGAGATTGATTGTATAGACCATAAAGTTTTTTTTACAAATATCCGAAAGTAATTTATTCCATGGTCTTCTCTGATGGAATCATTAACAGCTAGCTATAGGGAAATAAATTCTTAAGTTCTGCACTGAAACCTTATTAATATTATCATATAATAATTTCTCATTCTTATTGTATGCTGTATTGGAAGTATCAGTAAGGCCGATTGAAGTATCCTCATGATGTCGCAAGATTTCGAGCACTTGAAGCAAGCAAATTATATTTATCAATTTCTTGGAAGACGAGGTCATTGAGAGGATAGCTTGGCTTCCCTTGATGACGTAGAGGACACATGCACCTTTGTTCGGGCAGTCGAGAGAGAGCGTAGACGTCAAGCGAACGAAATGGGAGATGATTCGTGACGGCCGAAGCAACGAATTGAACATGAATCAGCGAATCAGAGATATGATGCTTTCCAAGGCGGGAAAACAGCATGGGATCAGAAAGCGGGGGAAATCTGTATTGAATTAATCTACGGTGGAATTTTATTCCGTATGACCGATTCGTAACCTGCAGGATGAGAGAAGAACAATGATACCACCCTCAAGTCTGAACGCCAATTTCTAAGGTTTATTTTAATTTTATAGTCCCCACTCCTGTGATATCTGCCAGTTCTGTATAAACTAGGTTACTGTGCCAGCCATAGACACAATTATTCTGAGTCTTTGAGGAGGCAGGTGCATTCTATTTTGAGTCTCTGAGGAGACAAGAGTAACTTATAATTTGCATCTCTGCGGAGATATTTCGACACTTTATAATTTGCATCTCTGATGAGAGACCTTGCTTTTGAACTTAATTATTTCAACAGACATTGGACTGACTGCATTAACATTTTCAAACACTTTAATCATTACAGTGAAGCTTTTACAGAGTGTGATATGTTGCGTGCGAAATTAGAGCATAAATTGCTAACTAGGGAAATTGTCGTCGAGAATAATTGCATAGGACAATGAGTGAAATTAGTAGCTCTGCCGCAATTCTAGTAGGATATTGTAGTTAATTTGATCGTTTCTTTTCATCAATAAGAAGACTTCAAGATGGTTTGTACGAGGCCATATGCTGGGATGATGACCATTCGATTTACCGCAGCGATGATGATGGCTGAGTAAACATTCGATTGGGTCATGAGTGGTTACGTACGCTGAAGTGATGTTGCTGATATGGTTGAGTACTAAACATTGGATTTATTCAATTATGTAGCTAGATTTTGGAATGGGAACATTGTATATATTTTTTCTTGGTTTTAATTTAGTTTTGGTAAAGGTAGTGTATCCAACATTCAGATATAAATGTGTGAGGACGCGTGACCACTAGTAGATTTGTTTGAATTTTATTTGTGTAATCCATGTACTACGCGTACATATTGCGAATATTTTAGTTTTGCGTACTCATGAGTTACGGTTCGGGTGATAAATGAAGCTGCATTAGAGTAACGATAAATAAATAGATATGGGGGGGGGGAATTGACCTATCTTTGTTACTGTTTTTGATCGAACAGGCTTGTAATGAGTTGCCTGTGTTGCAACATTTTTGAAAGAACCATCCGTTCTTATTTTGAAGTTTTTATTTTGATAGCATTATATTTGATTCTTCAGTCGAAAGCTTAGATCAGACGCGCGGTGAGTGTGGAAAATATTTATGTGATTCTTGTAGGTAATTGTCAAACCCATACGTGTGATATTGTGTGTTTTATGTGTCATGTTGTGTGTATTTTGAAATTTGCGCGGAAGATTGGCATGTTGTGACCAAGTCTCTGTCGGCAGCACGTCGGATGGCGGGTGATGCTCTATGGAGATCCCGACCAGTCCTATCGAATCTTGTAATTCCAGGGGGAATTATTGAGATATTGTATTTTGTGACACACACATTTTAGCTGGGTGACAGCTGTGAATTCTTCGTTGTCTTGGTGCCACGCAAAGGGCTGGCCTGAGATATTATTGACACACGTGGGTGATTGACAAGAAGCAGCGAGAGTCCACACTGAGCGCTGGTCTAAGTTATTTCGAGACACTAATTAGGCAGCGAGAAACGGCCAGGCCGTGACCTAGTTAAAGTCGATCGCCTGTTCGGTTTAAAAGCCTTGAAATATGAAAGGGAAAATATTCATGCCCGCACGGTAATCCCATGGGTTACGTCAATATAGAAATGTTTGTATTATAAATAAGTGCATTTTTGAGGTTTGTGTTTTCTTAATTCATGACTTTGATGATTGTAAATTTGTTGACACCTTGATGTGTCTTATGTAAAATGACACCCGGTCATTTCGTTGTGTTTTCTTTGTGGTTACGTGGTCACGTTAGTCATACTTGTGTTATTTTGTGAAGTCCTGTTTTGAGGCAATCTTTGTTAGCTGAGGCTCATGGGTCCAGATTTCATACGGAAATCTTTGTTGTAAATATTTTAAGTTAGCGAGTGTCGGTAATATTTTCTTGTAATGTTGAGTTTCCATTGATATTCTATCTAATTAAAATACGGATTTGTAACTTGACGGCTTCGCATGATGTTCGCGAATCACGTATAAGTACTCATACCATATTTTGCATGCATTCACATCACTCACGCACATGGTTTGAAGAAATCTCAGAGAGATATATTTTTGTGTATATTCAATGATTAGTTGAGTGTGTAAGATTGGGAGTTGTTTTATTTTGTTGTTATTTTTGATCTGTTGTTAAATTTGGTTTTGTTAATTTTGGCTTCACTTTTCTTTCTTTTTGCCATATATTTAGTCTATGTTACCTTGTATTTTGATAAGAAGCACACTTTAGGAACTTCGTTATGAACCGAAACACTACCCCGAAAAAGAGTCTCATAAAAGCTTCTTGCAAGGGCTCAGCACCTACACTACTCCTTCTGCCTATCATTGTTGAGACACCATAACTTGAAAAACATATAAGACATTCTTTTAAATATTCTTCACTAATTCCAAAGAAGTTGAGTTATTTAAGAAGGGCAGTAGTAATACAAGAAGCTGTTCCACTTTCTAGTTCAATCAGATCTAAAAGTATAATTTGACAACTTTCAGTGTCCTCCATAGAAAATTTTACTCACACAACTAGTGTCTGCTTTTTGCTTAGTGTGGTAGATTCATCTATTAATATACAGTACTTACTTTACGTTTATTTTCTATGCGAAGAATTCGTCCCGTATTGAGCGCGTTAAGAGTTTGAAGATATATATAAATTGGCATATCAGTATAAGGTCTCTGATATTTTGCAATTTTGTAAGCTGTTCTAAAATAAAGAGCAGTGGTTTCAACTTCTCCTTGTTGCATTGTTATAACTCCTTGTTAAAAGTATTGCCTTTTGCTTAATTCTACCTAATTTATGTTCACGAATTCTTTACCTGACACTCTGTTGTTGAGCTTCCTTATCACTTCCATACCAATTTACTTTTCCCTGCACCCATTCCTGCGAAATGTGAAGGCTCTGAGGCTTCTTAGGAATAAAATTTGCTTCTGAACTACATTCATTAATAATTATCCGTGAATTCTCAGTACTAAAATTATTCCACTGATCCGCGGTCCAACAAGGAGGCAACAAAGTGGTGTCAATCAATACACCCGTTACCGCTACACTATTTATATTTATTACAGAGCTCCCAGAGGTACTTACTGCACTTAAAACTGGGGCGGTATTTTCCCTTCACTTTTGGCACTATCAGTGTGTCTATCTTTATTCGAAATTTCTGCAATATTACTTTCACCTTCACCGACTTTTCCACATTTAATTTGCTTTAACCACTTTAGTAAACTCATTTTGCTTTTTATTTCATGGCCACATATACAATATAATTAAATAATTAAAAATTAAATAATTAAATAATTAAATAAAATAATTATAATAATAATAATAATAATAATAAGTACTTAAGCTTCTTTAAAAGTCGGTCTGTGACCTCGCTGTTTACTAACCAGCTGATACAAGTAGATTTCTACCACTTTTAGGAGTTTCCAAAATAAAATTAATATTTGAAAATAATTTTATTATTCGAATGTCGAAGAAATTAAAAATTAATAAAATTGTTTATAGGAACTACCTGTCCATCCTAACTATTTAAATTAACAATCATATCCTTACTCAATACAATAAACCTCTTATTAATCACAGTTTCTATCATATTACTTTTTCACTTAAATACTATAAATATTGAATCTATTTTAACGTGTGCACAACTATTTACAACGCTGCATTCGTTATTTCTTTCATCTCGTTCAACTGAATGTTCATATTTCTCCGTAGAGAATATCTCTAAATATTTTAAAATTCACTACCCATCTTCCTCATATTCCGTTTAATTCTAGTGATATCCTGGCTTCAATAGTCCAACCGATTAAGCATAGCATTGGTTAAATGTTTAATTCAATAATATTAATACTGGTATTAATGCTCGCAAATGAAATCAATTTCTTACAATATCATATCATACATCAGTTACCCATTTAAATAAAATAAACAGCTGTTTTTACAACATTCCTTACGTTACTTTAAGCCTCCTTCAAGAATACAGGCTTCACCTTTTCAAATATGTGGCAAAAATCTACACATGAAATTCATTACGACACTTGCGTAAACGTTCATCGCCAACATGCGGAAATACCTTACAATTCACGTAGCGTTCATCAATGCATATTATAAAACCCCTAATTGTGGAATAAATCTTCATCAATTATAACAAACTTGTGCAGAATAACATTAAATACTCTATTATACGCCGTCAAATTATCTTCTTGTTCCACTCCTTCCTTCATTTCCAATGATAAAAATATTAATAATCGTTGCAATCAAGTAGTCTATAACAAAAAGAACACATATTCTTCTAACAGACATCCGCTTAGTAAAAAATACAATGCGTTTCTCCTTCCTCTATCCATTCTTCTTCTTCTTCTTCTTCCTCTTCTTAAACACCAAGTATTTCTAAGAAAACAAACTTATCAGGGATCAAATTCCACATTGTCATAAAATGACTATAGCTTTTAATTAACTGGATCGACTGAAATTTAGTCGTCATATTTAATGTTAATTACTCTGACTTGAAACTGACTCCAATGTCACAAATTGCACATGCAATTGACATCCGAGTTAACTTCTCTTCACCTCTAACTTTCTCATCGTCACATTATGTATAAAATAGGACTACCTTTTCCAACAATCGCATATTTCAAAACAGATCTCAATACATCATTCCTATATCTTCCTAAATCTGAATTTCCATTCTAAAAATGTCAAGAATTGCAACTAAGGCAATTAAATACACCAGTCTTCACATAATCATGCTATTCAAAAATATGACATCGCCAACAAAAATAATTCCATCAAAGTCGAAAGTGTAAGAATGCAAACATCGTTCCAAAACGATCCAAATCCTAATAACGCTCACTAAACTTCATTATAGCCTACACAAATCTTCAAATGGATTTTATCAAGTCAAAAATGAAATATTACATTACGCCAACAATGCAAAATGCAAATACAAAAACCCTAACGTAAAATTCGCCTAAATAGAACTCTACAATTTTAATAAAATGCTAATAAAAATGGTCAATCGTAAAATTTCTACAAGATCCAAATCTACTTAAATAACTGAATACCCGCCCAGAACAAGGTTGTAACCCTCACTTTTTTCAAAGACGACTTTTACATGGAAAAAGGTTGTTAACGGCACGCGGGACATGGCAGTCTTATTGGAATGTCTACAGATGGCGTTAGTGGTGGTGATCAGCTGGCCCGAAGTTAGCGCTGCGCAGAACAAGGTTGTATCCGGAAAGAAAATGGCGGATGTATCACCGATCTCTCTTACCGGTAGTGCTCAAAACCATATGAATAGGACCAAATAAAGGAAACTTAACATAAATAACTGGCGTTATGTCAAACGTAAAGGGCTCAGGGATGCTGGAATGCAATATATATATAAATATATCCAAAAGGGGAATTCAGATAGCTGCGAAAACTCAACCAGATGAGGTACGTGGAACAAGGTTGTAACCTAACCGACTTTGTGTTATGTCCTTACGTAATATGTATTGCATGTATATCAGGTACTGTAGTTAGTGATTACAGCACATTTGTACATGATGTTTGAATGACATAACCATTAATAATAATAATAATAATAATAATAATAATAATAAACCGAGGTTTTGTTTTTAGCAAGACGATTTACTCGTATAGCGGAATAGAGTTCTACTCTATTTCTGAAATATTTTACTAACATAATACCATAGCGTAACAAAATGTGTGTGCAGGGAAAATTATTATTAAATCCATGCTTGTAAATATGCTGGTTACGTATATGATGTCGTATCTAATTTAGTATTACTATAATTTTATTTCAGGGATGTCACTGCAGATGCTCTTATGAATGCAACAAGATCACATTAGAAACGGCACGTGCATTGTTTGTCGACTTCTACTCTTTGAATTATGACCAGCAGACAGCATTGTTTGGACAAAGCTGCATTAAACGTCAGAATATTAAAAGAAGAGAAGTTGAAGAAGCAGTTTCGCGTAGGAATTGCAGTTTTTCGTACTTTCTTTCCGTACCTGCAGGTGAAACTTACCGTGTGTGCCAAAAAATGCTCCGTCATGTGTATAAAATTACTCCTCGCAGAATACAGAAATTGCAAGAGAAACTAAAACGTGGGGATTCGTTATGTGACAAGAGAGGGAAACACAACAATCGGCCGAATGCCACTCCTGACAAAGTAAAGGAAGCTATTCGGGAGCACATTGCCAAACCAGGAAAGTCATTACAGTCGCCACAGATCTGCAAAAGGTTGCTTGTCTAATGATTTGAATTTGAATATCATGTATGCATTGTTTAGAGAAAAACATCCTGAATACCACTGCAATGAACACACGTATAGATATATTTTCCATTCAGACTTCAATCTACGGTTTGGTCTACCCAGAGCTGATACCTGCGTGTACTGTGATGGGTTGTACGTGGAAATGATATCAGCACAGACGGATGAAAAGAGGAAAGCTATTGAAGTTCAAAGTAAGTTACATCATACTAAAGCTTAGATAGCATACAAAGCAATGACTGAAGATGGAGAAAAAGCCAAACAAAATTCTACGTATGTCGTCTTGTTTACGGATCGACAGCAAGTGCTTTTCTGTCCTGTGTTATCCCACTCATCTGTTTTCTATCAAAGACAGTATGCGTGTTATAATCAAGCCATTCATAATGCTGGCACAAATGAAGCAACAATGTGTTTTTGGCATGAAAGTGTGGCCAAACGAGGTTCAGCCGAAATTTCTTCATGTATATTGAAGTATATCAGCCCCTAGCCCCAGGAGAAGAAAGGACTCATGTACTTTGGTCTGACAGATGTGTTGGCCAAAATAATAACTGGCGTATGCTGTCACTTTGTCAGCATATCATTACACTCCGATTGTTTACAACAGTGAATCAGAAGTTCCTAGTGTCGGGTCATAGTTTTCTTCCGTGTGACCGGGACTTTGCTCTGAATGAGCATCAAAAAAAGAATTTTACTGTTTATGTTCCTAAAGACTGGATTGCAGTTATAGCTTCAGCAAGGCAAACAAAACCTTTTCTGGTACATGATATGCAGCCTGAGGACTTCAAAGACCTGAAAGATCTAGAAAATTCTCTTAGGAGAAATCCTGACTTTAAAATAACAACTTCACATTGGATTCAGGTATCAGCAGACGATCCAGGAACAGTTCGTGTGAGACTCAGCCACAATCTATTGCAGCCTTGGTACCAGTATTCAATCATGAAGAAATGTAGAGGTGTTCGCAATACAAATTGTAGGCCCTATAGTGTAGCGCTGAATGCAATCCCTATTCTTTATTCTCAACAGTTACCAATACGAGCAGGAAAGTGGAAAGATTTACAAGATATGTGCCGGTATATTCCACAGGAATTCAGACAGTTTTATGAAGAACTAAAGGCGGACCAAGTATAACACGAGTCATTACGGAACTATTAATCGTGACATTAATTTATACACACCCCATATTGGCTCTCGTGTGTACTGAGAATTACAAATACTGTCATCTATGTATCATTGTTGGTTACAACCTTGTACGTCTGAATAGGGTTACAACCTTGTTCTGTGTTTTGAATGAATATTTCCCATTTTTTTCTATTTTCATTGCACCTTAATTGTTTAAAGTTCTACTAGAGTGTATAATATGTTCAATGCACATGTTTTATGGACATTGTGGGTTTATAATGTAAAAAATATGGACAATATCTGTTTATTCTCTCTCCTGTAAAATTTCACTTTTGTGGGTTACAACCTTGTTCTGGGCGGGTATTCAACTGGAAAATCTTCTCTATACGTTAGTTCCGCCAGATGATGATATTCCTCATACCCGGTCGAGTATGATTCTTCATGCATTGAACTCTGCATTGCTGATCCCATTTCAGCATTCGCCTGGACCTCGTACATGGAACAGCCGCTGGATGAAAGTCTCCCTAGTCCGGTCTCGTTCTTGGATCTCCTCGATTCGAATTGATGTTCTTGTAGGTCGTGGATTGTAGACTCCATCTCTCAACTCTGCTACTATTATCTGGTTTCTTCATCGTCGATTCTCGAAAATCTCTCGTAGATTTATAATTTTGAATAGCTTAGGTCACTCCTGTCATTTTTGCTAGTTCAGTTATTCACCTTCCCATATCATGCGTTGAACAGTGCATCACCAACTTCTCACACAGTTCAGTGGCCTTCCCCTTCAATTCGTAATTCCTGAACTCCATTGTAGAATTTTCAAAATAGTTGTAGTTTTTAAAAATCAGCTTGTAGATTTCACCAAATTCAAAAAAATATTGTAGAGTAGACATTTATAGACAGCATTCGAAGATAATTATATTAAGAAGTGCCTTCTCGTAAGGCATAAACTTCTGCTTCAACCTGGCAAAGTATCGTAGATTTTTAAAGTAGTTGCTGTATTCATTGTTCAATTTTCACTATTCATTTGAATATATGTGTTCGCTTTTATTGTAATAGCTTTACTATTCTCTTGACTGTAGATCGTTGAATTACAATAATGTCATTTATCACTTTCCTCGATTCTTCCGTGAATACTTGAACATTCGCGCACTCCCCAAATTATATATAGCGCGGAGCCTAACACAACCTTTCTCTCACGCGTCGCGAAAACAAGTCCCCTCCTCTATCTTTTCAATAGCGTGGGTTATCAGACTTGCCACTCAAAATTCCTTCTCAAATTCTCGAATGAGTTTTTTTTTTCAAAGTCCTTTTCTTAAATTTCCAAAATATAGTAAAATGGAGAATAATTTTCCACATTGAACCTTGTCCTTCATGATACTTATTACTGTTCCAGAGTAATTATAGTATCAATTATTCCCTTCATAAATCTAATTAATCATTCTTATCACGTGGTATGCATTTATCCAATCACAATTTTCCTGACGTGGTGTCAATCGCGTTCTGGCCACGTGCCTCCTTCTCTCTCCCTCGCACGCGCAGGTAACTGGCTCAAGTCAAGAAGACAAAAACAACTAGCTTACTGGACTGGTTTCCACCCTACATGCCGATTGAGGACCGGTTAGAAACTTCGCCTAGCTCGCCATTTATACAATAAATAAAATCTTCTTTAGGCTAAGCTTTCTTCAATCTCAATCGTACCATAATATTCCAATGCATACCAGTTCGATTCTCGACTTCATGACTTCTACAATTAAAGTCCAATCCCATCCAAATTTTGAAATTAAGCTTCTTATATCTGATAGATAACAAATCAGACTTCAGGTAAAGTAAAAATTGGGGTCAGTACGGAAAAAAGAAATATATTTCTTCAATATTATCGTCTTACCATTAATAAGTGTACCGTATCGTATGAAATTATTTTCTATTACCTGACCGATTCAGTATGTTTATGGCATGTTAAAACAAATATATGATTGGTATTTTAAGAGCCGCTGCATACCGCCATAAATATGTAGGATTTTGAACTTCCGGTACTCTATTCTGGCAATTCTCTAACTACCGGTACTGAGAGCCAGTGAGTACCGGCCCAACTAAAGCCCTGTCCATATCTCATCGTGCCGTGCTCACCACAGCAAAAATGAACAGGGTTATCCCCAAACTAACGAAACGTGATGAACTGTCGGCTCATATTTCTTTCGAGCCTACCAATGAACCTTGACCATATCAAAAAACAGTAGATAGCAATGGAACTAAAGAAATTCCAACTATTATGTTTCCACGGCAAGTGACTCAAGTATATACACTTCAGTCACAGCGTTGCATGCTAAACAGATAAAGTGTAATCATTATTATGGGGTTCGTTTATATTCCTGATTGACATAAAAAATAGGTGTTTTATACTGCAGTTATAGTAGATATTTAAGGTCGTGGAGAGTGGAATGCTTAATGTTAAATATTTTAAAGAGGTAACTCTAAATTATGTGGATGCTTTGAGGGTCTACTTGTGCGCGTAGACGACGGCTTTAGTTAATTCACAGCGCTTGCATGGAGGATGCCTGGGATGAGGTTTGGAATTGGGTAAGCTCAGCCATGTGAACATAATAAATTGAGAACAGAGGGGAATGTGAATTCCACTCTCACCATCCAGGAATGGTTCTACTTAGATTTTCATTCAAATCCATGCAGGTGCCAATCTACGCATATTATTGTAGAGGCCACCATACGAACATATCCATTTGTTTAATGATCATTTATTTTTGTGAAAAGGTCATCGAGAGGGTTTAACTTAAATTCAGTTGAGCGATATAATTTATTTCATGTTTTTTTAAATATTTGCGGACTAGCCGATTAGTACCCTCCGAAGTAGGCTTGGGATTTGAGGTTATTATGAATAAATGCCATGCTCTTTTACTTAAGACTGGCTTCGTTATTTTAGATTTTGTGTTCTGGGGTTGTGTTCCTCGGGCTGGTTTATAACTATATACCTCTCACCCAACCCGGTACTACCTGAGTTGACAGTTTTGTGCGGGCTAGTCTGAGAACACATCCTATCCCCTCAGGGTATGAGTTCGAAGGATTGGGGCGTCGGAAGTGGTGTTGGTGGTCTGTGGTCCCCAGCAACACTATCTAACGAATACATATCATATATTAGTGTCTTGGCGCCAAAACAAAATGGGCTTCGAATTTGAGAAATCGTACCCCATGTTGGTGTATTTTGCTTTTGAGAAGATGAGTATTTCTGAGGTATGATGGTGATCTAACAGGACAATGACGAACTGAGAATTCGTACTGCTGATTAGTAGGCCGCATGGCATTCACATAATGATATTAGACCATGAGGTGAGGCAAGATTAATTTGTAAAATTCATGTGAGGATTTCTATTGATTTTGCAAATGCCTCATCTTAAGTAGATGCAATTACTTTTGCTTTCCGTGTTGCTTTCGTAACATTAGAGTCTGTAATTCTTCGAGTCCAGCAGTAGTTCATAAATTTATTTGTTGATCACAAATTTTCTACAATTCTCTAACCTAATATGCATTTGTGAGCTCCAGTGGAGGTTCTTCCTTTCTCTAACATAGCATTTCCTGAGTATGGATGCGCAGGATTTGAGGGGCCTATTGGTGGATTTGCCAAATCTTATGCTGGAGTTGCGAGCTACAATAAACACTGTGAGGGTTAACGTTGAAGCTGGTAGGGCTGATGTGAACACTTCGTCTGGTAACCTGAATACTTTCTGGTAACCTGAATACTTTAACTGGTAACCTGAATAATTTAACTGGCAACCTGAACACTTTGAGTGGTAATGTTGAAACTACTAGGGCCGAGTTCAGTGTAGGCTTAGCTAATGTGAGGGCAGATATTGAAACCACTAGGACTGAGACCAACACTAATTTGTTAGCAGGTCTACAGCCGTTCGCAGAGATATGTAAAATTCTAGAACGGAGGTTAAAGCTAGGCTTGACACGATTAATGTAGATTTAGACACTATTAATGAGAGGTTAGGCACCACTGTGCAATAGTTGAATACAGGACTGGAAAAAAATCGAAAGAACATGCACGCTGAACTGAACGTTTCACTCATCGAAGTAAACACTTGCCTCGAGCAGTTAAAGCAAAACATGGTTATGTCATGCATGTCCATGACCTTGGCCATGTTCTATATTATTTTCCGTATTGAGTTTAAGATCTATAAGATAATGTCCACTTAATAATACAAGTTCCTTTTATCTATCACTCAAAAATGATACATGTTTCGACTGTTATCAACCTTCATTAGTCATAAGCAGCATACATACTCTCCAACATATTCAATCTTAAAAATACACGATCACTTGTATGTTTACAAACTTGTACAAGTCAAATGGCGTCAACGCCGTAGAATTGTTGTTCGCATTCTGAGAAAGTATAAAGCCTTCAGGTTTTGTAACCACGTTTTTTCTGCAGAGTGTGAACAATCTATTTCTTTTTAATCAATTTGAGTGATTCACATGTTTCCGTTTTCTTTCGTAAAATCCCCTTGAAGATCTATTTTCGTTTGCTCTTACATTGTTTCTGGCGCCGGATTGGGTTTTTAATCATGTCCTTTAGAACTGTTATAGTGTCACCATGTGCTCAACCATCTATAATTTCAAATGACAGACATCTTGTCTGCTAGAATCTCCCCTCCAGTTATCCTGCACGCTGATTGGCTGTCTGTTGCTCTGGCAAATCACCTGCTTGCTCCACTACGTCACCGGTCCAGCCAGCTGTATCCAAGCCCCGAGACTTGTTCCGCACTTGTTCTTCGTAGCATTTCGTCATTACTTTGCTGGCACTTCTACGCTAGTCTACTAGAACTCTACGTGACGATCTGTGTTCTTATCTTCAAAGAAAATACTTCGACAATTTATGAAGTGCAGTAGCGGAATGCTACTTCTGATTGATCCATGATCAATTCGGCATGCTTCAGCTGACCAAGCATGGTCGATACTTAAACCCAGCAACTCATTGAAAGGCTTCTACGAAATGCTTGACTTTGCATTTCTTTTCGGTCAGATCCACTCTGATCTTTGCAACCACTTAATTGGTGCTACTTCTTAGTAATTGTGCGATAAGCTGGACTTTACGCATCAAATCTGTGACAAAGCTATGTTTCACCATTGAAACATGAGTAGAGAGATGAGGCGATTTTAAAGCCATAGCGTCAGCAGTTTTTAAATTACGTGCGCCTCACGTATGTAATATTTCCGATATCTCGCGAAACAATAATCGTAGATTGACATGTGGGGTGTCGAATTATTCCTAGCAAACACCCCTTTCCTACATTTTAAATTTTCTTTGGAAAAGGAAATATTTGGAAAGTATGCTATAATTTTAAAACTAGGAATCGCAGAACGTTGTTCAATGGCTTAAACGAAAGGTCACTATGTTATTTATCGTTAGAACAAAACATGGTATTTTTTAGATTAAAAAAGTTCACTTTAGAAAGTAGGCTCTCTTTCGAAAACTAGGAATTTTAGAAAGTGGTATGATTGACTTTTGCCCCACAAAACAAGTCCTAGTAGTGTCTTTTGAGGGACCCTGTTGCAAGTGGCATGTGTGCCTTACCACTCATGTCTATGTCGCGAACGACTATCTCGAGAACCATTTATCGGAGAGGGGCGTGTGACGACTCGTTATAATTGTATTGTTTCTCATCTTTACTGTGACGTATTTATTTTTTACATTTTCGTAAAAGGAGAAAAGAAGTATTTAGAATGTAGGCTATATCTTGAGAACTAAGAATTCAGCTTAAACGAAAGGTTTCTATGCTTTTCATTGTTTGAACAAAACATGTTATTTTTTAGATTGTTCCCAATTGAGTTCATTTTAGAAACTGGTATGTTTGACTTTGACCAAAGTTCTTTACCCCTCCCCCAAACAAAAAACAAGTTTTATAACCCAAGGAAAAAAAAATACAAGTAGTAGATAGTCTTGGCGGGGTCTAACGAGTACACTTCTTTTGGAACCTGACTATACCTGACGCGCGCCCCTGACTATACCTGGCGTTCGGTTCTTTGCCGATATTTCCCGCACCAATGATCGGATTTGGATGTGTCCTAGGACTCGGGGTGACGTCCACTTTCTATGGACGACTCGTTATATTTTTACAAGTTTTTCCAAAAAAGTAGAATTTGGAAAGTAGGCTATATTTTTAAAACCGGGAATCGGAGAAAATTGTGTGTGGGCTCAAAAGAAAGCTTGAGATTCCCTTTTTTCAGAGGACCACGGATTTAGCCATATTTGTGGCAAGGGGCTTAACTACACAAGGGATCAATTTTATTTATATGTGACTGTACCTTGCTTTTACATTTTACTAAAGGGCCTAACTGGTAAATTAAATTTTTGCTTTCTTAAATATTATCATTATTTAATTATTATTATTATTATTATTATTTTCATTATTTACTTATGTATTTATTTATGTACAAACATGTTTTTACGCGCGAGTGTTACGACATCCCCGACCGTTCCGACAGGGTAGCAGAGTAGAGTACCTTTAGACGGTTAACGCAAGGGACTATTATTATTATTAATAACAAGCCGGATAGTGTTCAGGTTAGCAGAGTGGTGTAATTTTAGTTGCTTAAATAAGTTATTATTATTATTATTATTATTATCAACATTATTATTATTATTATCTAACAGGTCGATTTGCTTTAACATGACCGACTGTGTAGAAGACCTGACTCGAGGTTACATTACTGTTTAAACAAGGATAATCATATTAAGGGACCGTGAGATAGTGGTTAACCGTATAACGTGGATAAATGGAAAATTCATTTATTTAATTATCTATTATTATTTATTTATTCAGTAATGATTAATTAATTATCAAATATTAATGTATTTTAAATTATTAAAATTATTTATTTAAAATTTAATATTTATTTATTATTGAATTATTTAATATTATTTATGTATTAATTATTGAAAATCCACAGCCTGCTTCCAGTCTCCGACCGGGTCAGGAATGGAATGAATGAAGCCCCCATCTAGCGGCGAGGATATGTACTGTGCCGGATGCCGAGGCCTGACGCACTCCTCTGGGTCAATGATTAAATGAATGACAGATGAAATGAAATGATAGTGGAAAGTGTTGCTGGAATGAAACTTTGACAAGGAAAACCGGAGTACCCGGAGAAAAAACTGTCTGCCTCCGTTTTGTCCAGCACAGATCTCACATGGAATGACCGGGATTTGAACCACGGACCCAGCGGTGAGAGGCCGGCGTGCTGCCGCCTAAGCCACGGAGGCTTCATTTATTAATTATTAATTACTTAATATTTATGTATTTAAAGTTATGTATTTATTAATTATTAAAAACTTTCTTCGGCTTTTCCCAATTAATTGGGGTCACCGAAGCCAATTAGGCTCATATTGGTTGTGGCTGGGGATTTAAGGTCGAATGCCCTTCCTGACGTCACGTGATTTTTCAGGGGAAGATACCACCCCGCTGTCACCGGGATTCGAATCCCGGTCGTTCGGGTGAGAGATGAGCAGCTAAGCCACTGCACCATCACGCTCCCCTTACGTATTAATTAGTTATTATTCCATATGTAATAATTTAGAATTATTTATTTATCTATTTATTTAGTTAGTCATTATTTAAAAAAAAATATTATTATTATTATTTATGCGAAGCATATGAGGGTCAAGATTGTAAGAAGAGTATCATCAGTCGGTTTTCGCAAGGGATTATTATTATTATATAGGCCAATTGAGCCTCCGTGGCTTAGGCGGCAGCACGCTGGCCTCTCACTGCTGGGTTCGTGGTTCAAATCCCGGTCACTCCACGTGAGATCTGTGCTGGACAAAACGGAGGCAGACAGGTTTTTCTCCGGGTACTCCGGTTTTCCCTGTCAAAATTTCATTCCAGCAACACTCTCCACTATCATTTCATTTCATCTGTCATTCATTTAATCATTGCCCCAGAGGAGTGCGTCAGGCCTCGGCAACCGGCACAGTTCATATCCTCGCCGCTAGAAGGGGGCTTCATTCATTCCATTCCTGACCCGGTCGGAGACTGGAAGCAGGCTGTGGATTTTCATATAGGCCAATTGAGATAGATGGTCAGGTTAGCAGAGTGGGGGGCAGATGACCTCGTAGTTACGCCTCTTAAGACAAAAATAAATAACTAGGATAATTTAGCAGAGTGGTGTATTTTTAATTGCTTAACTAAGTTATTATTATTTTTATTATTATCAAACTTGTAGTTTTGCTTAAACATGACCGACTATGTAGATGACCTGATTCAAGGTTACATTCCTGTTTTAACCAGCATAGTCCTGTCGAGAGACCGTGAGATAGTGGTTAGCAGTGAAACGTGGATAAATGAATTATTTATTGATTTATTTAATATTATTTATTAGTTATTAATTATTTAATACAGTATTTATTTATATAAATTACTATGATCGTTTATTTAACATTTAATATTTATTAGCAATTATCGATATTCTGTTATTTATTAAATATTTAAAATGTATTATTATTATTATTATTATTATTATTATTATTATTATTATTATTATTATTATTATTATTATTATTATTATTTTTACATGTACCACGTTTCGTTTAGACAGCTTACCCGAGCGGTATATTCCAAAATTTTACACATACATTTCTACAAAAGCACGGAGTTGTTTCCACTTACTTGTGCAGGGTTCCATTGCTGCTATCATTTCCTGTTCACTTTTCTTGGTCAACACTTGTTATTTTCTAAACACGATGATATGAGGATATCATAGGCCTAGGATGTATTTTCAACGGGTAGCCTAATAGAGCCCACTCATAACGGTCAGGCTTTATGTGTTACAGTAACTGACTAAACTCTTAAAATGTATTCAGATTTGTTTTGACAGTCATATATGACAGCGCACGGTAATTTGCCACAGACTGTTATGTAATCGTTACATACTAGTCAATGAAAAATAACCCATTACTCACTCTATACACTTTACACAGAGTTGATGACCTATATAGCCCAAAGTGTAACGGGACTGATCTACATTTTAGCTACATGGGACCGATATGACCAAGGTGTCCCAAGTTATTTACACACACACTGAATTACATGAATTTAAATAATTGAGATGTTTCTTTACAAGCTCGCAGCAAACTACTCACAGCCAGCGCAGCGGTCTGGCGAGAGATAGCGGAGACGGTATAGGAGCATCAGCAGGAATATAATAACTGCTTCCTACACATACTAGACATAACAACCCATGCCACTCGATGTTAAAAATACAGAGATGACAGTCACCGAAAGGACCCAGGTTCATTTCTCCAAATCTTTTTAAATTCCCTTGCTCACCTGTACCATGTTTAATAGCTTTGTTTTACATCTAATTCTTGGGATACACTCCGCCTTCTGAGGTAAGGCTTCAAAAGAGGCGGTTTCGATTTCCCCCTCAGCGATCCAAATAGTGGTTTTCCTTCGAATCCATCTTCTATTCCAGGCAATTTTGGGTTGATTTCTAGCATATGGCCACTGCAACCTTTTCCCAATTACAAATATACGTACACTGCTACAGACACTACAATAATACAGGTGATCAAGCAGCTTCTACATACACTCAACTGCAAGGGTCTAATTAGCATGACGTCCAAGCCCTAATCTAGTATATTTACAAAAGCAGTAAGAAAATAACCGAGATGACAACTCCAGAGGAATGAGGGCCTTGAAACGCAGACAATGAGAAATGGGTCCTCACCAACGACATCTGTGGGTACCCAGCTTTATATTACACCCCTAGCCCTTTCAAGACGGGCAGTCAATACCACATTCACTATTATCTGAAGGCCATTACAATAGTATCTTAGTTACCGGCCGCGGTGGCCGAGAGCGCTAACGTGCTACCTCGTGTCTCGCTGGCATCGGCAGAGCGTGGGTTCGAATCCCACCTCGGCCGCCCTGAAAATGGTTTTCGTGTTTTCCCATTTCCACTACCAGGCAAATGCTGGGACGGTTCCTTTCAATAGGTCCACGGCCGATTTCCATTCATAATCCCTTCCCTGACGGCCGTCCTGAAAAGAAAAAAATACATGACCATTGGCTGCATTAATAATAAAATATTAATAGTATCTTAGTTGAAGATCACGAATCCTTAGCCGTATGTTAGGGAGTTCATGAGATCAAATTACTTCCGAGTTTTGGTCAAGTCTGAACGGATCAGGCTCGCAAGTGACGGGACTGTTCAGGCCCTAATAAGGGATTCTGGAAGCAATTATACGCGGCATAAGAAATACTCATCAATTTCTGAATCCATGAGGAACAACAACAACAACGATAATACATATTGTTATTTTTGATCCGTTAGTCCTCGATCCTGTTTTCCTGTAGCCTATTTTCCAATTTCTACTGTGTTGGTTGGATTGTGGTGATTATCATATCCGCATATGCTCAAGTTTCAGCTACAAAAATACCATATTTCTCATAAATAAACTCTACTCTCCGTACACTTTCACGCACTTGTTCCTTATGTGATATGGTTATTTCTTGATGTCAAAAGCATATCCTTAATATTATTATTTGAAGCGCCGTTTTAATTTTCACCCACATGCCGTCTGTCGTACTGGTTCTATTGACTAGAAATGTACCTGTTTAACAAGGACTAGTCAAATCTACCTTAAGATACGCCTTGCCTGCTGAAGAAGTCAATGCTCTTACTTAATTGTGCAGGGCTCCTCTCTGTCATCTACCTTAGTCTACTCTTGTTCTCTTCCAACCCCGGTGGTATCAGGGTATCTGAAATCTAGGGAGTCTTTCATTTTCCTGAAAATAAAAGTTCACAATGGCCCGATGTTAATTTAGAGTTAACCATTTTAACGATATGGATATTATCACTGATCTTGATTTTGGAATAACCAATTCGAAAACAATCCTCTTCATAGCTAATTCCATAAGTGGTATATGTATTTTTAGTAAAAAGATCTTCAAGGTGGGATGCTTTTAACGGCCCATTATTCTTAACCAGAATGGCTTTAAGCTGGGCGTTACGTTCAGGGGTGAACAAGATTTCGGAGAGAGTTGATTCTTTCGAGGTTGAAGGTGTTTCAGCCATTACTGATATTTTCAGACACTGGATGAGTGTTAATGGTTTTACTGGTGTAAACACATCATTATCAACATCGTTATCATCCTTTTATTTTTCTTCCAATACCTCTTGGAAGGTCTGCGTTGCCCTTGATAATGTTGAAGACATTTCAGACGTTGAGGAGTATTTTAACATAGCTTAGAGAGTCGGTGTTGGACGTTTCTCAACAAAACACTATCTGCACGTGAGCGTTTCAATATACTAAACTTGCGACGAATATTATCCTTAGCGTAAATAATATGTTTATTTAATTGATACCCTCTCCTTGTCATGGT
The DNA here is from genome assembly GCA_946902985.2 of Meconema thalassinum. Lineage (NCBI taxonomy): Eukaryota > Metazoa > Arthropoda > Insecta > Orthoptera > Tettigoniidae > Meconema > Meconema thalassinum. The sequence continues at coordinate 1,338,839,832 of OX336389.2, forward strand.
GTCTGAGCAAGTGATGCTTGATAAAACGAGGTAGCCCCTCAAATATGAATAAAATTATCAATCCCCATGCTGTAGAGTCCCCGGCTATGTTTATCGATAACAAGGCAAGCATGACGCTGGTCATTCCAACACGTTGAACATAACTGGGTAAAGGTTTGAAAGGTCATATCGGGATTCACATATTAATTATAAATGTGATGAATGTTTCGCTCATTTGGCGGAAGGGAAACATTACATTGGCATTATCACGAATTAACTGTTTTGGTATTATCGAATATGTTTGCCCTAGATAGAAACAGTCTTTTTGTTTATTACGCCCCATGCTAAAGTAGGCTTGGATAATGACCTGTCCTTCTGTAGACACCTAGTCAAATTCATGAGTGAATCGGGGGAGATACAATCCGGTTCCATGACATTTTCGTGCGCTGAAAAGGTAAAGTAGCCCATGCTATCTTTATGTAACTCGGACATGACCTGTTCCAAAAAGACATAGAGCGGATGGTAAAGCAATTTAGCAAAGTTATAAATAATTTCCAATCGCACGCCGTTCAAAGCAGTGATTAGGGTAAGCAACAGGTTTGTTTTTCCACATCCGGAGGGTCCAACAACGCGATAGCGAATGGAAGACGGAAAGAGTGATCCATGATGTTGTTCAAATGATGTGGGAAAGAGGTGTGAAACTTAGTCTCCCACTCGAAGTGAATGTTGCTGCTTAATAATCTCCATGGAACCAAGGACCGTTACAAGGACAGTTTAAGCATGGATGTCTTTGGACGGGCATTAGTAACTAAGAAACCAATGGCCACGACCGCCTCATTGAATGACCTCAAACAGGAGACAGACCCGGCTAATAAACACTATGTTGATATCACAGTGGTGCCACACACTAAAGAGGGTAATTATGACTTTAAAGGAAAGTGGTTAGTAGGGGCGTAGTGGGTGTTCTACTTCACTCGACGCCGCTGTGCCCAACAAACCAACATGGCCGCCGCGCGAAGTTGAAGCATTTAAATAGACTTTTCCCTCGAACCCATGGTCGGAGTTTCACGAATGAGGTGTCGTAGGACTTGAGGTAACGCCCCCTTTGCTATGGACCACTCGTTATATATATTTCTTTAATTCCATTTTTTTGTTTTTCAAAGTAGGTGATAGTTTGAAAACCAAACATGGTAGAACGTTGTGCCATGGTTCAAACGAACGGTCTCTATGTCCCTTATTTTCTGTAATAAAACTTTTTTATTTTTTATGTATTTTTGAAAACACTCGAATTTTGAAATTCCTATATTTTGGAAACTAGAAATTTTACAAAAAAGGTTATTTGACGTAAATCAATGGTCCCTATGCCCTCTTTCAAGAAAATAAATTTCAAGTCTTTAGGATAAAAACCTGACAGTAGTGTGGTGACAGGGTTTCTGCTTCCAAAAGCAAGTTGTGAGCCCCTGCGACCTTGGAATGGAAAGAGTCATGCTAGGAGGGCGTGCTTGGATTCTTTTTTTTCGTCTCGTTGTGCTCTTTACGGGAATATAGGTGTCGAAAAGGTGAAAATCTGGAAAAATGTTATTTTTTTTTGTTGGGGTAAAAACGTGATTTTAAACGTTTTGCTATATCTCTTGAACCAATCATGCCAGAGGCGTGTACGACGGGTCCAAGGACTCGGGGTGACGTTCTCTTTGCTATGAACCACTCGTTATATTTTTTAAAAAAATTTGGAAACTCGATTTTGGGGTAAACACGTATTTTTTGTGATTTTTGCTGATTTCTCACGAACCAATAACGCTAGAGACGTGTACAAGGTGTCCTAGGACTCGGGCTAACGCCCCCTTTCAAATGTGGTAGATATTGTTTCCAAAAATAATTCACAAAGGGCCTAACGCCATACATGTTGAAAAAAACTTTTTTTCTGTACCTGTTTATAATGTTCATGAAGCGTGGTGGTTGACAGAGACGATACTGCTGGGTGTGTGTTTCAAAGAACCTATCGCTAACCACAATGACCATGCTTAATAGAACAATCGCTATTTCGGCGGGTCGCTTTATGACAGAGCGAGGGTTCGTTTTTTTCACACATTTTACCTTCGAAGGGGATCTTTGACGTGTAAACGGTGAAGAGAACTTGGTTCTATGTTGGTCGAAGCGAGTACGTAAAACAAACTTGCCAAGGAGCAGACGAGCAGGAGGTGAATATCATTTGAGCTTATTGGAATGCGCTGATCTGACTTGACAACAGGTGCAATGGAAAAATTACAAAGACGCAGAGGACACTTGAAGGTTAAATAATCCGACAACCGTGGTGGTAGGGAAGGGCGAAATGCATGTGAACACGTGTGAGATGACATGTACGCTAAACAAGTTACATCCTGTTTGCTTCGTACGTGACAAAATGCAAGTTCATGCGAAATTTGATCTGCCACAAGTGTTCATCTTGGGCGTTGGCTGTCCACGTGCATGATAACTGTTAACAAGTCACATCCTGTTTGCTTCGTACGTGACAAAATGCAAGTTGACGTGTAATATGATCCAACACACGTCTTCACCTTTGACGTTAGCTGTCCACGTGCCTGATAACAGAATGTTCAAAGTGTGGGAATCGCTGAATCAGTAAGAAGTATGATGCAACTTGTGGGAATGATGTCACAACCAATAGATAGACAAGAGCTGGGAACAGCAATGGTGGGAGGTGAAGGGGGAGAGGGGGAGGGGTAATGTAAGAGAGAACACAGGTGGAAAGAGAAAGAAATATGTGGAGCTGAGGACTGTACACACAGAGCTATAGTTGGTGTACAACATGTGTGAATAAATAAAAAGTGCACAGGTTCACACAACATGTAATTTATTGATCCAAGAATTAAACGTAGAGTTAAATCCCAACCATTTGACATATAGTTTATTTCCTTTTTGTTTCAACACTCTATCCACAAGATAATGCTTTGGAAATGCTGTTTCCTGAAGTTCATTGAGATAAAATCTACTTTTATGGGTTGATGGTTGAGGCTTGGAGTAAATAGGTGACTGGACTGTCCAAGTTGACTTGACGAATTCGAAATAGTTCAGTCCCCCACTGAGGCGTGTAGCCCTTATTGAAGGCAGACTTAAATATGCTCACACGAACAAAATCCCCAATTTTCAGTCGGTGACGTTTAGGATCGGCTGTTTTTATGGGGTTAAACAGTTTATCCAATCGCTGAATAGTTTTGGTCACGAGGCGTGGCTTGGTCCCAATCGGCCTATGTTTGGTGTCATTGTAACATGATAATAGCTCTGGTAACATGTCCAACCAGCGATATGTGATCTGAGCGGTAAACGCTTTCCACATATGGGGTTTCAATGTTCGGTTAAACCGTTCGACCACACTGGCTTTGAGATTGCTGTACGTGGTGTAATGGTGAATATCCTTAGATTTGAGAAAACTGGAGAAAACCTTGTTGAAAAATTCTTTCCCCTGGTCAGTTTGTAGCAACTGAGGTTGACGTTTGGAGTGCTGAATAATATGTTGAAAGGCCTTGGTAACTAGTGGACCAGACCTGCGACGCACAGGTTCAACAAAGGCCATTTTGGAATAGACATCAATGACGGTCAACATATAGCGTACACCGTCGTTAATGCCAGCATAGGGTATCATTTCAACCAAGTCAGCCTGCCAAAGTTCGTCCACACCTCGTGAAATCACCTTGAGTCGTGGATAGTGACGCCTAGCTGGGCGATGCAACTCGTGAGCAATACCAATTTTTATGGGTGAGGGCTTAAACAATAATTTTGGCATTTCGAAGTTCTTGTTCAGTTCCTTGAATTTCCCAATCGTGACCGGTATGGCCAGCTTGACGTGAGGCATGCAACAACTGTAGCCGCTGGACGAGCTTATTGGGATTGTGCCAGTAGGTAACATCCACAAGGGGTTTTAATGGTTTAAATGTCACTCCCGAAGTGGATGCTTTACGACGAGTACTTTGACTGGTGGGAAACATTTTTGCAATGATGGTTTTATATTTTTGAGATATATTGGCATTCACATGTTGAGCGGGTTCATACTGTCTTTTGTGGGCATGGGTATCCAATAAAATGGATTTATATTTGTCAAGATCCTCTGACGTATAATCATGGGAAGAGGGGGTCCGAGAAAAGAGCAGCTTTAACAGTCCTGGGGTTAATTTATTGTTGATGTTTTTAATGACAGCTTTAGTACGAGCAAATTTAATGGATGAATTGCCAATTTTAAAACTATCATTCTCATAGCGAACACGATACGTGGTATCAGTGTTTCCAATAAATAGATCGGTGAAATAGGGTTCCAATGTTGATCCGTAATATTTTATTAAAATGGTTTTCAGTTGAGCTTTATGTTGAGGGGTGGCCAAGAGTTGTGAAGACGGAGACGCTCTGGAAGGGCAAGGTGTTTCGACCATGGCCAAGGATTTCTTTTTTCTCAAAAACTCTGCAAGGTGTGAGGACTTTTTTGAGGCGTAAACACTTGTTCCTCCTCATCCTCAACTTCGCTAACACTAGTCAAATCTTCCTGTTCCTGTTCCTCTTCCTCTTCCTCAGGGTCCTCGTGCAGCGTCTGAGTGGCTTGTGAAACGGTGGGTAGCGTTTCAGATGGCTTGAAAGAGGGTTTCAACATGGCTTTTAGTGGAGGTGCTAAATGTTGTTGAATAAACAAAGCATGATTTGCACGTGATTGTTTCAATTGACGAAACTTTTGGCGAATAGTATTTTTGGCTCTAATAATAATATGCTTTTTCAATTGACTCTCTGCTAAAGCCATGGTGTCTTGACAAATGACTTGACGGGGAATGAGACAGGGCCTTAAATAGCAATAAAATGATCAAACCCTAAGCGATACCGTCCTTGGTTGAGTTCACTTTGTTTGTCAATCACTAAACAGGCATGACGTTGAGTGTTCCAGCACTTGGCACACAATTCAGTAAACATTTGAAAGGTCATATCCGGATTCACATGTTCATTATAAATGTGACGACTGTTCCTCTGTCGAAATAAAACAATGACATTGGCATTGTCACGAATCAACTGTTTGGACATTTTTGAATACGTTTTTCCAAGATAGAAGCAATCGATATGTTTGTGACGACCCATGCTGAAATAGCTTTGAATGATACCTTGTCGTTCAGTGGAAACATCATCGAAAATCATGAGTGAATCTGGCTTTACCTCATTAGGTGAAATCACATTTTCTTGCATGGAAAATGTGAAATAATCCATATTCTCTTCTTGTAATCCAGACATGACTTGATCCAGAAACACGTAGAGGGGTTGGTAGAGAGATTTTGCAAAAATATAAATATTTTGAAAACGCAGACCTTTGGGCGCTGTAATGAGCGTCAGCAAAAGATTGGTCTTTCCACAGCCGGAAGGTCCCACAATGATGCAGCGAATGGAAGATGGAAACAATGAACCATGGCGTTGTTCACGTGATGTGGGATAGAGATGGGAAACCATGTCCCCCACGGGGAATGACTCTTTCTGCTTAATAATCTTCATATCAACTAAGGCTTAGCCAAGCTAGCAGGCTGTCTATATACAGGACACCGAGCCTTGTCATAGAAACAGTAGACTCGTACTACAGGTTGACGATGGATGTCTTTGGACGTGCGTTGATGGCCAAAGCTAGGTCTGTTCCCATACATGATCCTAAACTAGAAACAGATCCTGCTAATAATCACTATGTGGATAGGTCAGTAGTGCCACGCACAAAACAGGGAGATTATGACTTTAAGGGAAAGCGGTTAACCCATGTTAAACATCCTCAAGTGTTTACAGACGTTACTACGAAAAAGTATGTGGATAAGAAAGTGTATGAGTTTTATGACAAAGTGCCTCAGCTTACGGCGAATGGCTATAGCGCAAATCACCATCGGATTATTCACGTGAAAGACCCGCAAGACGAAGACGATGTCTGTACCAAGCGTTACGTGACCTATGAAATGAAAAGGCTTTATAAATTTATCCCATCTGTATTTTTAGTGTATCTGACAAATGAAAAAACTGTGAATGACAGAAACCACATACCGCTAGCTCGTGACCAGCACTTGACCTATGTGCTTGCTTCGGGTTTAAGCCACTATCGATGGCATTATGATGGAACCATTCACATGAAATACGCCATACCTGATGAGAACCATTTACAAATACAGATAAACGGTCATAGAATGTTGGTTCATAACCATGAAATGGTCAATGCAGGTGACGAATTATCCTTTCATCTCATGTTGACATAGGATGAAAAGCAAGCGGGAAAAACCATAAACTATTTCCCACATTATGTGAAATTGGAATATACAGCCAAGAAATAACCATCTGACGTTAGTTGTGATTTAAACTTTCTTGTGAAAGGTTGTTGGTCATTATCATCATGGTGAAACGAAGATATGTGGTGAGAAAGACTAAAAAAAGTACTTTGTCCTTGGCAAAGCCTGGGCTTAAGACATTCGTGGACAAGCCGTTGCAAAAGAATAAAAGAAAAAATAATGTATTGACCATAAGGAAAGCTCTTCGAGCAGCACAGAGACATGTTATTCCAAAAAGTGAACGAGAAGGTTCAAACCAAGGGCGAGTGATTCCCGTTCCCAAACGAGCAGGATTTTTACCTGCATTATTTGCCGGTTTGGCTGCTCTGGGTTCACTTTTGGGTGGTGCCGGTGCGGTGGCGAAAACCATTAAAGCCGCGCAGCAGAAGGCAAGCAACAACTCAAAGAAAGTCAGCGACACAATGAAACGATGGAAGCGATTGCCATGGAGGCTAGAAATGCCAATTTAAAGCCAGCCTTTTATCAACAAGGATTTGGGATATCACCATTTCGAAATATAAAAAAATAAAATTTAACCTCAGCCATAGTGTGCCCTTTTAGCAAGAAATATGCAAATCACAGTATGCCAGCATTGCTCAATTCGGGATTTTCGGGGCTGCGGTAAGTTCTCCCACTCTGTGACTTACACATTTTGGATTAAATAGAGGATACACTTGCAAAAATAACAACAAAATCAACTCCTATTTTAACACATTTAATTAATCAAAATTATGGCGCTACAAACAATAAAACAAATAAACTACTGACCAATATCTTTCTACTTGTTCAAAGTGAACAAGGAATAGTATAAGAATAAAACAAATATTCTCTTTAAACACATGGTTTTCTTTAAAACCAACAATTCATGATTATTTTCACTTCCATAAAGTACCTATCTCAAAGTTCCATATAACTACGAGCTTCTTTGGCTCGATACTTTCCCATAATAATGGTGTCATACTTTTGTACACCTCAAGAATTTATTTTTATCTTTTCTTATCATCAAAACAAATATATAATTACATTTAAAATTACATGTTAATTATTCACTTCAATCTTTGGGCATTTCACATATTCTCAGTATTTACTATCTCTCTCAAGTTTTGCAAATTCACTACGGTGATCGGGAAACCATTTGTGTACTCCAGAGTTATAAAGATAACATGACAAAGTCAAAAACTATGATTACTCCCGAAATCTAGTTATCTTCTCAAACTCGTGGATTCCTTATTTTCCATACAACATTACAATAGGGATTTTTATTTAACTCATTTGTCTTATAAGACCATTATCACATAAGAGAACTACGATCTGAACTGGCAAGCGATAATATCAATCTACAAGGACCTCGGTTCATCGCCCGGGTCATTAACAACTTTAAACACTCACGGTGTATTTAACACTTCTTACAAGACGGTCTTTACCCACCCTCGTACTATGAGGGTCAGGCCATTATACTCGAGCGTGATTTATGACAGGGAGAGCGGCTCCCTGCCTACCTACGGTTGGAGCTCTCTTCAATGCTTTTAAAACAAACCTTCACATTATTTTCAGTTCTATGGAGAGACCTGGCATTTTAACTTTTCTTTTCACTTTCAACAATATTCTTTGGCTCATACACCACTCTCGTAATCTTGGCATTTATTAATTATGAAGGGTCCTCGTTGATTGGGAAGAGTAATACACATTCTACGACGAATAATAAGGGGCTTTAACAACAAGAGGATTCTAGGTTCGAATCTCTTAATATGCCTCGGGAACCATTTCCACATTGGAGGACTTATACAAGACGCGATTTAGGGTCTAGCCGTAGCTTACAGGACCTACGCTCAATAATACCATACATTTGCTCCCTTTTATATAATAACACACACATGGCCTCGTGATCTACGTCACAATTAGAGGACTTATAACATATCTCAATTCAATACAATCAACTACCCCTCATAAGTAATTTACCAAGTACATTTAAATTCTACGCATTCCTAGCGTGACTTTTATTTAATTGCGTTCCATTGCGCTACACATTACTTTACGGCCTAATGTCTTCCAAAGAACTGATAAATTTCATAGTAACAATTGATACATATCTCAATTCTTATATTAATCTTTTCCGTTGACAATAAATCGCTCCATTTTTAAGAACATGCATTCACATCATGTCTTATACATTTGTTAAGGCTCCAACGCTCTATATTTTTATATCTTTCAATTTAATCTTTATTTAGATTTCTTTACCTTGTTATTCACATCATGTCTTCATTCCTTACAAAAGCTCAAAAGCTATTTCTTTCATATAATTCAAATTTACCTCTAGTAAATATCTTTGTTATAATTATTATTATTACGCTTGCTTTTATAACTTTCGTCAAATACACTGACATCTTATTCCATGCATTTCCTCTACAGGATTTATTATTTCACATAATTATTTATTATTTCTTAAAACTTTATTTTTGTTCAGATCGCGTTCTTATTTAGTTATTATTTATTTAACAACATCCCTTTTATTCAAAACTCCGGTGGAATTGTACACAAAATTTTCCCGACACCCAAAACATAATGAAAATCTTTACTCACATGTCTAAGGTCGTTTTCTGACCTTTATTCTCGTTCGATGTGACATTTTGGCCCACCTTCTTGACTTACTCCATATTGTACAAACTCATCTCATGTACAGACATTTCTTGACACATATTCAATACATTTAACACTGACAACATTTTTAATACACTGGTGTATCCGTTTTGAACACACAATAAAACACTAAAAAATATATTACTTTTAACACACACTCTTGATATATTTACACTTCACAACTTTTGATCACTAGGCTGTCTTTTATTTTAGCCTATCACACGTGACCTCTTAATCTCCCGTCTCCAAGGGTGAAATTTATTCAATGTCGGCTTCCTATCCTGTAGAATACGAAAGTCTCGAATCATCTACTACTTCCCTGGAATAACAATTCTTTGAATCCTGTTCCTGATGATCGGCAATTTCTCTAGCTTGAACGGCTCCCCTTTTAGATCTGATTTATCGATCCTAGCGAAAGTCTGTTCTGATCGAGGTCCCCTCGATAACCTATCGATGACCTATGGATTTTTAGCAACTAATACTTCTCGAGTCTTAGTGCTTTAGAATAGTTCGTCTCCTCTCTTGAGACAATGCCTATGGTTTCCATTCTTCTTTGTTTATTCGGTTCTCTCACTTCTAATTTTCTGGAATACGTGGCGAACCTTACTCTGTTTTTCCCTGTTCGGGTTCTTTAAAATTGATAAACTGTTTATCTCGCTGTTCCGGTACTTCCGTACGTTATGATACTTTTGGTCGTTTACTGAAAGACCTATCGCCTGAATCCTAAGTTCGCAGCCTGCTTTGACTGTATTTTTGGAACTTTTGCTGTAACTTTTGCCCTGTCGGACCTAAATCCTGTAACTAGGATTTTCCTAATTTTTCAACACGGCGATACTTTAATATTTCTTCTTTGCAACTCCTTCCGGAGGCACGCAAGTTACTGATACTTCGACGCCCGTGGCTGTCGGATATTAATTCTGCGGTGTAATACAGCGTTTCTCCCCTCAAGGAGTACTGGTAAACTACCTTCGATGTCTGATACAGCGTAACGCCTCCCAGGGCTATCGTAGACTGCATGTACTGATACAGCGTGACGTTCCCCTCACGGTCTCTTGAATACTGCATGATTGGCTTGGTGAGGCCAGGAGTTTTATACCTTTTAGTCAAAAAAAGATAAAATCCAAGTCCTTTTCGTGACCAACTTTTGAACTAATTGTCGCACAATTATAAAAATTATATCTCCAGAAAGCTCGTCTTCCAAACGTAAAATAATCTTCCTGTGCATGGAAATCGATCGTGCATTTCCGAGATATTAATTAATTCTTCGTCCTCAACTGTGTGGGTGGTGCTGTTCATTTTTAATTCTCCCACTCCTTGGGTCCCGGTGAATTCCCAATGACGTATACTTGCGTTTGCAGTTTTCTCCTGGACTATTATTAAAAGCTTTTTTTTTACACAAAAATCTTTAATCCGAAATGATTCACCGTACTGTATCTGTTTACTTATTTTTATACTCGTAAACGGGTTAAATTTAATTATACTTGTTCTGACTCAGCAGCGAGGTTGCCGTTTTCCTTCAACGTAAGAGGAAAATTCCGAGTCAAGCTTCTTCGTCTTACAGTCCAAACTTTCCACTCGTTCTAATAATATCCATGACTGGCTCCTTATAAATGTCAAGAGGCATGAGCTCATCTTAGGAACACCTGGTCCCAACGCTTGCACAATGTTAGGCTATAATCCTGGCTTGAAATCTCTCTCCGTTCCCTTAGAGACTGTATGATTCTTTCATTCCTTTCACAAAATACATGGATTCGACTCCCTTTGAAGCCTATGGTACATGGGTTCATCTCTCCCCTCCTTAGGTAAATAAATTTTCGAAAACTTTTGAGTAAATTTATTTTAATGATCCAAAAAAATTTTATTTTTCCTTTTTAAATGTCGAAGCCATCATAACGTTATCCGTACCTTCTGATTTTTCTTCCTTAAAAATCCCACGATAATTTGATTTCTTTCATCTTTTTAAGTCAAATCCGGTAATTGTGTCGGTTGGGTACGCTCTGTCCCTACCCTTTCTTTCCCCTTTTCATTTATCTGGACTTCAGGTTTCCAGAATCTCATTTTTCTTTACGGGTGTGGTCTATCCCTACCCGTTCCTTTATTTCATCATTCTCCTTCCTTAAATTGAAATTTTCTTCTTCAATAAAATCAATTATTTCTTTTATTTCCCAATATAATTTCTCCAATTCGCATTCGCACTCGAATGTTTGAGCTCTGTTTCCTTTTTCTATCTCATTCTCGTTTCTATCAAAAGTGGATTCTTCATCTCTAAATTATTCCATAACCAGGGCTTGTTCATTGGCTTCATCGAAGTCTTCGGGAGGGTAATACACTTTTAAATTTGCTGAATTCATGGTCACTTCGTGATTCGTTTCACAGTGCCGAATTCTATAGGCATTATTTCTCAAATCCCTTATTATTTGATACGGTCCGTGGTACATTTTCTGGAACTTTTTGTACACGCGGTTTCCTGGATCTGAAATGGCTGGTCTTTTTACTAACACCATTTCCCCTGCTAATAGTGGCCGATGATACCTCTTGTGCCTATTTCATCTTTGTCTCCTGTCGGCTTGAGCTTTTAGATGCTCAAAGGCTCTTCTTATACGTACATCTCTTCCAGGCTGAGCGTCTGCTGGCCTAGGAATTACCAGACTCCAAGGTCTCTCTGGTTGCTCATTCCGATGTAACTTTATTGGTATCTCTCCCGTAGATTCATGGATTGTGTTGTTTATGCAAAATTCGATAATATCCAAGATATCTATCCACTTCCAATTTTCTTCGGCACAGTATATTCTACAATACTTGGCCGTCTCCCTCATCACTCTTTCTACAGGATTTGCCTCAGGATGGCGAATACTTGACAAAATCTGACGTATTCCAAGTCTTTCTAATTCTTGTCTGAACTCTACACTGGTGAAACAACTACCGTGATCCGACAACAAATTCTCAGGTTTTCCCAGAATCGGTATCACTTTTTCTTTGAGTCGTTTTAACACCTGTTTGGTACTAGTCTTCTGTATGGGAGCAAGGACAACCATTTTAGTGAAGACATCCATAGCCACCATTATGTGTCGATTTCCTCTTCTTGCCTTTGGCAAAGGTCCGAAGTTATCAATAGATATGATTTGACCTGGCCTTTCGATCAACAATGGTATAGGCTTTTGTCTCATCAGAAATGCATTTGGTTTGATCCTTTGACATAGATCACATGTCTTTAGCGTGTCCCTTACAGTTTCTCTCAGTCTCGGCCATAAAAATGCTTCTTTCAGCATCGAGACTGTTTTGTCGACTCCCATATGTCCGAACGATCTATGGGCTAACCATACTATTTTCCTCTGCAAAATTGCAGGTACAACAATCCTTAATCGTGTATGGTCAGAGTCCACAAACTTATATAATAATCCATTATCAAATGTGTAATCTTGAGCTATCTTATTAGCTTCTGTGTACGCTGGTGTTCCCCTTATCAAACTTCCCTCAAGGAAGGATATGAGCATGTTCATCCATGGATCCTCACGTTGCCGTTTACTAATGCTCCTTAACTCATTTAGAGTACGCTGATCCCTGTCTTCCAAATCAATAGCCATTACTTCCTCTTCTGTGGACTCTGGCTGTCTACTTAAATAGTCTGGAACTATATTTTCTTTTCTTGGGCAGTATTCTATCTTTACATCAAACTGTTGAATATATAAAGCCCAACGCATCAACTTTGACTGGATAGATCAGTCTTCATCAAAAAGGTTAAGGCTTTATGATCCGTTCTTAGAATGACCTGAAACCCATATACGATCTTTCGCCAAAATTGCAGCGCGTGCAATATCGCTAACAGCTCGATTTCGCTGATCGTATAATTTTTCTCGTGTGGTTTCAGTCTCCGACTTGTGAAAGCTAGATATTTTTTCTTATCAGGGTTATCCGGGTTTTCCTGATATAGCATTGCCCCTATTCCAATCTGGGATGCATCTGTTTGAATTATAAATTTCTGATTAAAATCAGGATATCCTAGCTTCACATAGTTTAAGAGCATTTCCTTGGCCTCCACGAATGCTTTTTCTGTTTCCTCCGTCCATTTCCACTTGCCCCCCTTCTTCAGAAGGTCCTGTAGTGGTGCAACAGTTTTTGTGTATGATGGACAATGTCCTGAGAAGAAACCAATCAATCCCAAAAACTGGCGAACGTTCTTCACCTTCAAAGGCCTTGGAAAATCTCTTATCGATTCCAATTTGCATGGATTTGGTTTAACACCATCCTTATCAATCACATGCCCTAGAAATGTTACTTGTCTTTGACAAAAATTTGACTTCTTTAAATTGATTTTAAAATTTGCCCTTCTTAAGTCTTCCATTAATTTCTTCAATTTTTCTAAATGTTCCTCAATATTCTCCGAGGTAAGCAAAATATCATCCACATAACGGATAGTGCACTCTTTCACTTCCTCTGACAAGTTTCGATCAAGCGCTCTTATTAAGGCAGATCCCGCGGTCTTCAATCCAAACGGACATCTCCTAAAACAATAGGTTTGTTGGTCGAACTGAAATTCAGTCAACAAGCTGGTTTTCTCTTCCAGTTCGAGATGATGATACGAAGAAGTCATGTCAATATTTGTGAAAATCTTCTTGCCTTTGAACTTCCTCAGTATTTCTTTTATGGGTGGTGCCGAATCATTTTCTGGTATGATTTTTGCATTTAAATTTCTGGCATCTAGACACACCCTTACTGAGCCATCCGGTTTACTCACAATCACTAATGGACTAACATATGGTGTCGCCATCTTTTCTATAACACCTGCATTCATCATCTCCTGCAGTGTTTTCTTAGTTTGTGGGTAATGGTTTTCCGCAACCGGGTATGGTTTTTGTCTGAACGGTGCCCAATCATTGACTTGGAACGCGTATTTAAAATTTTCAATCTCCCCTGGCTTGGAATCAAAAACGTCCCTAAAATTTAATAATAATTTCTTTAATTGTTCCTTGTTTTCGAGGTTAACTTTGGCTTCCTCTACTTTTCCTGACAGGTTGGTCTCGAACTCAGTTTCCAAATTATCTTCGAGTTCTATGTTGAGGACTTCAAATATCCTTTCTATGTCCTTACAACCTTCTTCAGTTACTTCTTCCACATGCCATACCTGTTCTCCTATTTTCACATCCTGTTCCTGTAGGTTAATGTTTTGCTCATCCACATCCTCTCTTTGAATTCTAATGCAATTTTGCGCTAGGTCTATGATGACCTTGTTCTTACGGATAAAATCAATACCTAATATGACATTATACGGTAATTGATTTACCAGCAAAAAGCATTGCGAAATTTCAGTGTTACCCATGATCAGATCAATGTATACCTGAAATTTGCATGTTAAAGATTTTTCAGGGATAATTCCCTTAATCTTTACACTTGATGTGGGGATTTTTAATACGCGGCCTCTTGTTTCCAATTCATTCAGAAGGGTTTGCGTAATTAAACTTATTGTTGATCCGGTATCAATCAATGCCCTGACCAGTAATCCTTCTATCCTTAGCATAATTATGGGTAATTCTCTTTTGATAGGTGGGATTCCTTCCACATCCTCATTAATTAGCTCATCTGGCCTTGCTATCCAATTCACAATTTCTACCTCCTCCCAGCTCCTGGTATGTTTCCACTTTTGACGATTTAAATTTGGAGTTTTTTTTTTATCCTGAGGGCTCCCTTTTCCCTCATTCTTTAACTGAGCTTGTAGTTCCAAGCTTTGAGCTCCATCTAGTCGGTCGGGTGATTTCCGGTTCTTAATTGCCTCACTCCAACGGACTTTTTGCCTTTCAGGTTCGTCTGGTCGTTCGTTCATATAACGAAGACTTTCCTGATATCTTTCCTCTATTTCGGCCCGATATTCATCATCCCTATCCTCTGGCCTTACGTTCCTTCTGGGATAATTCTCCCATTTCTTTCTGTTTTCTTGCCTCTGATGGTTATTGTTATAGGGTCGGCTCTCTTGTTGCCTATAACCCGTATTCCTAGGATTTCTTCCTCGATATCCTCCTCTGTGGTATGGCTGTATTCCTCTAGGCTCTTGGTGCCCATGCTCTCGACCTAGTCCTTGAGTATCAGTGCTGGTGGACTGATTCCTGGTCGATGGTTTTTCTCTGGTTTCCTGACTGCTGGCCATGTGTACCTGTTCAGTCTGTCTTTGATGCCTAGGAGTTACGTGTGACGTCGTCATGTCTAATTGACGTAATACACTCTCCACTTCCACGGCACTTCTGGCTTTGGATGAGATTAACAACCTCTGAATCTCATATGGAAGTTGACTTGCAATGGCGGCACACAGGTCGTTCTCAGCTGGAGCAATGTCAAGTTCGCGGAATTTACACAGCTGAGCGGTAAAAAATTCCGAGTACTTAGTTGGTGCATTTGTGCTGTACTTCCTAGAGTACAGATCTAGCCTCAAATTCTCCTGGACGTCTGCTGCCCAATATCGTTTTAAAAAGGCTTCTCTAAAGCCTTCCACCGTATCAAAGGTGTACCTAAAGCTTCTGAACCAGGTGAGACAATCACCTGCCAACAGCTTCTCAATAGCTCTCAGTCTCCGATCCTGAGGAACCTTCATTTCGTTTAAGTACTCTGCGACTTCCTTTAGCCAGTATTTTGGAGCAATTGACATGTTATTACCCGTAAACTTTACCGGTCTGTCCTCATTCGACTTAATAATGTTTATTATCTGACCATTTGTCTGGTTCATGTAAGGGGTTGACATCGCCATCGGATATCCTGGTTTCTTATAAGGGCTCTCCCCTCCTAAGTCCCTATCTGTATCGGTGCCTTGTTCACGGGAATCTACCCATCCTGTCTTTGGAAACTCCTCCTGATTCTCAAATTCTAACTTCCTTTCCCTTCGGGCACTTTCTTCATTAGCCATGAGTTGGATTTCCATTTGACTGTTCTTATGTTCAGTCCTCTCCAACCGTGATCCTAATTCATTTTGAATTCTTTCCTGATTTTTCTTACTAGTTTCCAGTTCTCGTTTGAGTTGGACTTTCTCATCCCTGAAGCTATCCCTGATCTCATTTGTGTGTTCTTCTACCTCTTTCTTGATGACCATGACCTGTTCTTTTATAATTTCTGGCTTAACGTCACCTTTAGTATCTAGGTCTTCTCGCATTTCCTTTATCTTTTTCTCCATCTCCTTTTGTCCTTTGTAGACTTTGTCCTGAATCTTGTTCATATCCTCTCGAGTCTTTCCTTGTTCCTCGAATATAATTGTTATGTCGGTCATAACCTTATCTATATCTCCCTTTGTGTCTTCCATTTGTTTTGTTATTCCACTTACTGTTTCCTGAATTCCCGTAACCCCTTTATCTATCTTCTCTATTTTTACGAGTTGTTCCTCACGATCCATTCTCCGTTGCGTGCTTTCATCTTTAAGCTTCCCTTCGTATTTACTTAAATTTTTATTTATTTTCGCTTCGTACGTCCTCCAGTTATCATCTACCTGCCTGGTAAAAAGATCAATCTGCCCTCTCATATCCTGTACATCTTTTTGATTTTGGTTTTTCATCTCAGTTACTTCGGTCTGAACTACACCGATTTTATTCTCGAGGGTCCCTACTTTCTCCTCAACTTTTCCAAATCGGGTTCCTAGCTCATCCACACTTTTTTTTATCTCATCCCGGGATGTTTCACAAATACTCTTGTTCGATTCTATCTGAGCTTTCAATTCTTTGTGCACCTCTTGGATCTGGGTTACAAGTTCATTTTTACATTCATCACCCTTTTCTTCCATCTTAATTAATTTAGTTTCTATAGAACCAAAATTACCTTCTATGGCACCAATTTTATCCTCAATAGTTTTAAAATGATTTTGACATTCACCTTGTGATTTTCCCATACTTTTGTTCAAGATATTAATTTGGACTTGCAATCCTGAAAGAAATCCTATATTTTCCTCTTTTAACTCAGTTAACTTCTTCCCAAACTCAGTGTCGAAACCTTGAAATTTGTTATTCATTGTTTCTTCTAAAACCTTGGACCCCTCTTTCATTTCCTTAATTTCAGCCTTCAGTTCCTTATTCATTTTTAGAGAGTTAGCTTCGATATCTACTAATTTAGTCCCCATATTAGCACTATCAGTTTTTAGTGACTCTAGACTTTGATTTATGGATCCTAAATCCCTTTTATTTTCACTCTGTTGGCTATCCAACTTACTGTTTATGGCCTCCAAGAGCCGTTGCATCTCCTCACTCAATGCCATCTTATTAGAATATAGTGGGCTACCCATGCCACATCGCTACAACATGCTTGAGAGATAGTAATCTGAACCTTTGTGTCCCAATTTCTTCAAAAAATTTACTTTGGTACGGGTTTTTACTACACCGTACCCTTTTGATATCATTATTCAAACTCAGAAACCTTTATGGAAGTATTTAAAATTCAAAATTTCGAAAAACCTTTTTTTTTCAAAAAAAAAATTAAAATTTTGATTTTTTGAGAAAACTCGGGTTTTCCCTAGGAAAACTCAGCCCTGCGTACTGGGCGCCATGAAATGTCTGGTAGGGGGTTGTTTAAAATCCAGGGCTGCTCGGAGTGAGTTTCCAGGGACCCATGCGGTCAGTTAAGATTATACGTTGTAGCTACTCCTATCATTACTTTACTTTTACATGAATTGACCGTCTTTAGTGTTCCTCTAATCATTAATCCAAGCACAGTACATCTATTCACCCCCCTGTGCCCTTTTAGCAAGAAATATGCAAATCACAGTATACCAGCATTGCTCAATTCGGGATTTTCGGGGCTGCGGTAAGTTCTCCCACTCTGTGACTTACACATTTTGGATTAAATAGAGGATACACTTGCAAAAATAACAACAAAATCAACTCCTATTTTAACACATTTAATTAATCAAAATTATGGCGCTACAAACAATAAAACAAATAAACTACTGACCAATATCTTTCTACTTGTTCAAAGTGAACAAGGAATAGTATAAGAATAAAACAAATATTCTCTTTAAACACATGGTTTTCTTTAAAACCAACAATTCATGATTATTTTCACTTCCATAAAGTACCTATCTCAAAGTTCCATATAACTACGAGCTTCTTTGGCTCGATACTTTCCCATAATAATGGTGTCATACTTTTGTACACCTCAAGAATTTATTTTTATCTTTTCTTATCATCAAAACAAATATATAATTACATTTAAAATTACATGTTAATTATTCACTTCAATCTTTGGGCATTTCACATATTCTCAGTATTTACTATCTCTCTCAAATTTTGCAAATTCACTACGGTGATCGGGAAACCATTTGTGTACTCCAGAGTTATAAAGATTACTTGACAAAGTCAAAAACTATGATTACTCCCGAAATCTAGTTATCTTCACAAACTCGTGGATTCCTTATTTTCCATACAACTTTACAATAGGGATTTTTATTTAACTCATTTGTCTTATAAGACCATTATCACATAAGAGAACTACGAACTGAACTGGCAAGCGATAATATCAATCTACAAGGACCTCGGTTCAACGCCCGGGTCATTAACAACTTTAAACACTCACGGTGTATTTAACACTTCTTACAAGACGGTCTTTACCCACCCTCGTACTATGAGGGTCAGGCCATTATACTCGAGCGTGATTTATGACAGGGAGAGCGGCTCCCTGCCTAGCCTATGGTTGGAGCTCTCTTCAATGCTTTTAAAACAAACCTTCACATTATTTTCAGTTCTATGGAGAGACCTGGCATTTTAACTTCTCTTTTCAATTTCAACAATATTCTTTGGCTCATACACCACTCTCGTAATCTTGGCATTTATTAATTATGAAGGGTCCTCGTTGATTGGGAAGAGTAATACACATTCTACGACGAATAATAAGGGGCTTTAACAACAAGAGGATTCTAGGTTCGAATCTCTTAACATGCCTCGGGAACCATTTCCACATTGGAGGACTTATACAAGACGCGATTTAGGGTCTAGCCGTAGCTTACAGGACCTACGCTCAATAATACCATACATTTGCTCCCTTTTATATAATAACACACACATGGCCTCGTGATCTACGTCACAATTAGAGGACTTATAACATATCTCAATTCAATACAATCAACTACCCCTCATAAGTAATTTACCAAGTACATTTAAATTCTACGCATTCCTAGCGTGACTTTTATTTAATTGCGTTCCATTGCGCTACACATTACTTTACGGCCTAATGTCTTCCAAAGAACTGATAAATTTCATAGTAACAATTGATACATATCTCAATTCTTATATTAATCTTTTCCGTTGACAAAAAATCGCTCCATTTTTAAGAACATGCATTCACATCATGTCTTATACATTTGTTAAGGCTCCAACGCTCTATATTTTTATATCTTTCAATTTAATCTTTATTTAGATTTCTTTACCTTGTTATTCACATCATGTCTTCATTCCTTACAAAAGCTCAAAAGCTATTTCTTTCATATAATTCAAATTTACCTCTATGTAAATATCTTTGTTATAATTATTACTATTACGCTTGCTTTTATAACTTTCGTCAAATACACTGACATCTTATTCCATGCATTTCCTCTACAGGATTTATTATTTCACATAATTATTTATTATTTCTTAAAACTTTATTTTTGTTCAGATCGCGTTCTTATTTAGTTATTATTTATTTAACAACATCCCTTTTATTCAAAACTCCGGTGGAATTGTACACAAAATTTTCCCGACACCCAAAACATAATGAAAATCTTTACTCACATGTCTAAGGTCGTTTTCTGACCTTTATTCTCGTTCGTTGTGACATTTTGGCCCACCTTCTTGACTTACTCCATATTGTACAAACTCATCTCATGTACAGACATTTCTTGACACATATTCAATACATTTAACACTGACAACATTTTTAATACACTGGTGTATCCGTTTTGAACACACAATAAAACACTAAAAATATATTACTTTTAACACACACTCTTGATATATTTACACTTCACAACTTTTGATCACTAGGCTGTCTTTTTTTTTAGCCTATCACACGTGACCTCTTAATCTCCCGTCTCCAAGGGTGAAATTTATTCAATGTCGGCTTCCTATCCTGTAGAATACGAAAGTCTCGAATCATCTACTACTTCCATGGAATAACAATTCTTCGAATCCTGTTCCTGATGATCGGCTATTTCTCTAGCTTGAACGGCTCCCCTTTTAGATCTGATTTATCGATCCTAGCGAAAGTCTGTTCTGATCGAGGTCCCCTCGATAACCTATCGATGACCTATGGATTTTTTAGCAACTAATACTTCTCGAGTCTTAGTGCTTTAGAATAGTTCGTCTCCTCTCTTGAGACAATGTCTACGGTTTCCGTTCTTCTTTGTTTATTCGGTTCTCTCACTTCTAATTTTCTGGAATACGTGGCGAACCTTACTCTGTTTTTCCCTGTTCGGGTTCTTTAAAATTGATAAACTGTTTATCTCGCTGTTCCGGCACTTCCGTACGTTATGATACTTTTGGTCGTTTACTGAAAGACCTATCGCCTGAATCCTAAGTTCGCAGCCTGCTTTGACTGTATTTTTGGAACTTTTACGGTAACTTTTGCCCTGTCGGACCTAAATCCTGTAACTAGGATTTTCCTAATTTTTCAACACGGCGATACTTTAATATTTCTTCTTTGCAACTCCTTCCGGAGGCACGCAAGTTACTGATACTGCGACGCCCGTGGCTGTCGGATATTAATTCTGCGGTGTAATACAGCGTTTCTCCCCTCAAGGAGTACTGGTAAACTGCCTTCGATGTCTGATACAGCGTAACGCCTCCCTGGGCTATCGTAGACTGCATGTACTGATACAGCGTGACGTTCCCCTCACGGGCTCTTGAATACTGCATGATTGGCTTGGTGAGGCCAGGAGTTTTATACCTTTTAGTCAAAAAAAGATAAAATCCTAGTCCTTTTCGTGACCAACTTTTGAACTAATTGTCGCACAATTATAAAAATTATATCTCCAGAAAGTTCGTCTTCCAAACGTAAAATAATCTTCCTGTGCATGGAAATCGATCGTGCATTTCCGAGATATTAATTAATTCTTCGTCCTCAACTGTGTGGGTGGTGCTGTTCATTTTTAATTCTCCCACTCCTTGGATCCCGGTGAATTCCCAATGACGTATACTTGCGTTTGCAGTTTTCTCCTGGACTATTATTAAAAGCTTTTTTTTACACAAAAATCTTTAATCCGAAATGATTCACCGTACTGTATCTGTTTACTTATTTTTATACTCGTAAACGGGTTAAATTTAATTATTCTTGTTCTGACTCAGCAGCGAGGTTGCCGTTTTCCTTCAACGTAAGAGGAAAATTCCGAGTCAAGCTTCTTCGTCTTACAGTCCAAACTTTCCACTCGTTCTAATAATATCCATGACTGGCTCCTTATAAATGTCAAGATGCATGAGCTCATCTTAGGAACACCTGGTCCCAACGCTTGCACAATGTTAGGCTATAATCCTGGCTTGAAATCTCTCTCCGTTCCCTTAGAGACTGTATGATTATTTCATTCCTTTCACAAAATACATGGATTCGACTCCCTTTGAAGCCTATGGTACATGGGTTCAATAGCAAGACATGCCCTGACGCATCAACAAGTGGAAAGCTATGCTAAACAATTAAAGCTTTCTCATTTTCGAGGTGTGTTTATGCGAAACCAATTACCCCCACGACCTTGGAAACAGGAATGTGCTGTTGTCAATTTGGATGACCACCGAGGACCAGGAACGCATTATGTAGCTTATGTCAAAGAGTGATCCATCGTATGCTACTTTGACCGTTTTGGGAATTTGCCTCCGCCCATGGAACTAGTGACCTATTTTGGAAACAGGATCAAGATATATTATAATGTGAAACGTGAGCAAACGTTTAACAGCCAACAGTGTGGACGTCTGTGTTTATTTTTTTTATATCAGACACAACATAAGAAAAAACGCCACCAGTATGTCGGCAGAAAGTAAAACGTTTACACTGCATGGACGTGGACCTGAAGTCAGCCTAGACTTTTACCAGCTTATCGAATTGAGTGAAAAACCCTATGGTTTAGGACTTGTTTCTCTTGAAACGTACAATCGAATATACAACAAGCGAGAAAATGTGAACAACAAGTTTTACTATGATGATTCTGTGCTCACCCTCAACTCTGGTGGATACACGATCGATGATATTTATGAACACATTTATGTGGTGTTGATCAATGAATATGGTTTAAAGTCATTTCTCGATGGAACGCGCAAGTTTGAACTTGTAGGCAATACCAACACTCATCGCTGCAGTATTTTCTCCACATTCAACATCGACTTTAAACCACACCCCGATTTCATTGACCCATTACTAGGATTTAAACCACGTGTGTTGGAGCCCAACAAAAAACATGATTCGGACCATGAAGTGAAATTCATTGAGGACCATCATGTGTCGGTGACGTGTAATATTATTAGCCAAGTGTACACCAATCAAGAACCATCGCATTCGCTTTATGATTTTATTGTGACATCGCCCAATGGGTATATTATTCGTGAAAACCCTCCAGTGGTGCTTTTTCATTGTGTGGCTGTCGATGGTATTATTAATATAACATTAAGACTGATCAATAGAGAGCAACAACTCATTGATCTAGATTCTACCACACCAGTGACTTACAAGTTGGTGCTAAAGCCACTATGAAATTTGTATATAAAGCAACAGCACCGTCTAGGAATGGTGTTAGTTGTTTGCCACGTGAATACACGTTAACATCTCAAGGCAAGCAGATTTTACAGCATTTGGGTTACCACGTCAACCCTGATGATGAATTCTATCCTAGAGATAGCGAACCGCATCGAGGAGCAACCAGGAGTGGTAAGAATTGATCTCTATTCCTATCAAGCTCAAACACCTGGACTCAATAACAATGATGAAATTCAATTTGTTATCAACAACCAAGATATTTACACCCTACCGCATGAAAGTGTCATTCAGATTGAAGGTCGGCTCACCAAAGCCGATGGCTCTACACCCACCACATCCAAGTTGGCCGACCATGGTTTGGCCTTTCTCTTTTCTGAGGTGCGGTATGTCATTAACGATATCGTGGTGGATAGCACTCGAAATGTGGGCATTTCCAGTGTCATGAAACTATACCCCTCTCATAGTGAGGAAGAAGGTAAAACACTTTGCATGGCAGGTTGGTGTCCTGACTCGACCAATGACTGGATGGTACACACCGATGGGACCTTTACTGGATATTTACCTCTTAAACTGATTTTAGGCTTTGCCGAAGATCACCAACGCATTGTGGTCAACGCAAGGCAAGTGCTTTATCTGGTGAGGGACAGGAGTGATAATAATGCACTCAAGGGAGCCGACAAGGCCTCCATAGATTCAAAAATTCAACTACAACGCTTGCTATGGAAAGTGCCCCATGTGACCCTTGACGATAGCAAAAAACTGGACATACTCAAAATGGTAAAGAGAGATATGCATCTACCCATGGAATTTAGAAGCTGGGCACTCCATGAGTATCCGCTATTGCCCACCACCAACACACACAGTTGGTCTGTAAAATCAGCTCCCTATACAGAGAGACCTCTCTACTTGATCGTGGGTTTTCAAACGAATCGCAAGTATCTACAAACCAAAGATGCCATGCAATTTGATCACCTGCAATTGAGAAATGCACGTCATTTCCTCAACGGAGCTGTGTTTCCCTATGAAGGACTGGATTTGGATTTTTCAAAAAATAAGTTTGGCCCCCTGTACGACTTGTTTTCTAAATTTCGATGGTCGTATTATCAAAAAGAGAACGGCCCCATGCTGCTACCCCAAACGTTTAAGGCAAGAGCACGACTGATTGTCTTTGACTGTTCTTACCAGGAAGAGTCTGTCAAGCCATCCAATATTGACATTCGACTAGATTTTGAAACGCATGACAATGTACCAGCCAATACGACGGCCTACTGTTTGATTATTCGTCACAAACAAGTCAACTATTTTCCACTGTCCAACCAAGTGACGAGTGTATAAATAACAGGTCAACCCATGTCAAGCCGCTCAGTCATGTCATGCTTTAAAGCCTCAAGAGACGTCACATCCATG
The DNA here is from genome assembly GCA_946902985.2 of Meconema thalassinum. NCBI lineage: Eukaryota > Metazoa > Arthropoda > Insecta > Orthoptera > Tettigoniidae > Meconema > Meconema thalassinum. Next base: position 1,338,863,846 of record OX336389.2, read on the forward strand.
AATTTAAACTCTGAGGAACAACGTTTCAAGACTTTTGCCACGTGGCCGGTGCCTTTCATAAACCCTCAAGCCTTGGTGGCCGCTGGATTCTACTATTTAAAAACAAGAGATGATGTGAAATGTGCCTTTTGCCCCATCATCATAGACCAATGGCAGGAGGGCGATGAACCCATGCAGGAACATCAGCGCTGGTCACCCACCTGCCCCTACCTGTGTAGAATGGAAGTGGGAAATATACCCTGTCATTCAAGCTATCCCTCACTTGTGTCTCTGGGTGATGAAAAAACAAGTTACAATACGTTTGGACCGTATGGTGTCCATGGTGCTTCGGTGAGCAGCTCACCATCAAAAACGCCTAGTTTAGAGACATTGGGACATCATCGGTGTTATGGACGTTACAAACACCAGAGACTATATTGTTGTATCAGTTGGTATCGTCCTTATCCCAAAATGACAAAAGCCTGTAAGACGTGTTATGATAATAAAATGATGTAATTCTTAAATTCTTATTTTTGCATGTCCCCCTGTCCTACCCTAACCTCAATATGAAACTAGCATGGTAGGTAAGTCCATGTCATGATCACACTTTAGTCATTGATCGTCAGTCAGTCGTCAGTTGAACTTGGTCCAGGCAAGCGTCAACATGTTGCGCACACTCATTGTGGATTGCGAAGGGTTTAAAATTGGTGACAACAAATTTATATTTAAACAAGTGGCCATTATCGATTGTACCACGTTTTGGATATCGCAAGCTACGCATTTGCTATTTAAATCACCCCATGCTTTTGATTTGTTGTGTGAAAAAGACCGTAATCAAACCCAGTGGATTGAAAAGCATAGGCAACTAGACTGGAATCAGGGAACCATTTCCTATAAATATTTGGACGTGGTCATGAAAGCACACTTGTCCTCGGCCAATGTGGTATTTGTGAACGGTAATGAAAAACGTCAATGGTTGCAACCATTTTTGGCGTCTTACTGTCAATGTATCGACCTCATGGTGTTGGGCTGCCCCTCCCTGCAAACGCTCATGGATACTTGTTCCTGTGGCAACATTACCCATACAGCCCTATCGCATGCGTGGCATCTCTCTCATTGGTTAACCACCCATGCCTGCTGGGAGTTGTTGAACAAAATTATAACTCAAGATTTACCTGTGAATGACGCCAGTGAGATCTCTACAAGCGACGTGCAAACATCTACAGCACGTGATACCATGGAGAAAGGCAATGTTACGGTCAAAGCCATCGGCAAGTTCTATGTGTGCAAAAAGAAACTAGACAGTTTTACCAAAGAGGAACTCTTGGCGCTCCCCAAGTCGTTCATTTATTATGTGGCAGCCTACGCGGTCAAAGAAATCTGGCAACATGTACCAAAATCATGGACTCAAGACCCTGTGTTGAGTGAATTGCAACCCTGTACGGATTACGATCACCATAAGCAAGTGGCCATGACTAAAATACCGTCTACGCGTCAGTGTGCGACTTGCCAGCTAGTGAAACTGTATCACGGTCATAAAAGTCCGTGTAAAGACTTTGTTGAATCATTCCACGGGTGTCATGGCGAGAAAAAGCAACAACAACAACAAACACAAACATCGTCCACAGAGGAAGAGGAAGACCAAACCTTTTCACCATCAATGGAAAAGGATATGCCAGACCTGTAATGGCAGTGACGTCATTGACAAAATGATTCAATACTTACCTTTCGAAATCCGTCTTCCAGGTTATCGTTTTTGCGGCCCTGGAACTCGTCTCAAAAAACGTTTACAACGTGGTGATGTACCCATTAATCTTTTGGATCAATCATGCAAGGAACATGACCTTTCTTATCACCATAGTCATCCTGGTTTAAGACATGTCCAGATAAATTGTTATTGAAGAAAGCTAAACAACGTTTCACATCAAGTGATGCCTCAGTGGGTGAAAGAATGGCAGCCCTGATTGTCATGAGTGTTATGAAAGGAAAGTTGATGATGCATGGACATAACCATTGAGGAATTGAGGAGTGAGGAATTGGGATTTGTTTGTATTCTATATTTCTTTTGTCAATTCACTATGACTATGAAATAAAAACAAAGGTTTACCCGAGCACGATGTTTTTTTGAAATCATGATGTTGATGGCTGATTTTTCATTTTCACATTTCACACATGATGTATTCACACACTGCCATTTGTCATTTTGCAATTTACAATTTTTAAAAATGTTCGTTTCAAGTTTAACGTTTTTGATGATATGAATTTTTCCATTTTGCTGAAGACACATTTTAAACAATGTCCGTTTGAAATTTTTGAATTTTCATATTTCACACATGGCCATTTCCAGTTTTTTTAAATGTCCGTTTTAAGTTTTGCGTTTTTGGTGATATGGAATCATGGATTTCCCATTTTGCTGTTTTCAAATTTTTCCATTTGGTGTATGTCGAAAGTTGGGATTTGACAATGATGTTGATGCAAGTGCTTGACCATGGCGATGCTGCAGTGAGTTTATGGGATTGCGGAAACGTCAAGGTGTACGACTACTGCAGGTAAGACTGTTTTCACAAAATTAATGTCTATTGTCTGCCACATTTCAAAGAAAACATAACTATTGAAAACAAAATGAGCATGTAAGTGACCATTTACCCCTCCCCACCCACCCTACCTCACCGTGTTTGCTCTGGTCATACTTACACACCAGCTTTCTCTCTCTACTCATACATTCACACCTGTCTTTGGGAACAATCACAACCACTTTAGTTATTCCCAAAAGCAGATTCTCGACATGCACAATCATCCCAAAAGAACTTATTAGTTTACCATTTACATTACGAAAAATAATTAAATACTAGTCTTTAAAGTAACTAAAAATCTTACTTATTTCATATTTACAATAAAAAAACAACTTTGTACAGCTTAAAAGAATCAAACTATTTACCAATCAATTTAAAAAAAAGGTTGCATAGAACTTTCTAAAGAGCAAAAGGTCCAAGTGGGTTGCCACTATTTACAAAATCTACTATTTACAATGACAAAAAAATTACAAAATACTAAACCTACAAGTACAAAAAGCTATGCCCCTAAACGATTAAACAGTGAAATCACACCTCCTCCTCCTTGCGATCATAACCCCAGGGCAGGCTAGTGAGCAGATCATCAGCCCACACACGTTTGTTATCCATGGAGGCGAGGGTGCGTTTTCTCTGTTCCACAAGATACAAGTAATGGTTGCTGGATTGTATCCTGTACTGTGTATGAGACATAGCTTTGCCAGTGCGTAAAACCGCTAAGTAATCGTCTACACGTGGCGATTTTACCACTGCCCTACCTACACCTTTTGCTCTTTTGGCTTCCTTACAATCTAGTGTGCGGTAAGTATACATTTTCGAGGCCAAACCTACGAATTCCGTCATAACGGAATCACCGCATTCATCTTTTAAAACGCCCATTACCTTCTTGTTTTTATGGGCAGCTGAAACACGTTGTCAGCGCTATAGCACGAGGTGTCGAACCAGTCACTATTGTTTTAGATCCCTTAGTTGGGGGGTTGGTTAGGGCTAAAACATATATGTTATTGTATTAAGTTGGAAGGTGATTCCTAGAGAGGGCAGCTTCCCGTAGCTGGGTAAGCTTACCAGTGTAGAGTGTTGTTTAGTGCTAAAATACTAGGGGGTGCTCCTATAAAGACGTAAGTGTCGCTTAGGGGATGAGCATCTGGGCGCAGGTTAACGTACCTGCCTCCCAGCAGGTTGGAATAAGTTATATAACAGACGTGCTGATGTCAGCTATGCCGGCGTCTCGCTGTCTACGCAGTCGAGTCGCTGCGGGAAACACAATGGAACTTGAGCAGGCGATTATTGGCTACTAGTCACGGTCAAACGTGACGAGAGTCAGGAAGGGTATTAGGATGTGAAGAGGCGTGTAATTATGAATACAATGTGTAGTTTACTGACCAAGTGTTTTATTGGTCAGTGAGTATGAAATTGTAAGTCCCTCTTAGGGGAATGTAAATAATGTAAATAATGGTACAAGTTAGGTGTACAAGATTGTGGATGAGTGATACAAAGTAAAGGATTGTCTGAAGACTTGCTTATGCTCACCTGATGATAGCAGCTGTAGCAGGGCCTCCGGCGACACACACTGTATGACAGATACAGCTCCCAAAAGGCCTTACTTCTTATAGGTCTTGCCGTTGCTTCGTCAGCATTCCACTGACGTAGTTGCCCTAGTTAGCTATTGTGTAGATGTTTGTGAGTGTGTTGCAAGAGGTTGGCTAGCCTCCCGAGCTGGTCGGCCGCCCTTGCTGTGTAAAAAGTACTGTTCTGGACTTATGATGTTTGCCATTTAGGGGCGGTTTTAATAGATGATGGGGGTGGCTTTCAGGGGTGCAGCCCCCCCGGGGTCTGTACACTATGCTGCCTCATGACGTCATAGGGGTTGCAGTGGCGAATGTGGTAAATGAATGAGTCCGTGTCCATATACAAAATAGAGACGTCCTCAAAATGGCGTTTGGCAAACTCATAGTGGAATCGATACATGACCGATTTAGAAAAGTCTAAAATGACTTGGCCCAAGTAAATGGGTTTATCCATGGTCACGCTGGTCTTACTCATTTCAATAATGGCTAAATCCTCATCGATAATGTTGATCGATTTAAAATTTGGCTTGGCAATGTACCGCCGGGCACCCCAACGCCCTTCCCAAACATTGACCAATTTATTGTCACGGTATTTGCGGACATTCTCCATGGACTTGCCATAGATGCAGTTGTTCATTAATTTTAAAAAATTAATTTCAAACTGCTGTGTTGCCATTTGTCGGTGCTCTGTGTTGAGTCGCATGTATGGCTCAAGCCATGCTTTTTGAGCAAACGAAATACCCCTATGGATTTTCTTCAACACCAAGCCTTGGGCGAGGCATTGCATTAACATTTGGATATGTAGCACATACCGATTTTTGTTGTAAAGTGTGCGCATGAGTTTTTCAATTTTCACTTTACTGTCAGGGGGAACCATTTGCTCAAAGCAGAATGGGAAATCGGCATGTTCATCATACAAGGATGAGGGATATTCAATATCCACTTCTAGCACATATCCACGGCCTGTTTCTTGGCTAGCCTTGATCACATCAAAATCTGACACTTGTTTGTCTGTCAGCCAAGCAAACTTCCCATAGGGCAAAGGCTGACTCATGGTGTAACCGTACAAATGATTCACGTCATAGTACATTAAGTACGATTCTGGTTTGTCTGGTGAATAATCAGGCATGTAGACATTGTTCGCTTCGGCATGGCGTTGGTTAAGCGACACAAAGCCGCCACGAATGCCCTTTTCAAAAAATAGAACCATGTCTACATCAGTGAGTAAATCCAATTCAACTTGAATGTATTTCAAAGCGGCATCGAACGAGAGCCCAGGACTCGTATAATAGTGAGCCGGGTCAAGACCGTAAATGTGTTGACACAACTCACGGAATTTTTGAAACACATCGGTGAGCAGCAATACATCCAGTTTTAGGTAATGCAAAGCATATTCACTTACCGTCTTAATGACAAACTCTCGCCAAACTTGACATGCATGTGCATAGTCTTCATCGGAAACGGTACTGCGTGTTAGTTTCGAGTAAAATTTCTCTTGTAGTGGGAGTTTTCTTTGCTTTAACACTTCCCAGCTGTTGCAGAAATCATACGGGAATATACCTTTCCGAATGCACAATTGAAATTGCTCAGGATCATTAAAATGCATTCTAGTATTTTTAATTCCTCCTCATTCAAGCCATTCACAAGGCTGTCTAGCGAGAATGCCATAAACTTAAAGGAATCCAAAAATCGAATGCTAAAGTTGCTCAACCTCCATGTCAGGGCTGTAAAACGCTCATGCTTTTGGGGAATAATGGTAAACGAGCCCTTGTTAACATGACCCAATTCACGAATCAAAAACTGAATGTCATAATTCGCCAGATTGTGGAAAAAGACACTGATGAAACGAGGAGCTGGAAAGTTCAAATTGCATTTACTATGCGCAGCACCACGAAACTCCCCCGTAAAGTGCGAGTGGTCTCTGACTTTTTCCTCTCTATTTAAAAGAGGCTTTCCGCAAATATGGCATGTCGTGGCATGCTCATACTGCTGCTGCTGTTCTGGAGATAGGCTCATGGGTACTGGGTGGTCCAGTAATTCCTGTACATCATGAGCCAACTTGACAAGTTCATCCAAGAACCATTTGCCACAATCTGGCCCCTCACGGTATTTGTAAACGGATTGTGTGGGGTCATAGGCACACACCACATTAAATCCTATGGCAAAGGGTTCATGTTTTTGAATGGGTGTGGTTGAGCTGATGGTGGGATCTGGTTCACATCCCGCCATGGGTGTAGTGAGAGCTTCGAAATCTGCATACACCATATAGGGGAGGACAGAGTCACGCTTGTGAATGTCCTTATACTTTAACACAGCCTTGTCCCCTTGTGGCAATATCAATCTCACCGCTTCCTGAGTAACACAATCTACCCTATGACGTTCCAAAAACTTAGGAGTGGTAAAATATTGCAGACAATGATCACAAATATATTTCTTAGGTTTATGTTTAGACATTTGACTGCTTAGCAATCAACTTAAGCTTTTAATGAGGCAATAGTGATTCATCTCTCCCTCAGACAGATATAAAAGATGAATGTGGTGTCGTTTTGGTTCTTTTGTAGCATAAAGAGGACCCACAATCTCATTACCGTCAAGACCATACACCATGAACGAAACGTCCTGGTTGTCTTGTTCAAACCTATGAATCTCGGTTAAGTCCATAGGGAACGACACACGAGTTAAATTTAAAGTTTGTTTCAATTCTTCAAACTTGGCCTTGTACTTTCGTGGCCGAGAACCATTATAGTCTTTTGCTGGCTGCAAATACGCGGCCACAGCCCACAGGAAGCAATCATTGTCACGATTCTTTATATACGCCACAGCCTTTTTCGAAGCTATGGCTGGTGGTGTTTTAATATAGCTAGACCCAGCATTCAACGGGTTGAAATGACTAATGTTGATTTGTAGGTAATGGATTTTGTTTAACGCTAAACCACTCGGTCCTTGTTGCAGTTTATCAAATTTTGATAGCAAGGCATTCACCACATGGCTTTGATACCACTCGTTCAGATTATTGACAGTTTTGTCAATTTACCTCCTCTGGTAGAGCTTGTCTACCATTTCGGAGGCAATGCAACAATATACTATAATGTGAAACGAGTGCAAATGTTTAACGCACAACAGTGCGGTCGCTTCTGCCTGACTTTTCTATATAAGACACAGCGTGGGCGTGAACATAAAAGGTATGACAGCAGAAAGTAAAACATTTACAGTCACCCTAGACTTTTACCCTCATTTTGAATAGGAGCGAGGACCCTAGGTGTTTGGGCTAGTTTCATTTGAAGGCTACAATAGGCTTTACACTATATGTGAAAACATCAATGACAATTTTACTTTGATATTTATGATATGCATGAACACATCTACAAGGTGCTTGTGTAACGATATGGTTTAAAGACTTTTTTCGAGGAAACAAGCAAATCTGAACTTGTACCCTGACTCATCGCTGTAGTTTTTTTTATCATCATTTAGGATTGATTTTAAATCACGACCAGATTCCATTGGCCCTTTACATGGCTTTCTACCCAAAGTTATTGAACCAAACGAAATTCACAAATCAGATCACAAGGTGAAATTGATTGATGATGATGATGATGATAATTGTTGTTTTAAGGGGCCTAACATCGAGGTTATCGGCCCCAAAAATTGATTGAGGATCATCACATCTCCGTCACGTGTAATATCGTTACTGACTTTTACACTAATCAAGAACTATCAGATTCACGCTACGATTTTATTGTCACATCCCCTCGTGGCTATATAATTTGAGAAAACCCTTCGGTAGTGCCCTCTCACCCTGTGACTGTGAACATAAGTAATATTACATTAAGGCTGGTGAATAGAAACCAACAACTGATCCAGCTGGATCCTCGCACGCCTGTAACCTATAAATTGATTTTAAAGCCAGTATGAAGCTTGTGTATAAAGCATCAACACCCTCTATGAATGGTGTTAATTGTCTGCATAGTATGTCTACGTTGACACATGTTAACAAACTGATGTTACAACACCGTGGTTACATTCTACGCTCATGTGATGAATTCTATGCTAGAGTTTTTCAACCCGATCGAGGTACAAGTGGGAATCGTGATAATTGATCCTCATTTCTCGCAACCTCAAACACGTGGACTAAACACTAATGATGATACTGTTGTCTCTCTTATTATTATTATTATTATTATTATTATTATTAACCCAAACCTCTTAGAGAGTACGACTAGTGGTGGTGGACATTAATCAGTAGTCAACAGGCATTGGTCAAGGCAAGAGTTAAAACGTCACAAACACTGGTGGTGGATGTCAGGGCTTTAAAGTGAATGAAAAAAAAATATTTAAAGAAGTAGATATAATAGGCCGAAGCTGGCGCAGGGGCTAATGGGCAAGATGGCCGCCGCGCGCAATCACCCTATGTTATTCTTAGGGAGGGGTCATTCAGAGCTGGCGCAGTGGCTAATGGGCAAAATGGCCGCCACGCCCTGAGACCATGAATGACGTCACAGAGAGAGGTCGGCCGTGTACTTGCTAAATGGAATATTTATTATTAATATTATTATTATTATTAGGTAATTATTAATTGATCATGTGCAATCCAGACCAGCCTTATATTGTCCACTTTTGGTGTAGTTGCTAGCATTTTAGCTGTTTCCCTAGAGGTGTGGGTTTCATTCACGCCTCAACCAAGAAATTTTATTCTGGGCTGAGAGCTGGAATGGGGTACACTCAGCCTCATGAGGTGAAAGTAAGAAAACGTAGGGTTTCATTCATACCTCAGCCATTCCGCCTAATCCAACTTTACATAACCTACCCTAACCTAACTTAACCTAACCTAACTTCGCCTAACCTAACCTAACCTAACAAACATTATTTAACCTAACCTAACCTAACCTAACCTAGCCTAACTTCAAAGTGTGAGCAAATATGAGAGCAAATGTGAGAGCACACATAATAAACTAAGTTATAACCTAACCTAACCTAACTTCACCTAACCTAACCAAACCTAACATAACCTAACTTCAAAGTGGGTGCAAAAGTGGGTGCAAAAGTGGGTGCAAAAGTGGGTGCAAGAGTGGGTGCAAAAATGGGTGCAAAAGTGAGTGCAAAAGTGAAACAAAAAAGTGGGAGCAAAAAGGTGGGAGCAAAAAAGTGGGAGCAAAAAAGTGGGGAGAAAAAAGTGTGAGCAAATAAGTAAGAGAAAATGGGAGAGCACAAATAATAAACTTAGTTATAACCTAACCTAATCTAACCTAACCTAACCTAACCTAACCCAAAGCAACCTCATTTAAATATTTTAGATTCAACATTTTAACATTTTACATTTAAACATTTTAGATTTTTGATTTTTCATTTTTTTTTTTTTTTTAGATTTAACATTTTACATTTTTGATTTTTTTGTATTTTAGATTTTAGTTTTTTTAGATGTTACATTTTCAATTTAAGATTTTTTGATTTTAGATTTTACATTTTACTTTTTCCGAAAAGAGTAAACTACAAGGTCACATACCTAACCTCACCAAACCTAACTTTACCAAACCTAACTTAAGCTAATCCAAAGGCTAATGCACATACACAAAGTATATAAGGGCACATGCAACTATCCTTATGCTAGTCTTATAGGCTACTGTACAACATGATCAGAACCCTAACCGGGGTATTTTTTTTTTTCATTTTGTTGTTTTCTCATTTGTCAATTTTCAAATTTCCCATTTTCATTTTTTTTAATGTCAGTTTTAAGTTTTTCAATTTCATAATACGGAGACATGGATTTTGCATTTTGTTGTTTACACATTTGCCAATTTTTCAATTTCCCATTTTCGTTTTTTTTAATGACAGTTTTAGGTTTTTCAATTTCATAATATGGAAACATGGATTTTGCATTTTGTTGTTTACACATTTATTAATTTCACAATTTCCCATTTACAGTTTTTAAAATGTCAGTTTAAAGTTTTTCAATATCATGATATAGAAACATGGATTTTCAAATTTGTTGTTATACATTATTTGTCAATTTACCAAATTCCCATTTACAGTTTTTAAAATTTCAGTTTAATGTTTTTTCTATTTTGTCAATATGGAAACATGGATTTTCCAATTTGTGTTTTACATGTTCATTTTGCATTAGGAGTGGAGAGAGGTGGGTAGTAATTAAAAATGTACAAGCAGTGTCCATACAATATTTTTTTAAATTTTAAATACATGTACACTATTTACACATAATACATTATATATATATTCTTTTTTTTTATAAATTGTACAGTTGTTTTTATTTTGTTTTCTATTTATATTAATTTTTTGATTATGATTACCATTTTTTTATTTTTGTAGTGTTATTGTTTTATTTCCTAAATTGTTTTATGTACTTGCTAGTTGCAGGCAAAAGATTTTGATTTTCATAAATTAACTCTTTAAGCATGGTCAATGATTGAGTAATGACCATAGGCATGTGTACCTATACCATCAGCATCAATCACTCTTTTATCATCACCAGGACACAAAGCAATTTTGTTTAGTCTTATAAATGATATGTCATGTTGTTTAGAAGCTTAAATGTTCATTGGTATTCTTTTTACATTGTTTTTCATGACACAATCCTTATAATCTTGAAAGCTTATACAATTTTTGACAACACCTTTGCTAATACCTTTAATCTTTTTGATTTCTTTACCATTTATGTCTAAAGCGTACATTTTAGCTCTAAGTCCAACAAATGCTTTTATAATTTGTCCACAAGTCTCGTCTTTAAATTTCCCCAACGTTTTCTTGTTTGATGTAGAGTAACATATGTGATTAGTAGGATAATCTGATGTGTCCAGGTGTTCTAGGAAATCCAACTTGTCTTGATATACATCTGGGGTGTTAACCAAATAAATGAACGAGTCGGTATCCTTATACATGAGTTTAAGATTGTTCATTCCATAATAGGGTAGCAGGACATCATAGTGGTGGGAATACATGAGAGTTTTTGAAATATCCGGTATACACATTCCAATATATATAGGCTAATTGAATACAATGTTACGTTTAGCCATGTGGAAAGCAGCTAGGTTAGGACCATAAATTGTTCTGTCGTTGAATGTGGGTTTAGCTATTAGCTTTTCTACCTTTTTGCTGTCAGTCACAAGACGTATGTTTATTCTTTTACGGATATTTTCCATTGTTTTCCCAAAAGTGGCATTGTTGAATAATTTGTACAGGTTTTTCTCAAAATCATTTTTGGCTTGTGTTCGAAGGTTGTTATTAAAATCAACGTAGGCCTTTAACCAAGGTCTTTGCTTAAACTTTAACACACGATGAATTTTTATCAATTTTATTCCATGATCTAAAGCCTGTTTTAATGCCATGTAGTGAACAACATATCGCCTTCGATTTCCAAGATGAGGAATTAGTTTTTTAAGTGACGAATCCTTAGGTTGTGTACACTCTGGTAGGAAAGGTAAATCGTTGTGTAGATCATGAAGGTCAGATGGGTAATCAACATCAACGTCTAGAATGTATCCTACAGGATCGTCTTTCTTTAGTTTTTCTAGATCAACAGTATCTGGGGGAACCCACTGAAATCCACCATAAGGAAGGGAGTGGCACATAGCCCACAGGTATTGGTTGTTGGCATCATCATAGGGAATAAACTGCGATGGTTTCTCAGAATCATAGGTTTCCATGTATTTATTGTTAGCTTCACCATACCGATGAGACACCTGGCATATGCCTCCACGTATTCCAAACTCGATTAGAAGAATCTGATCGTAATCCTGTATGAATTCCAGTTCAATTCCTGTGTAAAGGAGCATTGCCTCGAAACTTAAACCAGGCGAAGTAAAAAAGTGTGCAGCATCCACTCGGTGTGTTTCTAGTGTTTTGTTTCTAAACGTTTCAAAGCTGTCTGCAAGAAGGAGTACATCTGATGTTAGGTAGAGGTCACTATATTCCCCTAGAGATTTAATGTTGAACTGTTTCCAGATATTTTTGGCATGTTCATAGTCTTCTTGACTAACATCTTCTTGACTTAATTTGTTAAAGAATGCCTCTTTTGGAGGTAAACACGTTTCACTTAACTTTTCCCATGAGTCAATGTAGTCATAACAAAATACCCCTTTACGAGTCATGAGCATTGCATTTTCTTTTCCAAAGTACTTGTCTGCTTCAGGGTATGATGTTAAGTTGGAAACTAAGTTTTCAAAACTACTTGGCATTAACCGAAATGTGTCTACAAATCTAAGCTTAACATTTCCTACATATTTGGTAAAGGAAATGTACGTTTCTTTGGAGTTAGCGATAACATCCACTCTCTCAGTAGTACATCCTAATTGCTTTACAATGAAATTTGCGTCGTAGCCACTCATATTATGTAGAAACACAGGAACGGGGTTACGTGTTTTACACCTCAAATTACAGTTATTGTGAGCACTTCCACGGTACACTCCTGTAATGTGGCAGTGGTCTCGAACTTTCCAGTCCTCTTTGGTAAATGGTTTTTGACACAAATAACAGGTTTCAGAACATTGGAACTCTGATTCTTCATCCTGAGTTAAGGCCTTTGGAAAATTTAAGCTGTAAAGTCGATCAATTTCATTAGCTATTGAGATCAAACAGTCCATAAACTTTTCTGCAGCGTCAGGTCCACGATAAATAACAGGTTGGCTTGGAAAGTTTGTCTTTATGTGTTGCACAGCAGGTGAGGGTTTAACGTATATACCAAAGCTCATAGGAACATGACTCTGGTATGGCACTGTATAACTTGCTTCAGGATTGGGTAAACATGTTTGATATGGTAAGAGTATACTTTCAAAATCTGCATAGATAACGTAAGGTATTCTCAGCATTTTTTCCACGTTTAAAAATTTGACAATGGGGTTTTTAATAGGCATTTCAACCCTTGCAATGTCATGCTGGACACACAAAGCTCTATGTTCTTTCAATTTTTCCATTCCTTGTTGACCATATCGATTATCGAAGTGAGTAAAACACCGTTTACACGTATATATCTTATGTCCATGGTGAGTAATCTGATGTCCTACTAGTTTATCAAAATCTTTGATAAAGACGTAGTGGTTCTAGCCGGATGATGAACTTAGCAGAAGGAGGTCGCGATGGTCTTGCAGCTCTTGATCCACAACCTTCAGAGGGAACAATTTGTTGTCTTGTTCCAATCCAAATACATTAATGGATATATCGTTGGCTCTTTCAAATTTTGGAATGTCAGCTAGTAATGTAGGAAATGATATTACAGAAAAATCATACTTGTTTTCCAGGTCCTTGTATTTACTAATGCGTTGAGCATCCTTTTTAACCAGTTTTGCTAAAATGGCATACATAAAACACTTTTCATCATTCAAATTTTCAGGATTAATGCAGGCTTTTCTTGCTTTTATAGCTGCTGGTAATGGAATATATGTGCTGCGACGCAAGGGATTGTACTTATTTATTTTCAATCGTACTCCTTCCACTGCTAACAAAGCCCAATTACTGCCTTTTAGCTCAGATTCTTCCATTTCCGTAGTTAACTTTGTAAATTGTGTTTCCAAGAAACTACTAAAGTCTGTTTCCAAAAATAGGGCCTGATTTCGTGTTTTAAAAGCACGATCTGTAATTTCATTGGTAGATGTATGAATGAATCTACATTCAGCCACAAGATTAACTTTTATCGACTTGTGCATTGCTAGTTCTTTCTGCATAGCTTGTATTATCTGCTGTTTTGACTCTTTAAGGTATGAATTTAAATCCTTGCACGTATCGCAACGTATGAAATAGGATTTAAGTCGACCTTGAAAAGATGTCTCATATTCAATAAGTCCATTTTTGTCAGGGACCAATGACAGTAGGTAATGTTTTGTAGGCTCAGATTTTTGTCTTTTAGCTGCCGACACAACATTACAACATTCTTCATGACGACGTCCATTGTAGGCATTGTTGAATTTATTGCCACACGTTTTACACTCATGAAATTCACCACACGATACTTCATGTCGCTTTCTATGATAGTCTCGAAGAAAAGTCTTTCCACACTCTTTAAACATATAGCTGGGAATGGCTTCTTCCACTATGAATGTTGATTTCTGCAAACAGCTGCTTACTGCGTATCACAAGGCTAGAGGTTGGTCGGTGAGACGGTCTTTCACGATGTGAACACCGTGAGAGGTAGTAGTCAACTGGTGATATTCTTGTGAAGGGTCCTCAAATATACCCCTAGTCTAGACCAACAGCTCTTTACAGCGTATGACAAGGCTGTAGACTGGACAGTGAAACGATCTTTCACGATGTGAACACTGTAACAAGTTGTAGTCAACTGATTATATACTTGCTATGGGTTCTCTAATATACAATAGTCAAGACCAACTGCTACTTACTGAGTAGTACAAGGCTGTACAATAGTTGTTTTGACAGTCTTTCACGATGTGGTCACTGTGAATGGTGGTAGTCAATTGATGATATTCTTGATAAGGGTCCTCTAATATACCCCTGGTTAAGGGTAACAGCTGCTCACTGCTTATGACAAGGCTAAAGACTGGTTGTTTCAACGGTCTTTCACAATGTAAACACTGTGACAGGTAGTAGTCAACTGAAAATATTCTCAAGGCCTACTCAAGGTTATCAGGTACTTACTGCATATCAAAAGGCTGTACACTCAAGTGTTAGACAGTTTTTTTTGTTGCTAAAGGCCTTCTATATTCCCTACACAAGGCTATACATGTTAGTTCTAAACACTTAGTGGTTAATTGTATAATAAATTTAAATACACAGCATATAAGAGAACGTATTTACTCGGTAAAACTTTACCAAATATTCAAATGCGACACGCAAAGTATGTTGCCGCTATCTAGCGGAGACTATGAGAACTACTTGAACGACCAGCATTCTACCTAGCGCTCCATTTCAACACTCGCTCACTGAACGACCAGCATGCTATCTAGCGGTCGATAGCAATACTCAGTCAACTACCAGCCTGCTACCTATCGGTCAATATAACAACTCACTCAACTACCAGCATGCTACATGTTGGCTTTTGTATTAGCTCTTACATATTTGCTCTTGCTTGTTGGGGCTTATTTGGTCTTGGAAAGTATGTCAGTCCTTTTTATGGCTGCATAATGCTTACAGCCATGTTTGTAAGCAGCAGCAGCAACAACAACAACAACAACACACAAAATTTCAATAAAATCGAAAGTACTCTAAGGTTTATCAATGACTCTCAACTCTTACACTTACCTCTATCCCATACCTAGTCAAAAAAGTAGTGTATTTTTAAAATTTTTCAAAACAATATTTGGAAAGTAGGCTATATCATTAAACTAAAAATCCTGAAAAGACATATGTTAACTCCATCACCTACCACTATACCACTCTCAGTCCAAAAATAGTGTATTTTTTCAAATTTTCCAAAACATATTTCCGAAATGGGTTATATTTCCAAAATTAAAAAGTTTACAAAAAAGTTTCTTTGACATAAATGAATGGCCTATACCCCCTCTAACGCCGTACCAAGTCCCGGGTCTCTAGGACAACAAAAATAAAAATTTTCAAAATGGGCTTATATTTCCAAAATTAGGAATTTTACAAAAACGTTTGTCTGACATAAATCAATGGTCTTTTCTCCCTCTATCCCCATACCAAGTCTCAGGTCTCTAGGTCAACAAAAATAAAACTTTGAAAATGGGCTATATTTCCAAAATTAGGAATTCTACAAAAAAGTTTGTCTAACATAAATCAATGGTCCTTGCCCCCTCTAATCCCATACCAAGTCTCAGGTCACTAGGTCAACAAAAATAAAATTTTTAAAAAATGGTCACTATTTTGGAAACTAGGAATTCTACAAGAAAGTTTGTTTAACATAAATGAAAGGTCTCTATCCTCTCTACCGGTAAACCAAGTTACAGGTCTGTACGACAAAGAATGAAAAAGTTCAACTGGGGAAAGTAGGCGTTTTTTCATAAAACCAAACATTCTAAAAAGTGTTCTATGGCCTTAAAAGAATGGCCTCTATGTCCTTTATTTTGTGTAATACAACTTTTTTATTTTTTTACATTTTCTTCCTAGTTTCCAAAATACAGGAATTTCAAAATTACACTTTTTCAAAAAATGTAAAAAAATAAAAAAGTTGTATTACACAAAATAAAGGACATAGACGCCATTCTTTTAAGCCCATAGAACACTTTTTAGAATGTGTGGTTTTATGAAAAATCGCCTACTTTCCCAGTTGAACTTTTTCATTTTTTGTCGTACAGACCTGTATCTTGGTTTACAGGTAGAAGGGATAGAGCCCTTTCATTTATGTTAAACAAACTTTTTTGTAGAATTCCTAGTTTCCAAAATAGTGACCATTTTTAAATTTTTTTATTTTTGTTGACCTAGTGACCTGAGACTTGGTATGGGAATAGAGGGGGTAAAGACCATTGATTTACGTTACACAAACTTTGTTGTAGAGTTCCTAATTTTGGAAATATAGCCCATTTTCAAAATTTTATTTTTGTTGACCTAGAGACCTGAGACTTGGTATGGCGATAGAGGGGGAAAAGACCATTGATTTACGTCAGACAAACGTTTTTATAAAAAACCTAATTTTGGAAATATAAGCCCATTTTGAATTTTTTTATTTTTGTTGTCCAAGAGACCTGGGACTTGGTACGGCGTTAGAGGGGGTATAGGCCATTCATTTAAGTCAAACAAACATTTTTGTAAACTTTTTTAATTTTGGAAATATAACCCATTTCGGAAATATGTTTTGGAAAATTTGAAAAAATACACTATTTTTGGACTGAGAGTGGTATAGTGGTAGGTGATGGAGTTAACATATGTCTTTTCAGGATTTTTAGTTTAATGATATAGCCTACTTTCCAAATATTTTTTGAAAAATTTGAAAAATACACTACTTTTTTGACTAGGGATGGGATAGAGATAAGTGTAAGAGTTGAGAGTCATTGATAAACCTTAGAGTACTTTCGATTTTTTTGAAATTTTGTGTGTTGTTGTTGTTGTTGTTGTTGCTGCTGCTTACAAACATGGCTGTAAGCATTATGCAGCCATGAAAAGGACTGACATACTTTCCAAGACCAAATAAGCCCCAACAAGCAAGAGCAAATATGTAAGAGCTAATACAAAAGCCAACATGTAGCATGCTGGTAGTTGAGTGAGTTGTTATATTGACCGATAGTTAGCAGGATGGTAGTTGGGTGAGTATTGCTATCGACCGCTAGACAGTATGCTGGTCGTTCAGTGAGCGAGTGTTGAAATGGAGCGCTAGGTAGAATGCTGGTCGTTCAAGTAGTTCTCATAGTTTCCGCTAGATAGCGGCATCATACTTTGCGTGTCGCATTTGACTATTTGGTAAAGTTTACCGAGTGAAAACGTTCTCGTATATGCTGTGTATTTAAATTTATTATACAATTAACCACTAAGTGTTTAGAACTAACGTGTATATCCTTGTGTAGGGAATATAGAAGGCCTTTAGCAAAATAAAGACTGTCTAACAGATGAGTGTACAGCCTTTTGATATGCAGTAAGTACCTGATAAACTTGAGTAGGCCTTGAGAATATTTTCAGTTGACTACTACCTGTCACAGTGTTTACATTGTGAAAGACCGTTGAAACAACCAGTCTTTAGCTTTGTCATAAGCAGTGAGCAGCTGTTACCCTTAACCAGGGGTATATTAGAGGACCCTTATCAAGAATATCATCAATTGACTACCACCATTCACAGTGGCCACATCGTGAAAGACTGTCAAAGCAACTATTGTACAGCCTTGTACTACTCAGTAAGTAGCTGTTGGTCTTGACTATTGTATATTAGAGAACCGTTAGCAAGTATATAATCAGTTGACTACTACTTGTTGCAGTGTTCACATCGTGAAAGACCGTTTCACTGTCCAGTCTACAGCCTTGTCATACGCTGTAAAGAGCTGTTGGTCTAGACTAGGGGTATATTTGAGGACCCTTCACAAGAATATCACCAGTTGACTACTACCTCTCACGGTGTTCACATCGTGAAAAACCGTCTCACCGACCAACCTCTAGCCTTGTGATACGCAGTAAGCAGCTGTTTGCAGAAATCAACATTCATAATGGAAGAAGCCATTCCCAGCTATATGTGTAAAGAGTGTGGAAAGACTTTTCTTCGAGACTATCATAGAAAGCGACATGAAGTATCGTGTGGTGAATTTCATGAGTGTAAAACGTGTGGGAATAAATTCAACAATGCCTACAATGGACGTCGTCATGAAGAATGTTGTAATGTTGTGTCGGCAGCTAAAAGACAAAAATCTGAGCCTACAAAACATTACCTACTGTCATTGGTCCCTGACAAAAAATGGACTTATTGAATATGAGACATCTTTCAAGGTCGACTTAAATCCTATTTCATTCGTTGCGATACGTGCAAGGATTGAAATTCATACCTTAAAGAGTCCAATATACAATCTGTACAGAAACAAGACAGCAGTCTTTCGAGTTGAAGGACATGAGAGAGAAGCTGGTATTCAGAAAGGTGTAAGGCAAGGCTGCAACTTATCACCCATACTTTTCAATCTTTACATTGAACAAGCAATGAAGGAAATTAGAGAAAAATTTAAAGTGGGAGTGAAGATTCAAGGAGAAATAATTTCAACTCTGAGATTTGCTGATGACATCGTCATCTTGGCCGACAAGCCTGAGGATTTGAATGAGTTTTTGAATAGTATGGACTCCGTCTTACGGAAAGAATTCATGATGAAAATTAATAAATGTAAAACAAAAATACTGGAATGCAGCCGAAATAAATCAGAAACCTCTATGGAGATCAAATTGGCAGGTGAAAAGCTGAAGGAAGTAGGCGACTTCTGTTACTTAGGAAGCAGAATAACCAGTGATGGACGAAGCAAAGAGGATATAAAAAGTAGGTTGGCTCAGGCAAAGAAAGCATTTCTACAAAAAAGGAATCTGCTGACATCGAATTTAGATTTAGGTATTAGGAAGCCATTTTTGAAAGCCTTTGTCAGGAGCGTGGCGCTCTATGGAAGTGAAACTTGGACTATTGGTGCAGCAGAAAAGAGGAGAATAGAAGCATTTGAAATGTGGTGTTACAGGAGAATGACGAAGATCAGATGGGTAGATAGGGTTACAAACAAAGGGGTATTAAGACGAGTGGGAGAGGAGAGATGTTTCTGGCCACTGTTAATGAAGAGAAGATATAGGTTGGTAGGACACATACTAAGACACCCAGGAATAGCAAGCTTAGTTATGGAAGGAAGGGTCGAGGACAAAAACTGTAGGGGTAGACCAAGGTTAGAATATGTTAAACAGATTGCCTCGGATGTAGGGTGTCGGAGCTATGTAGAGATGAAACGATTAGCTCAGGACAGGGAGGCATGGAGATCTGCATCAAACCAGTCAAAAGACTGAAGACTCAAACAACAACAACAAAGAGTCCAAACAGCAAATAATACAAGCTATGCAGTAAGAACTAGCAATGCACAAATCGATAAAAGTTAATCTTGTGGCTGAATGTAGATTCATTCATACATCTACCAATGAAATTACAGATCGTGCTTTTAAAACACGAAATCAAGCCCTATTTTTGGAAACAGAATTGAGTAGTTTCTTGGAAACACAATTTACAAAGTTAACTACGGAAATGGAAGAATCTGAGCTAAAAGGCAGTAATTGGGCTTTGTTAGCAGTGGAAGGAGTACGATTGAAAATAAATAAGTACAATCCCTTGCGTGGCAGCACATATATTCCATTACCAGCACCTATAAAAGCAAGAAAAGCCTGCATTAATCCTGAAAATTTGAATGATGAAAAGTGTTTTATGTATGCCATTTTAGCAAAACTGGTTAAAAAGGATGCTCAACGCATTAGTAAATACAAGGACCTGGAAAACAAGTATGATTTTTCTGTAATATCATTTCCTACATTACTAGCTGACATTCCAAAATTTGAAAGAGCCAACGATATATCCATTAATGTATTTGGATTGGAACAAGACAACAAATTGTTCCCTCTGAAGGTTGTGGATCAAGAGCTGCAAGACCATCGCGACCTCCTTCTGCTAAGTTCATCATCCGGCCAGAACCACTACGTCTTTATCAAAGATTTTGATAAACTAGTAGGACATCAGATTACTCACCATGGACATAAGATATATACGTGTAAACGGTGTTTTACTCACTTCGATAATCGATATGGTCAACAAGGAATGGAAAAATTGAAAGAACATAGAGCTTTGTGTGTCCAGCATGACATTGCTAGGGTTGAAATGCCTATTAAAAACCCCATTGTCAAATTTTTAAACGTGGAAAAAATGCTGAGAATACCTTATGTTATCTATGCAGATTTTGAAAGTATACTCTTACCATATCAAACATGTTTACCCAATCCTGAAGCAAGTTATACAGTGCCATACCAGAGTCATGTTCCTATGAGCTTTGGTATATACGTTAAACCCTCACCTGCTGTGCAACACATAAAGACAAACCTTCCAAGCCAACCTGTTATTTATCGTGGACCTGACGCTGCAGAAAAGTTTATGGACTGTTTGATCTCAATAGCTAATGAAATTGATCGACTTTAGAGCTTAAATTTTCCAAAGGCCTTAACTCAGGATGAAGAATCAGAGTTCCAATGTTCTGAAACCTGTTATTTGTGTCAAAAACCATTTACCAAAGAGGACTGGAAAGTTCGAGACCACTGCCACATTACAGGAGAGTACCGTGGAAGTGCTCACAATAACTGTAATTTGAGGTGTAAAACACGTAACCCCGTTCCTGTGTTTCTACATAATATGAGTGGCTACGACGCAGATTTCATTGTAAAGCAATTAGGAAGTACTACTGAGAGAGTGGATGTTATCGCTAACTCCAAAGAAAAGTACATTTCCTTTACCAAATATGTAGGAAATGTTAAGCTTAGATTTGTGGACACATTTCGGTTAATGCCAAGTAGTTTGGAAAACTTAGTTTCCAACTTAACATCATACCCTGAAACAGACAAGTACTTTGGAAAAGAAAATGCAATGCTCATGACTCGTAAAGGGGTATTTTGTTATGACTACATTGACTCATGGGAAAAGTTAAGTGAAACGTGTTTACCTCCAAAAGAGGCATTCTTTAACAAATTAAGTCAAGAAGATGTTAGTCAAGAAGACTATGAACCTGCCAAAAATGTCTGGAAACAGTTCAACATTAAAACTCTAGGGGAATATAGTGACCTTTACCTAACATCAGATGTACTCCTTCTTGCAGACAGCTTTGAAACGTTTAGAAACAAAACACTAGAAACACACCGAGTGGATGCTGCACACTTTTTTACTTCGCCTGGTTTAAGTTTCGAGGCAATGCTCCTTTACACAGGAATTGAACTGGAATTCATACAGGATTACGATCAGATTCTTCTAATCGAGTTTGGAATACGTGGAGGCATATGCCAGGTGTCTCATCGGTATGCTGAAGCTAACAATAAATACTTGGAAACCTATGATTCTGAGAAACCATCGCAGTTTATTACCTATGATGATTCCAACAACCAATACGGGTGGGCTATGTGCCACTCCCTTCCTTATGGTGGATTTCAGTGGGTTTCTCCAGATACTGTTGATCTAGAAAAACTAAAGAAAGACCATCCTGTGGGATACATTCTAGATGTTGATGTTGATTACCCATCTGACCTTCATGATCTACACAACGATTTACCTTTCCTACCAGAGTGTACACAACCTAAGGATTCGTCTCTTAAAAAACTAATTCCTCATCTTGGAAATCGAAGGCGATATGTTGTTCACTACATGGCATTACAACAGGCTTTAGATCATGGAATAAAATTGATAAAAATTCATCGTGTGTTAAAGTTTAAGCTAAGACCTTGGTTAAAGGCCTACGTTGATTTTAATAACAACCTTCGAACACAAGCCAAAAATGATTTTGAGAAAAATCTGTACAAATTATTCAACAATGCCATTTTTGGGAAAACAATGGAAAATATCCGTAAAAAATAGACATACGTCTTGTGACTGACAGCAAAAAGTTAGAAAAGCTAATAGCTAAACCAACATTCATCGACAGAACAATTTATGGTCCTAACCTAGCTGCTTTCCACATAGCTAAACGTAACATTGTATTCAATTAGCCTATATATATTGGAATGTGTATACTGGATATTTCAAAAACTCTCATGTATTCCCACCACTATGATGTCCTGCTACCCTATTATGGAATGAACAATCTTAAACTCATGTATATGGATACCGACTCGTTCATTTATTTGGTTAACACCCCAGATGTATATCAAGACAAGTTGGATTTCCTAGAACACCTGGACACATCAGATTATCCTACTAATCACATATGTTACTCTACATCAAACAAGAAAACGTTGGGGAAAATTAAAGACGAGGCTTGTGGACAAATTATAAAAGCATTTGTTGGACTTAGAGTTAAATGTACGCTTTAGACATAAATGGTAAAGAAATCAAAAAGATTAAAGGTATTAGCAAAGGTGTTGTCAAAAATTGTATAAGCTTTCAAGATTATAAGGATTGTGTCATGAAAAACAATGTAAAAATAATACCAATGAACATTTTCGCTTCTAAGCAACATGACATATCATCTATAAGACTAAACAAAATTGCTTTGTGTCCTGGTGATGATAAAAGAGTGATTGATGCTGATGGTATAGGTACACATGCCTATGGTCATTACTCAATCATTGACCATGCTTAAAGAGTTAATTTATGAATATCAAAATCTTTTGCCTGCAACTAGCAAATACATAAAACAATTTAGGAAATAAAACAATAACACTACAAAAATAAAAATATGATAATCATAATCAAAAAGTAAATATAAATAGAAAACAAAATAAAAACAACTGTACAATTTATAACAAAAAATATATATATAAAAATGTATTATGTGTAAATAGTGTACATGTATTTAAGATAAAAAAATATATTGTATGGACACTGCTTGTACATTTTTAATTACTACCCACCTCTCTCCACTCCTAATGCAAAATGAACATGTAAAACACAAATTGGAAAATCCATGTTTCCATATTGACAAAATAGAAAAAACATTAAACTGAAATTTTGAAAACTGTAAATGGGAATTTGGTAAATTGACAAATAATGTATAACAACAAATTGGAAAATCCATGTTTCTATATCATGATATTGAAAAACTTTAAACTGACATTTTAAAAACTGTAAATGGGAAATTGTGAAATTAATAAATGTGTAAACAACAAAATGCAAAATCCATGTTTCCATATTATGAAATTGAAAAACCTAAAACTGACATTAAAAAAAACTGAAAATTGGAAATTGGAAAATTGACAAATGAGAAAACAACAAAATGAAAAAAATACCCTGGTTGGGGTAGTGATCATGTTGTACAGTAGCCTATAAGACTAGCATAAGGATAGTTGCATGTGCCCTTATATACTTTGTGTATGTGCATTAGCCTTTGGATTAGCTTAAGTTAGGTCTGGTAAAGTTAGGTTTGGTGAGGTTAGGTATGTGACCTTGTAGTTTACTCTTTTCGGAAAATTTAAAATCTAAAATCTAAAATCAAAAAATCTTAAATTGAAAATGTAACATCTAAAAAAACTAAAATCTAAAATACCAAAAATCAAAAATGTAAAATGTAAAATCTAAAAAAAATGTAAAATGAAAAATCAAAAATCTAAAATGTTAAAATGTAAAATGTTAAAATGTTGAATCTAAAATATTTAAATGAGGCTTCTGTGGGTTAGGTTAGGTTAGGTTAGGTTATAACTAAGTTTATTATTTGTGCTCTCCCATTTACTGTTACTTATTTGCTCACACTTTTTGCCCCCCACTGTTTTGATCCCACTTTTTTGCTCCCACTTTTTTGCTCCCACCTTTTTGCTCCCACTTTTTACTCCCACTTTTGCACTCACTTTTGCACCCACTTTTGCACCCTCACTCCCACCCACATTTGCACCCACTTTTGCACCCACTTTTGCACCCACTCTTGCACCCACTTTTGCACCCACTTTTGCACCCACTTTGAAGTTAGGTTATGTTAGGTTAGGTTAGGTTAGGTGAAGTTAGGTTAGGTTAGGTTAGGTTATAACTTAGTTTATTATGTGTGCTCTCACATTTGCTCTCATATTTGCTCTCACTTTGAAGTTAGGCTAGGTTAGGTTAGGTTAGGTTAGGTTAAATAATGTTTGTTAGGTTAGGTTAGGCGAAGTTAGGTTAGGTTAAGTTAGGTTAGGGTAGGTTATGTAAAGTTGGATTAGGCGGAATGGCTGAGGTATGAATGAAACCCTACGTTTTCTTACTTTCACCTCATGAGGCTGAGTGTACCCCATTCCAGCTCTCAGCCCAGAATAAAATTTCTTGGTTGAGGCGTGAATGAAACCCACACCTCTAGGGAAACAGCTAAAATGCTAGCAACTACACCAAAAGTGGACAATATAAGGCTGGTCTGGATTGCACGTGATCAATTAATAATTGCCTAATAATAATAATAATATTAATAATAAATATTCCATTTAGCAACTACACGGCCGACCTCTCTCTGTGACGTCATTCACGGTCTCTGGGCGTGGCGGCCATTTTGCCCATTAGCCACTGCGCCAGCTCTGAATGATCCCTCCATAAGAATAACATAGAGTGATTGCGCGCGGCGGCCATCTTGCCCATTAGCCCCTGCGCCAGCTTCGGCCTATTATATCTACTTAAAGAGGTGGCCATTATAGATTGTTCCACACTTTGGGCGACTAATCTAACCCATCTTGTTTTAAAGCGCTTTTCCCGTTACATTCGCAGACAGTTAAAGACAAAAGACAAACCCATTGGATATAAACCCACCTAGGGTTGCAATTGGAGGAAGGAACCATTCCCTATAAATACCTAGCCATGGTAATGAAGGCGCATTCGTCAACGGCTAATATTGTATTTGTTAAAGGAAATGAAGAACGTGAATGGCTTCGAGAGGTTTTTTCTCCCACCTGTGAATGTATAGATCTAAGTGATCTAGGTTGTCCTTCACTACAAACACTTTTCCAAAAAGAAGAACATAAAAAAACAAAGCAGTTTTCCTTGTGTGGAAGCTGTTTGAATGGTTACCAAGAAATGCATGCCGGGAAGTGATGGTGAAGATTAAAACAGGACTCTCACTTGTTCCTACCCATAGTGAGATCAATACTAGTGAGTTATAAAGACCAAAGTCATGTCTGTCTCTTCCATGTTACAGTTGACAATAATGCAACAGAACGAGCCATTAGTAAATTTTTGGTGTGTAAGAATATCTAGACATTCTTAGTAAAGAGGAATTGAATGCCTTACCGAAATCATTCATTTTTTTTACTTTTCGCTAATGGAGTGAAAGAAATTTGGCAACAGGTGCCTCGATCATGGACCCAAGATTCTGTTTTGTCAGAATATTAACCCTGTAGCAACTATGATCTTCATCACCAAGTGTCCATCGCCCAAACACCCTCTGTGCGTCAGTATCGTACATATCAGTTAATTAAGCTGTATTGAGCCCGCCTGAGCTCATTGCTCGGTGATATTTCTACGAATGTTTATGTACATGCCGTGCTTCACCACCGAACGCGACCTGGAAGCAGCGTGTGGCTTGTCACGAAAAAGGGATTTTCTCTTGACTCTGGACATTCACCCTAAATATTTTTCTGAGCACCCGTTATTCTACTTCTTGTTTGCAAAAGTCTCAGAACTTACCACATCGTTATTCTCCATAAGATAAACATTATTATGTTTGTAAGTTAATATTTGGTAAAGGTATTTACGCCGCAGATATGCGGGGAGGAAGTCGATAGACTCTCAACGACTCGAGTATCCGCTTGAACACAGCAGGTGAAGCTTTGTGCTACACAACCGAGTCTAGAGCCGTCCGTGTGAGACGTGCCGTCAAGTCCGTCTATAAGACGAGGAAATATAAGTCCACCCATGTGGTGATGTGAAATCCGAATTCATCGAGTACTATTTAGCACCATAGTGTGTGCAGTGAAAGTGATATTAACAGTATTGGTTATTTAGTAAGACCAACAATGAAATTGGGAAAAATCAGTGCAATATTTTCCAACATCCTTGAGCCACGTGGAACACCACATTTCACCACGAGGGCCAGTGCAAATTGATGTCCACGAGGGACATAACACATCGAGCAATATTTATCAATCAAGATTTATCGGGTGCTTGAAGGCACGCCACTGTTATAAATTATATATTGCCGCTCAAAGTGCAGCTATTTTCAACGCAGGATTACTGCGATCCAAAATGATACTTGCGATTGTAAAATCAGTGAAGATGACACCAAATGTGTTCCATAGAATCTGTGCTCGCAGACAGAGAGAGTTATTTTTATATCAAAGTCTGCAATAATACCGTGTAGAGCCAGTGAATATTTTGATAATTGCCACGACTGTAATTCTAGACTCTTTGCACGATCACCTGTGGAATTTATTACTGAAAATGTATCATCACTATCTAAGCCACATGTGCGACGTCATTTTACAAGTATTATCCATGTGTGAAATGGAGTAGACGCACCATGATGTGAGGGGAATATCTGAAGAGGAGACTTCATCGTGAGGGAGGAACCTTACTACCACGCGGGAGATGGAGCCGAGACGCCCATCAACCCGGAATCCAACCGCAGGAAGGAGATGCTGAACGTGATTCGAACACGAGGACGCAGTAGAAGACTGGTTCGGGAGAGGCTTGGTGTGAGAAGCCTGGTTTTGGAGACACCATGTGAACCGTCCAGATCTTTGTTACCCCTCAATTCTGACGAATATGAGGTGAGGCGAAAGTACTGTGAGTCTGTACCTCTTTCTTGTACGGTTTTTGCTGTGGTAGATTAATTGTAATTTAGTTAACCGAACTTCTTGATAACCAGTTTAGGCAGGTACTTTTTAGTTAGCACTCATTTTGCTATTCTTTTCAGTGTGAGTTAGTCACCATTTGGTGCAATCTGTTGTATGCCTTGCTAAAACATGAACATTAGTCATTATGATCTATCTTCGGTCAACCATTAGAATGGGTTAGATGCAGGAAGGATGGGCAGCCATTCCTTGATTTATTTTTGGCTGTGACCCCTCCAAGTTACTTTCTGGTTATGCCACTACTTGTGTAAGATGGTTGTATCGTTTTGTGATCAGCTGATATCATCACATTTATATTTTTGGTTAAAACAGTCAATGTGAAGCTTAGAGGCCACATTAGTTCTGAAGGAAGAACATACAGGGATTCTAATTAAATATCCAATAGGAGCATCGAACCCTGTTACTCATCGTATCGTTTTGTACATCTCAGCAGATGTGAGATTGTCATCAATGGTTTCTATTTCATTTGTGTCAAGCCTAGAACACCCAGGAAGTTTTGTCTTAAGATATGTAAATAGTCGAGTGACTTGTCTTTGTCAATCAGAGCACTCCAAGAGTGGAATATCTGTGAGTAACTACTACTTGGAATTTTTATACATGACCTATCTTTGTACGCCGTATTTCTACGCGGTACAAATACTTTAAGTGATTACTTGTTATTATATGTTAGTGTTTGAACCAGCATAATCCACTACAGGACTCTATGAAGTGAATTACTGCCTACTTAATGTGTTATAAGTTGCCAGAAGCAACGATGAAGCTAGCGTGTTTGCTAAGCACCAGTGAGAACAGGCTTCTGTTCCCCAAAGCGCACTATACTGTATTGTGAGACAGACTATGAGCTACTTTTCGACAGAAGCTTGTGCATCGTATTTTACCGTTTGAGAATTGTTTCATTCATTGGGTCAATGCCAGCGGCTATGCTGTAGAAATCAGATGATTTTGGTTACGTCAATGGACGTGCCTGTTACAAGTTTTGATCGCTGTTGGGAACCGACTTCATTATAACACTATTGCTGAGTGTGTATTTTTATAGGAAGCCAGATCTTGTCTATTATTAATTGTCTATGTTGATACCCTGTTAGAGGCCATTGATGTAATATTTTGTGTGCATGAATTGCACCGTCCTACAGAGTTAAATCTGCGACCATATTTTACCGGGATTAGCCCGAAGACTGTATCAGGAGAGTTATGCGCCACTGACAGTTATTATTGTGTCCGAGTCTTGTCAACTCGTGTTATTGTTGCCGACCAAGTGTCGATGTTTTTGCAAGTGAATGAACTTACGGAAGACTTCACTTTGTTTAAGCCTAGGTGTCCTTGTATCATCAGCCAATCGTCATTAACCATCGATAAATCTAAACTGTGCTCCTAATAATCATGTAGCATAATTATTATAAACAATTGCTAATTAATTAATTAATAACAGTGAACCTAAACATGATTTCTCAATGTTGTGCTGGCTGATTGATTCCATGTGCATGTGTACCGTTCCTTCCGGAAATGACCATTAGACAGAGTACACTATTTTGAGACGACGGAGCAGCGTACTAACCAGTAGTACACACCTGGTGGCGCGCGAGGCTCATGCGATCTAAGACATGATTTTCATCACGCAGTTGCCACCATAAATACACATTATTAGAGGACCTTTGATACAAAGAGTATTCAAACGTGCAGGCAGGGTTCAATAAGATATCATGTGAATGCTGAGTTTTATTTATTTATTGAAGTGTAAATATTATGTGAACCTCATGTACCTTTAGTTTTAAGAAGTCAATCTTATTGTTGTGTGCTGGTTATCATGTAGATTTTTCTGTAATGTTTGTTGTTAGGGTAGGTATTCGCCGTAAATGCTTGTAATAATGTCGGGACTTAGCTAGATTCAGTAAATTTAAATGTTAATTCGGGAGTGGTACCATCATAACCTTCATTTGCTTGTTGCTTTGCTAACTTAGTTTCTGCTTTTTATAGTGACCCATTTCATTAGTGTAGGGTCTTCTTTTTTTGTGCCACCACCCTAGCTTTGTTGTTGTTGTTTCTTTGTGTAATAGATCTTTCGAGGGGGTTTTCAACTTTATTCAGTGTAGGATTCTCACCCCTTTATTTTTGTTTTTTTATTAGCTTGCGGGATTAGCCCGAGACACACCCTCCGAACTAGGATAGGTGTTTGTTATCTTTTTAATAAATTTATCACGCGTTAACTTAAGTCTGGATTTCTTATTTTGTAGTATTAAGTGTTTCTGCGGTGTACTTCTTGGGTTGTTATGACAAATACCACGTCTGCCCAGATCCCCGTGATCACGCGTATCGTGCGTTCTGACCTATAAGAAATATATCCAATCCTCTTCGGCTTATGCGTTCAGCAGGTGAGTTGTCTGGGAAGTCATTGCGATTAGTGGCAACCCTGACAGCTTGTCTGACGGACTCATACAGATGGACATAAAACACTCAACGAAGACTTTGTTTCTTCATTCCACGGTTGTCATGGTGAGAAAGAAGCAATATCCCCAACAGCGGAAAAAAAGAGAAAACATCGGTGTCAGAGTGAATGGCTGCCCTGGTTGTGATTGATGCGATGACAGGAAAATGAATTACGAGTGGACATAGACTTAAAAGGATTGAGGAGAAGGACTATATGTATAATATTATAATGCCATATTAGTTATGAAATAAAACTGTTACCAAATCACGATTTTAAAATTTATAATTAACCTAACCTTTTTACAGTTTTTTCAAAACACACATCCTCAGTTATTCTCTCTCACACACAAACACGCACACGCACATACACACACTAGCCTTTTCTCATTTTACATTTCTTATCTTACATTTTACATTTCTCATTATCACGTTTTTCATTTTACATTTTCAATAATTATATTTTCGTTTTAAATTTTTCTTCTTCTTCTTTCCGATGAGGCCTGCTAGGAACCACGTTCCAATTTCAATTCTTCACACTTTGTTGTTTTCTCTTCCGTTCCCTCTAGTACTCCTTCATCCGTTCACTATGCTGCTTCTTTCTGTCCTCGGACCACTTCGCACCAGGTTTCTTTGGCAATCTTCCTTGGAATCCTTTCATACTTAATACCCCTTTTCTAAAGATCTCTCTGTTCACCGTTTCTTCTTCACGTATATTATTTCTTTCTAAATCTTTCTTTAATTCTTGAATCCAGCTAGTTGTTGCCCTTTTCTCCCAAAGGTCCTTGAATATCCTTTTTGTTAATCTGGAATCAACCATTCTGTAAATATGTCCAAAAAATTGCAATCTCCTTTTTCTTATCGTTTCTGTTATATTTTCTATGTTCCTGTATATTTCAGCATTAGATCTTAATTTCCATACTTCTGCTTTTTCACTGGGCCTAGAATTTTCCTCATGATTCTCCTTTCAAGTACTTCAAGTTTATCTAATCTATAGTTTAGTACCAGACATTTACTTGCGTATAGGCATTCCGGTTTCACCACTGTAGTGTAGTGCCTTATTTTAAGATTTTTAGATAAGCACTTTTTGTTATAAAAATTCTTAGTGATACCATATGCTCTTTCCATCTTGTGTACCCTTTCTTCTACCGAATATTTTTCTAAACCATTTTCTTGAATTATTTCTCCCAGATATTTGAATTTCTTTACTTTTTCGACTGGGCCAATATCTGTTGCCAAATATTTTGAAGCGTTCTTGATGTTTGTAATAAATTTAGTTTTTTCTACGGAGATTCTCAAACCTGTTTTGTTGGCTATTTCTTCCTAGAGATTGAATTGTGTTGTTGCACTTGTTAGGTTTTCTGACAATATAGCAAAATCGTCTGCAAATGCTAGGCAACTTATTTCAATGCCTTTGTTTCTTCTCCCCAAAGTTACTGGCGAAATGTTATGTTCCTTTAGCTTTATATTCCAAATTCTTACAATTTTCTCTAAAACACAGTTGAACAGAGGGGGTGATAAACCATCACCCTGCCGTACAACTGTATTTATCTTAAATTTTTGTATTTATCATTTTCATATTTTAACTTTTACGTTTTACATTTTACAATTTTAATGCTACTTAAATGATACTAAATTGCATCACTGTCTCTATATGGTTTATTTGACAATTTGACCAATATATGATGATGCCAACATGGATGGTTCACCACATTTTGCACTCACATCATTTAGCATTTTTTTGTGTATTTGAATCCACATTCCGCACATACGCGAATTGTTGTAGATGGCCCTAGTCATTAATTTAAAAATGTTTTAACTCTATAATGTCTAAGAGTAGGGCTGTATTTATTTCCCTCCATTGTCCCCACAGCCTCGGATGTGGATTTCTTAATACGGAAAGAAGCAACAGCTCTTTGCGTTCCAGTAACACTAGTGTGTCTTGAACTTCTATTTAGACACTGCTGAACTTGTTCATTTTCTAAAAAGGCGGCGTGGTGGCGCAGTGGTTAAACTGTTTGCCTCCCTCCAAGGTTGACCGGGTTCGATTCTCGGTCATTGCGTGTGAGATTATTTAAGTGAAACGCCATCTCCTGTGGTCCGGATTCAACGTAATACGGATGTCCCGTGGGTCATGATCTCATGATTAACGGTCATGAAGAACTAAAAGCCATTTTCCTTCCTTTCATATTCCAAAACAGAAACATTTTTAAAAATTAACAAACACCACCTGTAACCATGGACGGCTCAGCCAATGTTATCTAGTGATATCACTCACTCTCTCTCTCCAATCATACATCCAAGCACATGTATTTGAAAACAATCACAACCACTATGTTAATTTCCAATGAATATTTATTTATATACAACCCCAAGGAACTTTCATTATTATTATTATTTACAAATATAAGTAAAATATTTACATTATAACAATTACATTCTATTTACAAAAATAACAAATTTATACCTCATTTTAACTAAAAGAAAAAAATATTTACAATTTACTATTTGAGTTAAAGAAATAAACAAATAAAAATGCACATTAAGCTTTGAAAAGAAAGATTAAGCTATAAAAATAAACCATACAAAAAATATAACAAAATCTAGTGTTATCCAATGCTTAAAAGAGCAAAGGGTGTAAGTCATTCCAAATTAAAATTCCTAACATTTACATTTTAAAAATGAAAAAATATTTACAAAACCTAATGTTAACATAAAAATGAAAGAATATGCAAGTTACAATTTGAGTTGAAAAAAAATGAAAATTTCAAAACTCATGCCCTAAACAAACAAGCAAACAAACAATGAAATCAATCGTTTTCCACCTCTTGATGACCCCACTAACGACTGGTGAACAGGTCATCTGTCCACGCACGTTCGTCATGAATTAATGCTAGCGATTGTTTCCTCTGCTTCACAAGATAAAATACATGGTTGCTAGAAAGTATCCTATACCGTCTGTGAAACGTAGCTTTCCAAATTTTTAAAAGCGCTAGGTGATAATCTACATGTAGCGAATTTATAACTGCTTTGCCTACTATCTTAGCTCTTTTGGACTCTTTATGGTATGCATATATTTTTGATGCTAAACCGACAAACTCTACCATTATGGCGTCTCCTTAATTTTCCTGTTTTTAATGGGGAGATTAAAGACATTGCCAGGGCTAAAGGTAGATGTGTCAAACCAATCACAATGTTGCCTCATCAAGACATAGGGATCAAAGTGGCGAACGTGGTAAATAAACGAATCCGTATCCATATTCATAAGAGATACGTCCCCGAAATATTGTTTGTCAAACTCGTAGTGGAATTTATACTTGACCGATTTCAAAAAATCTAAGATTACCATTCCTAGATATATTGCTTTATTCACGTTGACCTGCGTCTTACCCATTTCAATAGTAGCCAAATTCTCATCAATAATTTTGGTGTTCTTAAAAATCGGCTTGGCAATTTACCGCTGCGCAACATAGCTTCCCAGGCATTGACTAATTTAATCTTCCGGTATTTGCGTACATTCTCCATGCTGTTACCATAAATGCGGTTATTCATTAGTTTGAAAAAAAATCATTTCAATCTGCTGTGACACCAACTGACGGTGCCGCGTGTTCAAATCCATATTTGGCTTAAGCCAAGCAAGTTGGGAGAATGAAATACACCTATGATTCCTTTTTTCAATACATGGCCATGGCATACGGCTAGCACCAGCATTTGGATATGTGGAATATACCGATTCTTGTCGTAAAGCGTATCCATGGGTTTTTCATTTTTCGCTTTACTCCCTGGAAGTACCATTCGCGCCAGGCAAAATGGTAAATCAGCATGTTCGCCATGGAGGTTTGTGGGATACACTAAATCCATTTTCAATACATATCCGCTACTCGTTTCAAAGCTAGCTGTATTCATATCAAAATGCGACACATTCTCCTCAGAGAGCCAGGCAAAATCCTTATAAGGGAGGGGCTGACTCATGTCGTGACCATAATAATTATTCATGTCATAGCACATTAAGTAGGATTCTGGTGTCTCTGGTGAATGAGTAGCCATGTATTTATTATTGGCTTGAGCATGGCGCTGATTAAGTGAGACCAACCCACCATGAATGCCTCGTTCAAAGAATAAGACCGTGTCTGCATTGGTAAAAAGGTCAAATTCCACTTGGGTGTATCTCAAAGCAACATCGAAAGAAAGTCCTGGACTTGTAAAGTAGTGAGCAGTGTCAAGTTCATAAATGTGCTGGCACATCTTGCGAAACTTAACAAGCGCATCGGTGAACAACAACACATCTAATTTGAGAAAATACATAGCATAATCACCCAGAGTGCGTATATTAAACATTCCGCAAACATTGCATCCGTATACGTAGTCTACGTCTGGGACTGCGTTACGTGTTACCAAAGGATAAGATAAATATTGTGGTGGCAAGGCTTTCTTCTTTAACACATCCCAGTTGTTTACATAGCCATAGGGAAACATCCCTTTGCAAAGACATAACTTAAATACCTCTGGATACTGAAAATGAACCCTGGTGAATTTCAATTCCTTTTCAT